>JANHMN010000013.1:19226657-19344488 GCA_030674055.1 Rhabdomys pumilio
TGTATATATATGAGTGTATATGTGATTGTGTGTATGTGTGTATATGTGTCTGTATGTATGTGTGTGTGCATGTGTGTGTTTGTATGTGTATGTGTGCATGTGTATATATATATGTGTGTGTATGTGTGTATATGTTTGTGTATGTGTGTGTGTCTTGCTTTCACATCTTTTGAGCAAATGCCTCAGAGAGGAATTCTAGGGACAGGCCTATGTTTGGTTGTCTGAGGAACAGCCAGGCCCATTTCTATAGCAGTTTTAACATTCTGCACTCCCAACAACAGTGTAAGGAATTTGAGGTTGCCTTTCATTCTTGCCAACATTTGGTGTTGCCAGTCTCCATTTTTAACTGTTCAGTGGGTGTGCAGCAGCACCCCACCTTGCTGTGGGTTTTTTATTTCCACAGTGACTAATGTGTAGCTCTCCTTCTTGTGCTTTTCCTTATGAAACATCTTCTCAGGCTTTTTGATTTTTATGAGTTTGACTATCTTTTTATTATTGGATTATTTCCAAATACCAAACCTTAATCACATATACATTTTACAAATATTTTCTTCTCATATTTAGTTTACTTGAGGTTTCTTTTGTTATCATTTGATAAGGAGGATTTAAAATATTGCAAACAGAGTCTAACTTTAAAATTTCTTATTTATGTATATTAATTTTGGTGTTTAATATAAAAAATCTTTACTAGATTGCAAGCCATAAAATATTCCTATGCTGTTTTTCCTGGAAGCTCATTCTTATATTTTACATTTAGATCTATGACTAATCTCTAATTTTATATACAATATAGGCGGAACCAATTTTTTCATATAGATGCATATACACTGAAATATCACTTGCTGATTCTTCTGTGTCCCCAATGAGTGTGCGTACACACATTGCTTGGTTCCTCAATATTTTTTGAATACCTCTGAGTACCAGCTTGTCACTTTTTGAAACAAGACTGCTGAGACTAACCGAGATGACACTCACTCTGTAACACAAGCAGCTATTGTGTGGTACTTACATTATTAGGTCACGTTCACTATGCAGATCAGTATGGAGAGAAGAGTTCTCAACCACAATCCTTCCGGTCCTAGATGAGGCCTTTCTGTCCCCTTAGTTAGGTCCCTTCAATTTAGCTCATCAGTATGTCACATCAGCAGATAAGCCTTTGTATCTAAAACCAAAACCAAAACCAAAAAACCGAAACCTAACCTTATAAGTATTTGTACATATGAGGGTGCATTCTGTACATGTATGTGCAAGTGTACATGCAGAGGCTGGAGGTAAACATGTGATGTCTTTCTCTAGTCAGCTCCACCTTCCATTTTGAAGTGGGATCTCACACTGAACCTGGATCTCACTGCCTGCCTGGCCAGTAAGTTCCCGACATGCCCCTGTCTCTGTGTACCAGTGCTGGGATTGGAGGTTTTTATATAAGTGCTGAGATTCCACAGTCAGTCATCATACCTGCATGGTAGCACGTTAGCCGCTGACCTCTCACCCAGCTCTGTATTTTTCAGTATCAATATATTTGCTATTATTTAAGTAATTTTGTGTTAAGTTTTATGATAGCTATGAGATTGCTATTTTTTCTTATTAATTCTTGTCTGGTCTATTCTTTTAAATATATTTAAAAAGATTCCTTAAAGTTTCTGCACAGCCACCATCTCATAGGTGAGCAAAATTCTTCTTTGTTTCCTACCCGTGTGCATTTAATTCTCTTGACTTAGAGCCCTTCCTGCGATGTGCAGGCAATGCTGGGTAGCAGTGGCAAACAAAGTAACTTTTCCTGATATGAAAAAGTTTGCCCTCTCTCCAATAGGCATCATGTCAGCCGTAGTGTCAGGGAGTCAATCTGTTTTGTAGACATACCTTTAACAGGTGGAAGAGATTTGTTTTTATTCTGTTTTGTTTTGTTTGTTTGACATTTTCACTTCTTTCATTATTTATTTTTTATTCACATTACATCCCAATCGAAGCCCCTCCCTCCTCTCCTCCCATTCCTGCCTTTGCAACACCCTCCCCCGCCATCTTTCCCCATCTGCTCAGAGAAAGGGAAGCCCCCTCCCAGCCTTGGGTACCACCTCATCCTGGGACATCTAGTTCCAGCAGGACTAAGCACCTCCTCTCCCACTGAGATCCAACCAGGCAGTTCAGGTAAGGGAAGGTGATCCAATGGCAGGCAACAGGGTTAGAGACAGCCCCTGCCTTAATGGGGGGATCCATATGAAGACCAAGCAGTACATCTGCTACCAATGTATGGAGGTAGGGGCCTGGGTCCAGCTCCTGCATGCTCTTTCATTGGTGGTTCAGTCTTTGTGAGCCACCACGGGACAAGGTTAGTTGACCCTGTAGGTCTTGTGCTGTCCTTGACCCCTCCAGTTCCCTCAATTCTCTGCAGAGAGTTATGCTAGGTTCCTGTCTGCAGAGGATGGATCATTAATAGTGTCAGGGGTTGGCTCTCTCCTATGGGATGGGTCTTAAGTTGTTGTTTTGTGATTTTTTTTTTCAAGCACTCTTTCTTCAAATATGATAATTACATGTAGGTATTTCTCCTTTGTTCTCTGGAAATAGTGGTTTACCCCACTTGTGTGTGCTCTTGGTGATGTACGGCTTTTCTTAGCTCCTAGGATTGACACAATGGGTGGGGCATGGTCATCTTCCTTTGCTTTCTTATGTAATACAGGCAATATTGGCGTGATTCCTTTCTTAAATATGATGAGCTCACCAGAAAAATAAATTACACATGAAATGCTTTTCACTCTTTGATTCTGACACCAATCTAATTATATATATATATATATATATATGGCAATAGTTTATTTCTTCTGGACTTGGTTTGGTTTTGGATAACATATTTTTTTTTTAAATTATCCAGTTCTTCCAAGAAAAAGAGAGATGCAAGCAAATAAATCATGAAGATAAGAACAAAATCAATAAAAAAGAAAACAGATGTACGAACTGTTAGAAGATTAATAGACTTAACAAATCAAAAACAGAACATACATTATGATTATATTAACCGAAAGGATATTGCTCCAGATTTTTACACATTAAAAGAGCATTAGGGACATATGATGGATTATGCCAATAAATTTGACTTAATTTTACAGTTAAGCTTTAGTCTTGTTCCACTTTAAGTTAAAGCTTCTATAACATAGGTCCTGACTTCATTTTGTTGTGTGCAGTTACATAGCCTCCCCAGAGTCTCTTATTGAAGAAATTCCCTTTCTGCATTTAACTGCTTTGGACTTTGAGTGAAATCCAATTGACCTTACTTATGATGGTGTATTTCTAAATTTTCTATGCTGTTCCCTTAGTCTCTGTGTTAGTCCTTGTATTGTGTCCTACTGTTCTGATAATAGTAGCTTTAGTGAACTTATCATTGGAGAAGTCTGAGTGTTGTAATTTGGGTATTTATTTTCAAAATTATTTTTTAATCTGTTCATGGCCCTTTTAAAATCTACATGGTTGATAGTATAGACTTTCTTCTTTTCTCTTTTTCTTTCTGTCCTTTTTTTTAAATCTGGTGCAGTGAGCTTTATTGATGGTATTCAAGAGAGTAGGACTCCCTAACCCGTTTTTCTTTCTGGTAGTCTAAAATGCAAACTGTGAGGGGAGATGCTTAGTGTTGGGCACTGAGCAGGGGTGGGGACTCCTAAGCAGCCAAGGGCTTCTCCCTTTCTCTCACGATCTTGCTGGGGTAGGTGATCCAGGGCTTCTTAGTCCTTGAAGGCCATGTAGGCCATGAGGTCCACCACCCTAGTGTTGTAGCCATATACATTGTCATACCAGGAAATGAACTTTACAAAGTTGTTATTGAAACCGAGGTCAGCCCCAGCACCAAAGGTGGAAGAGTGGGTGTCACTATAAAATCACAGGCGGCAACCTGGTCCTCAGTGTAGCCCAGGATGCCCTTTAGAGACCCCTCGAATGCCTGATTTACCACCTTCTTAGTGTCATTGTACTTGGCATCTTTCTCCAGGTGGCATGTCAAACCCATGAAGGACACAATGGACACAGAAACATGGAAGGACATGCTAATGAGCTTCTCATTCAGCTCTGGGATGGCCCTGTCTGAAGCACCAGTGGATGCAGGAATGATGTTCTGGGCAGCCCCATGGCCATCATGCCAGATCTTCCCATAAGGGGCCATCCACATTCTTCTGGGTAGCACTGATGGCATAGACTATGGTCATGAGTCCTTCCATGATGCCAAAGTTGTCATGGATGACTTTGACCAGGGGGGCTAAGCAGTGGGTGTTACAAGAAGCATTGCTGACAATCATGTAAGTTGTCATATTTTTTTGGTTGACAACAAACACAAACATGGAGTCATCTAGAGAGGGGCAGAGATAATGACATTTTTGACGCTGGCCCCTTCCTTCTTCATGGAGATGAAGACACCGGTAGACTCTACAATATACTCGTTATCAGCATCACCCCACTTGATGTTGGCAGGACCTTTGTCCTGGAAGATGGAGATGGCCTTCCCATTGATGATATTCCCTGTTCTCAGCTTCAACTGTGCTACGGAACTTGCCAGGGGTAGAGTCATACTTGAACATGTAGAGCCAGGAGTTGAGGTCAGTTCAGGGGTTATTGACGGCAACAATATTTACTTTGCCATAATTGAAGGCATCTCTGATAATCAGGAGCCCAATAGAGCAAAAATCCATTCACTCTGAGGACAAAGCTGGCACTACACAAGAAGATGAGGCTTTTCTGGAACCATTAGGAACATAACGTAATAGTATAGACTTTTCTATTTATGTGAAACTGCCATCGAGATTTTGGAAGAAATAATCGAAACTGTAGATCACCCTACGGAGTTTTGTTATCTCAATAATGTCTTTCAATCCGTCACCACAGGTTATATTTTTATTGATTTTCATCTTCCTTTGTTTCTTCAAGCAAATTTTTTTTGTAGTTCTCATTGTATATGACTTATCCCTCTCTTGGGCTAAACTTCTACTCACGTATTAATTCCTTTTGATGCTATTTGAAGTGGAATTATCTTAATTTTTTTTTATATTGCTCATTGATGATGTAGAACTTGATGGCTAATTTTTCCATGTTGATTTTTGCATCTTGTAAATTTGAGAAATTTGTTTTTCAGCTCAAGCGGGTGTGCTTGTGGATTCCACAGGGTTTTATACATATATGTGAACTGAAATAGCTAGGTATAGAAAGCAGCCTTCTCCACATTTCACAGGCTGTATATGAAGCACTCACAGTCAGCAGCATGGCCAATGGGAAAGGCTGAAAACCTTCTCCTGAAGCTGGGAACAAGACCAGGACTAACTATCTCCACTTTTCCTGCCTCCGTGGAGTCCTACCACTTCTATCATGAGCAACCGGGCAGGAAAGATGAAAATGTCACTCAAATGGTAAAGGAAAATACACTTGGATTTAAGCTGGTTGTCTTGTTGACTTTCTTAGTTTCTCTTTTACGTTGTGTTCTTCGGTTGATTCTTTTGCTTTGTGTTGAATTGATCACGCTTTTAACGCTTTATGTCACCCATGGGATCCTTCGTCCTATGGGTAGATGAAAAAAAGCTGTCATCTAGCAGAGAGGATTATGGATCCCTTATCCATCCGCCAAGGATCATAGTATTGTACTGCCATCTCTTCTAATCTCTGGGATGATTATCCAGCTTGGTAGAGGTTTTTAGGGATAGCCTGGTCTTATCTACTGTACTCAATCAGAGCCAGAAGTGAAAGCTTTGAATTAAGAATTTTGGCCCTTTTTAAAAATATTTTAAGCAGTCCATTTATTCTACATAAATTTATCTATTTCAAAGGTATGAAGTACAAGTTACAAGTTGCAAGGCTCACACGCAGTAGGGACGTGAACAGCATGGGGTTGGAATTTTGGAGGTAAAGGGAGTGTTACTGCATAATCATTGATTCTAACTTCCTAGCCTGAATGAAGAAACAAGTCCATAGAGAGTAAGTGACGTATTCAAGGTTACATAGGTTGTTGGTGATTTAAAAACAACTTCTCTGAGAGGCAATAAATACCATAAACCTGTACCATGGTGGTGACCTGAAGCTGCTGTATCTTTGCTCTCCATATGAAGAGTAAAAGGATTCAAATGCCAGGCAATTTATGAGTGTAAAGATTGCAAAAGGAACGCTTATCCTGGCTAAACTGCTTTCAGGTTCCTGCAATCCCGTTAGTCATGGTCCTTTTACATAAAGTATCTGCTGTGCTAATTATAAAAAATGTCAGGTATAGCCACCAAAAACTCTCTACGAGGCAGAACTATACATAAATGAAACTTCACAAAATGGATTTCTCGAACGAATTCTGGTTTCTACCTATCAACTATCCCCTCTCTACAGTACACACTATTATTCTGACACTTTCTGAATTTCACACAATTAAAAACCTCTATCTTTTTATAAGTAGTTACTTTGGTTTTACTCCTCAGTGCTTAAGTAAATACACTAAGTTTTATATTATAAAATCGTACATGCATTTTCACTTCCATTTTCTAATTTTATTTTACTGTTTATTTTATTAAACTGCTTGCAGAACATAATGTATCGGTAGACTTTGTATTTAAATATGCTTTCATCAGTGAACTATGTATTACAACACACGAGTTTCCTGAAACATGAAGCAAAAAAGGAATGAAGAATATGGATTTAGGTAGATTTCTTTAAAAATTATTCTCATGGTGACACAGCAAACTGGTAAGCCATTTGTCTAGTATGAACAAAGCCCTGGCCTTAATTCTCCACACACACACACACACACACACACACACACACACACACACACACGCACATAAACACACACACACACACACACACAGAGAGAGAGAGAGAGAGAGAGAGAGAGAGAGAGAGAAATTGCCCACATATTAACTGTTCCTAAAATGAAAAAATTTCAAACCTAGAAACAGTTAAAAACAACTGCCATGACTTTCAAATTCTCACTGTGTACAGGGAGCAAGATGCTATTTTAGAAACAGAAAAACTATTAAATAAGAGAAAGCCTGACAAAACACCTAGTTAGGAAACGCAGTGGAAAGTATAAATCCTACCTGAGTAAGCAAACACTATAGGACTGACTTGAATGTGGGCGAGAATCTTCTGGTGAAACTACCCTCCTGATAGACGTTAGGAAAGAACTAATCTCACAGATGAGGCAGCCCAGCATCACATCAATGATGCAGTGAGCCCCACATCTAATTTTTAGAGTCAACAGGATTCTATATAAAAATCACAGTGCAATTATCTTTTGGACTTTGACATTATCCTGAGTTTAAAGACAAATTATATTGCCATCAGTGAAAAGAAAGGACAAACCTGGTAGAAAAAAAAATTACATGGCATTTGATTAAACGTTTTAAATTCTTGGGGATTTTTGTTCAATTACAAAAAACCCAGTGTATACAAGGAAGTTACAAAACAAAGAAACATCTTACAATCTAAAATAGAGACTTAAGTGATAACATAATTAAAAAGATTTAAATATCAAAATTGAGAAAGGTGAGAACAAGCACCTTCAAGCTGGCAAGGGATAGCGATGTAAATTCTTTCATTTTTCTCTGCCAGCGGTATAACTCAATGTGACGATGTGACAGTAAGCGCATTTCACCCACCCTCTCAACTTAGGGTATTTGTGTTTAATAAATAACCAGAGACATCCAGAAATATTCAGTAACGTAGCACTTACCAGGGAGGCGCTGGGCTGGGGAGATGGCTCGACCAGCAAAGTACTTGTCATGAGAGTATGGAGACCTGAGTTTGGATCCCAAGAACCCACATGAAGAGCCAGGTCAGGGATCCCTGAAGTTTGCTGACAACCCAGATGAGAGTCTGTGAGTTCTGGGTTCAGTGATACAGGACTCAGACAAATAAAGAAACAAACCAACAGAAATGGTTAAGAGAGATTGGGAAAGACAACCAACATTGATTTCTGGCTTGAACGTATTTCATGTAGGTGCACACATACCCGAGCACATTCACATTTATATACATGTACCCCCAACACAGAAAACATACAACAATGTATAATGAAACTTGCAAAATATTAAAACATAAGGACTGATACATTTATATGACAGTAAGTATATATTTATATGTTGGAATGATAGACTATTTCAAAGTAATGGCATAGAATATGCTCCTTTTTGTCTGTCTGTCTGTCTGTCTGTCTGTCTGTCTGTCTGTCTGTCTGTCTGAGACAGGTCTCATGATGTAGCCCTGGCTGTCCTGGAACTTGCTATATGTTCAGGCTGGTCTTGAACTCACGGAGATCTTCCTGGGTCTTCCTCCTGGCTGTACTGGGATTAAAGATGTGGGCTGTCATTTCTGTCTAGACAATGCTTCAACTACTGCTGTTTGTTGGATGTTCTTGCTATTTGACAATATGAAAGACAACGTGCTAAGGAAACCGAGAAACCTCTCAAGGTATTAACTGGATGGTCTGTAAGAGACATGTTTATGGATTTAATTTCTCAGAGTTTCTTCAAATGCATATATTAACTTTCTAACTAGCTGAATTTTACTAAGAGAGAGGGCAAATGGGCAAAACATAAATTCATATCCAACAAATAAAATCATGGATATATACAAATATATGTCTTATCACAACTATAAGATAGTTACATTTTCAGAAAATTTTTTATACAGACAAAACCGTTTTATGTAATAATTCTGAAGTAGGACACAGCATTGTCCTTTTGGACATTTTTTAGTGTCTGAGGAAATTTTGGGTATCCTAAGTAGGGGACAAAGGAAGTCACTATTGACACCTTTTGAGCTGAGGTCAGAGACACTGCAAAGTGCCAGACGACCAAGTTAAGGATTTAATGGTCCCAGATGTAAGACAAGAATCAAGCAACAGAGATGAGGCGAGGCCTCTGTGAACTTCAAGTTTGTCTTAAACCAACCAAAGCTTTCTGATACGAACTAGTTACAATCCTGCCTTTGTGTTGACTCACCCCTAAAGTGCAGTGCGCACTATCCTTAAAGGGGCAAGATGACTGACAGGAGGTGGTGAGACCAGAGGGAGATGGCAGATGTAGGACAGTTAGTTTAGAAGTAAATTCTATTTTACATTAAGGAGTCGTCACTAACATTGCGATCTTTCTTTGCTCTGATGCAGGCTCTGGAGGATTCAAGTGTTACGTAAAGAGTCTGAAGACTCTAATGCATTCTGTGTCCTAAGTAGGAGGTACCGAGAGGGCACGTTTCCAGCAGCCCACTGCAATGGTCTTGAGAAGCTGTGGTAGATTTCAACCACACATTGCTCTTCTGTTTCCACTGTTGACTCTGAGTGCTTTCAACTCACAAGGAGAAGGTCTTTCCTCCTTGGATATTCAGAATTCTTCTTGTCCTAAAGTCCAGCAGTGAAATGAACAGCACACTATACTTAGCAGAAAGTTTCTAGAATTTTAATAAATTATTTGTGCTTAAGCTATTTATAAGTCTAGGGCTAAAATATTACCACGCGATACTTTATGCAGAGAACTAAAATATTACAACATGATACTTATGTCTTGACTCGTCTATCTAATGGTTTCCCCCTTTTCTGCTTAAAGCCACTCAAGCAGGAAGACCTAAACTTGAATCTCTGGATCCCATATAAATCTGGGTGGAGTCCAGTGTGTCCGTAGACCCAGTGCTCATACAGCAAGATGAAAGGTGGAGACAGGAGGACCTCCAGAAATACACAAGCTGGTTTGTGTGACTTACACAACAGCGAGCCACAAAGAAATACTGTCTCAAATAAGGTGATGGGTTACCCTCTGATCTCCATGTATGTACTCTGGCACAGTCTCTCTGTCTCTGTCTCTGTCTCTGTCTCTATCTCTGTCTCTGTCTCTGTCTCTCTCTCCCTCTCCCTCTCTCTCTCTCTCTCTCTCTCTCTCTCTCTCTCTTTCTCACACACACACACACACACACACACACACACACACACACACACACTCATATCTTATACCCACATGCATTCACATACACACCATATGCATGTCCTCCAAAACATTTACTTCATGGTTATCAGTCTTCTGGTAGAGAACTCAGGTAGATGTAGGTCAAAGGACGACATTGAGTTCTCTATCACGTCACTTGCATGACCAGATTCCAGTTTTCAGTGAGATCTCAAGAACTAGGTCACTTTTGCCCTCTTTTCCTCCAAGAACTTATTTTCCCTCTGACTAGGCAAATTTCTACCGGCTGCTCAGATGTCACCCAGAGGTCGTTCCTCTTACACATTCCACACCCTCAGGGTTAGGTTAGGTTTCTTCTCTGTGTAGAAACCCTGCTAGTTCCTGATTCACAGCAGCTCTACAGCTATGCACTCGGGTAGAGACAAGGGCAGGATGGCATCATACACATCTTACTCCATCTAGTACATCCAGTTCTTGGATCCGTGCCTACAACATAATTGGTCCTGACAAACAACGAGTTGAATGAAGGGACTTAGAAGACTGTAACCTTCCAAAGGGATGACTGAAGGCTGACTTTCTCCAATAAAAGGAGGTGTTACAATACATTTTTGTGCCTCTCATAACAAAGGGGCTGTATGAGTGGGACTAGAGCACATGTGGGAGGTGAGATGAATGGAACTTCAGGAGCCCCACCTACGGCCAGTGAAAGGGAGAGCATTGGCCAGAAACAGAAAAAAAAAAAAGTCAGCCGGGTCTCTGGGTTCCCTGAGGCTTAAATCCTTCAGGCTCTGCCTTCCTCCTCAGAGCGCATAACCTGAGATAATGGGTTCTGTGGCCAGAACAATTTTCCAACCCTGGTACCTATTTCATGAACCTATTTGCCACCACTTTGATGACATTGATATGTTTTATAATACCATTAAATAAATACATTCTGGAGATCTCTTCAATGGTTTCTTTAAAACAAAATAATTTATTTGTTTTTATTTTATGAGTATTGGAGTTTTTCCTGTATGAAGGTGTTGAATCCCCTTGGAATTTGAGTTAGAGACAGTTGTGAGGGGCCATGTGGGTGCTGGGAATTGAACCCAGGTCCTCTGGAAAAGTAGCCACTGTTCTTAAGCATTGAGTCATCTCTCCCGCCCTTCAAATAGTTTCTTGAAGTGGAAACTTGTGTAGGCATGCCAAGTGAATACTTCTGATAAGGAATAGAATGCTCAAACTACTAGTGGATTTACATAGCAAACTTTCCTTTCCATATTTACCGACTGGGCATAGCTCAGCAGTAGAGCAATTGTCCAGCCTGTATTTAGCCCTGTACTCCATCCCCAACACTGAAACTAAAATAGTTTCCATATGCAAATGTATGCATATGAGATGGGAGTTTTAGTGCTAGCTGTCATCAGGACCATGAAAAAAAAAAAAAAAAAAAAAAAGAAAAAACTAAACTGTGTTTATTTGGACCTCAGTTTTATCTCCTGGTGATTTTTTTTTAGTTGTTTTGTTGTGGTTTTATTTGTACTGGTTTTATTTTTGCTATGGTATCTTGTAGCCCAGGCTGGCCTTGAACTCGTATAGCTGAGAATGACCTCGAACTCCTGATCCTCCTGCCTCTTCTTCCCAAGGGCAGAACTTACAGAAGGGCATCGTCATATCCAGTTTATGTGGTCGTGGGGTTCGAACCTGAGACCTTCTACATACTAGACATGCCCTTGGCAGCCGAACCACAACCTTAACGACTCAGTGTCGCCTGCTATCACATAGCACAGAGACGAGGAATCTTCTACCCCTGACTAATCTGACCCATGCTTGCTCTTCTCATGGAGGAGTTTAACTTCTGTACATACAGTTTTACATAATTATTTTTATTTAAAACATGTCGATGTTGACTTCACTATATATCTAAAAAGGAATTTTCTACTTCTAGCCTGTGGATTTTTTTTTTTATTTTACTGTCAAAAGAGTAAAGGATTCCCGTAGAAAATGAAAGGATTCAATAATACAGAAGAATAAGGATATTGAGAGGACTGGAGATTACCCAGCGGTTAAGAGCACTGGTTGCTGTTGCAGAGGATTTGGGTTCAGTTCTCAGCACCTACTTGCTCGCTCACATTGCTTGTGTGTCCAGCTCCAGTGGATCTGACAGTTTCTTCTGGGCTCTGTTGGGTCTCACATGCATGTGATGCACATAACTCATGCAGGAAACACTTATATAAAACTAGTAAATGAACAGACTAAAAATAATTCTAAGTGAATGAGAGACTGACAAATTGGATCATTGAAATTGGTATATAAATGATTTAATTTAAAACCTAAACTGCAAAGTATACTAAAGCCTTAAATGAAAGAATGAAGTAGTATGAAGTAGTATGGTGTTTTTGTACCATAAACACATTGTTTTGATGGAGGATGTCCCTGGTCTGGGCAGCTATTGGGCATCACGTGGATGTCCAGGGGCTGTGCAGAACTGGCCCTGCCCCTCACTGGTTGCAGTGCTCTGGAGAGCTGACCCCATCTCTCACCAAGGCGACACTTGGGAGAGCAGAGCCTGTACAGTGGAGCTGACCCTTATGGTAGGACCTCAGGTGAGCTGGCCTGTGGCTGAGAGCAGTGGAAAGTTGGCCCCATCACTCCTCTGCCATGAGGTGGCCTGGTGGTGGAGGGCTCTGCCCCCTCCCTCCTTACCACCTGAGGCAGCTAGGAGAGTTGACCACATGAGCGTGGATGAGCTGATCCTGCCACTCAGCAACTGCAGCACTCAGAGAGCTGGCCCTGTACCTCATCTGGGCAGCACAGTAGTGCTGGCCCTGGCTGAGGGGGCAAGGGTAAGCCAGGCCTGAAGGCAAACGTGAGGGAGAGCTGCCTCTACCAGTGGTCTGTTATGAGTTGGCATGGGTGAGAGAGTGATATCTGGTCACCCCTCCCCCCCATTGCTATCTGTGACAGTCAGTAGAGTTGGCCACGGGTTCGTGAGACTGTAGCACTGTGGAGAGGGGGCCCTTTGACTGAGCAGCACAGTGGAGCTGGCTCTAGATGCGTGGGTGCGGGTGAGCCAGTCTGAAGGCCTGAGAGCAGGAGTACAGATTAGGATCCGATAATATTGATGGTGTCACAGAAGCCAAAGATCTAGAACCAGACCAATGACTCATTGCAATGAACACATTTGCAAGTGAGACTGTGTGGACAGAGGGACACACTGTGGTGTACAGTGACACACTATAGCTTCTGTGATGAAATGTTTTCTATGCTGTGTGTGTATTATTTTCAAGGGGTTCTATTCTCTCTCTCTCTCTCTCTCTCTCTCTCTCTCTCTCTCTCTCTCTCTGTGTGTGTGTGTGTGTGTGTGTGTGTGTTGTTTTTAAGGGGGAGGTTGCAAGGGTGAAGAATGGATATGAGGGGACAGGGAGATGAGCGAGACTGAGGTGCATGATGGAAAACTCATGAAGAACCGATAAAAGTTTAAAACAATATTCTTTTGACTTGTCAGTGGTGTATCTGAGCACCTTATTAAGCAACATTTAATAAGTTAAGGCTCTTCGTGCTGTCTGTTACAGTCTTACCAGAGGTGTTGATTGTCTTGGAAGAGATCTGAAGTCCAGCATAGGCAAACTTTCAACGATAGGGTCCTTCTTGTGTCCCCACCCAGTGTCTCCGCCCTTCTTCTAGCTCTACTTGCTATTTTCGTAATCTTAAAGGCACGACAGCACCACAAAGCACATACAGACAGTGGTCTGTGTGTGCATCCAGACTACAGCACCACAAAGCATGTACATACAGTGGTCTGTGTGTGCATCCAGACTACAGCACCACAAAGTTCGCGCATACAGTGATATGTACACACATCCAGAGGAGCCGAAGGTGATCAACTCACTCCTGTTGTTAAGTGGTACAGTGAAGCTTAGACTCCTGAACCTTCATTCAAATCCTGACTCTGTTTGTTAGCTGTTTCGCTAGGTCAAGGGCTTTCACCTCTCAATTGATAAAAGGAGAGAGGGATATGTCATCATTTGGAGAGGAGGCAATACTGTGTGCCTTGGGAACATACAGTCTTGGTTATTATGACTGTTATTCAACGTGATGGACTGAAATATGTCTTTCCAAAAAGACATGCTGATACCCTAGGTAACCTCCAGGGCTTCAGGGAATGGCTTATTTGAAGACAAAATCACATATGTGTGATTAGTTAAGATGAGGGCATATTGGGACAGGGTGGACCCCACATCTATATAACTGTATCCTTGTAAGATGGAAAACTATGGGAGACAGGACACAGGGAGAGTGGGATCCTGTGACAGTGACAGAAATGAGTGATACAGCCACAAGCCTGCAGATTTCCAGCCCTGACCAAGACCTGTGAAAGGCAACACACATTTCTGTGGGGTTTGGAAGGTACAGGGTCCTCTGAGCTTGCTCCTGATTCTAGACTTTCCAGTTTCTAGAATTCAGGGAGAATAATTGATGCTTTTAACCATACAGTGTGTAGTCTTTTGTTATGACCACCAGGGAAATCAAACATACAGATTTTCTTTTTTCTTTCTCCTGTTCTTCACTGCTCAGTACCAGTGTAGTTAAGACTGCCTTTAGTCCCCTCACTTTTTTCATGCTGACTTTATGTTATCTTATGTATCTCCATTGTTTAATGTGTGTAGAATCATTGGTTTATCCCCAGAGCTAAAAACACCGTGTGTGCTTAAAATTCATCGAACAAACCAACAAACAAAAAAGTACAAAACAAAACAAACATCCAGAAAACTAAAAACCCATCTTGAGGGGTGACAAAGATGATTGTGTTCCTCCTGAGCTTCTGAGAAAAGACTAGACAAGCAAATAACCGGAAGGTAAATAGAAGTTGGCCATGAAAACCATTATTTAGACAAGGGCTCAAATGAAGCCTTTCCTTGCCCGAGTCTCGCAAGCCTGTGTTTAGGTAGGGGATTTTTATATCTTCCTTTCCACAGTCTCGATATAGGCAAGAGGCTCCAGTTCGTTTGCTTTCCATGACAATTCTCACACTGCGCACTTGCTCTTCTTTGGACCATTTGGGCTCATCACCCTAACCTACCGTTCGTGAACACGTGAGGTACAAGTTTGCTTTTGTCTGTCTTCCCTGGAAAAAGAAATCCCAACAAAACAGCAAGACTTGCAAGGGGGGAAGACAACTGCTCAAGCAAATGCCTAGCATCCCTCAAGCCCTAGGCTGTCTTCCTTCTTCCAGTGTCCTAATCTCAGACTAGCCATCTCTGTTTCTTTGATATCTGTTTATACCACGAGAGAAGTTTTAAGAGCTAGAAGGGCAGATAATATAAATTTAAAATCATTAAACACACACACACACACACACACACACACACACTGATATAGTGTGTTAATTATTTGGAACATGCTGCTATTTGATCCTTTTTGAATTAGAAGTTGTTGCACACTGTCTTTGATTTCTTTCTATCATTTCTGTGTACTTTTCTTTATTCTCCACCTCTTTAATCTTTTAGTTTTCAGATACTGATGGGAAGAAGAAAGAGAAGTAGAACATGTAAGCAAGTACACAAGTCCTGCCCTGCATTGTAATTGAAGCAAGCACCATTGTGTTTTGAATCTTAGCAAAACATGCCACAACCCCTAGTATAAATATTTGTAAGGATTGCGTGTGATCGCTCATGGTTGGGCAAAATTGCCTTATGGCACAGTTATCACATATTTTGTTTATTTAGATTGTTGAGGACGGGACCCATAGCCTTTTTCATGCTAGACAAATGATGGCTGTTGAGCATCATGGTTCTCACCATCTAACATATTATAACAAATATTTATTGTTCTTTTCTTAAAAATCAAGTATTCGTAGTTCAGAGAGATGACTCGGAGGGAAATGTTGCTTGTGGCCAAGGCTAAAGATCTGAGTTTGATTCTCGGGCACTGCTTGGTAGAAGGAGAGAACCAACTGTTGCCAGCTGTACATCTGACCTCTGATGATGACCCTTCGAAAAAATATAAATATAGTACATAAATATAAAATAAATAAATAAAATTTATAAGAGTAACCTATGTGGGCAGATACAGTGATTTAATAACTAGAAGATCCCTATTTTAACGTCTTAACATGGAATATGGATATGACACGTATCTTTGCCTTAATTTCTGGAACCACTGTATTTTTGAAAAATATTAATTTGCTTAATAAACCATTGTCTGATACCTTCGGATTGTTAGGCATTGCTTTCAGGACTTTCCTAGTATTTACGTATTTAATTGTCCTCTGTGACTTAGGCATTATCAGAATTAGTCTTGGTTTACAAAAGGAGAAGGATTAAAACAGCTGAGTATAAGGTCATCACAGTTAGTCTGGGTTTGTGGTCAGTGTTTTAAACCACTGAGCTATTACTACATCTCACAAGTGACATTTTTTGCTAATAATACTTTTACATGGTTAAAAATAGTACTTTCTCAGGTTAAAAATCACGGTTAATTTAAAACACAAAAGTCCATTTTCTCAAGTGAACTTTTATCTAGCAATTTTATCTCGTATGAAAAGTCTCCAGAAATATTTTTTTTCCTGAAAAACAAACTATGTATCATTTTCAACATTGTCACTGAAATAGTTACAAAATATAAACATGTAAACTTTCCTCTTGAGAAAAAAAGATTTTGATAACCATGTACCTAAGATGCTTTTCTACTATAAAATAATTGTAACCTCATATATAAAACTTATGTACAAAACCGTATGCTTTGAATCAAATAAAATGTCATATTAAGTGTTGGCTCATTGGTCTCAAGCACAAGAGAGAGAAAATGAGGAGAGAAAGGAGAGAGAAGAGGAAGAGGATGAATAGGAAGAAGAGGATGAAGAAGAAAAGGAAGAGGGGAAGCTAGGTGCTTTATTTCAAGAAAGGTGACTGTACTCATATTTTTGAGGCTTTCCTTTTCCTCCCAGATTGTTTTCCAGAGGAGGAAGCGGGAACCATGAAAACTGTTATGTAGTAACAGGGAGAGTCATGGCATACCTACCCACTAACTACAAAGTGACTTGGTGAGAATGGGTAGTGTCCTTGGGTACCAACATTACCTGTTGTGACACACCAACTGAATGCCCAGTAGTATATGCAAGGTAGTTTTGCCTGGTTTGTGCCACAACGTCTGACCCTAGCACCTGTAGCCAGAGGACTGACCGAGGATGTACATTCAATCCAATCTCATCTCTGCATGAAAAAAATTTCCTAGGGAGAATCATCAGCTCATCTCCACAGTTTTTCTGTAGTTTCTTTGTCGTGATTAACACAGATAATTCCCCTATGCTCTTGGAGAAGTCTGTGCCATGAGAGCAGGCATAGCTTCTTTTATTTTTTACTGGTTTAATGATCACAAAGTTTTCTGAGTTACTGAAGATCTGTTTGGGGCTAATATAATCTTTAGAAATAAAATAGAGAGATTTACGGGCTGCAGCAGAGCTAGCCTTGTGCATCCAGACCCAAATTAAGACAGAACGGGGCAGAGAGTAACTCCTGACTGCTGTTCCCTCTCCTAGGAAGTTGCATCCAATAACCACAAACTTTATCTCCACTCCCAGAGGACTGTGGGAGTGAGATGACTCAACACAACATCTCAGGGAACAAGCTGTTTCTTTTAGCTGCGCCAACACCTCAGTAGCAGCTAACAATACACTCTAGTAGCCGAAGTGATGCCATGAACAGATGACCTCATGCCCATTGTGATTTCCCTCCAGGGCTTTCTGGGAAGGTTCAAGAAGCAGATTAACCTGAATGGTTGTACAGACCTCTCCAGAAAGGCCCGTCTATTTTACCCTCTTCGTTGTTTTCATGAATGGAATCCCTAACAGATGTTCAACAAGTGTGGGATGCTGTTGACTCCAAAATGTGAAAGCTTTCATAGGCGGATGTTCTAACCACAGCCGCCCTGCTGTGAGCACTGAGAAATATCTGCTGGTTATTTGTACATGTGTTGTTTGTATGCGTTTGTGTGGGTGTGTTTGCCTGGGCTAGAGTATGTGAAGGACCATGTACAGTCATTTCTTTATGTGGTTGCCTGGGATCTGGACTTATATGGCAGGTGCTTTACCAACTGAGCCATCTCTCCAGCCCCTGCAGGTTTTGAAGGAGTTTCAGTTTTACAACAAGCAGCGATGTCACTAGCTCATGCAGCAGGCTGGTTCTCCAGGATTCTAGCCAGTGGAAGATGATCCCTCCAGATGGCAGTTATCCACTAGGAACCTGCTTCCTCCAGCTTCAGCAGCAGACATGGGCTGAGTTGATTGGTTGAACCTGTCTAGATCTGAGACAGTTTCCAGCTGCATAAAGGTCCAGCTATAGCCCTAGTACTGAATGACTGTCTCCCCTGTTCTGACGAAATTGCCCATTGGATCCTTTGTGTCTGAAAAGTGGAGATGATAATTTCTGAGCCCTGGAAGGGCTGACATTCAGCATTATGGATGACCTATGGGGTGGGAAGACCCATCTAGTAGTTTCCAGTACCCTGATTGGAAGAGAGAGGAGATCTGCATCCTAGGTTGTCTGCTATAGATGGCCCAAATTTGCTTACATTTGGGCTCTTATAAAGCATCATCTAGAAAAATACGAGATTTTTTTTTTCAGCACACAATAGCTCCTCAATCTGGGAAATAAGTCCTAGTAACTTCCATTGGTAATGACACCCCAATTCACAGATTATTACTGACCATACCAGTCTCCTGTAGACCAGTTCAATAGACTGCAGACATGGAGCTGAGATCAACAGGTGGCAGTTTAACTTCTGGGACCTGGACAGGGAAGAGAAGACAGAATTTAGAGGGAGTGGTAAGTCATAATACAGTCTCTGTAGAGACACTCTGGCCAATGGTAAGGGGGAAAGTTAAAGGATAGAGGGACTTTCAGAGTTTCCCATGTTGGGGGATGAGTGTATCTCTGTACCAAGTAGTCAACTAATATGGTCTATATGGGACAGAGGCCATCAAAACAAAAGTATCCTGAGTTGAGGAGTTGAGTCTACTGATGCTGGAACTGTAGAAGTATGTATGGTGGGAAGGTAAGGTCGGTGAGCTGAGCAGAGCACATACCCATGCTTCCGAACTAGATGAGTGGGGCAGGATCAGGAAACAGATCACTAGATATAGGCAAACAAATCCAAAGTTCTTTCTGTGGTTAAACTGGCTGCTGAGATAATACACGTCGTGGAATATGTTTGAACTACTGCATCTGTATTAACTCAGTCTATTCTCATCAGAACTTAAGACAGTCATATGTATTATTGGTCCTCTCTTTTTGTTGGTGGGGAAACTGACACAGGGCTAGTGGAGCGGGTAGTCAGGCAACCTGCTGTAAGTCTGGGTGCTCGGTCTGTGCACTTGATCACAGGACTGTCTCATCCTGCCTCTCTGGATCTGTTTCCCCATTTGGTCCTGAATTATCTTCAGTGTCACATCTGAGTGGATTTCATTGGACCTAGAGAGGGTCATCAGTATAAACAGTGGCACTTGATGACATCTGGACTAGGACTAAGACAGAATGGGAAGCAGAAGGATCTTACAGTCATGGGAGAGATGGGGATAGGGATGGAGAGATTGACTGTGTAAAGGACAAGGGATATGTTGCCCAGCTAGAGGGGCTGAAGATGGGTCTTCTTGTCTTCCAAGGACTCTGGGATGGACCTTTGTTTCACTTGCATAGCCGTCACTTCCATCTATAAAATGGTCTTCATCAGTTCCAGAGGTGGCCAGCCTAGGTTTAAATGTGTATTCCGAGGTTCCATCTCATTATGTATAAAATGGGGAAGATCAAAAAACAGGGGTGTAAGATGTCTATCATTGTGCCCAAGGTCACCAAGATCCAAATAGATGTCTGCTTCTTCCCTCTCATGGCTCCACTACCCTTCCTCATTCTTCCCTTATTACTTATGAGATATACAGTGACTGCTCATTGGGTAATACAAGTCTTGACTCACATTAGTGTGCATAGTTTATTGGATACAGTTTCTCTATTGACTCACATTAGTGTACATAGTCATTGGGTATAGTTTCTCTATTAGAGAAATTGAGCAAGCTAACTCCTAATTCCTGGGGCCCCTCAACATCTTCTATTCTGGAACTATGGGAAATTGGTGGCATTGCAGGCAAAGGCCACCTAGGTGCTGACAGACACCATGCCTGCATGTGCTCTCAGACCACTAACACCACTAGACACCCAGAATGACAATGAGTATAAAGAGCTAGCAAGCAGAGTGAAAGATACCCTTCTACGTGATAAGCAGTGGGGTAAATGTGTGAATGACCAAGAAGGAGTAGATCACTCAATCACTACACAGATAAAGGGACCAGCAGTGGGATATTATCTGCTGCAGGCAGCTGTGAACAGGTGACCTCAAGACCTACCTGAGATGCCCAGAACTGTTCCTATACTTTCTGTAGTCCTAAGGAAAAATCCCTCCATCTCCTTTCAGCTTTAGGTTCTATTAGTAACTCTCACTATTATTGAGAAGGTATTGTGTAGCAGGTATTGTTTGATTTTAATCATAGCCCCAAACATTAGATACCATTATTCCTCCAGTGTGACCTATTGGAAGACTGATTTGAAGGATGCTGGGATCCCAGTCAGGATTGTTTTATTCCAGAGTTTCTATGTGTTGAATTTTATTGTCTCACATAATGCTAGGAAGATGAGGAAAAATCTCATGAAACGGGCAAAGCAGATCTGTTATGGAAGTTTTAGTCCTGTGCTTGCACTACTTGTTAGAAAGTGGTAAAAATACTGTAATATACAATATGAAACATGGATTGACTCCTAAATGCCTCTCTCCCTGAAAGCACAGCCTCCACGCATTTCAGTTTGTTAGATGAAGTGACCTAATATATCCTTAATATTGTCTTGAAAATTATGACTTAGGGATTCATTATAAGCAGATATTGCTCATCTCAACCTGGCAAACACCCAGAACAGTTTTATATATTCTCACAAGGCTACAAACTAATGGAGCTGGCCCTCCAACCACCCAGGAGAACACGAAAGCTTCAAGACTGAGTACCACACCCGTGCACACCTGCATGTCATCAGCAAAGTCATTAAGTGAGCAGCCTGCCATCATGTCTGCTCATTGTCAGTATGGAAGAGGAACTGACAGTGTTGAGACAGGCTGTCAGGAGAGGCAGAGAGGCCGCATCAGCAGCCAGAGCATTCACCTCAGTGGAACCCCAGTCCTTGAGGGGCTAAAGAGAAACCAGTTGTACAGAATGTCCATGCTGCCTGCTCACACATACAAACTGTGGACTCATGGAAAACAGACCAAGTGGCAGGTGGTGACATTGGTGAAGAAATGGTTTCTGTGCTGAGTGAAGATTGGAATGTGGATGGGCTCAGGTTCTGTTTGTAGAGATAAGATTTTATTCTTACTAGTTACCTATACACATCCCGTAGGAACCACAAACCAGCCATGTTGGGACCACATAGAGACACAAAACTCTCTCTCTCTCTCTCTCTCTCTCTCTCTCTCTCTCTCTCTCTCTCTCTCTCTGTGTGTGTGTGTGTGTGTGTGTGTGTGAAAGAGAGAGAGACAGAGAAAGAAATAGAGACAGAGAGAGACAGAGAGACAGAGAGAGACAGAGACAAAGAGACAGAGAGAGATATTGCTCAAATACCTATGTATATGTGTGCTCACCTGCGTGCATGTGCCTGTATGTGTGTCTATGTGTTAGTGCATTGTGGTGATTTGAATGAAAACAACCTCCAAACGGTCCCCAGTTGGTGGAACTGTTTGGAAAGAATTAGGAGATGTGGCCTTGTTGGAGGAGGTGTGTCACTGGGGTGGGATTTAAAGTTTCAAAAGTCCAGGTCTTTCCTAGTTAGATCTCTCTTTGCCATCCATGTTCTTGTGGGTAAAAGATGTCAACTCTCAAACCCAGTTCCAGCTCCACGCCTGCCTGCTTGCTGTCATGCCCACTATGATGGCCAAGGACTCTAACCCTCTGGTACCAATGATGTCCCAGTTAAATGATTTGCTTTTATAAATTGTCTTCATCATGGTGTTTTTCCACAGCATTAGAAGACATGCTAAGACATGTAAACATGCCTATGTGTGTGAAATGTGCATGTGTAGTATGTGGATATGTTTGTCTGGTGTGTGTGTGTGTGTGTGTGTGTGTGTGTGTACAGGAAAGAATAATCTGTCTGTTCCTCAAATGTATTCTACACTAGGTCTGCATCTCAGCTGCTTACTGATAAAACCATAGTTTAGCCTTTCAAGTCTTGTGGGAAACTGGCACCTCTCCCATTGATAGGAGTTATATTCGTGTAATAGTGAGGGAAAATTTTAAACATAATAACATGATCTAGATGCACAGTCAACAGGGGAAAACCCTGCATCAGTGTGACCTGAGGTGATAGAATCGGAGGTCGGTCATGGATCTCCAGTTGTGGTGGAGAGTTTGCCATGAATGTTGACTTCTGATGGGACAATAATCTCTTAGGGGTGTTGGATGAGCCAGACTGGTATTATAACAGGTGGGAATATTACAACGAATGTTAATAAGAAGCAGGATAGAAGATTAACCCCATGGGAAGGAATTAAGTCATGAACAAAATAGTGGACAGAAGACATGGTTCCATTTATCCAATTAATGAAGAAAGAACATGCCCTGGTACCACCCCAGAAGGCTTCCTAATCCCACCAGGATTTGTGGTTTCCATTGACTTCAATTCTGATTTTGGTGTTTATGCAAATGACTGGGTGACTATTGTCCCATTGTTACTCAGTTGCTGATTTCTGCCACTTAACTCCCCATCACTAGCGTTCATTCTGTAGATTATAATTTTTCAGGGGACAGGGATCAATTATGTCACTATGATCTCCTTGGCGTCTAGATCTGGTAAAGTATGAAAGTAAAATGGCACCTGGTAGAGTGTAGATAACATCATGGCTGCCTACGTCCTCCTCTTCTCCCTTTTCCTCTCCCTTCTCTCTTCTCTCCCATCTTCCATCTTCCCTCTCTCTTCTCCTTTTCCTTTGTTCTGTTCTTTTTCACTTTTTTTTTTTTTAGTTTTATGCAATCTTTTTTCCCTTCCCTGCTAACCCTGCCTGACTTCTGCCAGTCTAGAAGCCTCTGCAGGTTTCACTATGTATCTCTGATAACTCGGGCTAAAGCATATTATGGGATTTGAATTGCTTCATATAGATGTATGCCTGTCTTTGAAGCCCCAAACTTGTCCTTTCTGTACTACTGACTATCTGAGACGGGCCTATGGAAGGACGGGGAAGCCATTCATTCCAGATGGTGGAACCCCTTCCCCACTAGGAAATGGAAGAAAACATGGGCAGATTGGACAGCTGGGCTGCTAAATGAAGAATGCCTAACAAACACACACAGTGTATCTATGTGTGGATGTCTGTTTCCTGAAAAGAGAAACACACTTCTACCTCAGATTCAACCTAAAAGATTTGTGTGTGTGTGCAACCGGCACACGGATGTACCCATGCTTGTGTGTTTGTGTGTTATTTGGAGGACAGAGAACACCTAGAATGTTTCTGAGGAGGGTTGTTGTTGTTTTGTCTTGTTTTGTTTTGTTGTTGAGATACAGTCTCTCATTGGGAACTGACCAAATAGGTGAGGTTGGCTGAGCAGAGCCTCATGGATCCACCTGTTCCCTTTCCTCCCCTAATGGCAGATGCATATTGCAGCACCAAGCTTTTATGTGGGTACTAGAGATCTCAACTCGGTTCTTCATGCCTACACAGTAATCATTCTGCCCAGCACCTCCTTTCCTTTTAGAGAAAAGGTCTAAACAGTAGATAAGACCAGCTTTGATTGTGTTCTGTCTCTTTGTGTCTGTGTTTGGAGAACTGGGACTATAAGTGTGCACAACTATACTTGATGCCGCCTTCCTCTTCCTCTTCCTCCTCCTCTTCCTCTCTTCCTCCTCCTCCTCTTCCTCTTCTTCCTCCTCTTCCTCCTCCTCCTCTTCCTCTTCCTCCTCCTCCTCTTCCTCTTCCTCCTCCTCCTCTTCCTCTTCCTCTTCCTCCTCCTCCTCTTCTTCCTCCTCTTCTTCCTCTTCCTCCTCTTGCTCCTCCTCCTCCTCCTCCTTCTTCATCAAAATATTTGTAGTTGACTCAGTCTGAACTAGGAACCACTGTTCAAAGTGTTTTTTTTGTTTGTTTGTTTGCTTGCTTGTTTTTTTTTTAAATGCCCTGGTATGTGCTCAAACCTTTGCTATAAAAGTTGCTATTTCCACAAAGCATTGCATTGAGAAGCATTTTAATGGGTTTCAACGAGCACCAGCCTCTTGAAATGTTGGAAAAAAGTAATAGAGTCTTTGGCTTTCGTCTAGGAAAGCTAGCTATGCTCCTTCATTTTGCATAGCCTCCAAAAAGTCCTGCAGTACAGATTCTGGCTAGTTGAATATTGCCTGCGCCATGCTACCTGTAGCTTTTAGATGGGTTTAAGTGGAAATTAAGTGGCAAGTACAGAAAGGGCTCAGATGCAGAGTCCTCAGGTGCCAACATTCTACACCAGTGGGTACATTTCTTACCACCGAAGCACCTTTATCCACTGAGTCTTAGTTAAATTAGTGTCCATTGGTGGTATTGCACAATCATCGGTGGGATTGAATAAATGTATTTTGACACATATCCACCACTGCTAGTATCATGTTCAATACTTCTGGTGCCTTAGAAATCCTTTCTATGTCAAAGCCAAGGCTGGTAGTATCATTCCAGCCCTGGAGAGATTTTTTCTTTTTCTTTTTCTTTTTTTTTTTTTTTAGCTAGCATTGCCTACTGTAGGATGAGTTTGAGGCCAGTGAGACTGTATCAAAAATTAAGATGGCTCTGTCAGTTCTGATGTGATATTGTGCTGTCTAGCTATGATAGGGAAGATATATCCATGGATTCTAAACACCAAGGCTGCTTAAACAATAACTATATGATTTCAACAAGAGTTGACATCTCCGTATGGATGGGGCAAATTCTTGGAGCATCATCCATAATTGAAAAGTTACAAGCAACTGACAGAAGAATTAGGCTTTCCTAGGGATGAGCCTCCTGACTGATTATCAAAGACAGAGACAGAGTAGTCAGTCATAGAAATATGTCTGTTCAGGCATCACTGAAAGAACCCAGCAGGTTGATTTATATATTAATTTATGTGTGTGTGTATAGTGATTGAGTGCAGATGTGTATATATATATATATATATATATATATAGTGTGTGTGTGTGTGTGTGTGTGTATGTGTCTGTGCATGCACACGTGTGTAACAATAACAACTAAAGAAGACTTGAATGTATCTGCTTTTCTCTGATGAAAGAAGACTTCAAATAGGCACCATTTAACTGCATGCTTCCATACCTGGTCAGTCTGCTGAGTTTGGGCTCCACTCTCATCTCTACAGGGGTCTTGACCTAAGCATGTTACTTTGGATCTCAACAGCCTCGCCACAGGAATCGAGCTATCTTGCTTCTCATATCCCGGCTCTTCTTTGTCGACCTTGGGACCATTATTCTTTACATTTTCCATAGTGGTGTGATTCTTCATACATGTCCTTATTGATCATTCTAGTTCTCCATTCCTACACTCCATCCAGTGTTTCACAGTGCATTCTGGGTGCCCTTCAGTGCAGTGTTAATGATTTGGGATGAGGGAAATGACATGTATGTGACATGTATATGATGACCAGTATGTACCCTCCCAACCCCATATTGAAAACTGACATCTACTTACCAAAGCTGTAATGTTGGGGTGGTGGCTAAGTCATGGACTAATGACATTGCCCAGGGAGTAGGCATTACTAAGAAAGAGGGCTTATTTTACTCTTGTCCCTCTTTCCATCTCTCTGTCGTTTAAGTTCTCACTTGTCTTCCTTACAAGTTAGGATAGAGCAAAAAAGGCCTTCATCCAATGGTAATGTCATGTTCTTGGACATCCCCAGCTTCCAGAACTATAAAAATAAATCAAATTCTACTGTTTTGAATATACAGTCTATGATGTTCTATTGTGAAAAACAAAACAAAATAAAACAAAAAACAACAACAAAAAGCCAGACCAAAAAATGAGCAGAACATCTTCCAGTACCAAGAACACTAGCCAGTAGGGGTGAAGATTCTATCTAGGCAACAGCTCGACTTAGCCATGTTCAATGTGTTATTTTCAGTGATAGAACCTTGTCAAGGGTTTGTGGATATCAACCTATTATCTTTGCAACAAGCTGGGTTGTTTGGCAGTTCCCATCTGACTGCTTTGTCCAGTGACTTAACTATATGCATTCCATTCCCTATACTGAAGAACCATTTGGTGATGAAAGATGTCCAGTTGGGACACTGTCTCCTCGATTATTTTGCAATTCCATTTAGATTGCTTTCATATATGTATACAATTTAGGAAGCGTCTACTCTACTAGGTTTCCATAGGACTGCTCAAATGGTCCTTAATTTCATCTGTCTTTTCTTTCCCTATAGTCTCCTCTTCCCTATTTTGTATACCCATTCTGCCCTCTTTCCAATTTACCTAGTTGTCTATTCTATTTCTCCTTTCTAAGGAGATCTGTGGCCCTAGCCCTTGGTCCCTTAACCTCTGTGATTCTTGCAGCTTGCTTATCTTTGACTTAACAGTTAACATCCACATATAAACTAATGCGTATCATATTTATCCTTCTGGGCTTGGGTTACCTTATTTAGGATGATATTTTTTCTAATTCCTTCCATTTTCTCTCAAATTTCATGATTACATGTTTTAAACAGAGTAACAATATTCCATTCTACAAAGGTACCACATTTTCTTTACCCACACATTTATTGATAGACATCTAGGTTGTTTCCAATTTTTTGCTCTTATGAGTAGAACAGAAATTAACATGACTGAGAAAATGTCTCTGTAGCAGGATGAAGGGTCCTTTGGTTATATAGTAAGTCCCATCTTTATTGCCTACCTTGGTCTCTCTGTGGTAGGAGTTTTGCGCAGAGGATTCTTTACACCACGCAGTGAAAAATGAAAAGTCTTTCAAGAGCCTACTTGCTTCTCCTTGACAATGCCCTAAGCACTGTGGAATTCCCACTTAATGCCCTTGTGCCCTTGTGGATAGATATGATTCTGTTTGGATGATTCTTCTATAGGCAAAATGTATTTCTGGTGTGAAACCTAAGGAGGAGAATACATTGTCAAGGTAAGGAAGCAGAGGTGCCAGAGGCTGTTGTGTCTGAGGACCACAATACTGTCTTAGGGTTTCATTGCTGTGAAGGGATACCATGACCAAGGCAACTCTTATAAGTGAAAACATTTAATTGGGGCTGGCTTACAGTTTCAGAGGTTTAGTCCATTATCATCGTGGCAGGAAGCACGGCAGGGCACAGGCAGCTATTGTGCTGGAGAAGGAGCTTAGAGTGATTTGCCTACTTGTGCTAACTTTGCCAACATATATCGGAGCCTACTTCTTCACCATCCCTGCTTACATAGTAAAGACCAGCATCGTAGGACTGAGCAACTACTAGATTCTTGAACTGTTCATTCACAGCTGACCATTGCAGGGTTAGCTGGAATGCAGCCTATAATTCATTCCAATAAATTACACACACACACACACACACACACACATGTCTCCATTCCATATGTTCTGTGACTCTAGAGAATCCTAAATACAGATCTCACAGGACTGAAGTACCCTCACTATTGGGACTGGAGTTGAGAACAGATGCCTGTGAGTAGCAGAGGTGACTTTGGGCCCCATTTTCCTTCCTACTTGGTACAGTGTACCTGACCTGCTGATTGTTTGGAACCTGAATAGGGTCAAGAATTCCATGATTTCTATATGTTATGAAGGTATACTGGTCAAAATGCTAACACAGAAGGCATCTTGTTCAACAATGTAATTACGTGACTCAAAGACATTTAGATGTGTTGACTTGTGACCATCCCTCTGCAAGTCACATGCAGTTTTCATAAATAATGATCATATTCACATGCAACCAAGCTGTCTATGCGGCCAGCACTTCAGGCAAGGGAGGCTGGGAAATGTTCTCTCTCCTCCGGACTCTTATGGAAAAGAAACTTACTAGGTATTGGATATTGGGTAGACAGCCAGTACCCAGTAGTATAACACACTTGCTTTTAAGAGGGAAATTGGAAAACATCTTCATTTACTCTCAAAGGACTGATGTCTGCTTCTCTATCTACATTGCAAAGACAGAAATGGCAAGTTCAAAGATCCAAATGTATGGATAACTTTTAGTATACAGCAATTTGGAAAAAGGCTTTACATTACAGAAAGAGTAAATATGAACCAAATAAACAAGCGAAGTACAGGTATCACTCTTGGAAGTTGTGGGAGTGAGTGGAGAGCCAGAGCTGACACGCTGAAGGTTGGGCCATGCTGTTCCTTCTAGATCTGGTCACCAGAGCATTCTAGTGGTCCAAATAAAGGAGTGCTTGTAGTTACTCCAAACAGTGAAGATGGGCATGGAGACAATGGAAGGGACCTGAAGCTTAAGAAGGACACTCCTCACCTTTAAATATAGTCAGGTTAGTAGTTACATCATTAGTACCAAGGAAAGCATTTTTAAACAAAGGGTATCTTAGATACAAAAAACGGAACATTTTCATGTGGTTTTGGATAGTTAGCATAGAATAATTTTCTTCCTCTCTTGTTGATCCCTTGGGTAATGGATGCTAACAAAACAACTCAAGAAGATATATAGTCTGCAAACATCAGTAATTAACGTTTGTGATCTGTGAACACAGTGTTAGGATTGACTAAAAAGAACACATTTCCCTCCTCTCTTTTAATGCTTGCAATGTGTGTGGTTCTTTAAAGAAGTGTTTTAAGTAAGGAAGGAAGACAATCTCTTTCTGTAATTCTCCGTGAGGAAGACAGAAGCACAAAGTATCAACAAAGGCGCGGGTGTTGAGAGAGCGGGGATGTGTTTCTTGCATGAATAACTTCTTAACAATCCGCTGAAGGAGTGATTTTTGTATCAGGCTGAAACCCCAAACCAGCATCATTTTAATTTTCTGAGCACCTGTGAAAAAAATCCAGCTGCACAGTCATGGGAAAACAATCGGGGCCGTGACAGTTCATTAACACAAACCAGCAGCCAGATTGGGTTGGAAAAGTCATTGATAAAGAATCCACCCCAAGGATGTGACGGTGTTCCTGGAACAGACCAGCGAAGCAGCCAAACAAGATTATGGATGTGCACACATCATCTGCAACTGAATTGTAAGTTGGTAGCCATTCTGTTGGATCTACTATGTATGTCCAACTGAAAAACAAATGAGATTGCTTCTAGAAGGTGTACATTGTATCTGGTTAGTAGGCTTTGTGTGTGTGTGTGTGTGTGTGTGTGTGTGTGTGTGTGTGTTGGTTATTTTATTCTGGAAGACCAAGGTGATGCTGTTGCACCTAAAATGCCTATTCCTGTGCATATTTATAAAAAGAAACCAGGAGAATTCACATTCTTGTTCAACACTGATCTTTGATGCAATTCGAATAAGAAACTAAAGAAACTGTTAATTACAACCAAGCCCTCATGAACTTAGGTCAGTGGTGGCCACACATGCTTGAAGTATGGTAAATCCACCAGCAAGCTGGCTGCATCGAGTGGAAAGTATTGACATGCCTGGAGAGTGGGAAAAGGACCTACTAAACTCACCTTTATAGCAAATTTTAAAATGTAACCCTAAAAAAAGGGGAAGAAACCATGATTCTCTCTCTCTCTTTTTTTTTATACTGATAACAGAATTGAGGAGACTCGAAGAGTCTGACCCCAATGTAAAATAATTGTTCACAGTTGTTCACAACCACAAGATGGACAAAGTCAGGTGACAAACTTGGAGCTGGTGAAGACAATGTTTCTACTCTCTAACATGTCTTCTCTGACCATACAGGAATTGACAGGAAGATGGCTCAGTGGGTAAGAGTGCTTACTGACCAAGCAGGAGGACCTGAGTTCAGATCCCAGCACTGATGCAAAAGTCTGGGCAGGATCACATGTATCTGTAACTCCAGTGTGGCGGGGGTCAGAGACAGGAAGATAATTTGGGGTTTGCTTGCCAGCCCGTGTAGCAAAAACGCTCAGCATCAGGTTCACTGGCAGGCTGAGTAAGGAATAAGGGAATTAGGCAGAGGGTGACAGGACAGGACACTAGATGGATGACCTCCTCTGCCTCATCCCCAAGCATGTGTAAACACAGGCAAGTGAATGCATGCACACACATGTATACGAACCATATGCACACATGTGGGAATAGAGTGATATGGGAGTGTACTCAGAAACAGAAATGTACAGAAACATTTTAATGATCCAGCTAAGTTTCTCACTTAAAAAACAAACAAACAAACAAACAAACAAACCAGTAATTCTATTCCGAATGTAATTCTTAATAACCCAAGAGAAATTCAGAAGATTTTTCCTATAAAACTTCAAGTGGAAAAATACAAAGCTCTAGAATTAATGATTTTAAAATGTTATTGTATTTGAGTTACATGCTAACAAATACATTCATACAATCTGTTCTTTGGAGAAGCCAGCATGTTTTCACACGGGTCTGCGAAATCAGCCACTCAGTAAGATGAGCCACATCAGATTTTTGTTATGTTACAGTCATTTGTTTTCCTTAATCATTTGCCACGAATGTCTCAAACACTTGGACATGCCACAATCACCAGAAACTGACTGGAACGGTTAGCCATAGCGATAAATTTAAGGAGTCATTGAGGGTTTAGATTGGGTAGTGCTGGAGAGGAGTTACATCCCAGGAAAGATATATTGCCAAAGACTGGGGCCAAGATCACTCTTACGATCTCCTTTGAAAGGTGGCGGCAATACACGGAGTTCAAAAGTCAGGAGAAGTACAAGATGTGCATATAACTCACTGTGGGGTTGAATGTGTTTTATGTGCAAGCACATCTCCCTAGGACTTGTCCTCATGGGGCTGAAGGAGATGCCTCAGTGAATAAAGCACTTGTGATCTTAACTAAGATTTTAGTTAAGATTTTTAGAACTCAGATGAAACTGGATGGGATAGCACATCTGTAATCCCAGTCCCGCTATGGTCAGATGGGAGCCAGAGACAGGAAATTTCCTGAAGTTCATGGGCCAGCTAATATGGTGATAGGCAAGCAGAGAACAATATGATATCTCAAACAAGGTAGAAGGACAGTTAGGGCCAACATAAGTGTCCTCTGACTCCACACAAGTTCAGTGGTGTGAGAATAGACATACAACATACATGTGGGCACACACTCATTCACAAAGATGTAAGAATTAAAATTGCCTTCCTTTCTTTAAGAGGACAAATGTCTTAATTTTTTAAAACCCTGTTGACAATAAAAACTAAGTCTGGTAAGTATATAATCTGAAACCGAAAATTTTGGAATTTAGGTTGAAGACAGGAGGAATCAATCCAAATTCTATTCAAATGTATGATTCTAAGGAACGATTCATTTTGAGGGGCAGGGAGTGGAAACATGTTAAATCATTTGTGGTACAAAGTTCTTAATTTGAACGTCACTTTAATCTCTCGCTCAAATCCTCTGATTCTCAAAGGCTTTGGAGTGTTTGGGGTTGCAGATTCCCTGTGTGATCCGAGAATGTTCAAGGTCTGGTTCTCATTGTCTTAAATTCTCAAAAAGCGCTGCTCTGAAGCACGGCTTTCCATATGTATGCTGGGATTTTGTTTGTTAAACTTGATTTTTCACATCATGATTGGAACCCATTTGAAAAATAAGAAACAATTGAACATTCCCCAGGTTCCCATGTGACAATAGTGCTAAAACATTCAGAGCACAGCAAATAACAAACGAAGAGTTGGAAGGTGTATTTCTGGTAATAGTGCCTTCCGTATGTCACTGGTAGGGCTTCAGAGCATCAAGATGTGGGTCCTGTGTGAACCACAGCCACAGTTTGAGTTTTGCTAACATACTCAGTCCCCTTTAGTGAGGGCAAACTTTCTGTTTACATCACGTAAGATCTGAGCCCTGGACAAAAGATTGCTTCTTATAATTAATTGTTAGTGTGTTTTCAGCAGCAGAGCAGAGCGGGAGCGAGAACAGGCTGAAATTAAGTAACATAGAAACCGAGACTGAGCCAGGCAATGGTGGCCTTTAGTCCCAGCATTTGGGAGGCAGAGGCAGGCAGATTTCTGAGTTACAGACCAGTCTGGTCTACAGAGTGAGTTCCAGGACAGCCAGGGCTATACAAAGAAACCCTGTCTTGGAAAACAAAAACAAAAACAAAACAAACAAACAACCCCCCCCCAAGACGGTGTGAAAATATTCTAATTTTGTTTTACCTATCAAATCAGCCTATCTTAGAGTTGGGAAATTTACATAAAGTTGGGTCCCTGGCTGGGGATGACTCAGTAAGACTTGATGCCCAAGTGTGAGAGGACCTGAGTTCAGATTCTCAACACTCACATACAAATCTGGGTGTGGCTACACATGCCTGAAACCTGAAGGCTGGGCTTGGGGTTCTGGTGGAGACAGAAGGATCACTGAGGTTTGATTTAAAAAAAAAAGGAAAGGAAATGGAAAAAGAAAAGAAAAAGAAAAAGAAAAAGAAAAAGAAAAAAGGAAAAGAAAAAAGAAAAGGAAAAGAAAAAAAGAAAAAGAAAGAAAAGAGGAAATTTGTGTTCAGAGAGAGAACCTGTCTTAATTTGTCAAGAGGTGTGGTGTGTGTGCGTGCACACACACACACACATACACACATACACACACACATACACACACACACACACATGGAGAGAGAGTGAGAGAGCGAGAGAAAGGGAGGGAAGGAAGGAGGGAAGGAAGGAGGAGTAAGGGAGGAGGAGAGCGAGAGGGAGAGGGCTTGACATTCCCATCTATTCACGTGTCCTACTGGGTCAGAGAAAAACTAATTCTCACAGGTCCACAGCCATCCCAGCGCTCACTCCTAAAGAGATACATAATGATTGAGGCTCACACATAGTGCGAACATGGAGCCCCAGGACCCACGATGTCAAGAATTTCCAGATGACAGCAGGAGAACTTCAAAGCAAGCATGGGGCTGTTATCATTTGGGGGCTCCACGTGATGATGGCATGTAGCCAACCCCAGATGTAAGACTAGCTTGGATCACTCCTAGCTCAAGAGCTGCGTTCAATAGATGGCATCTTAGTTAGGGTTTTATTGCTGCGGTAAAACACCATGACAAAAAGTACCTTATGGGGGAAAGGGGTTTCTTTCAGCTTATAATTCCCACAATTCCTCATGCTCCATCACTGAGGAAAGCTAGGGCAGGCCCAGAAACTTAAGAACCGGGAGCTGGTGCAGAGACCATGGAAAGTACTGCCTGTATACTGGTTTGTTCTCCATGGCTTGCTCAGTCTGCTTTCTTATACCATCCAGAACCACCTGCCCACAGGTAGCACCGACCCACAGAAGGCCGACTCCTCCCACATCAATGGCTAATCAAGAAAATGCCTTGCAGACTTGCCCATAGGGCAGTCTGATGGAGGTATTTCTCAATTGTGGTTCCTCTCCCAGATAACCTTAGTATGTGTCAACCTAACAAAAACAAACAAATGAAGGAACCAGGACAGATGGTGCTGAGCAGATAGATACATTTTATCAGTGTCCAGGGGGAAAAGGCAGAGATATCCTGAAGTCTTCAAATTTGTTTGTGGAAAACCTTAAAATGTAAGTAAACTCTATTAGAAAGATAAATCCATTGAAAAGTAATATAAAGTAGTGCTAATATATGAAAAAACTCGGTAGAATAAAATGTACAAAACGGAAGTCTCACTTCTTTCTCAGTACATCAAAGTATCACAAAGTTTCTAATACGTTCTTTTAACAAATCATTTTTTATGTAGGCATGTAGAATTTTGACTATCATTAGTGTGTGTGTGTGTGTGTGTGTGTGTGTGTCGTGCTCTCCTTCATGACTACATACCAAGTCCTCTATGTAGAAGCCAGAGGACAAGTTTCAGCAACTGATTCTCTCTTTCTACCATGGTCACTGGAATTGAATACATGTCTCCAGGCTCAGATGGCAAACATTTTACCTGCTGATCCATCTTGACAGCCCTTGGTTGTGCTATATTTAATACTAGAATGATTTAAAAGAACATAACCTATAGAATAGGCTGTTTAAAAAAAACTTTTAACTTTAACCTAGAGAATAGGCTGCTGTCAATACATAAGAATTACCTTATCCTCTTAGACACCTAAAACTCTTTGTCTAGGTGCTAGGGAAATGGATAAGTGGGTAAGAATGTGTTCTATGAAAGCAGTAGGATCTGAGTTCAAATTCCCAGCACTTCTGTACAAAGTCCAACATAGCTGCAAATGCCTATAACCTTGACATTGAGAGACAGTGACCTGGAAACTTGCTGGCTAGTTGAAACACCAAGTTTCAGAATGAGGGACCTTTCTCAAAAAAAATAATGTGAAAGAAACTGAGAGATGGCTCAATGTTCAACACAGGTACTGCTCTTATAGGAGAGCCAGTTGTATTCTCAGCACAGGTATTAGATGACCCCCTAAAGACACACCACCCCACTCACGCCACCACACACACACACACACACACAACCATACCACACACACCACCATTCCACACTTGAAAAAAAAATCTTGAAGAAAAATCAGAAAGGCAGCTAGCAATAGAGGAAGAAGACACTTCCTACTCTGACCTCTGCATATACATCCATGAGTTCGTGAACACATAAAACATGTGTGTATGCATACATGATTCCCAACATGCAAATACAATCAATAAGAAAAAGAAACAATTACTCTCTGTTCCTTATCCTCAAGCATTCTCCTCAGCGTCTCCCTGGAACATCACTGGTCACTGTAACTACACAGAATTTGCCAGTTTAAAGAATGATCCTTTCGCTCTCCTAAAGGCTTGTGCTGGAAGAAGGCTGGCTGGCTGCAAACCTCCATGCTTAAGCAGGTCTACAGATAACATGGCAGCATTAAGACCAGAGTGGACACTCTCTCTCCAGTCCTCTCTGTGGTCTGTTTCCCTGGCAGACTCTTGGTGGCTCTGAACATGCCTCTGCTTCAGATTAGCATGATGGAACTCAGTAACAAGTAGACCTAGTATCACCCACACCACAGAGACAGAGTTGTGAGCCAGTCCATTTAGGGTTTTTACAGCCTTTATCTGTGTCACGTATGTCTCGTCACAACCCAGGCAAACAAAACTACAGTTTTATCAGGAGTCATAACTCTTTGTGCTTTCCCTGTCACCTAGACTATGGCTGCCAGGGTAGAGGCTCTGTGTATAGAACGGTCTCTTTAAGAACAAGTGATCTTATCACCCTGCACGCTGCTGTCGGTCAGGCCAGGCTTTGGCTTTAGTCCCCGGGCTCTGCTTCATAAATCTCTCACCTTTTTTAAGGGGCTTGGCATTATTGCATGGCTTCACTGCCTTTAGCCAACACTGTCCCTTCGTCTCTAGGCTATTTGTGTCTGAAGCAGATAAGTCAGGTGTGATTTAGCGTCTCCCAAGATTCAATCCTGTGGTGGTCTCAATGAAAATGGCCCCCATAGACCTATGAGGAATGGCACTATTAGGAGGTATGACCTTGTGCCAGTAGGTGTGGCAAAGTTGGATGAAGCGTGTCACTTGAGGTGGGCTTTGAGGTCTCAAATGCTCAAGCCAGGCCCAGTGTCTCATTCTCTTCTTGACGTCTGGCAATCCAGATGTAGAACTCCCAGCTAATTCCCAGCACCATGTCTGCCTGCACTTCGTATGCTTCCCTCCATGATAACAGTGGACTAAACCCTTGAACCGTAATGCATCACCAATGAAATGCTTTCCTTTATAAGAATCGAGTGGCCATGGTGTCGCAACATTAGAAACCCGAACTAAGACAAGTCCCAAATTACTTTTCTTCACGACTCTCCTAGACAAAGACTTCCGTGCCAATTTTCAAATGAGGAGACAGGTTCTAGCCAGGAAGTGATCTTTCCAAGTCAGTGTATGGACTTACAGCCTTGCCTACTGTGGTCTGCCAAGCCCTTTGCTTCCACTGCTTAACCAGAGTGTGGAGGCTGGATTCTGAAATCTATCTCCTTGAACTTGAATCTCAGCTCTGCTCCAACAGCTGAGCCACCTTGAGCAACTTATTTGACTTTTTCTGTGTCTCCATTTCTTATCTGTAAAGTGGGGTTAATAATAATACTCTCGACGGTACTAAAAAAAACAACGCACACACTTACAGATACACACCGGAGCCAATGTTCACACTACTGACGATAACTACTGATAACTTTATCCAATACGACTCCTGCCTCTTTGTAAAAGGTAGGGGCGAGCTGACGCAAGGAGCTAGGTGACTCAAAGAGTAAACACACAGAAGACAGGTGACTGTGGGACAAAGTATCGCTGTCGGCTCGCTTCGTTGCATGCCTTTTTGTTCGTTTGCTCGTCCTTCCGTTTCTCATTTGTAATAATCATGTTCTGCTCGTCCTGAGGTTTTCTACCCTCGCTTTCTCATTACATTGGGGGAAAAATGAATTTTCACGTGCAGAAATGTAATGACATAGCTTTTCTCAGGCTTTTTTCCTTTTGTAGGCTTGTATATACACACAGAGAGCTATATCGGAACACACGAGGGCAGTCTCCCCTCCTCTGACTTAGCTTCCTGTTCCCTATTTCCTGTTCTAACTCCTCTTCCTTCTTCTTCCTGGTTCTCCTTTCCCACCCTCCTGCTCTTCCTCCTACCTTTCCCTCTCTGCGAAGGGCATCAATCCCTCTCTTGTTATCACAGGTGCTCTAGCTTGCTGTCATACAGTTAAATATTTGTCTCCCTCACAAACTCCTACGGCTCTGGCTGGGAATGCTGTAAAAGTCACCTGCTGTAGCCACTCCCCTGCTCTCTGAATTGCTTCTTCAATGTGGCTGCCTGGGACAATGGTCTCTTAGGTGGACATTTCCATCGGCAAGAAGCTCAGTTGACTGCCAGGAAAGTCAAGTCCATTCTTCCCATTGTTGAAGTCCAGGGCCTAAAATGACATGGCGTCTCAGTCCTCCAGTCTGGTAAGAGACGCATGTTTTAATTAATCAGTGGTATTTGCGATAGAGCTGATTTCAAGACAATGGACAAAGGACTAAAATCTCCAGTCCATAAAGAAGATTTTCTTCTAAGAAAATGACAAGCATCCCAGTAGGAAAGATGGCCAATTCCTCATATAAGCAATGCACAAACCAGTAAACACTCAGTGTTAAAATCCGTGTGAGAGACACACAACCTGGAATAGCATCCGGATGTGTGCCAGTGATGGTATCGGCAGTAGGTCCTTTGTTATGGTTCAGACTGGCCAAGGGTGAACAGACTCTGATGATAATCCAAGGTGTGGATGGAATAAGAGCCACTACAACTGGGCGTGACAGAGACTGATGGTAAAGTTGCCCAAAATGGAAACTAGACATTTGGATCAATGAAGTACAGGAGGGCTACAAGAAACCTCCCTTGTAGGAACTTACGGAGGTATTCCCAGGTCTCTCAGAGAATGACCCACCTATAAGTCATCTCACCTGTAACAGTGATCTTAAGGTTGTGACCTACCTCTGCATGGTCAGAAGGAGGGTCAGTTTTCTTTCACAATACTCAAGTTACCATTGAGGCATGTCTCATCACTGGCTGTCCAGTCCTTCATTGCAAGCCCGTTCTCAGTTACTTTAGTGACTCTTGGAGATTCTTTAAAAAGTGCTTCCTGCTTTGCCAACCTTTTTCTCCTGAATTTTTGCCATTATTATTATTATTATTATTATTATTATTATTATTATTATTTTATATCATCATCATCATCATCATCGCCTTTACTTAAGTTTTAAATTTTTGTTTTAATTTCAGGTCCTTTTCAATTTTAGATCAATGTGTCTTAATCCTTTTTGAATCTAACTGCACATCAAATTTAAAATATTGATAATATGAATGATTACAATAATCTTTTAAAAGTCTTCCAATTCTTCCGAAGAATTTAGACCTTTCAATGCAAGTTGTTGTTGTTTGGTTGGTTTTTATCTTGTTTTTGTTTTCTTTTCCTTTCTTTTGTTCCTTCTTTTTTTTCTCTTCTTTCTTCACCCTCCCTCCCTCCCTCTGTCCCTTCCTTCCTTCTTCCTTCCCTCCCTTCCTTCCTTCCTTCCTTCCTTCCTTCCTTCCTTCCTTCCTTCCTTCCTTCCTTTCTTTTCTCAGAGGTGCTTAGTAAGCTCGACCTACTACGCCAACTGGTCCTTAGTAGGAAACATTTCTTTGCGTTTTATGGAATTTGTTAATTTAAAAAGTTCACCTTTCATAGAGCTTTCTACAACAACGGGGGCTTGTATGATGGGTCTTTATTTGTTTGTTTTTCTTTTGTTTATTTTTCCTTTGGCTTCCTTTGAATTACCTGAGTGAGCTCCAAAGCTATCATTTTAGCAACTAGTCCCACAACAAGTCTGTCAGACTAACATAGCCAAATGTCTGTGTTAGTGTGGTTCAATCTACACTCACTGAGTGTCTCCCATAAGCTCTGAAACACACAAAATGCTCATTTTATCAAAGAGATTCAGTAATTCTTTTCCATTTCAAAAGGCAGCAGGAAAGTTTTACTTTGCTTTTTTTTTTTTTTTTAAAGAAAAGATTTGTTTTTCTTTCTACGTATGCATATGTGTGGATCTCTGTATGAGTGTATGCCATATGTGTGAGGGTACCCATGGAGGTGAGGAGAGGGTGTCAGATCCCCTGAAATGAGTTACAGGCACTTGTGAGAGATGGATGCTGGGAAGGGAATTCTCCAAGAATGGCAAGTGTTCTTAGCTGCTGACACACTTCTCCAGCCCCAGCATCACAAGATGGTGACATAACCTTCTAAACTCCTGGATTCTTAAAAGCTAAATGAGCACTGTATGGATTTCTGCTGAAGACATTTCTTAGTATAATCTTTGGGAAAGTTTGTTATTATGGTGGTACATCTTTTCTTAGGTTAGATTGTATGAGAATATCATTATGTGGGCATGACTTGTTTGTCTTTATAAAACAGAGTAAGAATCATGTCACTTTTAGATAATGTCCTTGGTGGATATAAAATAAAGTCAGCAAAATTTGAGTGCGCAATGTGTACCTGGGATCTGAGCGCTCAAACAGCAAGAGCAGCAAAATTCTGAGCTCGGGGTCAGTATGGGATCCATAGTGGGACGTCTCAGAGAACTGAAAACTGAGGAGGACGCTTGCCTCACTCTCTCTGTACATGGCCTTGAGTTTGTTCCCCACTGGCTCTACAAGGTGAGCAAGCAAACAACAAAACAAATAGAACGTAAGCACACTTACTTCCTTTCACTTCAGTTAAAAGTGTTTCCTTTGGCAGTTGGCTTCCTACCACGTGACCCCCGGTGATTACAGAGACAAGGCTCTAGTAAAAGCTAGTGTTTGGCAGAGAAGAACTGGGAACAAAGCCAAACACTGCCAGAGGTTCTGCTGTGGTGTCACAAAGACATAGTGTCAACCTTATGGATGGCAGCAAGCTCCTGATGCAATACAAACCATGAATCATCACTGTAACTACAGGCTGAAGGTGATGGGAACAGTCATGGCATTATGGGCTGGATTTCAGAAAATGTCCATAGGTGTAGACAAGGTCACTCAATTCTGATGTGAGCAAGAAAAGGGAATTCACACACTCCAGAGATCTGTGTGTGGTTCCAGATTCCTCCATTGACAGCCTAACCCCTTGAGTACAAAAGTATCTCCCTATTTATACACGGCATCTCCAGAAATGCAAAGGTAAAATAAGATCATTAGTTCGGATTTGAATCCAGAATGATGTCTTTTGGTGAGAAGAGGAGATGGGGATGAGAACCCATGGAGAGAAGACAGAAGGATAGGGATAGACAGCCACCCACAAGCCAGAGAAAGAGAAGGCACTCTGCTGACCCCTTGACCTTGGTCTTGCAGCTCTCAGAACTGTGGGGGATTTCAGTTGCTACAACCACATGATGGTACTTTGGTTTGACAAACCTAGCAAACAGGGATCCGATAATGACTTCAAACACTTGGTTTTTGAATAATCTAGAATAGTTAATTAATAATTAATAATCACTTGGTTTTTTTTTAATCTAGAATACTAAAGAGTAGAATTTAGGCATTGGTTACAGTAATCTTTTACCTCCAGGCATAGAGGAGCACAACTTGGTATCTTTTTGTTTTGAATTGTCCTCAAAATAACAGTTGTTCGGAGGACTCCAGGGTGGGCTTGCTTTGTGAGGACTTTGGGGAATTATCAAATTGGCCACCATTCCAACAGCTCAGAGACTCACCTTGAAGAAGATGCTGTGTCCAGAACTTGGCAGTCCTGTGCACCCAGGACACCCACAGCACCCTGGTCACAGCTTCACATTCATTCCTTGACAAACACTGACAGTGTTTGAAATACATGAGATTTGGGCTCAACACCATTGTGGCAGATATATTCCTCTGAAATGCTGCTATGTGTAACCTACACAGGACACGCAGGAGCTCCTTCCACTGGTGCCGTGGTGGTGAGAATGACTGTCTCCCAGCAGCAGCAGGACAGTAGCTGCGGGAAAGAGCTGAGGCACCGAAATAAAAGAAGACAGAGATATTTCTAAGATCCAGGAAGATCAATGAAATATACAGAGATCCTACAAGTAGTTGGCTGAGCCTCATGCTCACTAAATATTATATTAAGATTGTGAAGAAAAAGCCAGAATGAATTAGGAGCAGACAGAGTCATCAACATGAGCAGAGACAGCAAAGCTACAAGCTAAGGAAGAAACGGTGCATGAAGTGGACATTTTAAAGGCTTTTTTTCCCCCCAGAGTCAAGGAGAAGCGAGGGAAACTGTTGCTTCTTAAAGAGACAATGGCACAGAGAACCAGATGACAGGAATCATGGGGGACAGCACGCTGCGAGGAAGGCAGTGGAGCAGGGAGCACAGGGCATGGATGGAGCCCCAGGTTTCTGCCAGCTTCTGACAATCAGTAAGGAAATCCAAGTGGGAGCTTTGAATGAGATGTAGGGAAAGATTTATGTGGAGTCACAAAGAAAGAGAAGACGGGAACCAACAGTGTCTTCACAGAGTGGCAATGGGTCCAGGGAAGCTCTTCTTAGAGATGAATGAGGATGATAAATAGTGATGTCAGTTAGAGAAAGAAGCAAAGACAAAGGCGTGCCTCATAAAAGGAGCTGCTAGCTGCTGAGCTAGCTCAGAGAGGAAAAGATGCTGGCTGCCATGCCTGACAACCAGAGTTCAATCCCCACGACCCAGGATATTAAGAAACAGAACTGATCGCTGTAAGTTTTCCTCCGACTTCCACATAAATGTATGCACAGCTAAAAGCACCCAAAAGTTTTTTGTTTTAAAGATTAAGACGAAAAGATAAAAATTTTCCAAATGTAAGACAAATATTAAAGGGGAAAAAAACCACTTTGGAAAACAGAGCAATGTGAAGGGAAGACTCCTCTCTCCCTTTTTTCTTCTACCCCTCCTCTGATGCTAACCTTCTTTGCTTTTTCCTTCTCTCACTCTCCGATAAAAGAATCATCGTGTTCATGATTGTTTGTCTCCGCCAGTCACATATAAGACTCAGAACTCGTAAACCAGAAGAGCCACTTTGGCTCCCAAAGAGTGGGACATATTTTTTAAGGTTCCAACAGGGTGTGCTTCATAGAGGCAGAATAGCATCAAGGGGCTGGAGCCAGTGGGTGAGAACTGCTCTTCCGGAGGACTTGACTTCAGTTGCCAGCATCCATGTTGGGAAGGAAGCTTACAACTGGTCACCCGTAACTCCAAATCCAGGGACCCAATGCTTTCTTCTTGCCTCTGAGGGCACCTGCATGCTTGTGATATACACAGACACATACACAGACACATGCATACATGCTAAATAAATAAATAAATAAATAAATAAATATTTTTAAGTGGGATTGGGGGGGTTGGAATTGAGCTTGAACGATATAGGGGGAAATCTTGCTGACCCACACAGTCAAAAACCCACCTGCCATTTTTGACCACCCCTCCTAATTTACAGTCTAATAGCCTGTTGTCAATCACCAACCTGCTCAATAACTTAAATAGGTGAGAAGCACACATTTCAGTGTTGGATGCGTTACAGAAATCTGAAGTGCGAGAAGCATGAGCGATTGCTCTTTACTGGATGTGCAGTTTACTGGAGAGACAAATGATTCACTTGGTGATGCTTAGGGATCCTTCCCATGTCAGAGCTCACCGTGATGCCAGCAGGAGGAGACTTGTTACACAGGCACACTGCACACTAAGTTGATTTTAGACTGGTCTGTATGAACACGGCCTCCTCCCACTGGTTTGCACTTCCTTTAAGCTTTCCAGCTACAGTATATGATCTGGCCTACATTCCTAAGTTTTGAACATTTTATGATTTTTCATGGTAGCTTCCTTTAGAGTCTTTTGATAGCACATGGCAAAATAGACTGTTGCCTACATATACTTTATTGTGACCTCCCTTTTAACCAACTTTTTCAACCCTTCTAGGCTGTGTGATATATCTGAGTTTTCCAAATTTTGTCAAGTCTTCAAAAAAATATTTTTAAAGACCCTCTTAAAAAGGTAAAGCTCTAATGGCGAGGGCAGGGGAAGCATGAGTGTGGATGAACTGACCCTGTCGCTTGTCTGCTGTGAAGTGTTGGAGGGAGAGATACCCTCCTCTCCCTCTTGTCCCCTGCCACCTATGTCAGGAGGCAGGCTGGAGAACTGGGCCTTGGATCACTAGGGTGCTGGAGCTGGTCTTGTCCTTCATGGGCTTCAACACTTGAGAGCGTGAACTCTGACCCTTGCCTGGGTGGCACAGTAGAGCTGGCGCTGATGCTGTGATCATAGGTGAGCCAACCGGAGGGCATGAGAGTGGGTGAACAGGTTCTGCCTCTGCTGGCTGAGGCATTGGCTGAGCTAGCTGAGACAGTGTTAGAGAGTTCAGCCTGGTGGTATGAGTATGGGAGAGCTGGCTGGCTGACCAGCTCAGATACCTCCCAGGCTCAGATCCAGGGCTTTGACTTATCCTAACCACTACACCATAGATGCTGGAGTTCATAAAGTGGACAGACCTACAGACCCAAAGCTACAGGATCTCCATGACACAGGGCAACAAAGTGATATCAGAGAGGAGCCTGGTGAGGTTGCAGGATTGATAGTGTAGTGGAAGCCAGAGGCCTCGAACCAGACCAGTAACTCACTGCAATGAACTACAGCTTCTCCAACAAAAAATTTTATTTTTCTTTTCCAAGGCTGAGGTTACAAGGGCTGAGGGTAGGTACAAGGGGATGGGGAAATGGGTAGGATTGGGGTGTGTGATGTGAAATTCACAAAGAACCAATAAAAAGTTTAGTTTAAAAAATCTATAAAATGCATGTGTAAGTCTAACTGCAAATTTGAGACCTACCTTAGTCAGGGACCAGCGTTGTTTGTTTTAGATGGACCTGCATTAATTCCCAGTGTTCAAGTCTTCATTTCAAAGTTTATTCAAACCACCAATTAATAATTCATCAGAAAGTATTAAGGTGGATAAGTGTTAAACTCACTCATCATTCCTGAAGTTTGTCTTTCCTGTCCACTAGGTACGGAGAGACAGGACAGTATTTCCTTTCACTGTTCTGGCATCTCTCCCCCTCTTTAAAATTTCAGCCTTTAGACGCAGGTTTTGTGATGATACAGGGAGGGCCCTTGACAGTCAGTCACGTGACTTGTTTAGACCGGAAATTCGTATGCTGTGCTGCACCTCATTGGTCAAGCTGCTGTCTTGCTCCCTCAATGGTACTCTGTCCTTTCAAGGTTGATTGTCAAGACCCTGCAGTGAGCTCATGAGCAAATCAGGGCTAATTAGCTTTGCTTTTATTGGAGGCTTTTGCTCAGAATAATATTTAAACTATAAACAACCCTATGGCACAACTCACGGAATAAAAGAACACTCAGAGTAGACGGTGTGCCCGGCATTTGCTAGGCTGAAGTAGGTGCTCATTGGACGGACATCGGGTTGCTTTTGGCTTAAAGCGGTACCCTAAGGGCCTCAGCTCTCTCTTGTTCACCGACTATAAACACAATGCGCTGTGGAGTCACCCCGCTGGTGGCAGCCGCTTGGCTCTGGCTTATCTTTTCTCTGTTTGTTTTGATTTCATGAGTAGGTTGTGCACTTCGTGATAACACAGACTCTGTGTTGTAGACTTTTCATCACCCTGGTTCACAGGAACCTATGAAGACAGATCACATCCTATTGAAGGTGGATACGTCTACAATAGTCTAGATGATTTTTCTTTTAACTCTGAGTTTCTAAATTTAATTTTATTTCGAGAATTGGGTGTTAGAGCCTTTTGACTTTTGGTCTTGACTGAAAGCCTCTTTAGATGCACACATGTCTTGTCTTTCATTTCCCCAATATACTTGCTCTTCCTCTGCCTCCAAATCTCTATCTGGCACGTTTTTAGCTAAACATTTTGAAGAATTCAAGAGAGGAGTTCGAGATCACACTCCCATTATTCTCTGGAAAAGTGGGCAGTCTGGATTTGGAGGTCATAGCTAATATCTGATGGTTATATAATATTTAGAGAAGCTTACTAAATCACTCAGTTTTGCAATTATAAAACCAGGGCTCAAAGAAAGACATAGGGTCAGGTAATCGAACCAGAAAGGAGAAAAGCAAAAAGCCCAAAACAAAGCCTCAGATGAGAGGCTCAGCCTGGTGTGTCAACACATCCATCTTGCAGAAATGAAAGGCTTAATAGCTCCTGCAATTCAGGTCAGCGGGATCGGCCAGCTGATGGGCTCCGGCTGCTCTGGGCTGGACCAGCGGGTGAGACACCTGCTAGTCTGAGTTCCAGAGGTTTCTCTGAGTCACATCACTAATACATTCCTGGGGGATTTCATTGAGCTGCTTTGTAAGCAGTTTGTGCACTGCAGTAATGGGTAAACTAGCTATTTTGACACACTGCAAAAACATGTTTTTGAAAAGAGAAAGGCTCTTGGTAAAAACAGACAAATGACTGAGGGACATTTTATTGTCGCCGAACTCGGTGTTGATGTAGGTGTTTAAACAGCCAGTTCCCAACTCGATATTTAAATACCTATATACCGAATTAGTTATTCACAAGGGGGAGATGTGGAAGAGGAGCAAAAAATGATACAATTAAGTTACAAATACAGGCCATACCATCCAAACTATCCCAACTGTCCTCTTTTTCTTCTTTAACGAGTGTCATTATATTTTGATGTGTTTAATAATACAGCAGAGGTTAAATGAAACATGAAAAAGGGATGTACATTAAAATTGAGATAACTCTTCCCTCAGTGAAGTGGAACCCAGCAGATGTAGCAGCGAACTGTAATTGCTGCCTGTTTCCTGTCAGTCTGATTAAGTTGCATTGTACCGGCTCCAAGTGTAAGAATCAGTGGCTTCCCATAGAGCACAGCATGGGATGGCGGGCTGAGGTGGGGGCATAACTACAGGCACCTCCTGCTTCTCCTGGTAATGGTGTAGACATACAATATACATTGATGACATATAAAATCAATAGGCTGTGGAGGGGGTTAGGCGAACACTATAATCCATCTTCTCAAAGTTACTCCCAGGAAAGCCAGAGAAAGGGGAACAACCTTGAAACCAGAGGTTTGGTGCAACAAGCAGCTAAGACTTGGAGCCAGGAAAGCGAGCATCCATTTTTAAAAGAAACACGTAGGTCTAAACTAAATCTACATTTGACCGACGACGATGAAATCTGACAAGTGCTTTTAGGGCTTGCCTTGTCCCTACTGTGTACTGTGTTTCCTGAATCAGTCAGTTGATTGGTATCTGTTGGGAAGGAAAGGAAGTCCAATACTGTGCTAGGATTTGGAGGGGATAGACACCAGACAGCTAATGATCGACTTGGGGAGGCGACACAAGTGTAGCATGAAGCAATTAGAAAACCATTCAGAGCCACACTGCTTAGAGTTCAGAGAAAGGACAGCAGGGTGAAGCCTGCAATGATGAGGTGGTTTTCATAGGAAAGGACTTAAGGAGGCTCTTTACGATGAGGTAGAAATGAGGGGCAGAAGGAAGGCCATCTTGACCTTCAACTTGACATGGTTTGGACTAAGAGACATACCTCTGGGTAGATCTGTGAAGGACTTTTCAGGGAAGATTAGCCAATGCTTGCCATATGTGCTGGACAGTTTTATGTCAACTTGACACAAGCTATAGACATCCGAGAGGAGGGAATCCCAATTGAGAAAATGCTCCCATAAAAGATACTGAGCCACCAACTAGGCAGCATTCACAGGCTAGTCCAGTGTCCCCGGCACATATGTAGCAGAGGACTGACCGGCCTGGCCTTAGTGGGAGAAGATGCTTCTAATCCTTGAAAGACTTGAGGCTCCAGGGAAGGGGGAGGCCTGTTGTGTGGGGAGCACCCTCTCAGAGGCAAGGGACAGGAGGAAACTGTGGGAGGGGAGACTGGGAGGGGGGGGGGACTATGGCTGAAATGTAAATAAATACAATAATAATAAGATTATGCTGTAGGCAGCCTGGTAGGGCATTTTTTTAATCTAGTGATTGATGGGGGAGGTTGGAGTCAATTGTAGGTAGCACCACCCCTAAGCTGATGTCCCTGGGCTTTGTAGGAAAGCAGGTTGAGTGAGCCATGTGGAGCAAACTAGTGAGCGGCACCTTCTACAGCCTCTGTCTGCATCAACTCCTACCTCTTGGTTCCTTTTCTGTTTGAGTTCTTGTCCTGGCTTCTTTCTATGATGAGAGCTGTATGGGACGGTATGTCGAAATAAACCCATTCCTCCCCCAGTTGCTTTGGCCATGGTGATCCATCACAGCAGTAGTAACTCTAAGACACCATGAGAGCCTGGAGACCTGAGTTCAATCCCAGGAATCCAATGTAAAGGTAGATGGAGAAAATCACTCCCCTAAGTTTTTCTCTGATTTTCATAAGCATACCACAGATTATGTGATTTCCCCCAACATATCATCCACATGAAGCAATAACAAATATGTAGAATTGAAATGACACCCAGGTTCTTTGGTGTTCTAACATAGGATAGAGACTAGCCACTCTCCAGAGATCTTTTTTCATCCCCAGAATGAGACTTCTAGAGCATATAGCTTCTTCCAGTGAGCAGCACTTGGGTTCTGAGCTTGTTGAGAATGAAGCTGGCCATTGTTGGGTTACCTGGGCAGTATTTGTTGTGACATATGCTAGCGAACCCTCTTTCACAATATAAATATACATTCTATTGGCTCTGTTAATTTTCTTTGAGAGTCCTGTCTAACACAACATCCCATGCTTCAGAACCATAGTGACCCAAACTGTCCAGATTGCAATGGGTCCTGGGGACAGCTACGTCCAGCTGGATTGAGCAACTCAGGAATATAGTAAGATGGGATTTTATTTTGGGATAGTCTAGTGAAGGCACCTATTCCGCGGTCATCTTAAATTTCTACACCAATAGATAGCGTAATGAAAGCCACCAACCTAAGATCCACTGTTGATCAGGTTTCACCTGAGAAGCTCTGATACATATTCTGGTAATTGATTAAGAAAAAAACAAAAACATGATAGGGACTGAAAAGATGGCTCGGTGGTTAAGGATAGTTGTTCTTTCAGAAGACCTATGTGGAATCCTCAGCACTCAAGGCATTTCACAACTACTGTAAACCACAGTACAGAAGATCTGACATTCTCTCCTGACCTCCCTGGGTATCCCATACATCTGTGCTCCCCACCCCCATCAATTCTTTTTAAGGCCTTGGCAGCAACACCAGTGGCAAAAACGAGGAGGGGAAGCCATCATTTAATTTGGAGATTTGATCTGTATGAAGTGATTTGACTTTGTCCACCCTGACTCTGATAGAGAGATATGCTGTTTTCATATTAGTACAGTCAACGCAGACATGTGATGGCAACACCAGAATAAGCTAGATCATTGTGTTAGTTAGGGATTTATTGCTGTGAACAGACACCATGACCAAGGCAACTCTAAGAAGGACAACATTTAATGGGGGCCAGCTTACAGGTTCAGAGGTTCAGTCCATTATCATCCGGGCAAGAACATGGCAGCATCCAGACAGGCATGGTGTAGGAGGAGCTGAGAGTTCTACATCTTCATCTAAAGCTGCTAGCAGAATACTGGCTTCCAGGCAGCTAGGACAAGGGTCTTGTAGTCCACACCCACAGTGGCACACCTACTCCAATAAGGCCACGCCTACTTCAGCAGGGCCACACCCTTTAATAGTGGGACTCTCTGGGCTGAGCATATACAAACCATCACAATCATGTTGGCTGTAAACAGTTTGTGTTCCTCACCTAAGAGAGGAGACGGGAATCTCCTGTGACAGTGACAAGCCTATAAGGACAGCGCCTGAAGAGATGCAAGATGGCTTACAGCTGCCAGCAATGACACACCATTTCTAGCACACAGGCTTTGCTCAGGTTCAATTTTAGAATCACGTCCTTCTGCAGTGTATTTCATCTGGGAGGCCTGCAATCAGTTCCTGAACATCAACAAAAAACTCAGCTTAAGAAGGTGTAATCTAACGAGACAACTCCGGGCCTTGTGAAGGGGGAAAAGTATCAGCCATACAGTCAATTGCCAGGCTTTTGTAATCCCTTGAGATAACACAAATTGTTATCTTATAGGTGTGCACAAAAGAAACCCTTTCTCTGAGTCCTTGTAGGCACAAAGTGTCTCACTTGAGATTGAATTGACTGGACTCAAGAGAAGCCCCTGTGATTTTGATGTTTTTTTCCGTGATGATAGCCTGTTCCTGGGTCTCATTGTTTGCCATCTTGAGTGACTAGAGGGATTCTAAACATCCTTAGCGATTTCTAGTACCACATGCCGAGTGGAGCTCACCTGGGCTTATACATACAATCTACATCCACATGGATGCTGCCTTTCTCTGCGTTTCTTCATCTTTATCGTGTTGTTCAGGACTGGGTTAATCTGATAGCCATGGTCAACTGACGTGACCAGCATTTTTCACCCCAAGACACTAGCCCCAGAATTCCTTTCTGCTCCTTCTGGTGTCAACTCAGGCACTCCTAGAGGACCAGCTCTGACCGCTCCCCCCATAAGTAGCAGCTTTCTGTAAAGTTGATTTACACTTTTGGTTGTCATCTTTCCTCCTAGGGAATTGGATACAAGTCCTTGGTGGTAGAACAAAAGGCTAATGCCATCACCTGTTTTGCATTTCCTCATCCTTAACGCCTTGTACCAAGATGGTGTCAGCCAAGTCTGTTTTATTTTTGTACAATGTACTTCAAGAAATACTGCCTTGATTCTTCATTAAAAAAAAAAATGGATGCATGGCAGAACAATATACTTTAGTAGCACACAAACCATTCTGTTCTCTTTGGTTAAGTGGGGATGTATTTACCAGGATGGGCTTCCAGTTTGGAAACAGAGTTCTTGCTGGAGGGAAAGACACAAAAGCAAAAGCAAAGGTGATGATGTCTCATAGATACAGTGGTATTTGTATTTCTCTGTATTACCGATAAACTAAAGTTATTGTAATAATTTTTTTTCTCAATTATGTGACTGCCTTATGGCAATGTAGGCTTGCTCTCACCACTCACAGAGGGAATAATAGGAAAGTGATGGGAACCTTGGGGCAGAACCACACAGAACATGGATGTTTTATACTTTGTGAAGACAGATTTTTAAAAAGTGAAAGAGATAAGGAATGCCATACATAGACTGTAGAACCTATAAGAAGCAGGGGTGACAGATAAGGGGATGCCATACAATGTTCTGTTATCAAGTTAAAAGGTGCTTCAAATGAAGTAAAACTGTGAACACTGACAATAAAATCACCCTAAAGTCAGCTTTTGGGGTTCATAAGAACCAGGCTTGAGCCCCTGCTAGTCTCAAAGTCCTAGGTAACCTTCATGCAGACTTCATCAGTTTTGCTTGTTTGTCTTTGGGGGCCCGCAGACTTTCTGCTGTGGATGGGTGGCCATACTGTTTAGCAGCTTGGTTAGCCTCTCCTCACTGCAGTAGACTGGTTGACACCGGAATCCCTGCTGTGTTGCCTAAAATCCACACCAAATATCACTTGGGGAACAAGCTTGTCTCACTGAGAATCACTTCTTTGGGCAAATGATTAAAATGTGTTATACAGATATGAATGTGCAAGTGTAAACACACACACACACACACACACACACACACATCCATTTTACACTCCCACCTACAACAAACATTGTTGTCAAATGAAACTAAGTAATTGGAAAAGGTCATTTACTCACATCAGGTCATTTCCAATTTCTTAACAACTCAAGGATTTTTCTAAGCTAGAACGTTAATAGGTGAACATCTCTAACACAGTTACATGGTCTATCATCAAACACGTGATGTAATCAAGAAAACAGAAAAGTAATTGTAGGATCCATGATAAACTTGTAAAAGTTATGCAAGCCAAATCCAGCCCCTCTCATCTCCCCTCCTGCCCTGTCCTTTTCTCTCCTCTCGCCCTTCCAACTGTTCTTTTTTTCTTTTTTCTTTTTAACAACAGACATATCCCCACCTCAACTGTGTATGCTACAATACACTACTGATGCTAGCTAGCTACCTGGGTTTAAGCTTCATAAAAGAGAAGCTTAGTTCTCTGAACAAGTGGATGATACTAGACAACTCAGGCCACGTCCGACAAAATTGTTCATCAGTTTGGATGTTTCTGTTGACATGCTCCTCTCTCTTCTAGGTCCAATACTTCAACAGGATGACTTACTCAGGAAGAACTATACACGATTACCTTAGATTATACTTGATCCCAGGGAGGGAGCCACACCTTCCCACTGAGCAGAGACTATCACACCTCCAGGCACACCTCTGTGCTCACTGACCAGAGAGCCCTACTGACCTCTGGATTTTCTTGGAGTTTCATTCCACAACTGTGATTCACTAAAAAAAAAAAAAAAAAAAAAAAAAAAAAAAGGCCCCGAGATCCCGAGATTAAACTCAGTATCCACTTCCTCGTCTCTCTGGAAGTCAGGCATTTGATCTTGTGGTCAGATTTTCTGCCTGGGAGCTACCTGGTGGCCACTGTGAGTGGCCTTCTAGGCATAAGAAAAACACTCTTATCTTTCAGGAAACCCCACAGGGGTTGAAGCAACTTCCAGGGACATGGACAAAATCCAGACAAGCTCTGTATAACACCACAAATAGATTTCTATAGTTTTTTTTTTTTAAATATAGGTTATATTTACTTTCCTCAGGTAATTGATATATGCAAAATACATAGAATATTGGCTAGATATACGTAGGACATTGGCTAGATATACATAGAATATTGGCTAGATAGTGGTTTGATCAACAGAATTAAATAATTTTATATAAATATGTTTAATTAATGGGTTACCCAAAGGACTAAAAATTAAGTTGGGACAATAAAGGCCTAGACACCAAAATTTTAGATAATATAAAACTTTTAGGGATGACAAATAGAACCTTGAATTCCCTCTGAAGGACAAAGTTAAGTATCTCTGTATCATGAAAATTCAGGACGTACTATCTTCCAGCATCATCTTCTTCCTTTCTGTGGTCTAGGTTACCGTGTCATCCAAGATCAGTAACCGCCATTCAGATGAGGGAAGGAGAAAAGCATGCATCTATTCCAGTTGCCTTCGTTTCCTGTGGAAAAAAACCTTCCCAGACGTTCCCACAAACTGACGGCTCATGAGCTGCAAAGGGATTCGGGAAATGATCTTGTTATTTTATTTTTTTCCCCTATTTGTTTGATTTGGTTGAGTATCAGAGTCTGTCTTCTAAAGTAAAACAAACAAGCAAACAAAATAAAAATTTTAAAGGGGCAAAGTGAGATTAAAAAAAAAACACAACAAAATGAAATTCAACATCAATGGATTTTTTACTAAATGACTTCAAACAGTGTTTTAATCTTTTATTTTTTTTAAAGATAGGCATAAAGATTTCCTAAATAAAACACTAGTGGATTTAATGGAGTGATGTAATAAAGAGACACTAGCTCTCAGAGTAGTGTGATTATTTTCAAATGCCAAGATGGCTGATGAACAAGCTAAGCCGGTTTGGCCTTGTTCTCTCTCTGGGCTTCATTCTGCTGCCCTACCTCTGAGTTGCATCCCTTGCCTCTACCTTCCTCTTCTGCTCAACCATCCAGCTGTGCTGGCTCTTCTTCTGCTGAACGATCCAGCTGTGCTGGCTCCTCTCCTTGCACAGATAAGCCTTTTCTTATTCTTGAAATTTATGAGCGACCCAACAGTGAGTTTGCAACCAACACCACAAAAATGATGTTTGTGCACCTTTGGGGACACGTTGTCGTTAGAATCCTTGAAAACGGATTTCTAAAGTTTTGATGTACAATCACAAGTATTCTCTGACTTTTACGTGGGTTTTAAAGATCTTCCGTGGTGAGACAACAGAAGGAAACAGTTCACCATGACCTCGGTTGATATTTTCTTGTAACTAAAATTGTTGCTTTTTATATGTCTATGTGATTTGCCCTCTTCCATATATTTTATCTTTTTATCTGTCTTCTTCCTCTTCTTCCTCTTCTTCCTCTTCTTCCTCTTCTTCTTGCTCTTGATCACTTAAAGGAATTTTCTCTACACTAAAAATACTTAGCTATTTCGGTTGTAAATACCTTTATTTCATTTAAAGTCTCTTTATGAATATCCTGTCTTTTTTTGTTTTCTCCTAGCGCTTCCCCCTCCCTATAAACATTTAGTTGACTTGATTGAAATATTATTAACACGGTATATTAAAATTATGAGTACCTAAAATCAACCTGATAAATGTTTAGGGGCTATATAAATAAAATCATAATACTTAGGTGAAAAAAAAATAGTAATACTTGGATTAATGGAACTGGCAAGAGAGGTCAGATAGTAAAAGCACTTTCCACCAAGGCTGGAGTTCGGTTCCCAGAACTAACATAAAGATGAATGCGAGAACTGACTTTACAGAACTCTTCTCGGGACACGTGCTGTTGCAGATGTGTCCATCCCATAATCCACATATACAACAATAATAATGAAGAGAGAACTTTAAAACATCTTAAAGTGAGGTGTGATGGTGTAAACCTTTGCTGTCTATGTAGATCCAGAAATCAGAGGCAGGCAGATCTCTATGAGCTTGAGGCTAGCCTGATCTATCTAAGGCTTTCCAGGCCAGCTGGGGCTGCACAGCAAGGCCTTGTGGCAATAAATAAATAAGTCAATAAATAAATGTCTTATTACTGGACTAACGGAGAATGTCGTATTTATAAACAGGGCTCATGTTGCATAATTTTCAATTCTTCTCAATGGATCTACTGTCATGTCAAATACAATCGAAGAATAATAAAATTGATAGGTGCGATCACTTGAAACTTCATCTGAGAGAGACATTCAAGCTCAGGATTGTAGAAGAAAATGACAAATGAAAAGGAAGTTCATTATAAGATATAGAAATCCTTTATAAACTCAAAAACGTTCCATACCACAAAGCCATCTTTGCCAGAGAAGACAGATAAGAAGAGAGAACAAAGGGTCAAGAAATGCCATTTTGGTCAGGGATTGGAGAGTGAATGGGTGGTATTGGTTGCTTTTTAATCAAAAGGGATAAAAAAAACCCAAACAAACAAGAAATGACTTTAGATACAGATGGAGAATTTCTATAAAATAGAAAATAGAAATTCTAAGCAATGAAATTCCTGTATAAAGAAAAACAAAGCAGAGTTGCCACTGTGAAAAACAAATTCTTCCTAAAATCATGGTCCATCAAAAGAAAATGGCTTCAAGAGATGATAAACAAAGTGATACACAGAAAAAAAAATTAATGACCAGTAGTGATCAAGGAAAGTCATCCTAAGTCATCCTTGTTAACAGTGAGAGGAGCTTCAAGTAATAGAATATGGATAATATTTTCCCAGTTTTGCAAGAAATGAGAAGATAATAATGGCCTTTGTTTGAAAAGGTGAAAAGGAAAGAAAACAGGTCTGTTGGTGCTAAGGTAGTTTCCAATTTCTTCAAGACAACACAGCATGCGTAGAAAACATTTCAAATATTAGATACTCCTTCAGCTCCTACTCACTACTTCTGTTTTCTGCACATGATCTAAAAAGATGCACATTTAGAACACATACATGACTTTCTCACTGTGATGTCATTTTAAATAATGTATTGTGAAGTACTTAACCTTCCCAACAGGTATGATGATTCACGTGGGGAGTGTCGTTGTTCATCCACAAACATTTCAGAGTAACAGGTGCATCATCAAAGACAGGGACAAAGAGTGGAGCAAAGACTGAAGGAAAGGCCATCCAGAGACCCCCCACCACCACCTAGGGATCCATCCCATCTGCAGACACCAAACCCTGACACTTTTGCTGATGCCAAGAAGCACTTGCTGGCAGGAACCTGGTATGGCTGTCCTCTGAGAAGTTCTGCCAGAGCCTGACCAATACAGATGTGGATACTCACAGTCAAACATCGGACTGAGCCCCGGGAGCCCAGTGGAAGAGTTAGGGGAAGGGGTGAAGGAGCTGAAGAGGATTGCAACCCCATAGGAAGAACAATAATATCAACTAACAGGATGACTCAGAACTCCCAGGGACTAAACCACCAACCAAAGAGTACACATGGAGCAACCCATGGCTCCAGCCTCATATGTGGCAGAGGATGGCCTTGTAGGCCATCGATGGGAGGGGAGGCTCTTGGTCCTGCTTGATGCTTCAGCATAGGGGGACGCTGGAGCTGTGAAGCAGGAGTAGGTGGAGGAGCACCCTCATATAGAGGCAAAGGGGGGGGGAATAGGCTAGGGGGTTGTGGAGGGGAAACCAGAAAGGGGGTTATCATTTGAAATGCAAATGAATAAAATGATTGATAAAAAAGAAATGCATGATCATAGATGGGGTTGTGTCCTCTTATTCACCGTTGTTTCCATAGCTTCACTGCCCTCACTGTAGAGGTGAGTGTGATACCATTTGTTTGTTGTTTCTTTTTGTATACTTGTTTTGAAACACAGTTTCTCTATGTAGCCCAGGCTGGCCTGAAACTAGCTACATAGACCAAGCTGGTCTCAAACTATTTTTAATCTTACTACTTTATGTCTGAATTATTGTGTTGAAGGAAGAATGGTAAACTGGCCTCAAATTCAAGGAAATCCTTATGCTCCTGCCCCCTAGGTGCTGGGAGTAGAGGTGTGGACCACCGCATCTGCCTATGATGTAGTGTTTTTCTGTTTTCTGTTTTTTTTTTTATTACAAAGAAGTCATATTGCAATAAGAATTTTCCATGTGTCAAAACTTGAGGATATAGGTTAAATAAATTATGTCTCAGAATGATGAAGACGTTTATTAAATGAATGGCGCATTTCCTTAGTATATGCATAATGCATACACATTATTGGACACTGGGAAAGACAACATTTTGGAACAAAGTAAGACTACAAAATCACTCACAAATCTTCCAGCCATGTAAACCCACTGTGGCTTTACACATAACATCTGCCATGTGGTCTAATTTTCTTTTCTTTTGAATTTTCCTCCTTTACCCTCTAAATCACTATACTGAAGGAGGGATTGTACTCTCAAGAGTTATCGTTTCATTCTTCTGGTAGTAAGGATTGAGCCCAGAGCCTCCCGACTACTAGGTGAACACTGTCCTGCATCCCCTGAGTTACAACACTGTATCCCTTGCCATGGCACCAACAGTGAGCTTAAAGGTAATGCAGTCTGAGAATGGAGGCATTTGGACAAGGGCCGGAGAGGTGAGAGGAAGATGGAGATGAGCACCATGGCTGCACTTGGTCCACAGGGTGCTGCGAACAGGCTTTGGGACTGGAAGAGCAGTCCCTAGCAGCAGCAACACATGTTACCCCACATCTGGGGGGAGCATCTCATTACATCACAAGATGGGACCCAGAAAAGCTTTCAGTCCACACATCTAAGCCTTGGGCTCATCTAGCATTAATATTCCACAGGGGACCTCCAGAATCTGCACTTTTCTACTAAACTAAATTTATAATGTGAGTCAGTCTTCCACTTAGTGCCCCAAACCCCCAATATGGCTAATGTCTGTTAGTTCGATTGCTACAGTGTCATTCCTGTTCTTTGTTGCTCTCTCATGCCTCATGGTTAGAGCTTGTCTGGCTCTCACTGTTCAGCTCCTCAACAGAGTCTCACCCTCCTGGGGCTGCATGATCAGTGCTCATTTGTGATGAATCCCTGAGTTTCTCATTACTTGTTCTGCATGACGATAGATGGTGACACTCTGGTTGTCTGACCACAGTAGACCCTTGGCCAAAAGTCCCAACAAACACCCACTAAAGATGTCAGATTCTAGAGGGTCTTGACTCCCTCTCACCCCACGGCCTCTCAGCAATCCATGAGTCTTCCTTGAGGGCAGTAAGTAGCTGATTGCTATCATGTACTTACATAATATAACAGTGTTGACATTCTGTGTTATTTGGGGGAAAAAGTAAGTTCTGATGATCTTTGAGGTCCAAATTCTGGGAGCTTTAATGGGAAAAAAAAAAGAGAAAAGAATGTTCCAGACAGAAAGTGTTCTCACTAACAGCTTCTGTGGTGATTTAAATTATTGTAAAGCAAAAGGAGAAGCAGGATATAAATTTTGAGACAGCCTTTCCAGTACTGTTACTATATCAAAGAGAACCTCAAAGTGCATGTGTGTGCACCTGTGTGAGCATGCATCACACACAGTATCCCCAAAGGGCAGCACCCAACAAGTTTCTTAAACCAATGAGCCAGATTGCTGCAGATGGACTCTTCATCACATGAAGAAAAAGTGACAGGACAAGGAATGTATTTACCCAAGGTATTGTGACAGTTTAACTAAATGAAGAGGAGAAGGCAGGGTATGACGTGAGGAATCAGCAGTAATACTTAATATGGTTTGGCTGAGTTCAGTAGCACTGGCTGACAGTGTTAGAGAAGAAAAACAGAAGCAGAGAAAGAGAAAGGGAGAGAAAGGGAGCGAGAAAGACAGACAGAAACAGAGAGAATCTCATTCTCTGCATCTGGCCATAGTTGAGGCTAAACTAACATTTGCTGAATGAACTCTGTGGGACGAATTTAAAATCTAGGTGCTCTACATGGAACTTAAAAGAGAGTTCTCTATATATCAAGTTCAATTACACAAATCTTTCTCCTAAAGAAAGCCTCTTGCCTTGCTTGGGGGAACTCCTGGGGCTGTCCTCCCATCCTGTCCATTCAGGTTCTAACTGTCTGATGTCCTTTCACTTACTTTTGGTGAAGAGTACACCTTCCTCTGCGTCAGACAGCAGAACTTTTCTGATGTAGGAGGCAGAGAGACTGAGCAAGAGATGACATGGAGCGCCACATCCCGGGATCCTATCTGTGAGGTGTGTAAAGGAAGACCAACAGACAAAATGACAGACACACAAAAGCTGGGATAGGGTTAGAGAGCACGGGTGGAGGGCACTTACCACACAACCTGGAAACTCAGGGAGTTTATTATGTACAGCACAAGGAGGAGGGTTAGCCAGTCTGGATAGAGCATCTTTGGAAAGAGCAGTCTCAGGTTTCGGTCCCCTGACAGGGAACTGGCAGTTGCTAGTTTGTGAACAAACTTGTCAAGATCAGCACACACACATCAGCAGAGAAGGCTTTGCTGTTTCTCTGAGCCTGATCTGGGGGAAGGCTTTGCCATTGTCATGTGTCTAAGGCCCATGTAAACAACACACATTCATTCAGGACTTTATTCACCTCTCCACAATGGAGTCCATGAAAACAACGTCTTGCTATCTGTGGACAAAATCAGATCTACCAAAACATTATATAGGGAAATACAATAAATGCAAACAGAAAACAATAAGGGACCGTCTGGGATTATTTTTGTAGAACAACATGAAACAAAAGAAAAACCGTGAAGAAATGCTTTGATGTATTTACCAGAATAACTTAAATTTCATATACCAAAAACCATGAATAAAATTAAACCTGAAAAGATAAATGGGAATGAAATTCTGACAAGGGTTGATTTGAAGGCAACAAGTTCAGAAACGGACAAAGGTTACAAGAAGATCAGTCAGTGAGTGGAAACAGCTGCGGGGGAGGGGCGGCATCTTCCCTGACAGCCGTCCCAGATAAACCCATGTCTAACAATCCAGCCTTCTAAAGCGATCCAATTGGAAAAGAAATTTTATTTTGGCAAAGATATCAGTTCCCACTAGAGACACCAGGAGAGAAGGGTGTCTGTCCTCCATAAACTCTGCCTAGGGTGGAAAAGGACTGCTACATCTTCCAAGACTGTCGGGCAATATAATTTTAAATGCCTTTAAAATGACACTGTAAAGGAGCTGGCTTTGCAAAGTGGTGTTAAATTTAGGGATTTATGCATTCACGTTTACAACAGCACAAACTGGAGCCCACAGCATTGAAAGACAGAGATGTTGTACTGTATGATATGAAGCTGGTTAATAAAAAGGTCTATTACAATATTTGTAGTGATGTGGGGGAGATACACAGAAAGGTAAGGAGCAGAATGCAAGACATATACGCTAGAACAATAGTAAGGTGCTTTTATTTTTAAAGTTAAAGGCAAGACACCATCAACAAAGTATTTAAACTGATTAATTCCTATGGGTGGGAACAAGCTATTCTTGCTGTCTCGTATATGGTGTTTTCCCTCTGGGCACTGATTGTCTGGAGTAGAGCATAATATGCCAGTATTCTCAAAGTACATCTCTAGAGTCAATCTTGTTTTTTTTTTTTTCTAGTAGAAAATATTTTAGAGAGTTATTTTCTAATACATTTCAAAGGAGTGTATCACCATTCTATCCCAGGTCAAGATCCACCCGAACAACTCATTCTGGGCACAGGAGGGTAAATTATAACTCAGCAAAACTTGTGCATAGCTTTGGAAGAAAGAATGAAACAAAGAAACAAACAAGAAGAAAAGAAAAAAAAAGGTTAAACATCTGTGTATACATGTATGTGTTAAAAACAACAACAGCAACAACAACCTTAGAGGCTAGGTATTGTGGTGTACCTGTATAATTCCAGTACTGGGTGGTGAAGACAGGTGAGCCGAGAATTAAGGTTCCCTTCAGTTGCACAGTGAGTTTGAGGCCAGCCTGGGTTACCTGAGACTGTCTGAAACAGTTAAAAAACAAAGCACAGAAAGAAACACAATTTCGTTTTCCTGTTCAAGGATCCAGAAAGGAGACAAAGACTTGCATTCTACTGATAGTAACAGTGTTGACCCATCTGAAAGCAGCCTGAATCACTGACCAGCACCTTTGGAGTTTCTCAGAGTGTTCCAGCTCAAGGGAAAGTAGGTCCCCAGACTTCATCTAAGTATCTTAGGTGCTTCTCTAAGTATCTGGTCCTTTCCAGGAAGTCACCGAGGAGGATTCAGTAGCTACTGAGAATCCAGTCTTTTCCCCAGGGCCAGCCTCAGGCAAACTGTGGAAGAGCCCCACACCCTGCATGTCTACTCTTGCCAAATCTGTCCTCACACACTTTAATCACAGGAAACACTGCTAATACATTTAAGCCTCGTCTACACATCAGACATTCTGTTAAGGGCTTACAACCCTACTGCTTTTGTAAATGTCACAACAACCTCACAGAAGTTTGTACTTGCTTCCCTTTACAGCCAGGGATGCTGAATTCTACAGAGGTTAAGACAACTGATTTTAGTCACATCGACACCATTGAAATTTATAGCCGATTTAAAAGTTCCATCACTTTTGTTGGGTGGAGTTTTTGAGGCCCCTTCCAATCCTAATGATAGTTTATCTAATCCCCCAACTAAAGTTCAAATTGTTCTTAACATTTGAAAAAGTCCAAACTCCTTCAGTTTTTCTCTGGTTTCTTGGAGAATATCGGGGTATGTGTCTCTGCCTAGTTCTAACTGGCCACTCTATTAGTTTCAACAGAATCTCACAAAGTGATTAGGCACTGTTCAGTTTTCTCAAATTGTCACACTTGTCCCCAAACCACTTAACTAGATGACCAATAATAATAATAATAAAATAATATTTTTTTGGCTTCTCCTTGTGTGGACTTCTCTAAACTTAAATACCCCCTCCCCAAGATAATTAATTTCTAGCTTTCCACTGCAACAGAAGCAGCAGCAACAGCAGCAGCAGCAGCAACAACAACAAACACAACAGGGAATTCTCCGGGAAGTGCCCCTTAATCAATCCCTATGACTCTACTAGCTATAGGCCCTTGAGCAATTTATCTGTGAGGTATATGTTTTTTCTTCTAGAAACCAAGTTAAAAATATTATCCTACCTCTAGGGTTGGAGAAGTAAATGAGATTACATAACTAAAGTTCTTTATAAGGTGAGTGGGGGTGGAGCTGGCCCCGGAAGTGCCCATCTTTGTTGCCCTTCTCTCTTTCCTTTGGGTTTTCCTTGGTTCTTCATTTAAAAGCATTGACATAGACTGTGGGTTTTCTTTGTTTCCCTAGTTCGCCTTAGGTTTCTCACCCTTGACCTTTCTGAGAAACCCTGCTTTTCAATCCTGGTCTTGTAGTCTCTACATCCTCATTGAGCTAAAAACCCAAGACTTAAATAAGAAGTGGGGACAGCCTCTTCTGGAGAGCAGCTTTCTAGTCAGCGATGGTTTCTGGAGCCCCGCTGTGACAGGGTGCTGAGGGGCCACCTCTCTGAGTGAAAGCTAGGCCGAATGGCAGAGTTGCTTCTGTTGAAAATTATACAGGCAGCTGGGTAACAGATCCTTTTTACCCAATAGTATTTCATGAAAACACTTTAACAGATTTGATTACAAGAAATTGTTCTTGGTGGCTACCAGGCCATCCCTCCCAAATCAGGAAGTTAAAAAAATTCTGCATCTTGGGAAGAGGTGAGGAACCCAGATCATTACTAACATTTTAAGGCTATAGATTATGTGTTCAGAAAATGTCCCCTCCTTCCTGGTCGTGTGATTGAAAGATTCCAGACGTCCACCAGGATACTTTCTTTGCAGTGGTTCTGGTCTCTGGCCAGGTGTTCCAGACACTGGGACAGGATTTCCCAATAATCCTTGGGCGGCACTGTCAGCCTATAGCACCCAGGACAGACTCCCTAAAAAAAGGCGCGAGTGGAAAAAGACCGTTCCGTGTTTGGAGGCTTCTCCTGGCATGGAGGCGCGTTGGCCGCTAGGATTCCGAGCTGAGCTTTTGAGTTTCCCGTAGATCAGAAGGCGCGGTGGGTGGGGGCAGGGGTGATCACACAGCTGTCCCCCAGTCCTGCTGCGTCCCCCCACCCCGCACCCAGAGTCTCCACAAAATTTTGCCGCACTGATGTATGCGACTCAGGCTTGTTAAGACCGTTAGTCTCCGATGTTCAAACCCTGAAAAAAAAAGTGTGAGCCACACGCAGGGTGTCCGGATTCACCCATCCTGTGCCCCCACCCGTCTCTGTGTTCGGGCGGCCCTGCGCCTGGCGGTGACTTTTCTGCAGAAGCCTGACTATCCGCGCGCTTCCGAGCATCCCTCCCGCTCGCTCGCCTCGGCCACGGTGACCGTGCCCCCACATGCCCTGCGCCCTTAGTGAGCCACGGTTGTGGACCCGCTTAGCGCTCCTCGCTCCACCTGGCGCCCTCGGTCGTCCGGGTTCCCGGCCTCTGGTACTGTCTCAGACCTCGTCCGGCCTCTTCCGCGCAGATCGAGCCACAGTGCGACACGGGGACTCTGGAGGCCGCGATCCCCGCGGGTCCAGCCGGTCCACCAGGGGAAAATCCACCTGGGAAGAGAGACACCGCCCTCACCCCCCCCCCCCCCAATCCCCATGCTTCCCCAGGCCACACATCATCTTATTTATTAGCAATTCCACCGGCTCCGCCGTGATTCATCTCTTAAATTGTGTTGGTTCAAAGTTTAGACTTGGGACAATAAGAACGCCAGTCATAATCTTACAAGGAAGGGTAGTTGGGGGGAGAGGGGGGATAAGAAACCCGACACAGAACGGATTTTTAACCTAGTGAGAAAGGCTTGATCTCTGTGGCCAAGGTTTTTCATTTTCCTCCCAGAATCTCAACGAATGATCCATAAATTCAAACTTAAAACAATTCTAGTTCACTTGCCTCAAACTATGGGGTTGCAGGTCAGACCCATGAAGCATGTTTGAGGGATTTCAGGAGATTGAAATTTAGGATTAGAGCTCCATCTTTAAAGCCTTGCGCCTGTGAGGATGAGGAATCAGAGCGGGACATCAGTTTTCTCTGACTCTAGGACTCCTCACTTAGAGAAACTGCAACAGGAAGTCCGAGGTGTAGGAATTATACAGCCCTTTAGCGTGCTACAATTCTGTTCACTGATGTCAATACAGTTAAGTCAGTTGGTTACGTGTCTTAAGTTTCTGTGCTTTGTCTCAGGCTTTCAATCCTGGGCAAAGAGAACGACAAATTGTTCTCTTCCTTAAATAGAACAAAAGAGTCTATCCCAAGGACCAGTGTGGAGATTCACAGACACAACCTCCCCTGTGCCAAATCCCTCCCATTGTCCTCCTGTGCGATCGCAAGTCGAGTGTTCTGGAAACTGCTCTTTCATGTTGTGTGAAGGACACCCCTCAACACACATCAATTTCTCCCTCCCTCCTCCTCTTCATCCACAACCTCTCTCTCCCTCACGTTCACCCCCTCCAGGGCTTTATCAGGAACAATCCTTGGGGTCTTCTCCACACAGGACTTTCAACACACAGTCCTACAGTCAGCTGAGGTGTACCCCATCCAAGAGATGTGGGGCTGCCCTTGGGAAGAATCTAGAGTATTTTTATGGAACTAACGATTTTTGTTTACTTCAGTGAATCACTTCGCCCTCCTTGTTGTTTGTGACCTACTGGTTGGTTTGCCCGTTTGCCGGGGGATGTATCCCACAGCCAACCTCCTGTCAGAGGGGGAGAAAAAGAAGGAAGATGTGTGAGCTCCCCCTGGTGCTTTCCTGAATTCAAGCTGACTGAACCAAGACTGCAAGGAAACAGGCCTGCAGCAGAAGGAAACAGATTCCACCTGGGTCCTGACTGACACGTGGATCACGATGCTAACTAAAGCTCTGGGCCTACATTTAATGTGGGTCCTTAGGAGACTCATGGTCTTCTCAATGGACCTTTTACACTCCACTTTGGAATGAGGATTTGATAGCTGTCTGCCTGGAGATGGACTTCTCTTGAATCAAAGTGCTCTTCCTTTTTGACTGGAGTATTTTCTCTTTGTCAGTGTGCAGTTATTCACAACCAGTAGCTTTGTCACACTTCCTGTTGTGCTGTAGCCACAGAGTTGTCATGGAAATCCCATACTAGCCACAAGGACCAGTGTTCTCTACCACATAGCCTATGCCAACAGTGTCCTATGCTTAGGAAAGGGGTCAGAAACATAGCCAACTCTAGTCATTTACAAAAGGCTGTGGGGAATTTTCTCTCAGTATCCTGGGTGTGGGTGATTTACAGAAGCCCTTACCAACACGTTTACAGGTATTTAGTCCCATTCTTTAACCATAGGGCTGGAAAGTATAGACAAATGTAGCACATTTAATTCCTCCTACACCTAGGTCAGTCCGTTTCTGAACTAACTTCCCTAAAATGGTTAACAGCGTGGGTCTAGGTTATGGCGGTTTCCATTTCCTGTGTAAACATGGAGGCTCTGTTTCCTTTTGTTCGGATTGTGTGACTTTGGTGGAGTCAGACATTCACAGAGCCAAGTGTATAGCTTAAGCCCTTTGCAAAACCACACCAAGCTTTAATCAGTCTGGTCCACAATCTCACACTCATTCTCTGATTTTAGTCCTCCAAACAAAGACAGGTCATCTCTTTATTCCTTTCCCAATGCCATTTCTTCTGCGATTCTCTTTTCCAGGAGCCTTCTCAAGTCCCCAGTGCGTTTTACCTGTGGCGAGGCTCACCTCTCCTGGCCTCAGTCACCATGCAGACTGCTCTCCTTGCTGTGTACCTTGTTTTCCACTCCCTCTCTCTCTGCACCCCACGAGCTGCTGTACTAACTGATGGAGCGCACGCAGGTGCCAGAGAGGTATTAGAAGCGCGGTGCAGAAAGGTAACGGCTTTTGTTTACTCTGCCTCTCCATCCTGCCAAAGCGGTGCGATCCCTCTAGTAGTCCTCTGCTTAATGAAGATCCTGAAATAATAATCATGAAGGATTTTCTTAATTTAAAAAAATTTTAATTCTCATGTCTCTTAAATGAAAAATGGTCAAATTAAAGAGTCGTTTCCAGGATTCTAATTGATGTATTAGTTGCGCTTTGTCTGTACCCCAAAAGGATTTGAGGTGGGCTTAAAATATTATGAAAACTAGACACGGTTATTAATTCTGTCCTTGCAAGTTCTAACATTATATAGTTCTAGATCTCAAGTTAAACAACATAGAGGGTTTTTAAGATGAAATGCAAGCCACTTTCTAATGTCTCGCATCATGTTAAAGAAAAAAAAATCATGGATAAATTTTTTTTCAGAAATATTTTCATGTCTCTTTGCATATCATACACATACACATATCCACACATACATATATCCTCACACTCAAACTGCACTGGCAGGGAACATAGGTTGTTTAAAGCATAGCTATGTAACTGTCATATAAAGTGAAATCTATATTTTCTCTCCCTATATGACTATATATTTAACATCTCTATGCATATGTGTGTGCATACATATGTATATGTTATATACACACACTCCGCATTATTATTTCAAAGGGAATTTTCTCCTTCTGGCTAGCAGCAATAGCTAGTCAATATTTATACTCTTGAATATCGATGACATCTCGTGCGCACGCGAAAGCTGTGGAAAACGTCTCCATCTTCAAACAGAGTTTTAATTATTTGTAAAGACTTCAATTGTTCACTGTCTAGTGTCATGGGTTGGTCTTCACAGTGTGAAGTGCTACTGTCCAGAACCCCACAGTATTATAAACAGGCTTCTAAAGCCGGGTTGATTGATGTTTGGCATAAAACGCTAATTCCTCTGAGCCTGTATATTCCTTCTGTTCACTGTTTTCATAGAAAAATACCAGGGCTGATTTTTTATTCAAATCTCCAATTTATGCAGGGTTTAAAGTACTAAATACTTAAAGCCCTTTTCAGATCTTTACCCCCCCTTTCTGTTAGGTAAGTAGCTAAATCTTCTGCTTCGACACAAATAAGAATCGGAGATTTAGGAGATTCCTGTGGGGAAGAGAAAGAGTTTATTAATTACATTGAGAATCAAATAATATGCTTCTTTGACACTAATGTTCCATCTCTCTCCACCCCACACATCCTATGGGAAGACTTTAAAGCCTTTTTTCCGGGTCTAGATTACTTCAGTTATGCCTCCTTAGAAGACAGGATGCAATGAATGGAGTTCTGAGCTAAAGAGAGACTTTGAGATGTTAAGCAGAAAATGTGAAATGATTTTTTTCTCCACAAGTACGTCCCAGGGATTGTAATATAAAACACCAAAAAGCACGATAAAGTGCATTTTCATGAGTTTTAATAAATTTTTAATACTGATGAAATGTAAATTTTCCCTTCACAACCCTTATCTGCATTTGACAGAGGCCTACAAAAAACTTTAAATAGCCATGTAAATCGTATTTAAGGCAATTTACAAGATACTGTGGAGATTGTCAGCAATAAAGAAAGATAAGAGATCTTCTTAAAATTTTTTATATTGACATTATTGAAACCAAGTGCCTTATCCAAATTCTACTGGTTCTGACCAGTGTTTATATTGCTAGATGTTTGCAAGAGGGCACACATTGGGACATATTGGAAACAAACTACCTGAAAGAGATTCTGAAATGACCACTACCTGACTGATAGCTGTAATTAATTGCTCCTTATAATGTGATGCTTATTGCTCATCAGACACTGGGCCAGGGACATCCCATGCATCCAACCCTGGACTTTCTCCTCCGTGTATAGAGGAAGTTCCAGGATTATGAAACACCATGCTAAGGATGAAACTTCAAAGCCCTGTATCAGGGTCTAGATTCCTTACTACAGTTATGGTTCTTCAGAAGGAAGGGTGTAATGAAGGCATTGTGGGTTAGGAGACAGGAGGATCAGGGAGCTCAAGCCATTTATGTAAAGCCCTCTGCTTAGTAAATAACGTGGGGAACGAAGCACAGTGGTCTGGAACTACGCAGTGTTCTGGGAGTTAGCAAGCACTCGCTGCACAGTAGCAAATGCTTTAGATGTTGCATGCTGTGTAACCCCTGTCCCTGTTCAACTGTGCAGTCTTTTACATCCCTCGGTTTCAATAAAGCTTTACAAAAAAAAAAAAAAAAAAAAAAAAACCCAGATGCTGTACCAGATTTGCAGTATCCTGTCTTGACTCCATCTTTAGGTAGAGAAAGGGAAGTGAATGGACCTCTCTTTGCTCTTTGGAACAAATGTCTGTGCTGGATCTGGCCTGAAAGCAAGTAGAAGGTATATGAACTGGGGTCTTCAAAATCTGCCTCCCACTTTGACATCTGACTTTAGATATTACTGTTGGAGAATTGGAAAGCTTTCCTTAAAATACAGTTACGCATACAGCATTTTGAATTAACTTTTTTTTTTTTTGAGATAGGATCTCCTAGATCCCACTCATCTTGAACTTGCTATGTAGCTAAAGATGACCTGAAACTGTTGGTCCTCTTGCGTCTACCACCACAGAGTTGTGATTACATGAAGCGCTAGAGATAAAACCCAGAGCTTTGTGCAAGCTGGTCACACCCGTAGCCTTGACTTCCCCAAAGAGTCCTTGTTATTTTTGGTCTGTTACTTACAAGTAATCTCGTTAATCTGGAGTCCAAGGCTGCCTGACACCACCCAGCCTCATCTGCAGAATGGTCTTGTTACATTCGCTAAAGACTATTGGAACTCTATGGTACTCTTACTGTAGACACTGGCTTACTTCAGTGGGATTCTAGCGTTCTCTTGACTCTGTGTGACTCTGCTAGTTTTCTAGTAAAAAAAAAAAAGCAGAAGGTATGTCTCATACTTGCAAGTCTCTCTACGGGAGAGTCCAAGAAGTAGGTCAGTAGCTAGCTTCTCTCGTGCCAGCTGCCTCTGGAGAATTCTATTTTCACCTGTTCGTGGGCCCTCCCTCCCCTACAGCAGCAGTTATTACAACACAGAAACTGCCTCTCCCTGCCAATACCAGCTTCACATTCACACGCTGCTTTTAAAAGACAAACGGAGCGTTCTTGTCCCCTTTGATGCAGTCTCACTATGGAGCCTGTACTGGCCTTGACTTCTCACTCATCCTCCTGCCACAGCTTCCCAAGTTCTCGGTTTATAGGTATTCACCACGATCCACAACCAAGTTGAGCTCATCTGATAAAAAAACCCATACATGACAGCCAGTGAGTCCTCTTGGCCAGTTTTCCCTAAAGGTAGTATTTGGGAAAACAGCTTCTCTTGAAGGAAGGAGATTTTCTTCCATTCACATTAAAAAAAAAAACTAAATAAGATCATAAGAGTTATCATTAGTGCAATAGGCTGTAGAAGGATCTGGACTAATAGTTCTCTAAAATAGCAATGTAATGGGAATGGAGTTTGGGGCTAATTGGAAAAATTACAAGCCCAGTTAAGTGAAAGAAAACCAAGCTGATAATAAATTTTTGAAGAGACGAAGCATTAAAATGTCATAGGACTAGCAATGTTTTCTCTCCTCTTTACACCCAAACACATTTTTAAAAATTCAATTTTTATTATGAATTGCAGTGATGGTTTTGCTATTAAAGGACTAAGAATTTTCTACTAAGGGAAAATGTCTCCGGTCTTGGATTTAATCCCTGAAATCAATCAAGTCTTTAACGTCCTTTGACTTATCCTCAGATAAAAGAGGTCTTTGAGTGCAAAGCTAAGGAAGTAATCCCCTGTCCTGTGTGTGCCGAAAAAGAATGAGTGTAAGCACAGAACCTTGCACTTAAGTAGATTATAGTGTCACAGAGGAGATGGCGCTAATACATGGGAGACAATATCTAAAGAGTATGGCGGTTGTGATGGAAGAGTTTACTGTAGAGACAATGTCCATGTCCCCTGAGAGTGCTTTTCAGAGAAGGCCAGCTCTTGCTGCTGTGACAAAATACCAGACAGAAGGAACTAAAGGAAGTGTTTGTCTTGCTCATCTTTTGAGGGTACGGTCTTCGAGGCAAGGATGGAAGTTAGTGTGGTGGGATCATGCGATGGCTGGTCACACTGTATCTGTAGAAGGGAAGTGGGGTAGGAGTGGGGTAGGGTGGCTGAAAATGAATGCTGCTATCCAGCTCAATTTCTTCTTTATGCTCAGTTCCTGATTCCAGATCATGGAATGATGCCACACTTATTTACAAGTGTGTCTGTCTGTCCATCTGTCCTTCCTTCCTTCTTTCCTTAATGAAATCTAAAAAGGCCCTCATAGACACGACAAGAGGTTTGTCTCCTAGGTAATTCTAGAGACTGTCTAGTATGTTAACCCTTATACCCACGTTCATAGTAGTTGGCATGGAGTTAGCATCATTGGTTTTGTATGAAAGAATGACCCAAACATGGTGTTTCTTTGGTTCAGAAATAGCTCACTCCTTTTGGTATTTCAAGTATAGGGCATGTAGTAGGTACTTTAAAAACCTATTTTGTATACAAATAGAATTTTAGGATGATTAGCGTATGAGACAATGTGTTTAAGAGACTGCAATAAATAATAAATATTGCTAGGAATATATACGTCCTAATTTGTCTCCAGAGGATTGAGAAGAAGTTTGTGACACAGTTTCTCAGAGGAGTTTCCTCCTATTTGGTGGCTAACTGACTATCTTCTTAGGCAACAGGAGAGGGGACACCTGCCTAAAATGTAAGCAGATGTTCTTTTCCCAGCCTTACTACCATGACATAGCTGGCCTTTCCCTGTAGTCTCTTTCTCATTTATTGCCCAGGAACATTCTTTGTATATATTTTTAAGTGACCCTCTCAGTTTCTTAGGCCACCCCCTCAGATGTACCATGTGTTGTTTATTCTTCATTGATGTGGTTCTCTTAGCCCAGGGGATCCCTTGCAGAACTAAACCAGGTACTATCATCATTCAAATTCTTTTATTTCTGATATTTAGCCCATTTAATTTACAGTAAAAATTATTGGATTATATGTAGGTGGAACATTTGACATAATTATAGACATTTTTCTATACCCTGGACAGTTGCATTTCTTTCCTTATATTCTGAGGACCCCTCCCAACTTTCCCTCTTCCCTACCCTAGGACCAAACAACTAAACAGATAAATTCAAGAAAAAGGGTGAAAATGATTTGCAAGACTTAGTGTGTGTCTTAGTTAGGGTTTCCATTGCTGTGAACAGACACCATGATCAAGTCAACTCTTACAAAAGACAACATTTAATTGTGGCTGGCTTACAGGTTCAGAGGTTCAGTTCATTATCATCAAGGAGGGAGCATGGCTGCATCCAGGCAGGCATCATGTGAGAAAAGATGAGAATTCTACATCTTGTTCCAAAGGCAAACAGGAGAAAACTGGCTTCCAGGCAGCAAGGATGAGGGTCTTAAAGCCCACGCCTACAATGACGCACTTCCTCCAACAAGGCCACACCTACTCCAACAAGGTTACACCTACTCCAACAAAGCCACACCTCCAAATATTGCCATTCCCTTGGCCAAACATATTCAAAGTATCACAGTGTGAGAAAGACTTGGAGACACACTTATTTGCTATTCTCAGCCCTGGTCAAAGTTTGATATTAGATTATGGGTCCTGAGGCCAAGAGGAAAGGGGAGCAGGATGTGGAAAGATAGCTTTTCTCTCTGTTTCTGAGGGATGAGGAAGCCATTTAGCACCTGGTTGCCCATCTCATTACCAAGAGTAAGGGCATCTAGGTTAACACTCAGTATGCTAGCCTGAGCTTTGCTGTATGCCCCAAGACCATCTCTAGTTCTTGGCCGATTTATAATCACTCCAGATTAAAGGCCTAAGTGGTGCTGGCAAGGACAGGAACCCCTTGGTCCTTCCCAAGGGGACTGTAGATGCAGTGAGAAGGAGTGGAAGATGCTGACGTGCTGTATGCTCTATACGAGTAGCTTTTCTCATGTCCTTGAGAATAGAGGTCTGCCTTTCTGAACTGCTGCGCCCTCAACAGCTAGCAACAATCCTTGGTGCCAGATGCATTTAGAGGTAGGAAGAAGGGGAGGAAGAGCAAGCTAAAGATGCTGGGGGAAGATACAAATATATTACAGCAGCACAGCTAAGAGATGAGAAGGGAAGGAAAGATCGATACAAAGTTGCAAGTTCTTCCCAGATAAAAAGAGAAACATGTAACTCTGATTCTCCAATGTGGAGGTGGGGGGGGGGAGGACCAAACAAACAAATAAACAAACATAAAAGCTAACCTTACCCTTTAATTCTCATAGTTTAAATCTCCTTCCCCCTGAACTGCCCCCCCATTACCTTCTCTGTGTGTGTCATATGTATTCACGTGTAGTAGAGGCCAGTGGTCCAAACTGGTAACTTCGTTAATCGTTTTACATCTTAACCTGCCCTCCCTGCCCAATGCTGGGGCTACAGGGGCACACAGTCCCACTTGGCTTTTCCATGATGCCGGGATCCAGACTCACAGCCTCAGATTGCTACAGCAAGTGCTTCTAGCCCCAGAGACATCTCCCCAGCCCCTAAATTTATCTTCTTTATAGTTCTATTTCTCACCATATGACATGTCTAGTCGAGTTGACAGGTTAAAAAATAATCAAGACAGTCTGAGAAGCTCTAAAGGATAAAGGCACACAGGGTTATATTTTAAGTGTTCAGTATTCATATTTAGAAAGACACGTCACTGTCATCGTCAGGCAATTCTCTCTACTCTAAAGGCAGGATTCTGGTGAAACCGGGTTTTGAGTGCCGGATAAACTGTGCGCTCTCACACTCTCAGGATTTTTCCTTGATTTTCCACTGTGGTTCATATAGTCTCGTCCTTTTGGAGCACAGGAGAAGGTCTTCCTTGCACAGAAAAGACGTAGGTGCTGAAGATCCAGAGAAGAATGTGATGTTGCACCTTTCAGATGAGCCCAGGGTCCAGGGGGGTGACAGACATGGATGCTGGGCCACACTGAGGGCTTACAGCACAAGCCTGCTACACTGTGCATGCCCATTTCCACCTGTACTGTCCCTTTCATGCTGACAGCCTGTGAGCTTCATGTGTAGTAGATTCTAGACTCCAGCAAGGACTGCAGCCATGCCAGATTCAAGCTCTTGCTTCTAAGAGCTCAGGTTCCCAGCAGACATAGCTAAACCCTGTGTTCCCATCAAGTCATGAGTACAGGGAAACTTTGCTCAACCACTGCCCAGGAAGTCTTATCTGACTATGACTTTTGGGGATCTGGCTAGAGACGCTCTGACGCTCCTCATTTAAGGCCTTTGTGGGCACTGAAGATGGGCTTTCCCTACCTTCCTCGGCAGCTCTTTCTTGCAGTGAGAATTTTGGTTTCTCTCAAAACCCAGTTCTGTTCCATGAAGATGTTTTTGCTTTACTCCCAGGTGTGGGATATGGGGCTCCTTCACTTTGTCCACAGCCATTGACTGTGATTGTCTCGTGCTCTGGGAGGGGTGTGATTTTTGCCAGCTGCTGATAGTTTAATTCTGAGAAGCCTGGAGAGGGGGTAAATGGGAGAGCCCCACGAGGGCCTGTGGTGGCTGCTCCTCCTGCTGCTGGTCCCTGCTGCTGCTTTTTTATCTGTTTTGCTAGATTAGTGGTTGGAGATACTCTGACCATGGAGATTGGATATGCCCCAAGGAAGCTGATGCCCCCTAATCAGCAGAAAAGTAGTCTAAAAAACTCTAGGCCCTGTTTCCCCCTCTAACCTTCTTTCTCTCTCACCTAGTATTGTGGAATTGGAAGGGATTGGGGTGGAAAGATAGTTGGAAGGGTAGTAGATATAAGAACCCAATAAAGTAGCTCTAAAAAGTATGCCAACTTTTTTCCATACAACATCTTTTGTTGAGGTCTTCCGAATATGCCGCTGGCTGGAGTCTAGCCAAGACAGCCTGTGCTCCCTGACTGTGCCAGCTCTTGGTAAGAGTCTCCACACTAGCATGATACCCAAGAGGATTGCTTTTGGCAGTTCCCAGGATGCTATCAGGAGGGAGCTCCTGCTTCTGTCAGGGTTGACCTAGCCCAGCCTCTAGAATCTATGACCAGAGCCACAGAGAAAAAGCTAATGAGGTTGGAAGTGACCACTCACTGATACTTTGCGCTTGTTTCAAGAAAAGTATAGAATTGTAGACTAAATGACTACTTGATGAAACACACAGAACACACACAGAACACACACACACACACACACACACACACACACACACACACACAGCAGGGAGGGAGAGGTTTTAGCCTGAACATGAGAGCATGTTTAATACATTTCAATGTATGCATTTTGCTGGGAAGGGATTTTAATGTAGCTCATGGAAGAGCTTGACAAAAACCTGTTCTTTATGTTCACTCTTGGCTGACCAGAACTTGAGGGTGACTGCCTGTGTGCTGCCCCACCCCTCACCCCAAGAAGGAAAGAAATCTATCGGACTGTTGTGATTTGGAAGCCAGAGAGCTATTTCAAAAATCAGGGTTCTTAAAGTCAACCTTCATCTCTGATATATTCAGACAAAAATAATTATTACAAACAGAATATTGCTAAAAAAGTTCGTTATTTTTGAGCTGATGGGGGAAAATAATCACAAATCATCATCTTGTCAAACATCAGCATCAGCATCCAACAAGTTTGAGTTGACATCTTAACACTTTCTGATCGCAAGAGTCTTGCACACTGCAAGATCAAATAGCTGGAAAAAGCATGCACAGACTGAATCCGGGCCTGAGAGAAATAGCACCTTGGTACAGAAGCAGTTTTTCTCCTTAGCCTTCAGTCATTGGGTGTGTGATTTTTCTAATACCAGGGTTTTCTGATTCCGGGAGTAAAATTCTCTGCTCAGCCTTTGACAAGCCTCAGCTCCTGCCGTCACACTCTCAAAACCTACTTTAAAAGCACATCTGTTAGTTTAGAGCATTTTTAGTTTATTGAAGAAGCCTTCACAAAGGAAAAAAAAAAACAGATGATGAAAATCTCATCTGTCAAAACTGTTATTAAAACCAGTAACAGTGTGAAATTTTGTTTAAATTGAAAGCATCATTTATTTTTATCAAACATTTTATAAACAATCATATTTGAGAAAGATTTGGGGGACCTGGAGAGCCCTCAACGAAAGACGGCTCATTATGTTGCTTCCTTTATAATGTGTGGCTCCTGAGATGGAATATGCTGCCTCTTGTAACTTCCTGTGGTGCCAGTAGGGTGAAGATAGCATCACAGAGCAGGGAAGGGCCTTCTGGGAGTAAACAGAGAGGAGGTAAAAGGCACAGACCTGATAAGGAGGAGGAAACTCAACTCTAGGGTGGCAGACAAGATGCCTGCCTGATCTGCCGTTTGCTGATTGACATGGCCCCAAAATATGAAGTCCTCAAGAGAGTTTAGAAAAGCCAATGGAAAGGAAGGGTGGAAAGATAGAGCCGAGTAGGGTGTGTGTGTGTGTGTGTGTGTGTGTGTGTGTGTGTATGTGTGAATGTGTGTATGTGTGTGTGTGTGCATCTCATGGTGCAGACAGCTGACTTCATGCTCAGACCTGCTACTAATATCAAAAGGGCACTTCACAGCCAGGAGGAGTAAAAGACACCCTCAAGCATGGAACAAGATGGATGTCAAGTCCATTTAGTGGATTCTTCATGCAATCCAGATGTTTGGCAATGTAGAGACAAAACATCTGACACTGTGTGCTGTGCAGACTCAACCTAGGAATATACAAAAGATCCAGTTTCACATTCTCCACGTCTTTGGCTGTCCTGGGTTAGCAGCTTTGAGAAAGAAGTGGCAAAAGAAATGCCGGTGACGGTAAGACTGAAGATAAGCCCATGGTGGCTTCTCTTTCCTTTTTCTTAGTCATACATGTTTTGGAGTCTTCACCTGGGATTCTCAAAGATTTCCTCACAGGGGCGGGGGGCAAGGGATTGGGGCACCAGGATGTAAGATGGCTTGACAGGACCTCAGTTCCCTTGTTCTCTCTTCAGGGAGGACTGGACACCTTTCATATCTACTGTGCCTTTCATCCTTCAGGTTTCTTCAACTGTCAAAGAAAGCTACTCATCCCGAGACCTCAGGGCTGGACGCCGCAGGATGAATATTTCTATAAGCATAGACTGTGGGTGTCAACTGAGGTCAAGATCTCATCTGTATCTCTTCGTCTAAAAGAAGACAAAGCAGGTTTTTCAGGTTTACTTCTAAAATTAGCAATACTGAACTTTCTAGAAAATAAATATATATCAACATTAGCCATCATTTATTTAGAATCTCTTGAATCAACTTTATTAATTTTTCCTAGAAAATTACATATTATATGCCTCTATTTCTTTTTTAAATGTATGTCCCAACATATTGAGCTCTTTTCTCTCCCCTTGTGCTTATTCTACAAGTGCTTTGTTTTCCCCTCTTGAAAAGTTAGTGTTGGGTCAGTGAGATGACTAGTTGATAAAGGCCCTTGCTGAGCAGAGCAGGCCTAACAACCTGAGTGAGTTCCATCACTCACTCACCAGAGTCTATGGTGGGAAGGGAGAATGGACTGCTAAATGTTATTCTCTGACCTCCACTCCCAGACACTGACACAGGTACACATTCCTATTTATAAACAAAATAAATACAGTAAAGGTAAAAGTCCAATTTCATAATGCCAAGCAAATTTCAAATAAGGTAAAAAGAAATTCAAATGCTAAGCCCACTTGTGTAGGCTCTATCTAGCCTGTCCCAATTTGTTAGTTATAGATTTATTGGAACCCTATATCTTTCTTTAAATATATATTTTATGTGCATGTGTGTCTGAGTGTATGTATGCATACCACACTTATGCGACAGTGAAGGGAGTCAGAGAAGGTGTTAGCTCTCTTGGAACTGGAGTTACAGGTAGAGAAATGTGTGGGTGCTGGGAACTGAACTCATGCCCTTTGCAAGAGTAATAAGCATTCTTACTGGCTGAGCTACCTTGCAAAGTCCCCTATGTTTTTCTAACCATAAGTAACAGTTATGGTTGGAAGCACTAACTCATGGGGAGAAAACTCTTTTTCTTATTATTCAAAGAGAGAGTTCCAATATAAAATTTATTTATAGCATCCAATAACTTCAAAACGAAGGTTTATAATGCATGATATAGTTGATTCAGTTGTAGGATAAAAACCATAATGCTAAGCCAACACAGAAAAAAAACTTGCAAATTCTTGTGTGTCATTCATTTAGCTCTTATTATTTCCACTCTTCAGTTTGAAATATGGCTGCGTGACTGAAGACTTTAGGCACATATTTCAGTAGGAAGAGGCTGCATGAGAGAAACGAAATAAAAAGACATAGTTAAGGGGAAAAGAACATAAACTTTCAGGTAAAGAACGGTTTGTTTGTGTATTTTGCAAACGCAAGGCAGAAGTTACTAAATTATCATGTATATCAGCAAGGGTGCTCATGGGGATCAGATAACACATTTCCATCAGAGAAATGAACGTTGGGCTTATTACCAGCAGATTTATAGCTGTCTGGCGTGGCACATACATCTAACTCCAGCACCCGAGGGGCTAAAGAGAAACACAAGTCCATGGCCAGCCTGGGATACATGGTGAATACAAGACCAAGATCAACTGGACTGTATAGTATGACCCTGCTTCAAAATCTATTCACCCAAGCAAGCAAGCAAGCAAGCAAGCAAGCAAGCAAGCAAGCAAGCAAGCAAGCAAGCAAGCAAGCAAACAGGTAGATTTTCAGAGTAAATTGTAGTTGTGGAGGAAGCAAGGTTCCAAAGACTTAGGAAGGAAACTAGTCTCTGGAAGGTTGGAAATCAGCTCAGGAGAGAGCTGTCTGTGTTTCATTATATAGAGAACCTGTTTTCTAGAGAAGGGCTCTGAAGAATAGTTATACCAGCTAGGTCTCCCCTTGTCTTCCACTTGTGCCATTGTTTAGTCCAGCGCCACCAAAGCCCTCATAATGAATTAAGATAAGACCTGAATTCTTTTTCATTCTGTTAGTTCAAGATGCCTGATCTCACGTTCAGCGTCACCCAAGTGTGTTCCATCAAAGTTTTATGTGTCCATACTGGGTCGCTTTCTGTCTCCTCATGAAGCTCCACATACCCAGTGACAGGTAGAGTCAGTACATGGGTTGGGAACCATCTTTTCTGATGGGCTTCATTAGTTTGAATTTTCTAACCTTTATAAATGGGGCCCATTTTAGGAAAAGCATTTGTTTAAAACCAAATCAGGCAGCAGTCTTACATATTCACAGAGCTACCTATAATCAGTAATTTCTTTGGACTCTTACTTGATCAGTCACTGCCTTCTTTGAAATTTAAACACTTCCCTTTGCCTTTGAAGTGCTTCAAGCTATGTTAAAACTCACCAAGGCTTAGTACATCATCCTTCCATTCTCATAATGCCCAAGCCAAGGGTTTTTTCTACCGTTATTAACACTGGATATCTGAGAGATTCTTACTCACCTTTTGTACTTCTGTGCTAACAGCTTTCCAACTTGCTACACTGTTTTGACCCTTCACTAAACATTCATAACCTTTATTGAACTGACTAGCTTAGAATGTACCTTAAGATAGAATGGCTTGGTTGTGAAGGATTATGGGGATTATGCTAATGGAGATGGAAAGACCTGTATTACATGTGGGCAGCACCATTCCCTGGACTCCCTTTCCAGACCCAGTGAAAAGAGGAAAGTAGATTGAGCAGCAGCACTCAGTGCTCTCTCTTTCCAGACTGTAGATACAATGTAACCAGCTTCTCAGTCTCCTGACGGCATCCCTTCCCTGCCATGACAGACTCTATCTCCTTCAACTGTAAGCCAGAAGAACCCCCTACCTTTTTAAAAGTTGCTTTGGTCACAGAAACAGCACAAGTAACTACTACAACAAAAGTCAAACCTGGAAATTTCGATAGTGTTTCTTTGAATATTGCATTTCCTACTTTATGTGCCCAAATTTTTCCTTTGATTTCTTCTACTCTTTTCTGTATTTCCTTCCTCTCTTCTGGCTTTCCCTCCTTAGATGTCTCCTGATTTTCTTTACTGCTTCTTCCTCTGGGCTTTGACATTGGGTGACAGCTGTCATAATCCCTTATTTACTGGATTTATGGATTAGTGGATGCTAACTACCATTCTTGATTTTTTTTCTTTTAGGTTTGTGTTCTTTTAAACTATGATGTTAATTGAGATACTCCCTACATAGTTGAGGCCGAGCTTCTGTATTTATAATCCACCAAGTACTCTCTATTACCAGTTAATGTTGAAGGTTTAATGAGATATTTTTCTGCATCTGTTGATATGATTGTGTATGTGTGTGTGTGTGTTCCTTTAGACTATTGATATTATAGATTGCTTGATTGCTTAATGTCAATATCAAACAATCCCCCAATACATTTTGGCCACTACTATTATAAAAATTTTGAGGTCCCTGTAACTTAGAAAAACCTCATCACTACAAAAAGCTATCTAGATTTTATGAGGTAAATTTGGAAACAATTTTTATGTTCATAAAAGTAAACGTTTTAGTCTATGCGGATGACATAATCATTCATTCATTAGCATTATTTCACTTCTGTCAGTAGGGTTTTGCGTGTATTTTGTTAAAGTTATTCACCTCCTGAGTTTGACAAAATTGTATGTAGTGTTATATTTTACAGTGTAATTTCCAAACATTTTAAAAGAGTTCCTCAAGATACAATTCACTTTTGCATTTTGTCTTTGTATTCTGTGACCTGGATGAACTCATTTGTCCTAGAAGCTTTTCTTTTCATGGCTTACATGGTTTTTTGTATACCTAGAAAATACAAATGAAGAACTTTTACTTATGTTTCCAGCCCCGCTCCTGCCTCTTGTCCAGGCTTACTAGATTGTCTAAGACTGAAGTTTCTGTTAGAAGAGAAATCGTGAGGACGAGCATTCTAGTCTTGTTCACAAATTTAAGGTCAACATTTAGTGTTTGACCAATAATCATATTATGATGACAGCTAGAATTATTTTATCGATATATTTTTATTAGAGTTTGGAAGTTCTGCTCATGGTTTTCAAGTGATTTTTATTATTAATCTCAGTTGAATTTTGTCAAATGTCTATTGGGATTATAATTTGTTCTATTAATTGAGTGCATTACTCTGATTGACTTTTATTTATCTTTACATTTATGCATTGTGTGTGTGTGTGTGTTTGTGTGTGTGTGTATGTGTGCACATGAGCATGTGGGGTTGTGTTAACCAACATGTACACGTACAAGTGTGTAGAGGTCAGAGGTCAATTTACAGTAGTTTGCTTTTTCTTTTTACCATGTGGGTTCAAAATCAGGTGATTGGGCTTGGGAACAAGAGCCTTGTCTGGCAGGACCATCTCCCTGACCCCTTGATGAATGTTCAGAGGTTGAACAAACCTTGTCTTCTTGGGATGAACTTTACTCATTAAGGAGTAGATCTGAGATGCTGATTTTCTTTGCCAGTGGAAGTGCTGCCTTCCAAGTCTGATTGAGAGACCCTGCTTGTTCTCCACTTACTGGAGGAGTCTCCATGGTTGACATTATGCTTTTAGTGAGTGTTGCCAAGAACTCTGCAAGGATTATAGATTTCTGAAGGCTTAATTTATGAATTAGATTTCGTTGTGTGTATGCATGTGGACTCCTGTGCATATGTGTCTACATGCATGCAGAGGCCAGAGGTCAATATCAGGTGTTTTCTTCTATTTCCACCTTCTTCTTCTCCTTTTTTTTTTAAAAAATTGGGTATTATATTTACATTTCAGATTTTATCCCCTTACCCCACTTCCTCCCACCACCCAGAAACCTCCTATCCCATCCCCCCTCCTCATGCTTCTATGAGGCTGTGCCCCTACCTACCCCCACCCTCACTACCCCCTCCCCACCCTCATATTCTCCCCCCACTCTGCGTTCGTTTTTCATGAGACCAAGAATCTCCTCTCTCACCTATGCCCGACAAGGCCATCTTCCCCTAGATATACAGCTGGAGTCATGGGTCCCTCCCTATGTGCTCCCCAGTTGATGGTTTAGACCCTGGGGAGCTCTGGTTGGTTGGTATTATTGCTTTCCTCATGGGGTCACAAACCCTTTCTGCTCCTTCAGTCTTCTCTCTAACTTCTCCATTGGGAAACCCTTGATCATATCAGTGGTTAGCTGTGAGCATCGTCCTCTGAATGTGTCAGTCTCTGGCAGACCTCTAAGGAGACAGCTATATCATGTTCTTGACAGCATGCACTTCCAGTCATCCACATCAGTGTCTAGCTTAGGTGACTGTACATGGGATGGATACCCAGGTGGAATGGTCTCCAGATGGCCCCTCCTTCAGTTTCTGTCCCACGTTTTGTTTCCATATTTGCTCCCTTGAGTATTTTTGTTACTCGTTCTAAGTAGAACTGAGGCATCCCCTCTTTGTCTTCCTTCTTCATGAGCTTCATGTGGTCTGTGAGTTGAGTCTTCGCTATTCCAAGCTTTTGGGCTAACATCCGCTTATCAGTGAGTAAATACCATGTGTGTTCTTTTGTGATTGGGTTAACTCACTCAGGATGATAATTTCTAGTTCCATCCATTTACCTAAAAATTTCTCGAATTCATTATTTTTAATAGCTGAGTAATACTCCATTGTGTTAATGTACCACATTTTTTGTATCCATTCCTCTGTTGAGGGACATCTTGGTTCTTTCCAGCTTCTGGCTATTATAAATAAGGCTGCTATGAACATAGTAGAGCAGATGTCCTTGTTGTATGTTGGAGCATCTTCTGGGTATATGCCACCTTATTCTTATTATATTCTTGTTATCATTACTGAGACAATATATCTCATAGAACCTAGAGCTCACAGATTGGATAGGCTGGATGACAACAATCTATGAGGCTCTACCATGTATGCCTCTGCTTGTACACTGGGGTAAAAGATGCCCCCTGCCACACTCACTATATGTGGGTTGAAGATCTGAACTCAGGTCCTCACACTTGGGTGGCAACCATTTTACTGACTGAGTCACCTCCCATGCTTCAATTTTAGCTTGGCACTTTCAGTTTTCCTCTTCTCAAGAGAGCTTTAGAAATCTGTGTCTGAAGAATTCTGTTGTATGTAAGCTATCATATTCATTGGCAAAAAGTTGCTAATACATTCCTTCCATGGAGGCATCCCATTTTCCATTTCTGACTCTGATGTATTCTCCCCTTGACTCTGTCACTTTCTGTTAACTGTTTGTTATTCTCATTGATGTTTATAATTCCAAAGCCTTGGCTTCATCCCTTTCTCCTGTGTTATCTACTTTCTTCTACTTTACTGATTTCTGCTCTTAGTTTTACTATTTAATTTCATTTTTAGTTTCATTTACTTTATTTTTCATTTCCTTCAGGTGGGAAATTAGGTAATTGACAAGATTTTGCTTCTTAAATGCTTAGCATAAGTACTTAAATTAGCAAATTCCCCCCTAGATATCATTTGAACAGCTTCCTGTAAATTCAACATGTTGTATTTTCATTTTCTTTCCATGCAAAAACAGTTTTTGTCTCCTTTTAAAGATTTTAGTGAACATATGGACTATTAAAATTATATAATTTTCATTTTCAAAATTTCAGGGATTAGCCAGGGCTTGTGACACGCACAATATCTGCATTCAGAAGGTTGAGCCAGAAGCTAATCATGAGTTTGAAGCCAGGTAGGACCACATATTTAATCCCTTTACCCTACTTCCCCCGCACAAGACAGATTCAGTGGTGATTTTAATCTCTCTTTCTGTTGTTTTTTTTTTTTTTATCGATCTGATTATTACAATGTGTGTTGGCTTTTCTTCTGCTAGTTTTAAAATATCTATAGCTTCCTGGAGTTACTGGTTTCTCTCTATCTCATTTAAAATTTCCTCTTCTCTCTTTTCCCCACTCCATCTGTCTTCCCTATGTGGATACTAATATATTTTTAAAGGTAGGTTAAAATTAACCTGTATTGAAGGGGTAATTCATATTGTTTATAAGACATAATCTTGGTTACATACTCAAGTTTGTATTGAATTATTTGATTCCACTCTATTTATTTTTATTTATGTGTATATGGTGTGCATGTGTATGTGTGCTTGATTGTGTGTGCACAGGTGCCCAAGGACACCAGAAAATCATATTCGGTTTCTTCAAACTGGAGGTATGGGCAATTGTGAGCTGCCTGATGGGGGTGCTGGAACCCAAACCTGGCTCTTCTACAAAAGCAGCAGGTACTTTTAACTGCTGAACCACCTCTCTAGTCACTAAAATGTAGCTCAGGCTACCCTGGACCCCAAGATCTTCCTGGCTGCCCATCTTTTCAGCATACCAGTGTGTGCCATCATGACTAGCTTGGCTCCATTCTAACCAGTGGGAAGCAACGTGATTTCTTGTTTTTACATGAATGCTGCAAAGCACTTTTACAAGTCTTAATACTCCACAATCACTGTCCCACTAAGAAGTTGCCCTTGAAGACATTTCTTTAACACAAAGAGGTTGGTATTCAACCGAGGACTGAATAAAAACCCCATTCGGCTCTCTGCAGTTCTTCAGCATGGCTTTCTATTGTCGTTTATTCTATTCTTCAATCTTCTCTTACATTTACCCCTTTGCAGTGTTCCAGCTTTCAAGTGAGCAATGCTAAAGAACTGTGCTTGGGGAGCCCTTCTTTGGTGTGGAAGTTCAATAATTTCTTCTAGGCAGAATGCCAGTGCACAGAAGAATCACTTTTGAATCCCCTTTGCCCCTGAGAGGTCACAGTCCCATTCTGTCAGATTTCTGACATGGGAAGGGAATCTTTTCTTAATTTTGCTCAGTTTCTAAATGTTCATGGCAGAAAGGGATATCTAAACCTTGTTACGTTCATGGGGTTGGAAATTAAAGGCCTTGTGTCTTTTCTCTTCTTGTCTCTTGCTTCCACATCACGTGGAATTTGTCCTATTGCGGAGCCCATCTCTCACTGGCCACCTCCTCTTATTGCCTCTGCTCTTTGATCCATGGCAACCTGTCTTCTGAACGGTCATAGAGCTCTTCTACCCGACCCCCCATTTCTAGAGTCAATCTTCCCACCCGAGTCAGAATTCCTTTGTCAAGATCATTTCCCCAAGATTCTTTTATGAACTTTGAACTCTTCAGTGGCTTCTCTTCCCAGCACCTTTTCATGGTGGTACTGAAGCCCTTAAACACTTCCTACTACTGGCACCAGAGCAGCTGATACTGTGCACTGAGCTCTCACTCTCCACTCAATCTACCCTTTCTTCAATCTCCCTCCTTCTCTCTTGGACTACAGTCATTGCTGTTTCTGAGATCAGGACAAAATTGTAAGTCTCCTGCAATTCCCCCTGGAGCTTACTTCTTTAAAGTTAAAAAAAATCATTATCATTTGTGGTGTGTGTGTGTGTGTGTGTGTGTGTGTGTGTGTGTGTGTGTATCACAGAAGGAGGGACAGGAGATGAGTGCAGGTCAGAGACCAGGGACAGTTTTCAGGCACTGGATCTTTGATTCTATAACAGTATTCATGGATTCGAATTCATGGTATGAAGTTTGTGTGACAACTGCCTTTATCTGTTGTGTCGTGTTACTGGCCCCAGACCTCATTTCTTATATTTTTTTCTTCATTTATTTTACCTTTATTTATTTTTGTATTTGGTGTGTGTGTGTGTGTGTCTACATGCCATGATGCACATGTGGGAGTCAGAATACCACATGTCAAGTATTCACACTAGACATACTTCCTTGCTGTTTTATCTCTTGTAACTAATGCTAGCAGTGAGTTCTACTGACTCAATTCCTAATGAATGCCACTGAAGAAATAGTTGTCTATGCTTTGTCACTTCCCAGTAACATATTCCTTGTGTTCTGATGCGTCAAACGCAGAAAAGGCATCCGATACTCCCCACCCAGTGGAGACAGGCAGCCCTCTGTTTTGCATGCTACGTGAATCACCATCCGTATCATTTGGTATCATTTTATCAAATAACTCATTTGACATACTTAAGACAATTTAATTTTCAATTCATGCTTTTTTTTCAATTATACTTTTTTTTAGATGCCTGTACTTGTTTTCAAGTCCATGTGTTTCTTTCTCACTAGTTATTAGCTCCAGAGAAGCAAAGAATTGGTCAGTTCATACATAAATAGAAGCAATAAAATTATTTGTTTCTTTCCACTGTTGTGACAAAATATGAGGCAGAAGCAACTTAGTTTTACCAAAGACTTCAGTTTGCCATGGCAGAGAAGCATAGCAGCTGAAGCAGCTTGGTCCATGGCAACTGGAGTTTGCAAGACAGCTCATTCATGTCTTGAAAAATGTAGACCTAAGTAGAATGCAACTTAAAGTAGAGTAGATTATAACTCTCAAAGATTGATGCTTTGAGAACAGCCTTCATTAGCCATCCCAAACAATGCTACAGCTGAGAACCAAGTATTGAAACTCAGAAGTTTGTGAGAGACATTTCACTTTCAGCCCATAACTACAGTTATAAGTTATAATTATACAATTATGATTAATGAGCTTTATGCATTCAGCCAGTTACGTGAGTTATGGATTGAATGTGAAATGTCCTCCATAGGTTCATGTGTTGAAATACTTACTCCCCAGTATTGGAGACTATATGCTCTTCAGGAAGGTTATGGAACCTTTAGGAGGTGGAACCTTAGTAGAGGAAGTGGGTCACTATGGGTGGGCTTGGAGATGCCATAAGATGGGCCAGCCTCATGCCCCTGCCACTATGATTTCCAAATCATGATGACTTTGTACCTCCTCTGAAAGCAAGAGCCAAAAGTAACTCTTTGTCCTTTAAGTTGCTTTGTCCTTATCTCTTCTCACAGCATCAGAAAATAATAATACAGAGATATAAAACCTTGGCTTACAGGGCATATGACATCAGGTATTAAGGATTTAATGAATGCCTAAGTACTACTTATTAATCATAAGTAATAATAAATAAATAAAACTTATTTCTCTATATATGCCTTTATATAGCACACAACCTGTATGTGTCATATACAAAATTCAAATGGAAAAGTTCTAGAATTTTATTTATTTGGTTAGTCAATTAAACAAAATTTGAGACAGGATCTTAGGATGCAGCTAGCCCTGGTTAGCCTTAAATTCTGAGATCTTTTTGCCTCTGCCTCCTAAGTGCTGGAATTAAAGATATGTGCCGTCACCCCTGACTTTATTTGTTTTCTGTTTGTGAAGGGGTATGATCAATTTAACCTTACAATATGCACCCTATAAGCTGGTTTTGTTCTAGGGAAGAGGTGGGAGGGAATTTTGCATTTCTTTTGTATCCACTTTTGAAGTAGTGAATACAAAATATTGTATTTTTTAATATTGTATCCACTGATATTGGCACTTGACACACATTATTTAATTATTTTCACAATCCCGAGAAGCCCGCATCATTGCCTTCCCATTGGAGATGAAGGTCTGAGGGAGAGGGACGAACATGTACAAGGCTATTCAATTAGGAGATTTGTCGATACGCAAAGATTTTGCAAAGAGCTTGGAAAGTAACTCGATTTTAAATACCAAATTGGCTTCTGTGAAATATATGTTCCTAAGTTCTCATACCAAAATGCCTATTAGAACATGGTATTTGGGTCTATGGCCAATACTCTGAATGTTCATGATTCTGTCTCATCTCAGAAGCCAAGGAGCACCAGTCTTGGCTAGTCTTATATGGGAGAATATGACATTTGAAGATGCTTCATGTTAGACCTTTGGAACGATCCATAATTAGTTGAGCTATGAGAGATGACTTCAAAGCTAAGCATTTCAAAAGCACACCGTGAAAGCATTTCTCTCTAGGGATTCTTTTCATTTTGATCTTAAGAGTTCATGAGATGAAGTTAAGTGGAAACCACTGATACATTACTATCTTATGTGCTATGGGTTCTGGGCGGCAACCACAGAGGTGTGAGCTCACATACCCCCAGGTCCAGTGTTTGACTTTCACTCCTTCCAGTGTATAGCAGTTTCTCCAGAAATCACACTTAGTTGAGGTGTGATTGGTTCTTGTGAAATGACCGACATTTTCAGCACCTCTAGGAGAGATTGTAAATTTGACCTTGTGATAATCCTGGTTGCTCTTGTCTCAGTACTAACATTGCACAGCAGTGGGATTACAAACACATTACGTGGGCACCAGCTCCAGAAAATACAAATGATGGTCCTCTGTTCTTTACAGAGACTGTATTGATGTGGTTAGGACACTTAGCTGCTTCCAAGATTTTTTTTTCTGTTTCATTCATTCAGAGAAATGTCTTTTCCTTCTTAAAAACTATTTTTACTCCAAGGGAGAAAGTAATCAATGATCATATGCTGGATAATTTTATGTCAATGTAACACAAGCTAGAGTCATCTGAGAGAAAGAAACTGCAGTTGAGAAAAAGTCTCTGGAAGATTATGGGCTAGAAGCACATAAGCCAATAGTACGAGGTCTTATTAACCAATGAATTGTGGGTGAAACAACCGTGGGTTGGATGGTTCTGGGTTCCATAACAGCAGGATAAGCAAGTTACCAGGAGCAAGCTAGTAAGCAGCATCCCTCCACGGTCTCTGCATCAGCTCCTGCCTCCACGTTCCTGCCTTCTTGAGTTCCTGTCCTGACTTCCTTTGATGAAAAATAGTGATGTGAACTGTAAGGAAAATTTGTCCCCAAGTTGCTTGGGTCACAGTCTTTTATCACAGCAATAGTGACCCTAACTAAGACAGATGTAATACAATAGAAAAGAATTCTCCCGTTTCAACCACTTAGTCCTTCTCCTTGGGTTTAATTGCCCTTGACAGATTTTGTTGAAAAATTTCCACACATGTCCTCATATATAACCAGGTGTGAAGGTATAGATATGATTGGGTATGTGTGTATACTATTATTTATTATCATTATTATCTCAGGTAGAAATGTGTCATAACTATCACTCAGATAAATTTAATAAAATGAGCAAAATTTAGGGTCATTTTCTTATCACTAAATTTAGACTAGTTCATTAGATTTAAATGTTGAATTTCATTGTATGGATGTGCCTGGTTTATTTAGTCAGCCTCTAAACGTTGACTACAATAAACATGTGTGTGTGTGTGTGTGTGTGTGTGTGTGTGTGTGTATGTGTGTGATATTATAAATATGCATATAGACAAATACATACATAGAATAAATAAATCCAGTCAAAATAATTTCTTATTGAGACTGATTATCAAAATAAATTTAGAAAAATGTACAACTGGTTTATTGATTAATAATTTCCTTTGGAAAACTATATATGAAAGTTCATACAATAAAGAATAATAAAAAGTAACATTTGTTGCAATTAATAGTCATTCGGATTATTGCCTGTCTTCCCTCCCCTTCCCCCGCTTCTCATTTCTCATTCCCTTCTTCAATCCCCTTCCTCCTCTCTTTCTCTCTCCCCTCCCCTCCGCTGTCCTCCCATCTCCTCCCCTTCCCTCTTTTCCTCTCCTCTCCCCCTTTTCCACTCTCTTCCTCTCCCCTCCCCTTTTCCCCCTCTTCTCCTTTCCCCTCTTTTTCCCTTCCCTCCCCTCTTTTTCCCTCCTCTTCCCTCCTCTTATTTCCTTTTGAAACATTGCTTTACTATGCTCAGGCTGGCCATACTCAGCATCCTCCTGCCTCAGCTTCAACTTCCCTTGTACCTAAATTGCCCATCCAAATCAATATGCCTTCTAGAAAAATCACCATACCTTTGCATAAGCTAGAACAGAGATTTATAAATATTCATATAGAATAAAAGTTAAAATAATCTCATTTAAGGAAGGACTATGCTGTTAAAAGTATATTGCACTTAATAGTCATTTGGGTTGAACAATATAGAAGAAAACTGAGGTAAGATTGAAGAATGCTTTAAATTTTAAATAATTGTTTTATTTCCACAAAAATCTCTGAAATGCCTTCTAAAATTAAAGAGTACTGTTCTGAAAATATCGAGGGTGAAATCTTCTTACAAGAATTCTACTTGCCTTTCCAAACTCTAGGGTTTTGCTAAATTTATGAGACAATGACATTAAGGTCTATAATTCTATTATGCAGTCTATAATGGTAATTTTCTCACAATTCCTCAAACTCAGAAAACACAGACAACACCCCAACCTCTACACCAATGTGCACTGAGTTGGAATATATGGGTAAGGGAGTGCACTGCCATGTTATAAAAGCTTTCCTCCTAAGGCTTGCTGGACTGCCTATGTCCTCGAAATGTGATGTGCTAGACCTTATGCGAAGAAAGCAATGGCTATTTTTGTGAAGACAATAACATAATATGGGCAATAGTGAGAACCATACTGTGTTCCCAGTTCAGGACTTAATCACAGAAACTTATGAAATACAGTTTATTTCCACCATTCAGTAAGAACAAGTAAAAACAGAATGAACTCTCTTGCTGGAGAACACTACTGAAATCAGAAAAGAAATCAGACAGCCAGAAAAACTAGTGGTATGTGTGTGTGTGTGTGTGTGTGTTTGTGTGTGTGTGTGTGTTTCTCTCTCTCTCTCTCTCTCTCTCTCTGTGTGTGTGTGTGTGTGTGTGTGTGTGTGTGTGTGTCTGTGAATGTCTGTGCATTCATGTGCAGGTCAGAGGATAACATACAAGAGTCAGTCATCTATTGCCTTTCACCATATGAATTCCCGGAGCTCAGGTTGTCAGACTTCGCCAAAAGCACTTTTACTCCCGTCCCACCCCTAGTCCTTCATGATATTTGTAGCCATTCACAGAATAGCATAAAGTAGAAGGACCCCCTGGTCAATCTCCCGTGCTTCTAAGATGACAACACCTTAGCAAGGATTCTACCTTGGAAACTAAGAAGATCAAAGAACTGTCTAGAGAAAAATCGAGACATGAGTATTCTGGTGGGACTGTTACTTTATCTCAGCAATCTGTCCTTTTAAAGAGGGGAGTAAAAGCTAGGTTAAGTTATTACAGACACATGCCATGCCATCTTTGGAAGTGGCTCTCTTACCGTGTCCTGTGGTGATGGAGGATGTGGTATATAGATGGGGGTATCTTCCTGTTTAAAATGATTAGGGTGGAAAACATGGAGCCAAATGAAATTATCCAAGTGGCAGAACATTCGCATATAAAATAATTTATGGTTCGCCATAAATGTTGTTAAATCTGTGACTTGTTCAATGATGAGTTATGAATCCAGCCCTTGTTAACGTTTCCTTTGCAATATGTGGTGGGAAACAGCTATTAAAAAAAAAATACTAGCGTCACTATTTATTCAAAGGTTCCACATCACCAGAATAAATTGCCTGAGAGGAAACATCTTGTTCATAATGATTTGGAATACAGGGCTGAAAGTTTCATGGACTGAATGTTTGGCTTTGTAATAAGGAAGCATTCATAATATATGTGTGATATTTGTTAGCGCTAAACATACAGCTAAATGTTTCATGAAAGGACCATTGTGAGACCGATTTTACAATAAACAGTTAAAACTCCTGGAGTAGATTTGGTGCAAGGGGAATGTTTGCTTAGATTTAGCAAAGAAAAATACTGTAAATAATTCATGGGGTGTAATTTGACTCAATATTTTTCCTAGCATACAATGTACTTGAACCTACGTCTCCTTCCATGAAGCTCTGTTCTTTTGTAAGCGGTGGTCCTTCTCATGGGTTGTTCACCTCTGGGTCAGCCTGAAACAAATTCAGAAGATCGGATGACAGGAATGCATGTGACAGGAAAGGAACCTGATTCCTCATCGTCACCTACTTTCTGAAGTCCTTGAGATATGCCACCTGCCACCTTCTTAAACAAGAAGGAAGAAAAGAACGCCAGGCGGGGAGAGCTGAGCCCAGAAAGTGTCCATGGCTCTTCTTCAGGGACAAAGGGTTTGGCCTGGAATGATGTTCACCAGCAAACCAAGTAAAATTAGGGAAGATGTTTAATGCAAGATAAAATACTTCTGTTTAGAAAAGCAAAAACCTAGTGATTTGGGGTCATTATGCCATGGCCTATAATTAGATGAATGCTACCAAGCTGAACTCTGTTGCTCAGAGACAGCCCCAGGGCTTGTGTGGAGCTCTCTGCTATTTCTCCTGGCATTTGATTAAAAAATCACATTCCAAGAAACAGCCATGAGAAGTCTTAAAACACAGGCAAGTCCAATCACTTGTCTTAGTCTTGTTGGATGCTTTAAAGAACTGTAGAATTACTTACTTCAACTCTCATTTTTGAAAATAATTCCTGGCTGATTTTCTGCTCACCTTGACCGCAGTTATTATAAATCTAAGTTTATATTTATAACCTTAGTGATTGTCCAAAATCTAATGAGGCTCTAATGAAGAATGAATCTCTCTCTCTCTCTCTTTCTCTCTCTCTCTCTCTCTCTCTCTCTCTCTCTCTCTCTCTCTCTCTCATCCATGTGCTTTAGAATGTAGTAAAAGTAGAGGGCTCTCTAATGAGGGCTCACTCTCTCCCTAATTTGTTATCCATGTTGCTTTAGAATGCAGCAAAGCAAATATTATTTTAAAACTGGCTGGAGATAACCCAGTCATTAAGTGGATGAGTCAACAGATGTTTTTTCCTTCAAGAATGAGTCGTGTGGAATATGTTTCCAAGAAGGCCAGTTGCTCATTGCTTCCGTCCCCCACCCCTTCTCTGCACACACAGAGAAGGAAAAATGGTCCCCGAGGCTGCCAAATGAAGCAGCCCCAATTGGCTGACACAGAGCCTTAAATGAGAGGAGAAGGGGTTGTTTGGAGGGATGTCTCCATAAGATGCCTAAATCCCTTTCTGTCTTCCTGTTGTGGTGGAGAGTGTGCGTTAGCAGTGTGTTCCTTCTGTGAATACTCTGTTTCTTTGATGCAGTTCTCAGAAGCTCTGGGAGCCAGGAGATGTGAATTCTAGCCTTGGCTTCTACACCAGTTAGATGGTGGATTTGGATCCCTTCCCCTCAGTTCCTTATGTAGACTCTGATGTCTGATGGTGCTGGGTAGGGAATGATGTTGAAATCCTTTCCAGCTCCTCTTGTTCAAATCAACTGTTTCCTGAGTCTTCCCGCGCCCCCCCCCCCCCCCGCACTTCTATATATTTCTCACCATTTTTTGAGACAGGGTTTCATGTAGCCCATGCTGGTCTTGAACTTCCTGTGTAATAGAGAACAACTCTGAACTTCTGACAGACCTTAGGATCTATGAGGAGTGGAACCTGGGAGTTTTGAAATGCCAAGCAAGCCCCTCTCCCCTCTGAGGTTTGGTCTTAGGCATGTCAGATGCTAGTCATAGTTGAGCTAGCAAGCCCCACACAGGAAATCTCTACCCTGTTCTGTATAACTAAGGTTCTACTCACTGAGTGAGGGCTTATTGGGCCGTGACAGAAGCTTTTGCTTAACCAGAGTATATTTAACCTCTAGAACTTGCTCTGAAGACCATCTGAGCATTTCTTAAAAGGTTTAGTTTTAGGAAGAAGCCTCCCCACTAAGTCAGTTTAGGGGGACCCTCCCTTCTCCATCACACATACCTGATGGAGCTAGGGATTTGAGTGATAGGGTTACATAGCTTCCATCAGCCTCAGGTTCAATGATCAGAATTGAACTCTTTATCAAAAAGACTCTATCAAAAATCCTGCTAGGTTAGTTTAGCCAGACTTTCTCTTACCCTGGATGTTTTTTTTTTCTCTAATTTTCCATCCATTGATTACACCTCTGGCCTTGAGTATCAGTACCCAGTTGTCTATGTTCTCTCTTGAATTTAGTGCAAACCCACAGCCCCGTTTCTCATCCTGCTACAGTAGTCATGGATAAATCTTGCTGTGCTTTAACAAGCATCACTAAATATGCTTGTCTTGAACAGGAAGAAGGATTATGAAGCCCATGGCCCAGGGAGAGGGATTTTATCTGGGGGACAAAGCCTGGAATGAGGACAAGTTTATTAGCTGCAGACTCTCTGTGGTTAACTAATACGCCATCTTGGAGGATGATAATACTTACTTTTAACACACCCTGTGAAGCCTTTGATTTCTTCCTTAAAGAGACATGGATGACACTATGGGCCTGGTAGCACTTCACGGAGGAGAGGTCACATTCTGAGGTACTAGAGAGTTTCCTAGAACATAGAAGGAGCCCTCCTGAGGCTTTCACCCTGCCATTTCCACTGTGCCAGGATACTGATCTCCAAATGAGAACGTTAGCATGGACAAGCCATCCAAGAACAACTCTCTCTCCTGACCGCAAGCAATAGGAGATCTCATTCCCTCTCTGCATCCTTAACTCCTAAATAAGAGAGCAATACCAGCAAAGGCAAACCAGTCTGACCAAGACTAAGTTGGAAAGAAATGATGTCCTAAGAGATAGACTTCAGAAGAACGCAGGGAAAAAAAAAGCCTCACCAGTTGATGCCTGGATGGGTAAGATGGCATTGACAAGCTACCAAGGCCAAAGTATAAAGAGTTCTCATACCATCCCCAAAACTCAGAGAACACGGTCTGAGAAATCTCCCTTTGAAATGTGTTCTCTGTCCAGACAGGATGCTCTGTGGTTCTCTCGCCCTTCCTATTAAACATGAACACAGGTCCTGGATTACAGCAGAGGTTTACGTGCCACGTTCTGAGTCACTGCTTTCTAAGACGACACTGTGATTTTCCTTGGAGTATGTCCACCCAGGCACTGACCAACCTGGAACCTAATTAGTGTCTATGACCTGACAGGTTTATAGTCAAAGGTGGGTTAAGGGGCACTTCATCCAAATCCAACTTAAAATGAGTGACCCGTGTGCAAAAGCAGCCTGGACTCCTGGTAAGGAGAGGTACTCTTTTTGGAAATGTTGGTGTGTTTGTGATTCTGGAGGTTATGTGAGCTCAGTTTTTCCCCTTAACCATCTGCCGCAGGTGCGGAGGAAATACTGTTTGTGTTTCCGTGTGAGCGTGGTGTAAATAATGGTCCACTTTCAGTAACCCTTTAAAACTAAAACAGCTGCCAACAATGCTTAAAAACAAACTGTGACTTCCAGTAAGTCCGAATCAAGCTTATTAAGAGCCTTGTACTACCTCTTCTTTACCTTTGGTCTGGAGCCCCTCAAATCTCACAGTCCTTGGCTCCATTCTTCACAAATACAAAGAATGGCCCCTTTAAGTAACAAATATCTGATTGCTTGTTCTCCAGCCATTTTCCTGAAAATGAAAGAGACTACCTTATGCTTTATGAATTTCCATTTTAAAATCTTAGAAGTCAAGTACTTGGTACTGTCGTGTGTGTGTGTGTGTGTGTGTGTGTGTGTGTGTGTGTGTTATATAAGTCACGATAGCAAGAACTCTATCATTATTATTTTTTCTAGGAATCCTGAAGGTCTGACCTAGAGAAAGGTAGCACTCAATAAAGCTTGTATGTATATTATACAGACTAAATCTGGGGGTTTAGAAATGTGGACATGTTTTTATTCTTAACCACACAGGATTTTCTCTTCCACAATCCCAACAGATTCCAAGGCTGAGAGAGGATTTCATTTCATGCAACTAATAGCGGATCCTCCTCACATCTTAGAGCAGATCGGTAGCATCCAAGACTCCGAGGACTCTTTTCTGCTTTATTATGAAGAGATCTGTGTTCATTTCCTGTGGCTGTTTCTTTTGCTGTTGCTATAATAAGATACTCTGACAAAGCAACTTAAGGGAGAAACTGTTTCTTCTGGCTCACAGTTCAAAAGTTCAGCTCATTGTTACAGGGGAGTCAGGATGTCAGGAGCCTGTTGGAGTTGGTAGTATCACAGTCACAATCAGAAGCATAGAGAGGGGAATATATTCAACGTTGACGGAGCCATGGAGAACAGCTGAGGCCAAAGTGCAGCAGGATCAGAGTTCCCTCAAAGAAGTGCTGAGATGCTACTGCATGAAGTTGAAGCCGATTTGCAGTGGAGACACCAAGGCATTAGAAATAGTAGGACCACAGGACATCTGTCGATGAAAACTGCAGGCATGAGTGGAGCCTTCCCAAGACAGACTATTAGTGCTTCAACTGGCAGAGCTGAATAGCTGTGGCTATCCAAACCTTCTGGACACTAGTCAGTTTCATCCCTCTCTGCTTCTGGGTTTTGGATGCTCTGTGACTAGGTGCTTCTCCTGCTGCTGTGACCTCTCTGTCCCGATGGAGCATACCCTTAAACTGTGAGCAACTTTTTATTCCTCGAGTGGCTTTTCTTAAAAGTATTTGCTCAGAAGAAGGGGAAAAGAAAGCGAACCATTTCTGAAGGTAAGAAATGAAAGGATGGACCAAAGTCATTCACACTTGGGTATCTTGAGTGTGTTCACAGAGGTCCTGGAGAGTTACTAGATGAAGTAGCCGAGTTAAAGTATATGTATGAAAAGCATCAGTTTTACCTGGTCAGGGCCACTCGTCCTGGTGACTGAATCCAGTGGTTTACAGCCGGGCCAGTGTTGACACCCACAAGGTACCTGGTCACTGTCTAGAGACATTTTTGGTTGTTACAAATATAAGAAAGGAGTTCTTGACATCACAATAAATTATGTTATCTAATAAAGACTTTTTGTCTTGTATTGTTATAGAGCAACATTTAATGTCGAACCGTTACATTGTTAGGCACACAGATCCGTGGCACTAGCTGCGTTTTCCTACAAGTACCACAACCCTTCATCTGCACAGTGTCATGTCTTGTTTTCCCCACTGAAATTTTGCACACATTAAACTGTAATTCCCCATTCCTCCCCTACAAAATCAGGGATCTCATGTAAAGGAAATCGATCAATAATTTTCCTTTGGGAGCTGGTTTAGTTCACTTAACATAGAATCTTGAAGTTTCATCTACTTTGTAGTTTCGTGTCAGAGTATTCTTCTATACTAAGGCCAAATGATATTATGTGTACACCACAATTCTTAGCAGTAGGTGCTCAGTTGCTTCTGTATTTTTCTATTGAGCAATGATACTGCTGTGAACACTGTGTGCAAGTGTTTACATGTTCAAAGCCCTGCTTTCAGTTCTTTTGGGTGGATACTCATATATGGAATTATTGGATCAGACAATAAAATCATGTTTGATTCTGTGATTCTGTGATGTTATTGCCAACCACATCTGCTCTAGCTGGACCATTTTGTATTTCTACCACCAGTGCACAGACATCCTCCTTTCTCTAGACCCTCATAACTGACTTCCTTCCTCCCTCCCTCCTTCTCTCCCTCCCTCCCTCTTTTTCCTTTGTTCTCTCTTTTGTAAAAACATCTTAAGTGTGACATGCTTTCTCACTGTGCTTTTGATTTTGATTTCTCTACTGTCTAGTGGCATTGAGTACCATTTTTGCATACTTTTTGGCCATCTGTATAACTGGAGAAATGTCTATTTCAGTCTTTTGTCCAGTCTTTCATCATTTTGTTTGTTTTTCACTAGTCGGTTAGTTAGGAGTGTTTTATATATTCTTGTTAACAATCTCTGATCAAATGTGTGGCTTCCAAATATTTTTCGTTTTGTTTTGTGAGTTGCCTTTTACTCTGTATACTTTGATGCTCAATTTAAAAAATTTTAATGACATCTTACCTACATGTTTCTTTTTGTTGTTTACGATTTTAGTGTTATGACCATGAAGTCATCACTAAATCCAGTGTCATGAAGACTTTTGGTTTCTTTGAATAATTTCATCATTGTGGTGTCTGTTTACATCTTTGATCTGTTTTGTATGAAGTTAAGGCAAAGATTCAGCTTCATTCTTTTGCATGGAGGTATCCAATTTATAACGGTTGAAAGACTTCTCATTTAAATAACTATTATATAGCTGTCCATCTCACTAAAATCTTGGGGGACATTTCTGTGAGTTCTGTTTCATACTTTATATATCTGACCTTACCTACATTCCCTTGTTTTTGTTAAAGCTTGTAGCCATTTTCACCCTCTATTTAGCATTTATTTATTTTTCTAAAGTACCTTGAATATTATTACTCATTTGCCCCTCAAAGTTTAAGGTAAGCTTGTCAGTTAAAATTTTGAGCAACAAATACCTAGCTTAATTTCAGAGCATGGTAATCTTGTAGTGTTCTCTCTCTTTACTGTGTGAGCCTAGAGAACTGAACTCAGATCCTCAGGTTTGGCTGCAAATGGCTTTATCCACTGAGCTGTCTCACTGGCCCTGTAACTCTTGACAGGAGTTTCCAATCCTATTGTCTTCTGCCTAGTCTGTAATATCAGCTATTACTTCCTTTTAATTGAAGATCAATTTAAATGTGTCATGTGTCTCATAGATCCATTTGTTGGGGTATTCTGTGTTGTTCATTATAATAAATAATTTTTAAATCCATTTTTTTCTTTCCAGACTCTTAGTTTCCATCAGTAACAATTCTGAGACTAATTAGTTACTAGTAAATGGCTCGGCCATGAGCTTTGGCTCATTCCCTGACTAGTTCGTTACTTATTCAACCTGTTTAAATTATTCTTTGTCTACCATGTGGCTAGTTACCTCTCCTTCAGTCACGGCTCCCACATGTCTTCTCAGTCTGTCTCAAGACTTGTCTCTAGACTCTCTCGAGGCTCTTCAATCTCTCTTTTATACTCTATCTCCTAGAACCCTTTCTCTTCCTGCCAGTGTCCCACCTCCTACTTCCTGTCTCAGCTCATTGGCCATCGGCTTTTTTTTATTGACAGGTGGTACTTATAAGAGATTCCCTCTACAGCTAGTGCCTAATTTTACCACATTTAGTGGCAGAATACGGTTTGAATGACTTTTATTGTAGTTAAAAATCTTATGAGAATTTTTTTTTTTTTTTTTTTTTTTTTTTTTTTTTTTTTGTAGCTTAAGAAGTCACCGGCTTATATCTGTGTCATGAGTAGTTGAAAGAAGGTTCATTTTGCTTCAGTTGTTACAAAGCTTGTGATCTGTGATGTTCAAGTGCTCGTTTGGAGGATGCAATTTCTTTATAGATTTCTGAGACAGGCATTGAGAATTTTTGCATTCTGACACTGGCCTTGTTACTGGTTGGTTTTGTTGCAGACAGATTGTATTGAACACTCCAATGATAGCAGACCTCTGCACTGCACTTGTCTCTTGCTCCCAGACTGGGTTGCTCTCTCTTTTTCGTCTTGCTCTAGCTGGTCTCCCTACCACACCGACCTCTACTGACAGCATTTGCCCAGTGTCTCTGCCCAACCCTCTTCAGATTTGATCTTTCAAAATTATTTTGTTCTAGTGCATCTCTCGGAGACAAGTACACCTGAATTTTGCTTTAAACAAACAAACAAACCCAAAAACCCAACCAACCAACCAACCAACCAACCAACCAACCAACCAACCAAAAACCTCCACCATAATCGGAAAGTCTCTGTCTTTAACTTGGGAAATCTATGGGCACATGATGTGCTTGGAGACAACCTGGGTTCCATTCTCAGTACCACATAGTGACTTAAACACCTCTGATTCCAGTTCCAGGGGATCCCATACTCTCTTTTGGCCTCATATGCATGCACGTGTGTGTGTGTGTGTGTGTGTGTGTGTGTGTGTGTACACATACACATACATTCACAGTCACCTTCACTAGAAAAATGGAAACATTTGGTCTCAGTCTGGCAGGCCTGTTTGCTTTCCTATTTTTATGCAAATGAGCTTTTTACCCTTTCCTGGAGTGATCACATTTTCTTTGTTGATTTTCTGTTTACTGGTTTGAAGGGTATAAGACTACCATTATTTATAATAGGCCTTTTTTGTTCCCCACCCCCGTTTTGTTTTGTTTTTTAAATAATACATTTAAACATGCTTCTTTAAAACCCTTTATTTCTAGGACAATGGTTCTCAACCTTCGTAATGTTGCGGCCCTTTAATACAGTTCTTCATGTTGTGATGACATCCAGCTATAAAATGATTTTTATTGCTACTTTGTATCTATAATTTTGCTACTGTTATGAACCGTAATTTAAATATGTGATATGCAGGATATCTGATATGTGAGTTTTGTGAAAATAATCAGTCTACTTCCCAAAAGGGGTGGCGACCCACAGGTTGAGAACCAGTGGTCAGGTTGTCAGTTTCTCCCTTCTTAGGCAAGGCAGCTTTCCACTCCTTCCTTTCCTGTTCACTAACTCCTCTGTGCAGAGTAGACAGAAGTTTTATATTAACCTCACAATTAGTGTCTTTACATTAGATCTCATTTTCTAAAGAGTTATTTGCTAACAATTGTACCAACATTAAAAGTGCCACTGTGAGAATCATTTTGATTTAGTCATATGGTGTACTGCTAAGTTATTATTTCTTAACTCTGTGCCTTCTCTTTTCCTTGGATTGATTTTTTTTTTCTTCTCTGGCATACACTCTTGAATAAGATTTCAGAAAGTCTCTGTGGGTGGCACTTTTTTCGAGGTCCTTGACTATATTGAGTGAACCCAAATGACTTCACTGAGTTATTGGGAATTAGAATGGAAAAGTCAAATCTTTCCCCTTTAAGCTTTGAAGGCATTTCTCCACTCAATTCTGATTACTATTCAAAGGAAAGAATGAAACAGGTTTAATACCAGTTGTTCATTTGTAAAAGTAGCATACCTTAGGCACAACACCAAGCGATGAGAATCCGGAGAGGGTTACTGATCTACAGGTAAATGTCCAGGAAGGAAAGGGGGGTTAGGAACTGGAGAGAGGGCTCAGCAGTTAGCAATAGAGTTTGATTGAAGCATCCAAGTTGCATGGCTACCTTCTCAAAGGCCAGAAGCAGGAGATCTGATTCCTTCTTCTGTCTCCCATCAGCACCTGCACATAGTCACAGAAACATGTCAATGATTACAAAGAGCTGTCCTGGAACTCACTCTGTAGGCTAGGCTGGCCATAAACGCACAGGTCTGCCTGCCTTGCCTTGAAAGTGCTGGGATTTAAAGCATGCACCAGTACCACTGCCCTGTGACAAATACAAGAATCTTGAGAGCGAGAGAGAGACAGAGACAGAGACAGAGAGGGAGAGAATTTACTTAGGGTAATTCTTCCTGAAGAAACTTTTAAGCTTTTAAGTGAAGCAAAGCAGAAATTTGCTGGATATTTTATAATCATATTCATTCTAGACTATGATCTTAACATTAAAATATTACACATAATTAAATAAATTTATATTTCAATTATGAAGAATTTACAATTGTATTTTTTTCCCAAATAGCAATAAAACTTAATTGTCTTATGACATCTAAATGCATCCTCTCCCTCTTTTCAGACTTCTTAGCACAGAGGTTGGTACACTAAGACCTATTATTTGTTTGTGTAAATAACGTTTTATTGGTGTGGTGACTCTCACTCCGACATATCAGCAGAATTCAGTAGTAGCAGCAGATTGTTCACCAAACCCGAGATCAACCTTAGAGTCAATATGATGCTTTTCCAACAAGGTAGACAAGATGGTTCCCATTTAGCTTGGTGATCCTTATGTCCACTGACTCCATGTGGCTTCCAAGTCATTGCAGCTAAAAAGTTCTGTTCCAGGAAGTCCACTGTCCAGTGACTGGGGTAGACACTCTGACTAACCAACACCGCCAGGATTACAAAGTTGAAACCACTTCTTTTCTGGGTCTTCCTAGAAAGTGTGTGCTGACCACTGGTCTAAGACATCCGTCAGTGCATAGATGCATGGGACTCACGTCAGTAATCTCAGGAGATGAATACACCATATCTTTTCTACCGTAGGGTGTTCGGTGTCTATACCGATAGATGTTCATATATCCCATTCACCTTTTGCATTAAAAGAAGTTGAAGCTGTCACCCCAGCTTGTGTAATTGTCACCAACAACTTGTCCTTTAAACAATTCCCTCCTGTTATTTCGGTCTCTCTGTCCTCGGGGAGTTGCACAATTCAGCGTTGCGGTTTGGGTTTCTCTGCTCGATGTGAGGAAAACTGGCATGTTTTTTTTTTTTTAAGTATGCTGTTGTGTGGGCTCGGGTTGTTGATTGCTTTTGGCCTAGGTGCTGTGTGGAGCTCCAAGGTTTGGCTTTGTGAACGCTGCCTGGCAAAACAGAAACATTTTGTGAAATTTTACAAATGTCACACACACCCGCACACACACACATTTTGAATTGCAAAATTCTCCCCCTTGGCACAAAATTTCCCCCATGTTTTTCTTCCTCATAATAAATTGTTAACTGTCTTTAGTTCTATACTGAGTCAACTGGCAGGTTAAAGAGTCCTTGGGTGGCTTTATTATCCTCTCCTTCTTTACTTACTTAATGTGATCATGTGATCTTTTAGGCAAAAGAGAAAACAAGCTTTAAAAAAGGAGAGAGAGAGAGAGAGAAAGCTTTACTTTAAACATTCTACTTGAAATTATTTCCAAAACCCCTTGACTGATCCCTGACTTGAATCCCACAAAACCACTTTTTTTTTCAAGATGAGACCCAGCAAAATGGACTCTTACTCTATCCTCCTGAACCCAGAAGGGAGCTGGAAGAGCAGAGCCCAGAGAACTAGAGCGAGCTCAGTTCTTTTTGGACATAAATTAAAGCGTCTAAGAAACTATCACAAGAGCACTTGAAGTTAGGAAGAGCCTTCTCCCTCTGCTCTAAGAACTCTTCCTTCTGTCCTTATAGACAAGTCCCACTGATTTTAGAACAAGAAGACAAATGTATTGTCATTAGTTCACACGACGTGATGTTGAATCTCAGAGAGGCGGGAATTGGCTTAGCTTCACCAAAGGTGTCTGTGGTGGGGCTACATGGCTTCAGTTTGATGGTGGTGGGCTCTGTTTTGCAGGATCTGTCAATTTTAAGATAAGCCCTGGTTTAAGAACTAATTCCCAATCTGACGGCCCAAATTTGCATCACACTGGGCTTTAAAATGCTCATCACTCTGATTATTCAAGTTATACTTAGCCATGATCCCCACTTTCCTCCCCACAGCTTGATCCCTGAGTTTCTGAATCTGTGAAGCTTCCAGTCAACATCCAGACAGTGCTGGCTGACTCGTGCACTGTAGTTGTGCTTCAGACTTTGGGGTGGGGGCACAGTTATTTGGCTGCCCTCTGAGTCCAGTGTGCCCCAGAGTCGTGAAGCCAAATGAGACTGCCTTAACTACACAATTCGAAACACACCACACATTGCCTGGCAATAGACCGTGCAGTTCAGAAACTCTAAAGAGGAAAATGTAGTATTCTTTGTTTTGTTAGTAATAGATCTAGTTTTCCTTATAAGCCCCCAACTGTTGGGAGAAAAAAAAAACCTAAATGTTCGATTCTGTAATTGAAACATTACTCTGGGCTGTGCTGTGTTCTGCAGCGCCTGCTCACGGTCTTTTAGGAGAACATTAGCATGAAAGCATGCTCCAGAGCCAGGCTGTCTCGGTTTGGAACAGCGGCTTCACCATTAAAAAGTTCTGTGACCTTACAGGATACCCGGATGCTCTTCCCCTTCATCTTCTCATGTCTAACCTGAAAAACACCATTTACTCCTTCATCCTCCCTTTGGGGGCCACCAGCAGTAGGACGCTATCCAATTAATCCAGTCACTAAGGTTGACATTAAATGGGGGTAACACTTCTCATAGCATTAGCTACACCTCAAGTACACAGGCACATGCGGTTTGTGGCCACTGTAGTCAAAGAACACAGAAAAACATGTCTACGGTAAAACTGTGGTGGAGTGTATTTTTCTGTCTTTCAGGGGCCATAGCAAAAAGCAGGTATGTCATCTAGATCAAGACCTGGAAAGCACCAAGTGTTCAGTGCCAAGACTGTCTTTATTGTCATCTCTTCCCAAGTCCTTCCAAGGTGGTGGACTTCATCCACTAGAGAAGGGGCTAGCCATTCCTTTTCTTGGCCACTAGTATTTACATTATTGACAATTCATTTCTTGGGCCACTGTGTCAGTTTTTTTTTAAATGAAACTAGAATTTCTTATTTTTAAACAGTGTATACCATAGCAGAACGGTTATTCATAAGACTTTGGAGCCCAACTGCCTCTTTTGAATTCCTGCATGGCACTTAGTAGCTGTGTGTTTAGGAAAGTTGTTAGTTACTCTTTCTGTATCTCCAGCTTCTGTGGAGATAAAATGAGAACAGTGCTTGTGTTAGTTTCTTGTCTCATTGCTTCAATAAAATACCTAACAAAAGCAATCTGAGAGAGGAAACTGGCCCAGAAGTCACCGTGACAGGAGTGGGATGCAATTTGTCACGGTACACCTGCAGTCAGGAGGCTGGAATGATGGATGTTGTGTGCAGCTTGCCCTCTCTGTTTTATTCAGTCTGGAGACCCATCCATGCCCATGGAATGGTACTGCCTTCATCCATGGTGATTCTTCACATCTCAATTGATTTAATCAGGGCAACCCCTCACAGACATCACTCGAAATTTGTTTCCATGGTGATACAAGATTCAATCAGCCATGACCGCTACAAAATAAAACCCTCAATGATTATTGGAAAACGAATTGATGTAAGAGACACACCCTGAGTAGGACTTGGTATTGTGAGTTTTCCGAAAGCACTATGCTTTATTAATATTATTTCTGTCCCACTCTCAACACCTCTTTAAAATGTTAAAGAAGTTTTCTGGGAGGACTTCGTGAGTCTCCACCTGCTGATGAAATGTGTTGAATACCTCAGCTCTACCATCTAGTCTTCGGGTGATGTCTCTTTCCCTGTGCTGGGTTTCATGGTGGATAGGTGAGCCACTGGTAGTGAGTGACCTGTGGCTTACCAGTTCTCTGGATGATAGGACCCTAGAATCCCACCTGGGTATATGGATTTTTATTGGCTCTGGTTGATTTTATAAACTCAACAGGTTTCTGCCATCCCCGTCCCTATTCAGTGTTGGCGAATTTTCTCATTAGCTCTCTTCTGCCAGGGCCTCTTTCTATTTCAGCACATCTTCTCTGTGAGTCTAACCCTTCCAGACAAGCTTTCAGTTCCTTTGAAAAGTTTTGGTAACGCATAGACTCCCTTCATGCTACACATTCAGGTCTATTCTATAGGTGTGTTTAAACTGGGAAATGACACAATTCCATTCTAATACTTTCTATATCTTACCTAGCCCTCTATTGCCTTGGTTTGATGACTTTGGATGAAAATTCTTATCATTCTCCCCTGGCAAAAAATCTGATCTGTATCACTCTCATAAGGATAAAACCATGTGAAACAAGTTGCAGAAGCAATAAAAGCTCTACAACAGACATGACAACTGATACACTGAAGAGCTCTTTTTTGAATCCTGTGGACCGCCATCTTTATCCTGACCCTGGAGATTCCTGGAGAGTGAACTTATCACTCTCTACTTAGCCATGTGTCAAGGTTGGAATCAAGCTGCAGGCACATGTAGCTAGACACATCAAAGGACTTGATGTCTAGAGAGTCCATCCTTAATTGGAAATGGAGATTCTGATTTTTTTGGTAGGGATATCAAAGAAAAAAGATAAAGGAAAAAAAAAAAACCATCAAACACTATGGGCCAAGAACGAGGATTCTGACTGGTTGGAGGCCATAAGGAAGAAAATGTTTAAATCTAACTCCAAGGTGTCGAACCCAGGGATTGGCAATCTGGAGGGTGAAAAACTGTCTTCCAGTTGGATCCATCCCTGAAGCATGGAGCCCAGATATTAGCAATGTAATGTACACTTGCTGATGACAGGGTTTGTAGTTACCGTCATAGGTTCTGAGAAGACAGATGGTGACATTTATGGCACGCTAAATGATATGCAAACCTAACTATCAAAAGATAATATTCAGGTAATAATTTGAACATCTTTCCTATATTAATAACCGAGATTTTCAAATAAAGCTACAGCTAATTGAATTTTTTAAAAGAAAAAGAATGCTAATTCCTCTTATCAATAATATATCCTCATATTTTCTCTTGGTATGGTGATGTAAGGTGCCATGTCATCCTTATAGAGCCCAGAGGACAATCCAGAAAGATAAAGTTGTTTTTCCTTTTCCCAAGTGAGGACAAACATGGTATTTAAGGTTGTGGGTATTAGCGTGAAAGACTCTTATGTCCCTAGGTGTCCCATGAAAATTATCTGATGGTGACAAGCCTTTGTTGAATAATTTTCCGTGTTGTTTATAGTTACTACGTCAAGATTAGTGAGAGCTTAATTATTAGATTTAAGGAAGGAGAATGTTAAACCTCATAGGAAACTGATCTTTTTTAGTTGTGGGGGGATGTTAAAATAACTAAGGGAACATGTGAGGGACTCACAGCAGACCCATTCACGTGTTGCAGCTATTTAGCTGAATTACGAATGCAAAATGCCTTCTTTTCCCAGTTTCATTTCATTTAAACCCAAATGGCTATGTGAAATGGTGTCATACACCTGGTAACGAGCTTGGCTTTTTAAAAAATCTTATCACTTCACCAAAGAGCCTGTTGTTGAACCAACAACAACATTCTTTCTGTAGTTTTTAAAATGAGTTTAACCACGCTACAAAATATTCACTTTTATTTCCATGGGGTGGAGGGAAACAACCCAAACACGGGGCGGGAAGGAGATAATTTAATTCCTTTCTCCTTTTGTGGTTCTGTCGACATAATTGATAGAATTAACCATCGCTTAGAGGTGAATAAGGTGGGCTTTCCCCATCTCATTTAAAGCCAGAAAGAAGAAGGCATAAAAAAACCATTTTTTTGTATTGTTTGAGGTGGAAGGCTATGTTACAAAACAATACAAAACATCCTACCAAATTGGTTAGAATGGGGGCCCAATACCACACAGTAAAACTTCATCATTATAGTGGAGAAGAAAAAGAAAAAAAAAACAGAACAGAAACAAAATTTGCTTTTAGTCGGCATATGCACCAAGAAGAATTTTCATAATCACATCTAAAATAATATTTGACGTGCTAAACATCAGGTATGTTTCCTTACAATACATTTATAGATTAGATGCTGTTGATTATTGACCTTTGAGCCATATCTGATATACACATATGCCTTGCTCAGTCTACTAAGTATTTAAAAGTATTTCCTACTGGCTACCAACATTTGAAAATTAGAGCAAATCTCAGAAAGAGTCTCATGTTCAGTTCTGTTACAAAGAGAGCTGAGGTCTGTGTTTCCCAAGGTGTCAAGCTGGGCTGGAACAGAGGCCAACTGCTTTCTGCTCAGAGTTCAGAATGCACTCTTGGGAGCCAGGAGGGATCAGGCTGCAGGTTGAGTAAGGCTTGTGACTGGGAGATGTCCCCTAGGTGCCTGAGATGGCTCTCAAGTTACTAAAACATTAATAAAAACGCACATGCTACACGACCTATGATGTGAATAGAGTTACACGTATCTATTCTCGGTTCTTCTTGTGCGTTGCCATCAGCGAGTCCTATTTGAAAATCCTTTCAGATAGAATTAAACAATCTGATAATGTCACTTGCTGGCTTTATTTACAATTCACTTCTGGACGCAGCCCTCGGGTGGCCTTTTAAGCAAAAGTATTTAATTACTTCCTACAACCTAAGGGAATGTGGAATCACAAACACAGCTAGATTACTGTGCTTTTGGTTCATAATTTGTATCTTCCGCTCATTTCAATCGCTTGGTGGTTTAGAATAGAGACGCTCACAGCCATGGATGCTCTAACAGTGTGTGTCAACTTTAAATACGATTTTTAATTTGTACTTGACAGAGAAAGTTGAGGAAGCGGTGAGGTGAGTCACAGGCGTCAGTTTTGTGACGAGCTGAGTGAAGAGCCGTAGGTTCCTGGGACACATGCCTACATTCAGAGAACTATCCAATGGTTTGCTGTTACTCATTAGTCAAGTGATCTGTAAGGTCAGCCATGTTGGGAACAACTGAGAGATGACCAGTGAATACCACAAATTACATACTTTATCACACACCCTGAAAAAACAGGCTTTTTCCACTTATTTCGACAGGCGTCATTCAAGTGCAGCTCACGGCTATTTTGTCATGGGAATCCTACAGCATTAGTAAATCCAGAATTTTTTTTTAAACAAAGCAATTCTTATTACATTTGTTTGTTTGTATGCCAGAATGCAGGAGAACAAATATGCATGCCCTTTAGCATGTGTTGAAGTCAGAGGACAGTTTGCAGAAATCAGTTCTCTCCTTCTACCACGTGGACCCCAGGAAGAGAACCCAGCTGGTCAAGTACCTTTACCTATTGAGTCATCTTGCTGGCCCCAAAGTGAATTCTGAAGGAAGGGAATACCAAAAGCTGAGAAACTTTTTTTAAAGGTCTAAATATTAAATTTTCATGACCTTTTCCTTCAAGAGTTACTCAGAAATCTGGACTCAAACTTTCCAAAATAAAAATTTGGCTTGCAACTAAAGCATAATAATTTTTGGTTTTAAAAGAAGCTATTGGAGGACATGGATTGGACGATTTTTTTTTTTAAACAAGAGAGAAAAGAAAGAAATCAGAGCACCAGAACAGAGCCCTAGCTGCTGCTTAAGTTGGGGTTCGTAATTTCTGGAAGCTGTAACCACAGTGGCTTGGTGTGTGTGTGTGTGTGTGTGTGTGTGTGTGTGTGTGTCTTTATCTTTGACTTTTTCATCTCAGAAAAATTGTGATGCATATGTCCAGACCTGTAAAGGCCCTCCCGTGTAAGAGAGTATACTGCTGTGTATGATTTGTCTAGAGAGATGAAAGAGACATGAATGAGCACAACAGAAAATAAGATTTTTATCGGCGGGCGATGCAGAAGTCACACGTGGGGAGCCTAGTGGGCAGGTGGAAGAGGAGTGAGCTTTTTTAGGCCGTGGCCACTTCGTTTAGATGTCCCTGCGAATGATTCTAAGAGCAAGCTGAACTCTTGCCTATGAAGCTTTCATAGACAAATGGGAGCACAGGCACTAGCAACAAGCAGAGGGAGCTTTTTGGATGCTGCGTGAGAAAGGGGGAAGAAAGAGATTGGAAAATGTTGCGAGCATTCTGTTCATGTTGTTACTTAGTGCAGTCTTGTCTCCCCAGCCCACTAGTCTGGAACAAAAGTCAGTCTCAAACATAACAACAGACACTGGGGAGCACGCCAGCAAAAGATCACCTCCCAAAGAACAGGATGGCGCTGGGGACTAATGCCAGCCAGCCCCAGGAAACAGAAAGCCAGAGGCTGCACGCCAGGTCCCACAGCGTCTCCTTGCTGCAGAGTCCTGAACCACAGGGGAGGGGAGGGGACCTGAGACTGGACTTCAGTGGTGCCAGGAGGTATTCTGCACACTTTTCTCTCTACCCTGGTCCAGCTAAGGCATAGAAACGGTTGACAGACAAACACAAGTATAGCTGAGCCACCAGTAGAGAAAACACAGCAAACCCACTTGGGGGAGTGGTAATCAGTTAATTGTCCTCTCAGCTTCATACATTTCATCAAAATGAATCCCGAGTCGTGCGCGAAACGCCAAGGCTTGAGCTGGGTGGCCAGAATCCGCCTAGAAACACCTGAGTGTTGGGGCAAATTTGAAATCTCAGGGCAAATTTGAAATCTCAGGCAGATCCCTGGGCATCACTGGCTTGCTAGCTTAACCTACAGTAGACAGCACATTCGAGAGCGTGCAGGCACACAAATACACACACACACACACACAAAAAAAAACAGAGAGAAGGGAGAGGGAGAGGGAGAGGGAGAATCTCAAGCAATGGACAACTGGAAAAGTCATTTTAACTCTATTTGCTGTATTGCACATTGCAGACAGAACTATCTCATGACCCTTTCTCTGCCCAGCCCTTTGATTGATTCACTTCCGTTTAGTACCTGATCACTGCTGGGCTTCTTGCCAGATATGAGACTAGAAGCAGCACCTGGTGTCTACCTTGGGACAACCCACTTCCGTATGCATCAGTGACTTCAATAAAAGTATAATATTCAGCAGAAGGGTGGAGCTTGCCTGAGGATCCCCGGAGGGTTCTGTAGCTCAGCCTGCACAATTCGGAGGCTGAGGCTCCTGACATTAGCACGTGGTCAGAAGAGGGCAAGCACTCAGCTGTTACTTTGGGGAAAAAAAAAAAGGTGGTTTATGGTTTCTGCATTTTGCCAGGAAACCAGTCTGCTTTAGACTCATTCTTCCCAAGTTCCCATTTTGACTCAGTGACAGTCTTGGAGCTAATACTGACAATGTGATTGTTCTCTGTCCCAAATTCCCTGATGGTAACCCACCCCTATCAAATTATTTACCTAACCCCTCTGCTTCCTTTGTTCCCACCAACTGGTGAGCTGATTAACAGGTCCTAGTTCAACCTGTAAGCATTTCTGAACCCTGCCGCTCCCTCAGTCTCAGCTGGCTGTTGTGGTATCTGTTAAGTCTCTTCTCTCATTCTCCTCCCTCATATACCGGACTAGCCTGCAAACACCCCACCCCCTTCCAGATCAGGAACCTCATTGCTTTACTCCACTGTTCAAAAACCCAACATGTTCTCCCACTGCAAACAGAATAAGACCTTAACACTTTGGTATATACTATGATGCCAAAATCCTTTTCAAAATACTGAAACAGATACCACCACCGAAAGGATACAGATGGCAAATAACCCCGTGAAAAGATGCTCAACCACCAGTCACCATGAAACACACATTTGAACATCCCTGTGATGTCAGCCCACAGTCAGGAAGGGCTCCTGAGGCAGAAGCAGGAGGTTCTCTGTGAGTTTCACATGGGAAAACTGGAGCTGTGCAGTGAGACCCTGTCCCTAAAACAAACATACAAAGCACCAACAAAGATCATCGCAGCAAGAGGAGGTAGAGGAAATGGGGGTCTTAGGCTTTGCTGGGTTGTGTTAAATGATACAGACACTAAGGCAAACGGTCAGTTTCTTAAAAAGTTAAAGTTCTCCTTACCACACACCTCTGAGCTATATTCTATGTGTGGGTCTTACCCAAGAGAAAGGAAAGCATTTGTCTAGGAAAAGCCCCATATACAACATTCATGGGAGTTCATTCATAATAATGAGAAACCGGAAACAATCTCAACACTCATCAAGAAACAAATGTTTAAAACTTGTGATGTGTGAACACTCTATGAGTTTAGGGCAGCCACACGAAGCACCACAGATCAATTGGCTCTAACAGTGGAAGCTTATTATTATGCAGTGCTGGGCAGAATTGATTTCTTTAGAATCCTCCTTTCTCTTTGATTTGTAGAAGGCCGTTTACTCCAGCCCCTTCATAGAGCCTCCCCTCTGTGCTTATCTCTGTCCAAACATAGTCTTAGAAGAACCCCAGTTGGCTTCTCGCTCACTTTGGAGACCTGGTTTCTATTCCCTTACTCAATAGAAGATCCTATCTTCATGTAGAATCACTCTCTGAGGTATTGTGGGTAACAATCAACCCGACGAGTCTTAGTGACACAGTTTATCTTGTAATACTGTGGCTCTGCTTATCTTAGATTCTAGAAAACGCAATCTCATCTACAGGGACAGAAATCAGGACCATAGTCAACTGGGATGGTGGGGCATGGGGTGAGTGGTAGAGGTGTGAGAAAGCCTGAGGGTGGACACCCTCCTGTTTCCATTTAGGGTGATGGTCTCATGGGTGTTTTCACATGACAAAGCTATCTCAGTGTACACTTTAAATACAAGTGCACACACTCTGGTGTGTGCTTTTAGGGAATTATTGGGATTCACTCACCTTCTCCTCAAATTCTCATTGTCCTCCAGCCCCCGGTCCAGCCTGTTGCTTTTAGTCACCACACATCCACTTACTGCTTCCTGTAGGTATTTAAATATTGTCAAATTTTTCAAACAGCCTCAGAAGCCTTTGCAAATAAATGTCTCAAGCCGCTTTGATGGCTTCTGTCTTTTTTTTTGCTTCGTGAATACACATTGGATATCCATTTTCAGTCTGTAGGTTCAGTTGATTGTCCACCCAACTGCCTTCATGGCTTTGTTACAGTTATTTTGGGTATTAAATAAATGTAAAGAACAAAATGGGCCAGCAACATGGTCAGAAGGTACTTGCCACCCAACCTGAGGATCCTAGTTCAACCCCAAGGCTCCCTCTAATCTTCTTAAGTCCCCCTTACATAGACAAAAAAACCCCCACAATTGTAAAAAGAATTATTTTGTTTATATTCAATTAAGTTAAACTTTTAATTGAATTTAATCTTTTTTGGGGGGGTTGAAAATAAACTTTTTATTTTGGAATCATTTTAGATTTATAGAAAATCATCCAAGTTGCAAATATAACACAGAGTATTGACATTTTGTATTGTTAAAACTAGGAAGTCAGCCCGGGTGTGTTACTAGTGACAAAATGTCAGATGTCATTCACATCTCAGGAATCTTCCCACTCGTGTCTTTTTTATGCCCCCCAGACATAGCACAGGATATCCTGTCACATTTATTACCATGTCATTGAAGTCATCTGACTTTTAATAGTCACATTTTATTACCATGTCATTGATGTCATCTCAGTTTCCATAGTGTCGCACTTTTTGCTGCCTGGCTTTTGTTGGATAAATTTTATTTTGTTTTAATACTGTTTAATCCCATGATCTATATAAGATCTGGCCCTAGAAGTTAAGAAAGAAAATCAATGATTTATGCGACCTCCTATGTACCTTTAAAGTATTCTCTAGAGCAAAAGAAATAGACAAGAAGCCAAAGGGTACTTATTAGATTCTTATATGATTAAGACTAAATACCCCAACAATGGCCATCTCCCAACAATGACTCAACGGCTGGCTGTCTAGGTCTACAAGCTTGGACAGAACTCAATCCATGAAGCTGGTGCTGAAGTCCTGCAGCATTCCTGGAGAAACGCTGGTCTCTAGTCTATACTGGAAGGTTGAAGATGCTGATTCCCAGGGTGGGGAGGAATGGTGGGAGCCGCAGCAGCAGGAACAACAGAGCAGCTATCCTCACCAGCAAGAAGGAAGGAGGGCAGGAAGAAGTTTTCATTCAGATAAATATTTGAGGCACCCCAGAAAGGCCTTGTCCATTCTGGAGGAGGGACTTCCCCTTTTTGTCAATCTCTCCAGGAAATAGCTCCAGGGGCTTTCCCAGAGGCAGGCTTCATAGTTAATCTCAGATGGTATCAATCCGACAACCAAGATTAGCTATCATATCTGCGGATAGCAGAAGCCTTTAGTTAGCTTGACTTTTAACTGCTGGTTTGTGGCAACCAGTGAACACGAGTTAGACAAGGTGATTCGTTTGTACAAGTCTTTCCACAGAGTAGGATTCAGAGTGGCTATGGAGCTATAGAGAGGACACACCCCTTTTTTTCTAGACATATTTACCCACAATTTGTCATTCTGGAAAACATGCAGCCCAAGCCTAGTCTGGCAGGAGCTGCACCAAGGCCTGCTGCATGATGCATCCCTAGTGCAAGCAGCAACCAGGAAGATCACTCCCCCACTCACCAGGAGAGATTATTAGAACAGACTGTGAATGTATCAACCAATACTTGGGGTGCCCCCAACACAGACATTTGTGACGAGAAGGACCTGGTCTGTAATGCTGAACTATTTTCTGGGGAATCAGAAAAGGAGCCCTAGTTGGTGCATACTGAAAACCAGGTGCAGTGCCCCTGGAGGCAAACTCAGCATGCACTTCCGTTAGAGAGCCAGGCAACACGCACGCGCTTGTCCATTTCTCGCTGGATAATCTGTGGAATCCACAAAATAAAATCCACTCTTCTTCTGACTGTGTTAGCATGGGAGGCATCTGTGGAAAATTCTCGGCGGTACTTGAAGACAGTTGTTTGTTTCTTGCACCTTTAACTTACAGACAGTGGAGAGTTGTGAAGAAATGATGGAGGACTGAGCTTAGACGTAACTGTTTTCTTCCCATACAATGAATGGGAAGAGGCTGAGGGTTCAAGCCATGCCCCCAATTTCATAGGAAACTCATTCCATGTTTTCCTCGAGCTGTTGCCTGTTGATGCGTTCTCTTCATACTAACAACAACAACAACAATAATAATAATAATAAAATCCTGCTATTCTCCTCAAATCATTCATTGGTCTCCATTTAAACAGACAGCTTGAGGAATCTGGCCAGCCCACTGTTTCTGAGCTAAAGCCAAGTCAATGGAAGGTGGCTGGAAGAGACAACACAGGCTACAGCAAAGCCACCCTCTGGAGGGATGGGGCAATGTCTCAGGGTACCCAGTCAGCTCCAGTAGAGCTGTCTGTATCCATCCTTCGCCTGTTGCCAATTTTCTGTCATGGAGGATGTGGCATTATCATAGTCCTTTGTGACCCCTGCACAGTGGGGAGCATGATTGCCTGGGGCAGAGGAAGAAGAAAATGGCATATAAAGTCTGTTTTCCTGCATCTTTATAAAGCCAAAGAGCAAGCTGTCACAGATAAGCTGGAGCTGACCTACTTTCTACTTCCTCACCTTGATTGACTTTGCTTAACAGTCTGCATTGTCCTCGGAACACACCTTCTCTTAGATCTCGGCTTGGCAAACTTCTTCTGCAGAGGGTCAGAGAGGCAATAACTTGGGCTTTGGGAACTATGCCATAGCTGCTGTGTAGCCTGGATCTTGCCGTTGGATTTTCAGTGTAATAACAATAAAATCACGGAAACAGCCACAGACAATCCATCCATGAGTGAGCATGACTGCTGTCCAATAAAACTTTATTTACAAAACCCCATGGCCAGCCTGATTAAGCCCCTGGGTCATGGTTTACAGATGACTGTAAATGGCTCTAAAAACAACCAAGAATTTCTAGGCAGAGAAAAATGATTTCACTCGTCATGGTGTTTTTATAGCTAGCATGTTCTCAAGAAAGATGATCACAAATATATACCATATTCTTGGAAAGATTAAAACTTGGGAAAGATGTAGAATTTGGGCAAAAATCACGTTTGTAAAACAAAAGTCAAAATTGTCAGAACTTGGTATGATGTTTCAGTGTAAAAGTCATTGAAAGCTGATACAAAGTTTCTTCCTTGGATAATTTTCAGAATTATTATTCAAGATCTTGTAGGTATAGTCTATTTTACTTGGTCAACTTTCTCAATACTTAACCCAGATAATGAGATGGTCTTTCTATTTTGCAGATGACGATAACACTATGGAGTATGATTACTGATCTTTGAAATAATTCCTCATTGTCTCTCTGTAGCATCTACTTGTCTCTCTGGCATAATTTGAGAAAGAAACAGTTCTTTTGGATAACCAAGAGTAGCTCAAATATTTCTTAGAAATTGAAATGAAGATTTGTGGTACCACGTTCAAGTACCAGTAGATATCAAATAACCTAGATCAATAAGAACAGCAGAGAAAAAATAAAACATTGGGAAACACATATAAAGAAGTCCGTATCTAATGACTGTAGTTGGACATCTGACACTTCCAGTTGGGTTTCTTCTAGAGAGCTCTCAGATGGTAACATCAGTTGTACCACTGTGGTGTGGAAAAATCCAGTCACACCATCCCATTGGATAAATGGAATTGGAACTAATCGAATGTTCAGCTCCAACATTAGAACTTTCATTGATTGATTGATTGATTGATGGATGATTGGATGATGATTGAGATAGTCTTTTGGGTAGCCCAGGATAGCCCTAAACTCACAATGTATTGAAGTTCACCTTGAACTCTTGCTCCTCCTGCATCCATCTTCAGAGGTCAGGAATCACAGCAGCACAAAGCCACACCCAGTCTGTGCGGTTCTGGGATGGGAAGCCAGAGGCTCATGCATGTGAGGCAGACGTTTGACCAACTGAACCACACCACAGATAGGATTGTCTTTGTTACTCTCTTTCCTCAAAACCAATATGAACCCTGCAATCTGAAAATTCTTATTATATTCCAGTGCCAATTTTCCAATGTCCTTGGACAGTGGGCTAGCCCAAACCCTTCAGCTTTCAGTCTTCTTTTATCACTCTGGATCTCTGCTCCTTCAGGCTTGCTTGCTTGATTTCTCCCCCTCCCTCTCTCCTCATCTCTCTCTTTCTCCTTCCCTCCCACCATCCTTCCATCTCTTTCTCTCTCTCTCTTCCTCCCCCCTCTCTCTCTGTATGTGTGTGTGCATGTGTGTGTGATGTGTGTGTGTGTGTGTGTGTGTGTAGAAGATATGTGTGAGAAGACCAGAAGACAACTTATGGAGTCAGCCGTCTCCTATCACCTTGTGGGATGGGGGTGTGAAACTCAAGACATCAGGCCTGAAGCCTGAATGCAAGTGCCCCCACTACTCAGCCATCTCTCAGTTCCCTCCTGCCTTCTTGAAGTCCTCTCCCTAGAGTGAGTTCTGAGGAGAAGACTAGATTGTGGCATACGGCCTCCGTAAACTGTTTGGTCTTCCTGCTCATCTGCAAGTTGACTCAGATTTTCTTGTGGAGCTTATAGTGAAACCTGTGTACTTTTACCCAGCCAATAAGTACACATAAGGACACCCAGCCCTCTTTGATGAAACTTCAAGAGAACTCCCAATCTCCTTTCATCTTGTCCAAATATGAACCTCAGGCAAACCACAACCCATTCCCAAGGCCTTTGTATTTCCTAGTCCTTCCACCCAGATATTTGGAAAACTGTTTCTCAACATGCAGCTCTGGGCATATGCCTCTCTTTTAGTGGCTCTTTCTACCATGGTAGCATAAGCCATGAGTCTAACCTTTGGGACTCTCTGTCTCATCACCCTATCATCTTCCTTATTAAAAACTCAGTTCCCAGAATCATCTTCTCATTTGCTTCTGTGTGTATAGTGTGTCTCTGTTGGGACAGACTCTTGTCTGTCTTTTCATTGTTGAATGCTCAACTCTTCCATCAGCCCCTGGACTCTAGAGGTGGATGGAAAAGTACTGTCTACAGTGGACATAGATTCCAGGTCTTTGGCTGCCAGATGCCCGAGTAAATGAGCAAGGCAGTTCCTGCGTGATGGAGCTGATACAGCACTCAGAAGGCAGCAGGTATCTGAGCACCAGGCTCTTCTTATGTAACATCCAAGAGGATAATGTGGAATAACTCATTAGTGTAAGAACTCTGGGGCTGCAGGATTTATGAATGTGGTGTCAAAAGAGAACCAAATATCAGAGGAGGGGAAGGGGAAGATAAATCACCTCAGAATGAAAGACAAATGAGGAAGCCAGGTTCTTTATAAGGTTCTTGGCATAGCTTAGTACCCAGATACATTTTTACTGTTGCATATATATATTTAAAAGTTGCAGCTTAAAAATACCTGATATCTATCATAGGACTTGCTAGAAATTAAGGATTTGGGGAAATTCAGCTGAGGCATTCAAAGTGGTTATGTTAAGTACCCGTGTACTGCAGATGTCAGCTGGCCCAGGGGAGGCCCTGCTGCCCAGATCCTTGGAACCACAGAGCTCAGGTACATCCTGCCAGATCTCCACCTTGTTTTGCTGTTCATCATTTGCTGGCAAGTCTTCCACTCGTGGCTTTCTTTTTAAAATGGAAAATGAGTTGGGCTCAGAATCACAAATGACAGCCTGGAGTGTCATGGCTTTGCCTAACTCACACTATACTCTATGAGTCTATATATTCTGGGTGCAGAGAGCAGCTGTAGTTCATTCCCTCACCTGTTTTCTGAAAAAAATCTGAGTTCATTTTGGTTCATGGTTAAAGTCTCAGTACATCTGATTACACCCGTATACTCTTCCATCAACCACAGAGAGAACAATGATATGAAATCATACACGTGGGCCAATGAACTTACGAGATGGTCATTCAGAACCCCTTCCTGCTCTGCCTCTGTGGCCACACACAGTAGGACTTTTAGAAATACAAACACCAAAAGGAAAAGAATAAAAGATAGCCTCTGTCTTTCCCCAAATAAAACAGAGCAGAGACACTTTAATGTGATCTGTGTGTATACAATAGTTCTGCATCTGTTGGCTAGTGTCGTCCAGGTAATGAACGATTTTCTCTTCTGATTTGTTCTCTCCTGAGCACACAACCTGTTTTCACTATTGGGCTGGAGCTCTTTGAAGGGGAATTATTTTTGGCAACTTATGCTGCATGTTACTCTGTTCATACTTCCATAGAAATTACCAGTGCTACCGAATGTCCACTATCTCTTCATGCTCAATGAGGAATGTTGTTGCATTGTAATGAGTAAACCTGATACTAACCCAAAACAGCATGGCCTGCTCACATGCCTCAAACATGTCTCTCTTTAAAGATGAGAGCCTTAGGAGAGTAAGTAGAAGTCAATGGACAGATTTTCTCCTTTTTTCCCTCCTCTCCCTTTCATCTTCTCTCTCCCTCCTCCTCTTCTTTCACATCTTCTATCTTCTTCTTCTTTATTTCCTTTTCCTTTTCTTCCTCTTCCTCCTCCTCTTCTTCTCCTCCTCCTTCTTCTCCTTCTCCTCCTTCTCCATCTTCTTCTTTTTTCCTCCTCCTCCCCCTCCTCCTCCTCCTTCTCCTCCTCCCCCTCCCCCTTCTCCTCCTCCTCCTCTTCTTCTTTTCCTCCTCCTTATCTTCCTTCTTCTAGCTTTCTGCTCCTATCTTTTTGTTTGACATTGCTTATTCTGGGCGGAGCTTCAGTAGCTGGTTTGGAGCTCTTGAGCCTAAGACAACGTTGAAGTGCTGGGATGGGGGTTGAGGTGCTGGAGGGTGTCAGGTTGTCACGTTGAAGCAGTTGCTAAACTAACATCAGCAATTATCAACATAGGCTTTCAGTTACAGAAGGAAAACAGCCACTTCTTTGTTTAATTCAGTGTATTACAGTTGAGAGCCAGGGGCAGAATACAGCTCCAAAGCAACCACCATATTATACCACTGTATTTCAAAAGGACTGAGCAGAGAACCAGTGGCTTTATACACATTATTATGTGTTTGAAGACACCGAAACCAGGGGTCTTCCCAGTGCTAGGCATTTCATAAATAATTGTCACGTGAGCCAACATTTCAGAGAACTTCAACCTCATCAACAGCGTCATCTTTCTCCAATGCCTCAACTGTACCACCAGTTTGAGCTTGAGAAATTACTTTTCTATTCTGTTTCTTTTTCCGTTTTGTTTTCTCTTTTATAATTGCACACAACAGAGCGCATTCCTCGTGGGAAACACCCAGAGGAGTTGCTTATTTCAGGATAGACTTCATTTTGTAGCTTCTTCTACTTTATGTCTTATTATTTTTATGTTCATTAAGTGGCTGTCCCATAAAAATTAATCCTTTACAGTCGTTCACCATGTTTAACTCCCCGGGAGCTCATTAACTCCTTTCTTCTCATTTTACCCACACCCCAGCAAGGAATGAAAAAATAATTAGGCCTACTTTATGTAGACGAAGCCTGAGATGCAAACAGGCGAAGTGACTTAATTTCTAAAAACGCAGTAAAGAAGAGAACGGGTTGGTACATGCTGTCCTCCATTTCTGACTAGACCCTCTTTAGAGAGGATATCAACGCTTGCCAGCTCTGATTGTTCTGTTTGTCTGTCTGGAGTAGAGTGTTAAGTAGGATGATGAAGCCATGTTTGAACTTTGACAATTGGCTTAACAATGCTCAGGGTAGAACTGAGGTGAAGAGAGCTGTCGGTGGCAAATGCCTACACTTTGCTTTTGCAAGTCTGTATCTGTGACTAAAGGGAATCATGTACATGTGTACACACAAGCAGGTGTGTGTATGTGCATACACAGTTACTGTAAAGATGCCCCACCCACTAGTAGACCTTGTTCAATCCCTGGTTTTGTCTGCCAATTTTATCTTGGTAACATAGATTTATCAACTCTAATTTATGTACTCATGGGATATGGTGCTGATGCTGAGAATGGTAATGCAGTGATGATGATGATGATGATGGTGATGACGGTGATGATGATGATGATGATATTGGCCTACTTAGCTTTTACTGTCAACCTGACAAAGCCTAGAGTTACCTAAGATGGGAATCTCAATTGAGGGTTGGATCATATCAGCTTGGCCCATGGGCATGTGATCCCTGTGGGGGATCATCTTGATGTTGGAAGGCCCGTCTCACTGGACTGATGAGCTCGAGAGGAGTGAGAAAGCTAGTTGAGGATAAGGCAGCCTATGAGCGAGCCAGGAAGGAGCAGCTGCATTTCTCCTTGACTTGCTGCTTCAAGTTCCTGGTTGAATTCCTACCCTGACTTCCTCAAGGATGGACTGTTACTTGTAAGTTGAAAGAAGGTTTTTTTTTTTTGTTTCCAAATTTGAGTTCCATAAAGAGTGTTTTATCAGGGCAACAAATATAAAACTAGAATGATGGTGAGGATGGGGGTGATTATGGTGATGGTGATGATGATGATGATGATATATGATCTCAGTGATGATCATATATCAATTTCAGGCCTCTTATGAGGATTAACTGGCTTGGTTATGGGTACAACTAAATGACCTCCACACTGGGCTAAGGAGTGGACACTTCTGTTAGTATTTATTCCCCAGAAGGGTTTCCTCCACATCTGTCTGCAGCAGATGGGCTGAGCATAGCATATAGGTGCACCAGAACAGGTGGATGTTGGGGTATGGGAGAGCCAGAGTCCCTTTGCTGGAAGGAGCAGTCTTCTGCTTATCCCCGGGTTTCTCTCGTGTGAGACTGAAGTCTTCATTCTTCAGGTATAATTAATTTTGAAGAAAGTGAAAACTCACAGACTAAGTTAAAATATATATATATTTAATATATAAAATATATATTTAAAATATATATATTTAATATATAAAATATATATTTAAAATATATATTATATATATGATATATATATATGATATATATATATATATATATATATATATATATATATATATATATAGAGAGAGAGAGAGAGAGAGAGACAGGCGTTCCTGGAGCCCTCAGAGGCCAGAAGAAGGTGTTGGATCCTCTGTGAGAGGTATAGACCGTTTTAAGCGACCATGTGAATGCTGGGAATCAAACCCAGGTCCTCTGTAAGAATAGCCAGTGCTCTAACCACTGAGAATCATTCAAGCCCCATTTAAAATAAAGAAAACAAAAACAAACACAAACAAACAAACAAGCCACGAGCTTGAAAAACAATCCACATTTACAGACCAGACGTCATGTAAGTGTGTCCGGGCTCTCAGGTGAGTTGTTGAGAAGTAGACAGTCCATTAAGGACACAGGAGTACTCAAGCACCAACTTGGGGCCAGACCTATTCATTTGTTTATTTAGTTTAGGTCTCATGGAGCCTAGGCGGGCCTCAAACAATGTGGTTGAATCGATCTTGAACTCCGGGTCCCCC
>JANHMN010000013.1:19349488-19433585 GCA_030674055.1 Rhabdomys pumilio
CCCAGAGCTGGGATGACAAGAACATGCCACTGCTCTTGTCTTCTGGGGACTGAACTTAGGTCCCTGATCTTGAAAGGCAAGCACTCTACTGACCGTACCATCTCCTAGGTTTTTCTGATCTTTCACTAAGAACCATGAGAGCAGTAATGTGTGGCTAGTATAGAACAGGATCTCCATAGCTAGAGTTTCTGAGTCTTTTCCTGGTGAGAGGCTCTATCCTGCATCCCTCCTGGTCATATGGCCATACTGAATAATGACTATATAGTCAAGCTTTCTTGTCAGAAAAGCCTAGTTTATTGTGGGCTCTATGGTAGAAGTGGAATTTCTGTGGGTACCTTCTATTCCTAAGATATGCCCTATACATTGTAAGATAAGAACTGTACCCTGGCCTCTACTCACTGGATGCTCCATCTCAGTCATTTATACTAAAAGAAAAAAAAACCTGCCAAACACACTCTGGGTTGAGGTAGAGACAGGATTAGGTTCCAATAGATAAGTATTATTTGGAGATCAGGAAATTGAGAGCCACTTCCTGTTGGAGAGCTGGATTCTTCTGTGTTGAACTACCTGCTGTTCATTTACAACATGTGACAGCATTAAAACACTCCAGGAGAGAGACTCTTCTAGTATGACTTTGCTAAATGGACATGATATTAAACCAACTCCTAATGGCTTACCATTATACCCATAGATCAGTGCATCGAGACTCACAATTGCCCGAAATCTAGAGGCTACTAGACTACAGAATGCTCATTCCTAAAGGGAGCATATATATCACACCCCTGCCAAGCCTCAAATCATTGCAGAAGATGGGGCAGAGAGCGTGTAAGAGCTGGTGGATAACTAAGAGGAAACAATGTCTTCAGGACACAGCAGGGTAGCCACACATATGAATTCATAGCAGTTGTGACAGCACACACGAGACATGTGGAAGTCCAAGCGTGGAGATGGGAGTTGGTTGAGTAATCTCGGGCATAGCCTGGAGCTGCTGGCAATTACGAGTAAAGGGAAAGAGTTTTCTCTAAGAGTAGAGTCCATGGTAAGTCAACCATGCTCCAGAGGAAGAGTATACTTCTGAGATTATTCGGATACTAAAAATTGTTCCTGGTGGAAACAAACAAACAAACAAACAATAAAAATCAAACAACAACAAAGCAAAACAGGACAAAAAACTTGGGTGTGTAGTGAGGGGGGGTGAATTTGGGGAGAATTGGAGGATGGGGGGTGAATATGATCAAAACAGGTTCAAGATTGCAATGAACTACTAATAGTTCAAATGAATGAAGACCACATGATTGCAGTTAGGGACCACCAGGAAGGTCGAGCTTCTGAGGTGCCTTTTGACATAACCTTGCATAGAATTCTGTGGATGAAGACTCTCGTTTTAAACTTGAGCTCTTGGAAGTACTGCGGCTCTAACCAACAGGAGCTGTAGAAGGTATACTTGGACCCAGTCCCGACCCCACACAGGTATTCACCATTTAATATGAGAAGAAAGACTGAATGAGAGAAAGGGCCGGAGAAGAGAAGGCAGGGGCTCCTAGAGAAGATGGAGCCCAAGCTTGTCAGAGTGAAAAGAAAAAGAAAAGAAGGCAGAAAAAACAAAACCTTAGAGCGTCTGAGTTGGCCAGGGAAATGAGGAGGCCAACACGGCTTTGAGATTTAAGGTGTTGAAATAATGGAAAACTCAAGCAGTAGAAACGGTTAGCTATACTCATTCATCTGGAGCCAATGGCTTCCTAAAAGGTAGAACATTCAGTACTGAAGGCATGAAAAGTCCTCAGAATTCTGAGATGAATTAGTCTCCCCAGAAAAAATGAATCAGGCTTTGGGTGTTTTGTTGTTGTTGTTGTTTGTTTTTGGCTTTCATTTTTATGGGGGTGATCAAGATTCCATTCACACTTGTAAAAACTGAGGGTTAGACAAGCATTTCAGAAGCATCAACAGATCGCCTGGCTCTGAAGTTCAGGTCTGCGCTGAACACAATATAGTTGAGGAGGAAAGCACCACGTTTGCCATGGCGGAGGTTACACACGGAAGGTTCGTGCTTCCTTTCAGTTTTCAGCTCTGAACTCCCAATTCAGGTCATACTTTCCCTTTAAACTGCTGTATACAGTTAGAAGTTTGTGTAAAATTACTGGGTTCTTCTTATTGGGGTGTAAAAAGAATAAGGGTGTTTTGACAACAGTTCATTGTGGGGAGCAAATTCTTGATCTCAGGGTTGTCTGTATCAAATGTGCCCAGAGGGGAGACCTTTCTCCCCTTTTATTTTGTCTGTTAAATGATGCAAATCACAAGAAGCTTGCTCACTGAGAAGGTAAGTTGGAAGTGCTCCTCACTCCCCAAGTTCTTCCTGAGTCTTATTTTAGCTAGATAGTAAGAAGTAATTTTTCAGTGCAGTGCACATGAAATTAAGCATGCAACTGCTATTATTAATGGGGGCTGCATCTCGCCTCCCTCCATAGTAACACACACCCATGTGGGGGGCTAGATCCATGCAAGCTTGTTCTACTCAAATTATAAAATCTGTAATCTGTCCCTTGAGATAAACGCATAATTCATTTTCTCAAGGAAGGAAAACGGAGCCTTCATCCTTGACATTTCCTGGGGCTCAGGAGAACCTAGTGCTGGTGCTGACTGTTTGAGTCTTGTGTTTTATTTCTCAAAATATACCCATGACATCAGAACATGTTAGAAATGCTCACAGCACTCTCTCTGTAATTATGTTGACCAAATTCTGCACGTCACCTCAACACATGAGGAATTAATACCGTCTGTTTATTTATAAATTGCCATCTTTTCATGACAAGAAAAGCTTTTCCATGTTGCTTTAGCTATGCGCCTCGGGAGTGGAGGTGACACCACCTTTCCTAGTATATAACAGTTTGCATCTTTGATGCCTGAATTTTGCTCAGAATTCTTATTTTCTTCCTTACTCTTTACCTCCTTTATCCAGGGCTGGAAATTATTAGTGCCAAGTAAATATTTATGGTGACTGTGTCTCTTCTCATACTATCCCAGTTGGTCCAGTTCTGGACAGTTTATGATTTAAGTAGGGGAGATCCGGATCAGTTATAGTGGACAAAAGAGAATGAGTTAAAAAAAAAAAAAAAGAAACTCAAACAGTGGTACTCTTTAAAGGCACCAAGAGCAAGAAGCCAATGAAAGTATCTGGTACATTAAAAAATATTATTAATTTTACCGTCAGTGGCCAGGCATGAGGTTACCTCCTGGGGCTTAAAGGGGAGCTTTCATCCTGTTGGGCACTTTTGCACGTTTCTCTTTGTGAACTGGTTATGGCTGGAAGCCTACAGGTGAAAGCTATTACTTCAGCTATGAACTTCAGGAATACTCCCATCTTAATTATGCGGGAGGCTTAGCCGCCAGATCTTTGCTCTTGGAGCAGAGTCACCATCCAGGAGGGCAATACTGTTATCAATGTTGCTTATGATGAAATTTCTTCATTTTGTTTTGTTTTCTACATGCTGTAATCTGACAATAAATATGACTGACATAGGCTTAGGACATAGACATAAGATGTCAGACGAAAGCAGGTATTTCTAACTCAAACGATGTGTATGTCTATGATGATTCTTCTTGGCAAATTTTCTTTGTTGCCTTTGTAAAGAAATTAACTGATGGACTATGCCGAGCCTTGGAAGGATCGTCCTTCCAGCTCCTTTCATCTACTGTTGATGATTTTACACTCATTCAGTTCAGTCTCTGCCAGTCCCAAACTCTTCCTATTTGGTCTAGGTTTTGTATGCCATCCCATTTTGTACACAAAATGGACACTTGGACATTCTGCTTTGTACATTTTTCACTTTTAGCTGGCATGGGGATCCTGATGTACATCTGCAAACAGGTTGCTTAGCGTGCTGCCCATTCAATCTGCAATTGGCCTTTATCTTAGGTGGCATAAACTACGCCTGTGCTGCTCCCCGAGAGAGGAGCAGGCCAGAGCCAAGCTAAGAGCGAGCTCATCCACCTATTATAGTACTTCTGTAAATCTTCCGCTCTGTTACTAACACCATCGTTCTATAAAAACAGAAAGCCATTAGTTGCTTGTACATCCTGTTTTGATAGAGAAGAAAAACTATCTAAAAAGAAAAATAAATTACCACACATTAGAATATTCTGGGTAGTCCCTGCCACATAGTAGACAGCTGCAGAAAAACACAATATTTAAAATAAGTTAACAAAACAACAGTCCCTTGGGACCTTCCACTCCTCTTTAAGTCTGTGCAACAATGTATCTCCTGGGCTCAGTTTTCCATAAACATAAAGTTACTTAGTTCCCAAGGACACCACGTGTGTAATTTTTTCCTCCCTTGAGCACTTTCTTTATTGAAGGTCTGTGCAATGGTTCAGCGGAAATTATGCGACATCTTTCCTCAAAGAGAGCTGTATTAATGTGCCAATGCCCTTTATTTAATGCACTTTAAAATTCTGACGCGCCTTTTAAAAAGTATGAATTGTGTTGGGAAAGTCTAATCTCTGTTCTACATAAGCGGAAATGTGCTATTTTAGTAAGGGTAGCACTGGAGCGGGACTTCAGCATACGGGTGTCTCTATAGTACAGATGCCCGAAGACACTGGATGCCCAAATCAACCAGCTAGAAATGTTAATTTTGCCAAAATTAGTCAAGGGAACTTCAATGACTCATTTAAGCAAATTGAGGAAAAAAAAGTCTTAAAACTAAACAAAATAGTTAGAATTCATCCTAACTCAGCTTTCAGAAGGGTTGTTTCCTTGTAGTCTGTTGCTCTCTTACGTACAATTGCTCTGTATATCTCTGATGACTTCATACAGATTTTTCAAAAGTTGCTTGGAATTCTGTTGGTCTAGTTCACGGATCAAATCAATTTTCCTTTCTTCTCGACAACGCAGCCACCCGCCTGTCTTTGGAAGCTCCTCTCTTTGGATCTCTTCCCGTTCCAATCAGTGTGTCCTTTTAAAAGTGTTTCATTAAGGCTGAAGTTCCAAGGACATGACTTCCCTCTTTGAAGAAAATGTGCCTTCTTATTTGAATGCAGACTGCCTGTGCCCTCACTGTTCAAACAAAACAATGGAAAATACACCCAGTGCACTCAGGCAAAATTGGTGTGTGAGTCTCCTGGAAATATGTAACAACAGGTGCAGTCAGATAGGCTGGCAAAGCGGGCCAGTTTCCCAACAATTACTAATAAGGAAATAAATGTTAGGTATGCATTATTAAAGTGTTTTATGCAATTTTTCTACTAAAACAACCACAATCCCAGCTAGTAACCATTTCTACAGCGTTCAAACAATAATAATTAAAAAAAAATCCGACTCCATCTTTCCCAATTTTGACACTCCTTTGTCTAGCGTAATGAAATTTGCATATGTATAGTCGTTTTATAGGAGAAAAATATACAGTTTTCTCCCAAATCGTTGAAAAATCTGTGCTATCAGTCAAGCTAGTAGAAGATTCTTCTCTCTTTGCATCTGATAAATGTAGGATCACATTTATTACATACATGCTATATCCCCCAAGGAATTTCAACTGTAATAAATGGCTAGGCATGCATATAAACTCCTCTTTTTTAATAAAAGGAGCATTTGCCAAATTTCAGAGTTATTTTGGTTTCTGTGAATAAAGGTTCTTCAGTCTTAGGGAAGGCTCAAATGCCCTTTGCTGAAGAATTCTGTGTGCAGTTGTTAAAGATATTTAATTTTTAATTTGCTTTCACAGAATCTGAAAAATATAAATACTTAAAATTTTGATCGCATAATGCCTGTGATTACTTAATGACATTTATAAGTTTCTGTCTTTTGTGTGTGTGTGTGTGTGTGTGTGTGTGTGTGTGTGTGTGTGTATAGAACTGGAAAAGAAAATAGGCCTCTTTTGTAATTAAAAGATGATCATCTTATACTTTACAATCTAATAAGTTTTCCTGAGGTTTTCTATTTCTAAATACCAATTTAGCTTACTATTTTTTGATGCTTCAAAATTTCAAATAGTAGGATTTTTATTAAAGAGAGCATGGGTGCATTATAGAAATTAAAAACAAAAACAAAAATGTAATCAACAGATTTTCCTTAGGGAGCCCAGAGCATAGATAAGTGCTTTAAATACGGCAGAAGAATAGAGCACAGAAGAAGCAAGAGAGGAAGGAATCAGAGAATGAAAACATCTATCTCTTTAAATGAAGATGCTTAAGGGCCTTGCATTCAAATGAATGAACTGAATTAGCTGTGTAGAAATGTAAAGATGTGTTTGTTGGAACAGAGTTCTGACTTGCCACCCTCTACAGGATGTCTAGAGATTAAGGTTGAGAAAACTGGAAAACCACATGGGCCCAGATACCACTGATGTACCAATGTAACAAAATAACCATATGAGAGACGGTGAAATCTGATCTTACTTTGATGGGAGAGAGCTGCCACACAATTGCCTCGTATCTTCCTGTTTGTATGAGCCCTCACGGTTCTCTACCAAATGTTCCTATTGGGTTTCAACAATGAGTTTTAGGTAAGCCCCTGTGTGAGCCTGCTACAGGGGCTTGCAGAATGGAGGCCTTTTAGGCTAGTAGCCTGTTAGGCTTAGGAGAAAACAGAAATTAAAAGGCCCTTTCCTTTTAAAAACATTGTAGGTCATGGCAACAAGGACTAATGTTATTGCCGAGTCCACGTGTCTGCCTGTGTGAATATGTGTGTGTTTCTTCATATGTGTGTGTGTGTGTGTGCGCGCGCGCGCGCGCGCGTGAGAAAGAGGGATTAATGAGACAGAAGACAGGAAGAGAGCGGAGGGAGGGAAGAGAGTTGTCGGCATGAATGAAGCTGAAGGAAGATTTCTCTACGGAGCGTATATTTCACATATTAAAGAGCATATGTGAAACTATATAAATGGAAGTTGAGCAGTGCCAGCCATGGAACTAAAAACACACACATATTGTGTATATATGTGTATGTACTTAGATTTTCTTTTTGTTAGTAGTTTTTTTTTTTTTTTTTGGAGTGGAAGGAGAAAGGAATCAAGTGCCATTTTACCAGCTATTCCGTGGGCTTCACAAGCCGTCCCAGCAATCCCGACTACGCCAATTACCCTTGGTTAGTTCTTCATTACCCATGCTGGTTGACCTGCTTCTGTGCGTAATAAGGTTAATCGTAATGAAATGAAATATTTGATTTTATTAATTTCTTATCCAGTATGGCTCCAGAATTCTCACCAACGCTAGGACATCAGGTAATACGGCTCATCTGCTAAAGTTTGCTCCCTCTGCTCTTGTCTCTGTGGGAATGGCGAAATTACTGGCTCATACATAAACAAGAACTGTTAGTATTCTATCTCGATAACTCGCAATGTGAGAATGCGTACGTGCACGTGCACACACACACACACACACACACACACACACACACACACACACACAGAGGCAAACAGTGCCAGTACATTTCTCTCCAGAGCCCCTCTGCCATCACTAAGGGTAGTGAGATGCCAGCATGCTTTCTATCTGGGAAGCCTTGGCTACTGGAGAAAGAAGAAAGTTACGGATGGAAGGGTGCAGTGCAAGTGATACAGCTAAGGTTTAGACACATTGGGCTCATCTCAGGAGCCTATTTCTGCTCCCTGCTGACATCCACTGTGCTCCGGAATGTGAAACGGGCGAGCTTTACTCTAAGAGTATTTTTGACAAAGCAATTCAGTGTAAACAACGATTTCACACTTGGTTCCATAGACTTGATGGACATTGAAGTGAGTTCATGGCAGTAAAAAGAAAAAAAAAATAGAATATTCATGCAAAGACAAGAATAAAATAAATACGGTTAAGAAGAAAAGTTAATTTTTCAAGTGAAAAAAAATTTTTTTTTAAAAAAAAGAGAAGTTCTGGAAACGTAGTTGGAAATTCCACATAAAACTGAATCTAAACGGCATTCACTTTAGTGACAAAACTAGTTCAACAGATAGTGTCCTACGAATATTTTATTATATACACAAATCTAGATGCTGGGAGAAAGCGCGCTATTATGGTACTTCAGTAAATGGATTGGTTAGTTAACTGACCTAAAACGTGTCAGTCATCTTCAAGTTTGGAAAAAACCTGCCTTTTTCTCTGAGATGTCCACAGTTATTTCCTGCTGTTTGTAGAAAGAGGAAGGGAGCTGGATCTTAGCTTGCAATTTGGAGTCAGAAAGCAAATAAAAGGGGAAAGAGGAAGAGAAACCATAGGTGGAAAAGGTAGCTTTCCTTTCAGTATAAATAATTTAAGTCCTGTAACAAAGCTCACTAATACCCTTAACCGAGTGGCCTGAAGCTCCATTTTCCTCCTCTATGACTCAAAACAATCAGACCATAATCGGAAAAGATAAGGGAATTAAAACAAACGAGTCAATAAAAATCTGAATAAATGGGAAATTAAACTTTATTTAATGTCAGTCTACTCGATCTGATGTTTTTATGCCTTTTACTCGATTTTGATGTTTTTAGGCCCATCATAGGTGCCTGACATTAGCATTTAATGACTTCTTTTGGTATCAAAATATATTAATCTCTTGTCTTTTCAATTTCGTGTAGACCTTAGTTGTACCTTCAAAAACAAAAACAACAGATATTCTGTTTTGGCTAATAGGGTTAAAAAATGAAAGCAAAGCAAACAAAATAACAACAAAAATTAAAAAAGGGGGGGGTAAAATGTGATAGCAATTAGGCTTCTCAGTGAGCATGCTCAGTGTGTCTTTCTTGGTTGCTAGGCAACGAACTGGAGGTGTGTGGCATAGAAGGGCCCAATGCAAAATGACAAGCACCTTTGACATGGATCTCACCTGATCCAGAAACCCATGCTCATTTATCGAATTAAATGTGGGATATCTTTTAGTGGTTTTGTGAGTTTCCTTCCTACCTTTAAGGGAAGGGTGGTGGGGAAGGGAAGGAGGGTGGAGGGTGGGGTCTAGTGTCTCAGGTCTAAGAGCCACCGGGCAAACTTCCAGCAACAACAGCCCTGCGTTCGAATTGAGTTGCAGTTTTACAGTGCGTGCGTGCGTGCGGCAATTTATTTTTCATTTTGGTTGGTGGTAGTTAGGTTTTAACCACTGCACGTGGGTTGCTCAATATGTCACGGCACCATTCTAATCCTACCCTGGATCAGTGTTACGGTGCACACCGGGAACTTAAGCCTTTCAAACGAATCCATTTTCACGTACCCGAGTCCTATAACAGAGCAAATTCCAGTTAAACCGCATTGTTAAAGTAAAGGCTGCTGCCCGGTTTTCAAAAGCTCATTCGCACACTCCGGGGTCCTGGCGGAGCCGTGCAAAAAGTGATACAGAGCAAGGCTCTAAGGCGGCAAGGCAGAAGAAAGCAAGCAAGTTCTAGAAACAGCACAAAACCCTTGTCTTTGGCGAGTACAGAGCCATTGTCACCAGCGGCACCTCGAAGGCTCAGCCCTACCAAACACCTGGTTGGGTCCGCAGTGACAGCTCACTGTCTCTCCAGTGGTAACAATTTAGAGGCAGGGTGCTAAACAAGATATATACACGATGTCAAATATTGGCTGTGTACATCTAAGCCAATCACTTCTAAATAAATTAACCATGGCACTGCCTAATATGACCCACCTGCTTTCTTCCCCGTGTTGCTCCAGACCCTACCTGAACCCCCCTTTGATTAAATGTCAAAAGCTTGCCTTGTGCCTGCAGATTTCACTGAAGGCGGATACAGAAAGGTCCCTCCTGTGACTCTATAAAACTGAAATAAATTCCACTGGCATCTTGTAAATTTTTATTTTCTACAATGACTGCAGGCTCCATCTGCGGCCCAGCTGTTATTAGAACGGAAAGCGCTGGCCCTCCTGCATTACAAAACAGCATAGAACAGTAATTGCCACTGGAAGAGATTAAGTGTAGACACTAAAAATGTTTACTCGCAATGAATATGCATAACGATGGGTAGGAAACAGCGCTGGAAGATTAAAAAGAGAGAAGGGTTTGTTTACAAGGCTGGGAAAAAAAAAAAGAGTGGAATGTCAGTTGGCCCCGAGCCTGAAATAGGAACGAAAAACCTTTGGGCAAGGCATTAGGGAGAAAAACAGATGGTTTGTGAACCTTTTATTAGATAGAAAAATCATTAATCAAGCCCAGGCTGGAAATGGCAGGGTTTTTTGTAGTTCATATTTTAGTTTATTTTTTCTTAAAGTGACAGTATACTCTTTTTTTTTTTTTTTTTGTCTTTTTTGAAATCATTATCTATGAATCATCCGTGTACAGCTACCGTTTTGCGGAGGATCTGCATAAAGCCAGCTTCACTTGAGGGTAATGTCAGCACCGGTTTGTTTGACCCTAAAAGATTCCTCCAAAGGGTTTCACATTTCAGCACCTGTTCTGACTATATAGCAAAAGAAAAAAAAAAAAAACCCTCACAGCATGAGATATCCATTTCTCCATTCATGAGATACTCTTTTTGCTTCGGGAAATTGAGGAAGAAAATGAAGAGGATTTTTGTTTTGTTTCTGCATGTAAGACCTTGTGAAGTAGGATGATTCATATACATTTAAACAAAATATGATGTACAAATAAGTACAAATTGATTCAGCTCCAGAGAGGGAATTCATGTTGTTTCTTTGGGGAAAGCCATTTGGAGGGTAGCTGGACCATAATTAAAAACTGTAACTCCCACAAAGGAATCTGTGCCCATTGGACTTGAAGCTTGTGTTTTTACATTTTTTTGTTTACCATGGCTGTGGAGCTCCCAGGAGAATATTCAATATTGTATTGTATTCAATATTCTTCTCTTCATATTGCAGAGAAGAACAATATGCAGGAATTAATGATGCAATGCCGTCATTTGCTATTAGCCAGCGTGTGAACCCTAGGAAATGTCCTATGCCAGGGGCATTATTGTTTCAATGAAATTCATGCCACGTACAAGCACGTTCATATACATATGATGTGTGGAAAGAGACACATACCTATGCACAGGATCTAAATAACATCACACATGCACACTTTTTAAAAATTTAACTCTGTGTGCATGTATGCGTGTTTGTGTGTGTTCATATTTGTGTGTGCTCATGTTTGTGTGTGTTTGAATATGTGTGTATATGTGTGCATACCTGGTGTGTGGGTGCATGTGTATGTGTGTGCTTAATACTCGTAAATTATTACTGAGTTACAGTGAGCTGCCATCAGGACTGGAAGTCAGGGTGAGGGAATACTAAGTTGTAATCTTGATAATTTGGTCCCAGGCTCTTGCCATATTCTGCCATATACTTGATACTAGTAAGTCTTGGGAACTCTTGGGAGCCACCTTTCAGTTCACCTGTAAAAGATGGTTGTCTTTTCTGAGCGTATTTAAAACTGGTACATGGATACTATGTCTGGTTATTTCCCCCTCACCCCCACCCCCCAGCCAAAGTGATATAGGCTTGCCATGCTATAGGTGGATGGGAGGGTGGCAAAACATCTCTTGTAAAGAAATTTGAAGGTATTTGGAAAATATGTCATTTGTGCTTTAAAATTTCTCCTGGAAAATGTTTTTAAAACAATTTCACTCTCTGGTAAATATTAGCAACCCATAAGAAGTTATTCTTGGTAAAAAGTGCTTCTATGTAATCCATCCCTTTCTTATCTTCACATCCCAGGAGAGAAAGGAAAGTTAGATGATACCAGAAACCCAGCAATCCTTGTCGCCTGGCCCTCCTCTGGTGGTTACACCTGGCCTCTGCTCAGGTTGAAGCAGTCATGTTTAAAGAAGATGAGCCATAGAGAGGGGAATGGCAGTGAAAAGTGGTAGCCTGCTGCACAGATGTGCAAGCCTTAGCAATTCCCCTAATCCTCTTGGTCAGACTTAGTTTTCATTTTTCCTTGTTACTTTTGTAGACAGGGCCTTACTCTGCAGCCCAGGCTAGCCCAAAACTATGTAAAGCCAGGGCTGCTATTGACCTCCTCAACGTGCCTCTGCTTCAGTCTCCTAAGTATTGGGATTTCATGTGTGAGTCATGAAGCCAGGCTGTGGTCTCACCTAGTGAAGAAACAGAAATCCCAGAATGTGGCTGATAGTCTCCTTTAAAAAATACTTACAGCCTGGTTAACGTTTTCTGTTTTCTGACATTCTTTCTCTAAAGAGATGCTTAAGGGGTGGGGGGAAGAGTTTCCTGCCACAAAAATGACATTAATATTTCGTAAATCAAGAACTAAGATAATGTTTTGGCTGCTACCGAGACGTTTACCTTATGTCGTTTATCTAAACGCTTTTTGATTAAAACATGACACAATTCTTGGACGGGCTTTCACCGGAAAAGATAATTCCAAGAACATCCTTGTTTCAGAGCCTAAAATTCTTTAATATATTCTGCTGCAGAATTCACTGTGGAGTATGCGGACTTTCTGCTCATTGAAAGACTTCCCAAAAGATAAATCTCCAGCTATCATGTTCATGTATTCAATCAAATCATGTGCTAAAGTCATGTGCATAAGCCTTTAAATGAGAAAACATGTCGATGTGTTTGTGAATGTTCAAGTCACTGCACGGTTGATAAAGCTTCAAAAAAAAAAAAAAAAGATTTTCAACACTGACCAGTTAGAAACTTTATTTAGTCGAAGAAGTTTGTGGGATTTGTTTGTTTGTTTGTTTCTGTATTAAAAAGGGAAAAATATCCCCCTCCTCATTTTTAAAAAGTAATTAAACCCTCTTTCCTGGGCATCTACTGGGACAGCTAAAATCACAGAAGTGGCTATGAAGCTTTAACTTTAAAGCTGCTAACTTCCTTGAGATATAGGAGGACTGGGTTCCACTAGATGTGAGAAACCTCGTGCTCTGGCCTTTTTAACAAATGCTTTTTTCCCACCTTAGAAAACGGTGTATGAGGTGCATACTACAATTCCAAGCTTTTTCTCCTTTTGTCTGTTACTAATTTTTTTTTCTTTTAAAACCTTAGGTTTTTTTTCCCTACACAGATTTGGAGGAAAGATAAACATTTGTGGAACAGTTATTTCAAATCATTGAGAGGAATGACAGTTATAAAATAAATAATAGCATCATGGTTCTGCCATGTACCCTTCAACAGTGAACGGAAGAGTGGAACGAAGGCCAAGCTGCCTGTCTGGGGAATCGTGAGGAATGGCTTCTTTTCCACCTGTGGGTATCTTCGGAAACTATCTCTACAGCTCTCGAGGGTCAGCACTGTTAGCTTGGGAATGTACTTCAGCCAGTGGATGAGTTTCCTGTAGCAGTGCAAGGGATGGAGGCTGGCTGCGACTGGAAGACCTGGGCTGGTTACATACGGAGGGACAGCTAGGCCTGGTGGCCTTTTCTGTGCCATAAACTTCATTAATAATGATGATTAAAAAACATAGAGGAAGTCCTAATAGCCCTAAATCATTGTGGAAACTGGTATGTAAAACTGTGTTCAGGGTGAGAACAAAAAAAAAGATTTGGCCAGTCATGTCTCCATGGCAAAGTCATGATCAGTAGAGAGCGTTTTTTTTCTTTCATTTGTTCTTCCTTATGTTTGTAGGATTTATAGAAGAGCAACCTCAGCATAGCTCCTGAACAAAGACAGGGACTTTAACAAGATCGTGTCCCCCTGGAAGGAATGAGAAGCCATCAATACAAGAAATGGATACACTTCTACAGAGAGCTGGATGGAAGGGCGCAGCTGCAGCTTTTGCCTTCAGTTAAACAACGGCTCAGGACTGGTATATTGTACTTGTTGAGATGTTTCTGCTATGCAAGCAGAAGACTTTCAAGATAATGTAACCTGGATGTAACAATTTTGTATTAATAAAAATTGAGGTATAAATTAAAAGCACATATTTTCCATTGCATTTTTTAAAAATAATATATTGGTTATCATTTTATAATATGATTATTATATATTGTTATATAATATATTGTTATATATTTTATTATATATTGTATTATTATATAGTATATTATTATTTATTATATAATTAATATACTAATATGATTAGTATATTAATTGTCATAATTATTATAATTATTATATTATGATTATATATATATACATGTACACATATATACATATATATGTACACACACACACACACACACATATATATATACATGTACACATATATACGTATATATATGTACACACACACACACACATATGTATATATATATAAAATTCTCCCCAAGACAGGGTTTTTCTGTGTAGCAGCCCTGACTCTCCTGTAACTCACACTGTAGTCCAGGCTGTCCTAGAACTTACAGAGATCCATCTGCCTCTGCACTCCCCAACAAGTGGTGGTATTAAAGGCATGTTCTATCATCACTCAACTCCATTCTGTCTTTAAATGAAAAAATACTTGGATTTGGAAGCTTTGATTCTCAAGATCCAATCTCTATATTCTTACTCTGTTATAAAAAAAAAAAACTGCGAGTGAAGAAATCATGACTAAGTGATTTCACTCAGGTTAGAAAAGTGCCTCCCCCTTGCCCCTCGTGGTTTGTTTTTTAGTAGACTTGTCAGAATATTTGACGAGGAAAAGATACAAACCACGTCAGAAAGTGAGGAAGGTATTTGTCGTTTCAGATCTTGAGTGGCTGGCTGAAGGCTTTCTTAGCTGCATTAAACCTATTCTTCCTGCTCTACATCTCTACTGGATCGTTAGTTTTCATTTATTTACTTATTTACTTTTTGCTGCTAGGGAACTGGGAAGGGTCTCTCTCAAAAGTTTAGAATACAACACAAATACTTCCTGATTTCTTCTTATTAATGGTATCTATTGGAGAGGCATTACCCCATGAAACAAGGGCTAACGTGTAGGGTATAACAGTGGTCTGAGAACGGATGTGGCTCAGGACAGCTAAGAATGTTACCTACAACACCACCACAAACTTACTTAAAACACAGTCTCTCTCTCTGTCTCTCTGTCTCTCTCTCTCTGTCTCCCTCTGTCTCTGTCTCTCTCTTTGTGTGTGTGTGTGTGTGTGTGTGTGTGTGTGTGTGTGTGTGTGTGTATTAACTCAAGTAAGAAGCTCTGGAGAGTGAGTCTTGTTGATGACAGTCTCCTGTCTCTGATTACCAGTTTGTCCAGCATCATATCAGAGTCCCTCTCTTACTCAAGAGATGAATTACAAGGATATATTAATCTTTTACTCAAGAAGTAAGATAGGTACTTAGAGGTCTCTTTTGACTCTTGACATGGACTTGAAATCAATATAAGCTACTGAGTTTTTTGATTTTTGTTTTTTGTTTTTTGTTTTTACTTTGGATGACCTTGGTTTTATAATTGGGCCATCTGTCAATCACTGAGAGGAACAGTGAAACTGAGATCTGAAACATAAAAATGGAAACCTTCCCAGGAACATGCCTGAACATAGGACACTGTCACAGCCATGGTAACTGCTGGTGTGCACAGTCTTACCTTTCTTATAGGAAAAGAACCATTGGTATAGATGAATCTTAGAAGCCATCTCTAAATGACCTGTCCCCACTCTCCCCCAACATCTGTACCACACAAGACTACTCAGCTACGGCAAGACTAACCATCCTATATTTTCCTGGGTATGTAAGTTTAACTCAGCAAGAGTTCATGGCATGAGGAGGTCCATCATCACACTTGGTATTGGCCTTAGTTTTAATCTTGACAAGACATTAAAAATTTGTGGATTTGTATTTTAGAAAATACGTCAATCTAGGGGTTGCAGATGGACAAGATGAAAATCTGGGGACAGCACTTGGACGTCCGCATTGTAATAAAGCTCCATCCATCATTCCAGTGCACACAACTACCACCCAGTGTTGCCTCAAAACACACACACACACACACACACACAGAGCATTTAAGATCCGGGCAGTCTGAGTTCTGTGCTGCTGGTTCCCCAGTAAAGTTTGGAACACCCGTGAAGTAAACGTTATGCCGTTAGTTGGAAAGAATTAATATGCTTCTAGGAGTGCTTGGTTTATACTCTGAGAATAACTTAAAGACCCAATAATTTCAAGCTTTGGAGCAAGGGCATAGTTGTCAGAATATACATGAATATTTAACAGATATTGTGGGAATATCCAAAATGACTTTGCAATATGTCTAAACAGCTTTGCCCGCTGGTTCCATTTGCTGTTTTCTCGTCATTGGCTTGTGGATTTGGCAGGTGCTGTCTATACTACACCTCTCTCATCATCAATGGCTATTCTGTCATCAAGGACTCATTTGAGTCCTAAGAACGGTTGGGGCTGCAGAATGAAGAGTCTCCTGGCCCTTTAAAAAACACAATGTGAACCTTCAGGTTGCAACATCTTTCATTCACAGTCTGTGCAAGGCTGCAGTTCATTCCAAGAACAACTTTAGATTTTATTTCTTAAGTCTGTTTTCAGAATCGAAAAAAAATGTGGAATGATAAGGTCCTCTGGGGGTGTAGATCATCCCTGGGAATGGCTTGGAATGAGTTTTCCTGATGAGTTATGGGAGCATGGACACATATCCTGTTTCCCTTTTCAATTCAGACAGATTTTCACATAGACGCCTGTTTACTTCAGCTCACTCACTCTGTTTGCACTCCCTGTGCTAAAGCCTCTGAAAGGAAATGTTGGCTCGAAGGTCCCATCCCAGGTGTGATGTGGGTCTCTGGAAAGACAGCTCTTGTTGTCTGTGAGAATAGTCTGCATCTCACCCCCCTCCCCAACCCCCGCTAAGGAATTCCAGAATGAGCGATCTACTCTCCACACACCAGATGTTGTAAACCAGAATTTTGGAACATTTGAATCCCCTGAAGTTCAGCTGAGCAAACCAAACATTCACAGAAAAATGTACTTGTGTAATAGTTGGTGTGACTTCCTCAATGAAGTGCATCCTGGGCTGTGTGACTCAGTCCCCGGTGAAATGATACACTACTGTAAATTGTATAACAACCCAACTGCAGGAGGCTAGAAATAAGGCTGCGGCTCACGCGTTTTGTTGAGAGGCTGAAGTTCTGGAAACATACTTTAATGTTGATTTTTAAAAATTAGACCCTTAAACTTTGTTAATTTATTTAAAAACAAAACAAAACAAAATAAAACAGCAAAAAAGCAAACAGCCATTCTACCAAAGTCCTTATATGTTCAAGTCTGTTCAAAGCTCTCTACAAGGCTCTGGTATACATTTCAGGAATACCAATATTTTGAAGAATACACTTCTTAGGGAATGGAATTAGTCACTATTATCTTGTCCAATTGTAGACATACCATGGTGGGAGATGTTAATATCCATGACTTAAAAGCAGCAGAAAAGCAGGCTAATATATATTTAATAAATGTTTTCTAGGTTTGATGTACATCTCCAATGATGGATTTTAATGCACACAGATCTCAGCTCTCTGTCCCTTCTTCTGCCCACCGTTCACCTGTGTTTATATAATGGAAACCGGTTACTGCAGCTCTGGTTAGCATCTGTCTCATGCATGTGTGATTACAAGCCATTTTAGCAACTAGTAAAACTACAGGTGTCTGGGTTTGAATGTAACCATTTAAAAAGAGGGGTTCGTGGGCCTCTGATTATTATTTTTTATAGCTGGCTGTGTTCCTGCCACAGGCTGCCAGCTCAAGGGTTAAGTATACCCCCGTTGTACTCCCATTTAATAAAATCTCCAAAAGCCACGTGGAAAGTAGGGTTTGAATCTTTGAGTCCACTCACTGTATCTAGTTATCATTGCAGTAAGCAGAGACAAGCTATGCTGCTGTTTCTACAAGTCTCTGACAAGACTCAGGAAACTGGATTGGGAATGCTGGATCCTAAAGTCATTAAGTGCATGTATCGGCTTCTTCTCTGTGGCTTTGGATCGTATAAGAGAGACTACGATTACCTTCTCATCACTAATGTTGACAAGAGCATCCGTAGCCACTGAGAGAGGCCTGCTGCTGTCCTCCAATCAGAAATCAGATTCTGTCTAAGGAAAAAGATAAATTTCTGTTATCTTTCCTCATTGAAGCAACGGTTCCAAGACCTATTCTCAACACTGTTGAAATCCACTATTTACTAACACAATAATTTAAGACACACCAGTCTGTTCTCTGAAAGGAATCATAGTCATGTAAAAAAAACTACAAGTTGGGGTAATTAAGATTCCTGACTCGAAGATTAGTCTGAATAGATGAGAACAGGACGTTAAAATTTAAGAACTGCTATCATGAGGTACCGAACTCAGCACACACAGTAGGAAGGGCAAGGAAAAATTCAATTACAAGCGTCACTTGGCTGTGTGGTAATGGAGCAGAGTGAGCTGCTGTATTTAAGGCTTTGCTGACATTTCTATTATGAATATAAGCATCATTTTTTTTCTGGGATTTGCTGTTTAGCCATAGCAAATTTCAGATAGGATCATTTATGATTTTCTAGGGCTTGGCTCCCAAACCAAATATTTTTTTAATTCACTCTCTTTAAATTAAAAGAGAGACTTTATGTGTTCTGGATGATTGGAAACAAATTAATAGTGAGAACTGGGAAAGTTTTCTTTGTTACATAAAAATGTGGCCATTTCATGGGTGCAATACAGACTTTAGTTAATTTCTTGGTGTAATATTCTCATTTGCCTTCTATCTGTAATAGCCTGATGATGCATCTGTGGCACACATGGGATCGATGGCGCCCCAAACATGTCAACCCTGTATGCTAATTAGTTATTCAAATTAGAGAGGAAATTTATCTTAATTTATAATAGCTTCAAAACACACAATAAAAAGACAAACCTTCTAAAATGTGTAAAAACATTTGATGACAGTGTTACTTGTAGATGATATTTTAAGCATGTCAAACCCATGGTCAAAACTTCAAAATTAAGGTGTATATTGACCATGCTTGGAAACCCATCCTGTGTCGGCTTTTACAGTGTTCCTTAGTGTACCATCCTGTTTGGTACATTAGATAGACTTTCTTTCTCAGTCACATTTAACCTACCAATCTTCTTGTCTCTTCATTTAAACTGAATTATCTGCATCCTTCCCCTCCACAGATCAGTACCTCTAAAATGCTTGCCTGATCTTTTTCTTTCTCTCTCTCTCTCTTTCTTTCTCTCTCTCTTTCTTTCTCTCTCTCTTTCTTTCTCTCTCTCTCTCTCTCTCTCTCTCTCTCTCTCTCTCTCTCTCTCTTTCTTTCTTTCTTTCTTTCCCCCCGAGACAGGGTTTCTCTGTGTAGCCCTGGCTGTCCTGGAACTCACTCGGTAGATCAGGCTGGCCTCGAACTCAGAAATCTGCCTGCCTCTGCCTCCCAAGTGCTGGGATTAAAGGTGTGCGCCACCACCGCCTGGCTTGCCTGATCTTTCTTATAGACATGGCTTTCCATGAGTATTGAAAACATTTTTTGCAACTGTTTTCACTTTGTGCATCTTCTTCATGAACGAGGTAAACAGAAAGTATTCACTGAGGACACGAGCGAACGAATGAACAATAACTATTGGTAAAATAAATCTCATTAGGGTCTGTCAATGGACGAATGCCAGTATGACAGACAATATATTAAGGTAGATACCCCAAATCCCCGGGAGATCTTAGTACACCGAAGGGGTAAATAACATTTCCAGCAAAAGCACAACAGAAGAAAAATGGGATTGCCTTTGTAGGTCACCCTGCTCTCATTTATCAAGGCCAGAAACACCAGGCTGGCCTTGTTGACAGCCATTTCTAGGGTGATGTGTTGTTCAGGTAGTACATGTCTTCCCCATGCCTTGCTTGCCCTACATTAGTCATGTACCAGTCCTTGACAACAAACCACTCCGCTAAAAGATATGTAAGCCTAACCGTATCCATCTGTATTAGTCAGGGTTCTCTAGAGGAACAACTGACGAGATGAATATATGTTAAAAGAGGTTTTATTAGATGACCACACAATACAGTCTGGATAGTACAACCGTGTCTGTCTCCCATTGGAGAGGTTGAGAATCTGGTAGCTGCAAGGTCCATGAAGCTGATGCCTCAGCTGACCCAATCCAGTTCTCAAGGCCGGAGGACCCATGGTGGAAGGCTGAAGAAACTGTGTTCTGAGGACAACAGCAATATCAGCAAAGTAATAGAACAGGGGAGAAGAGCTTGTCAGGGAGATGGGAAGGCACCAGAAAAAAAGCATAAGTGTTTCCCTTGAACTTCCTTATGCCTGGGACCACACAGGAAGGCATCATCTACAGGGTGCTTAAAGGGCTGGCAGTGAATCTCTGAATATGCAGGTAAGAGTATGTCATCCCACCACTTGGAAATCTTTGGTAGCTCACAAAGGAAATGTTTGATGATAAAGGCCAAAGCTTTGAAGTTGTTTTATGCTTCCCAGGCAGCTTGCCTGTTTTCTTTTCCCTTCTGTCTACCACATCCCTCATGCCTAGTTCCATGACTAACTTCAGCTTACCCTGAAGAGGCCATTGCACATTCTCTCTGTGGCATGGAGTCTCTGCATCACCTTCTGCCTTCCAAAGAACCCTTACTGGTCCAGCTTTAGCTCCAGTGATGCATTTTCTGCTAAGTAACATCCTCTGCTAGGCTCAATTCTCTGAACCCACTTTTTGGGAGGAACCACTTACATTCATACCTTTGTACATGCCTCTCTCTAACTGCACTTTGAACTACAATGAGTGCTTGGTGCTTTCAACTCTATCCCATTACCTTTCTTTGAAAACAGGAACCTGTCTCCATCGTCTCCATCGTCGTTTGGTTCTATTTGCATCTGGCCGCCATCCCACTTTTCTTTCTATATTATAATTGATTGCCTTGTGATGAATTAAAGCACACCTTTCAGGTGTATAATATACCTTAATGAGAAGTGCATTCCTGAGGATAAATAAATGAGTAAGTAACTTCAGAAAACACTGATTAACAATTATCAGCTAATAATGTGCTTTGAGTTGATGAAACATTGAATGGTAGGTAGATTCCAGGGAAGACTCTGGTTGTTTTCATGCCTCAAATACATTGATTAGTGAGAGAAAATGTCTAGTTTTTTTGAAAGCTATTTTTAACCTTTGTCTGCTTAATTTTAAGACAGTCTGCCATTGAATGGTCTCTATACCTCATATAATAATACTCCAGTGTTGTTAGTTTTATTTTAGTTTAGAAATTCAGGTGTGGCAAAATACCTATTGAATAAGTAATTACTTTGCTCTCTCTTATAATAATAATCTACTTTTCAGAAAAGTTTAGAAACACTCATTTACTTATTTTTTTATTAACTTTTTTTATGTTTTTAAACAAACTCCCTTTGTAAAAGAACAAAAGTAGGCTTGCACTTAACTTTGCAGGGTGTCTGGACTGTAAAAAATAGAGTATTATAAACTGAGCTACCCAATGAAAAGAAACAGGGGGTCTCTTTCATTTCGGAGAGAAACTTTCAAACACTGCTCCCCCAGACACACACTCATTTTTATATTTCATGAGTTTTAAGAGCTGCTGTTGCAACTATGACCCCCTAAACAGTAATCTTTAAAGGGTTGGCATTTTCTGAGGCCAGGAATCTGAATTTTGGGGTGAGGGGTTCATTGTCAAGACACAAGTACCCACATATATTGATATACAGACTCATATTTTTATAACTCCTTCTGCAGGTGCTCTATCCTTGTCTAGAAGATCAAAATTCTACATAAGGCAACTGTACCTTCTCTGATGACTTGTCCCCGCATTGTAGATCCCAGGTGATGTTGTTGACAAGGGGCGCTCATCATAGACTGATCATTCTTGACATTCTATGTTACAGCATTTGGCAGGGTGGGGATGTGCTCATTTTATCTTACAAAGAAAGACACGAGTCCAAGAACATGAAAAGCACTTATAAACCAAGCCAATCTAGAGCAAGCACCATCATTTTCTCAACGCTGATGTTTCTGAATCTTCAGAAGCATCCCACTTCTCAATGCTGTAAGTCTGAGGGTTTCCTCCTTGGTAAACACCATGATCTATCCCTTTCATTGATTTTTGTTCCCTTCTGAGCTTGGCAGTGAGCTGGAGGTAAGCACAGCTGCAGGGCTGCGGAGTCTCCTTCCAGATGCTGTGGCTCCACACAGCTGCTCTTTCATCCTGGGATTTCCAGATGAACCAGGAGGTACCTGTATACATTTCTTTTGCATCACCAGCCAGTCTTGCTGACAGATTTGTAGGGCTTAGGTGTTCAAATTCAAGAGAGACCCATTTCACAAGGGATATCCAGCGAAGCACAGCATGTTGGCATATCCTAAGGCTTTGCAAATGGGTCAACTAGACTTGATTGAAAAGATTTTGCATATGATCTATAAGGATGCCTTCAAGAGGATGTTTCTGAAATGATGGATACATGCTGCCTTGGTACAATCCAGTGTGGCATCTGCTGGCAGTACATGGTGACTGAGCACAGGAAAGGCAGCTACTCTGACTGGGAAAGTGAGGTGATTATTTGTTTGTTTTTTAAGATTTATTTATTTTAAATAAGTGAGTACAATGACGCTGTCTTCAGACACACCAGAAGACGGTATCAGATCCCATTACAGATCGTTGTGAGCCACCATGTGGTTGCTGGGAATTGAACTCAGGATCTTTGAAAGAACAGCCAGTGCTCTTAACCGCTGAGCCATCTCTCCAGGCCCAGAAGTGAGTTTTAAATGTCAAAACATCTAAACTTAGCCACATGGTTACCAAGGCTTCATGGAGCGAAGCCGCTCCATAGTCAATGTGCAGTTTACGTGTAACAGGACAAAATATTTATGAATAGCATTGCAGTGAATTATTTTCCAATTTTCACATATTTGACAGCCCTCTTTTGTCTCCTCATTGGTTAACACAATGTAACAGAGCCACCAATCACAAGCTCTGTGATACAATGGCTGGGAGAATTGCTTGTTGAAACAATCTTGCCACCACCCCATAGCATGGTGTCCTGCTAATGCATGTCTTAGAAAAACCAACACTCTGAAGCACAAGAATTAGGTGTGATTTCTGACCCAACTATTTTTTCAAAAGATCTGGAACAATTTAATTACATCTTTGAATTTAATTAATTAATTAATTTATTTATATTTTATGTGTATGGCTGTTTTGCCTGCATGTATGTATGTGCACCGTGAACGTGCAATGCCAACTGAGGCTTTTGGATTTCTTGGTATTGAAATACAGAAATACAGAAGAACAAGTCAATTCATACAACCAAACTTCACATCTCTGTCCTCCACTTGCTTTCCTATATGCTTGGGCAAGCCAAGTGAAGGCTTATTTTCCCCTTGTCAAGTGTGAGGAAAGAGTGGATTTGACAACTATTTCACTGTCCTTGTTCTCTATGACTGTATCTAGTCGGCATCTGTTCATTAATAAGGTCATCGCTTATTTGTAAAGTGAGACTAATATTAATGATGCTGCAGAGCAATATTACTTCAGAATTGTTTGAAACAAAAGAGAAGGTCACCACAAACCAACCACACTGATTGAATACATTGAGGGAATGATTCTGTTCTAAGCAACATATCTTATACATAGAACCAACTTCTAAATGCATATTTCCTAAACCTAATCTGAATAGTGCCGTTGAGCGTAAACGTTTAGTTTCTTCCATATCTAATGGATCACACAGTGTGCTGGCATTAAAGGATAAGTCAATCACGCACTGGGACAGCATGGGAGTTGACTCTCTAGCACCCAGCACCATCTCTGACATCTCTGGCATCCATTCTACACAATCCAGATCTGAAGAGATTGTTTGTTTGGGGGAGACTGATCTTAGCCACGTTGATCTTAGAGTAAACCCTGCTGGTCCTTATTTAGTTTAAGGACTGAATACATAATGTGGTTTTGTCCGAAGAGTCCTCTGACAGGGCAATTGGAGCAGTCACTCTTTTTTTTTTTTACTGAATTCGAACGAAGTAAGATGCAAATATTCCCATCACAGCTAGGTTTCCTGCAACACCAGGTTCTAGAAAGGTTAAGCTAAGAGAATCATAGAAGAAGCGGGTTGCATTCCTTGTAAGTCCTTGCACAAGCCCACACTACTTGTGAACTCTGAGCAATGCGATTATTAATTGTTTTAATTATTTCACGTGCGTCGAGATAGCATTCCATAGTTTCAGTTCTCTCTTATAGCCATCCAGGTCATCTCTTTCTTTCCCTTTCCTTCTTTTCTTTTTCCATTCCTTAATATAATCATCAGAAAGAGCTGATCATCATCAACAGTTGAGACCAGGCATTAGTAAAGGCAGAAAACAAGGTTAAAGAGCAAAGATTTTCAGGAATTGAATTTATTCTTTCCTGGAACTCTATTTCAAACACTTGGCAGCTATGAGTACAATTAGAAACCAAGACAGCACAGAGGATGGGAGTATGCACAAACCTATCCTTCAGGTTGAACGCACAGACCCACCAGGCTCTAATTCAGGAAGCAACTGTCAGCATGTACTTTACAGACATGGCAGCAGACCTAGCCAAGCTCACGACTGGAAGTCAGGAACTGAGGCAAGCCCATGAACTCCAGAGAAGGCTAAGGAAGAGTCTTGCTGACTCACTGCTGCAAGTCTTAGTTTTATGGGGCTCTGCAGGCCCTGGCAGATGAGCTGATAAAAACACTTCCTCCCAAGGAACTGAGCCAAGCCTTCTGATGATTGGATTTGTTTGTATGCCTCTCAAATCGTGATAGAGCAGCAGAAAGAACGCATCCTAAGATGACCTGACTGTTGTCTGGATGTCATTCTCAGCAGCTAAAGACAGGAGCAGGCCCAGACTGTTAAATAGAAACAGAAGGGGAGGAAGAGATGTGAGAGTGAGTGAGACAGAGAGAGAGAGAGAGAAAAAGAGAGAGAGAGAAAAAAAACACAAAACATAAAAGAAAATATAATGTTGAACAGAATGATTAAAATCAATAACCAAAATAAGAGTTAACTTAGTAGTACAGTTTAAGAAAAACAATAACAACGAATCAAAAATGAGATTGCTTAGACTACCAAAAGACATCAACAAAGAGGTTGCACTTATTTAAGGGAAAAATAAGGCCTTGGGAGGATAGCTCAATGGTTAGTACTGGCTACTCTTGCAGATAACCTGGATTTAGTTCCTGGCTCCAAATAAGACAACAAACAGCTATCTGTAGCTTCCATTCTAGGGAATCTGATGTCCTCTTCTGGCCTCTGTGGACAGGTGGCTCACATACATATGTGTAGACAAGCACACACACACACACACACACACACACACACACACACACACACAGGATTAGTAAATCTGAAAGAAATAAAACAAAATCACAAAAGCTGAAACAATGACAGAATGGTATGTAAAAATTAAAATGCTACTATTGAAAATTATAACAAATGTTATAATATGTAGAAACAGACAACTAATGGTAGACATTAGATACAATTAAGCAATAATTTAGGTCTCAGTACCGAAGCTTTAAAAAACAAATCTATCACATCGCCTTTTCTTTAACTCAGAAGTCATAATATGACAAAGAACTATATTGTTGGTCAAAACTTTTAAAAGGAAAGTTAAATAAATACAATTTAATTGTAAAATATAGTCACACATCTTAAATAAAGTAACACTGAAGTTTTGTCCACTAGCATATTTTTAAAAGCTTAAACAAATAGTTTATATCAGGAATGTAAATATAACTTAACTCCAGAAATAAAATAATGTAATTTGTATTAACCGATAAATATGATATAATATATGATTGCCTTAAGGACTATAGAACAAATGAATGAAATTTCTAAAGTGATTTGTTATTTCAAGATGATAGTCAAATGCAAAACAGAGAAAGTTAGGAGAAGAAGAAAATATTTCTGAACCTGATAAGTACATCATGAAAAGCCTCAAGTAAATATCACACACTTGTAAAGCCCTGGGAGTAACCCATGTTGGTTAGAATAAATACAAAGATGAAGGTTTGCTTCAGAATTTTACTCATAATCTTGGTCATATAATAAGAGGAAGAAGGTATTGGAAAGACAAAGAAATAAGTGGTACTGGAGAAGGAGGAGCTAAAAGAGGAAAGGGGGAGGAGAAGAGGGAGACGAAATACATTAGAAAGCAATAGATAACACTTTCTTATTTTAAGGATATTAATTGTTCTATAAGAAAAAAAAAACCCATACTCTATAGACAAGTTATTAGAACTAGATTTCAGAAAGGCTGGCAAATAAGAAAACCAAAACTCAAACCATCAATACACAAAAATCGAATAGTTCTTCTCTTCACATGAAATAAACAAACCTAATATACCCACTAACTGCGTAATGCTTTGAACAGTCACGAAGGCTGGGGTAAGGACAAGATATTTGATTAAAGATGAGTAGCATCTCAGTGGAGGGCCTGAAAAATGTTATTAGATGACAATAAAAATTAGAAAGATAAATCATGACCTTGGATAAGGAAAGCTAACATTACAAAGATATTAATCTTTATCTCCATAGTTGGTGACTTTATTGCTGAATATTTCAATCCAATACAATCTCACAAGGTTCAAAAGTTATGTCCAGCACACAAATAGCCAGGAAAATACATGAATTCTGAAGCATAGCTTGGGAGAGACAGCTCCACTAGTTTCGTAAACAAATGTGGCTTTCCATTTTCCCTGAAATCAGGTTCCTAATGGTGTACCTGCTTAACCTGTGGTCATGTGCTGTGTGTGTGTGTGTGTGTGTGTGTGTGTGTGTGTGTGTGTGTGTGTGTGTGGTGGTGGTGGGGATTAAATATCCAAATAGTAAGGGATAAAATGACATTTTTTAGTGGGAAACTTATTTATCTTTGTGGTACCATGATTTTTCTGATAGTATAAATCAAAAAGGAAACTTTGAGTTGATGCAAAAAAATATATAAAAAGGAAGAACATGGCGGCCCCTAGGTATGGTGGAGGAGAAGGCTTATTGTACATAAAAGGAAGAACATAGCCAGAGGCAGAGACATCTGGGAGAGTCCAGAGTGAACAGAACCCTGAGAGAGGTCATGTGCAGAGAGGGAGACAACCAAAATGACTGGATTAGATAGGGAAGGACAGGTGGAGGAAGGGCAGCCTAGTTTCTGGGCTGGAGGAGTTCAGATTAGGGATGTGATAAACCAACCATACCCTGTAGCAGGTAGGGACTGAGGGGATGCTGGGAGAACCTGGTGGCCAGGAATGATTTATTATGTTAAATGGGCACCTCAGTTAGCCCTTTCTTATGGGTTTGAGACCTAACACTTGGGCGTGTGGCTTTACTAAAATGTCAAATTATTAAGAACAAATGAAAGAAAAGTTAGATATAAAAATAAAGAAGAACATATAAAGGACATGTAGCAAAGTCCTCCAAATCATCGGAAAGAGACATCCAACGCCAAACGGGCAGCAGTTTTCTGGACAAATACTCCTTTCGATCAACACCTACCAAAAACATGCCAATCAAATTCAGAATTCCTGATGTGCAAATTAAACCAATCAGATGCATCAGCAGTTTGGAAAATAGGTAGAGTAACAGCAATATTTAGGATGTGTTAAAGTCATTTTGAGGCAAATAGGAAAAGGCTGCTGTCAAGTTGCAGGAACACTGTATGGGAAACAGTCTAAGTTAAGTGTAGCACAGAAATGCACAGGAATTACAAGGGCAGTTGCGTGGATAATACATCTCACTTGTCTTCCATAGAGGATTTGGTGCACGTATACAAAAAGTCGTCATGACTTTGATAGTAAATACTCACTCACTGGAGTGTACTGTATACTCAATAATTACATTTCAAAGACATTTTTTAAAAAATAAAAGAACAAAAAGCATAGCATAATACATACAGGTGCAACCATTCATACAATGTTGGCACCACGCAAAAATGGCTGCTGTGTGTCATCGCTGAGTACTCCTACAGACAATAGCGTTGATCAGCTTTGCAGGATACTCAGAGTTAGTGGTTGCTGCTGAAGAAGGAAGTGGGAAAATGAGCTGGAGGATCAGAACATAGGCAGGCTCCCCGTTTGAAAGACTACATTACTTACAACTGAGAAACTGGTGCAAAAAACTGTTCAGATTTGACAAGCTGGTAGGAGAGCTTCCCTTCGATTTTCTGCCTGATATTTCATGCAGAAGAGGAAGAACTCAAAGCAACAGTAGTGTTCTTGGGGTGGAGTGGGGACTGTAGATTTGTGAGGGAGCACGGATGTTGGGAATCTAAGAATGCTCCTCGGTGGGGCTGGCTCCCTGCTGAATGTCTTCTGCCTTCCTCTCCCCTCCAGCCACTTCCAATGAAATACACACTTCTGGATTCAGACAAGAGGGGAAGGAGAAAACCAGTATTTCCAGGCACACTTTGTTTACGACTGTGTGTGACTGGAATTTACTTGTTGCAATTACAGAAATGAATTTCGGCTGGTGACTGGATGGGTCCGTCTGGAACCATATTGTCTGTAGTTCTGTAGTTAGAATTGGAGGTCAAAAGATACCTTTATAAGAATAGACAATCTTCCCGATCCTCAATATTACCAATGACCTAAATAATGGAAACAGGGATCACTCAGGACAGATGAAGTGCCAAAACAAAACAACAACGACAACAAAACTTTTTTAATTTAATTATTTTAATGCTGTGTGGTTTTACGATCTACCACTTTTAGCAAGACCATCTTGTCATATTAGACGTTTTAGAAAAAAGTAGTAAAAGCCAGTAACTGTAGAAAAAATTTTCATCTTATAACAAGGCTGCTCTCATCACATTCTAGGTCTGTGTGATCTGGCTGGAATGTAGCCACACCCTTAGAACACACTTTTAATCCCAAACAATGAAGGTAAGGTGGTTTGTAGAAGGAGGCACCTATGCTTGAAAGTGATGTCTAATTGAGTGACAGACAAAGAGATAAATCAGAGAAAGATTTGACACAATAGGATATGCCCAAGTCTCAGGAGAAAAGAGAGGAAAGGGAAGCCACTTGAGGGAGCAGGGCAGTGAGGAAAGAAAATTTTACCAGGACAAAATTATAAAGAGACAAGTTGCAGACAGAGAATGAAATAGACACAGATGAAGACAGAGTGAGTCAGAGGTTGAGAAGGAGTCAGAAGATTAGAACAAATTGCCAAAGTTAGTATGAGACCAAGCACGGGAATTAAGTTAGAGGCTGAGACAGAAGCCAGATTGAATCAATCAACTTGGAAAGGAGTTGGAGCTAGGACAGCTGAGTTGAACCAGCCAGCCAGAGTTCAGAAAGAACAAGAAGAGGTGAGCTTATTTAGCACTAAGTGTTAGATGCTGAAAACATTCTAAGCCTAGATAAGATTGTATGGAGACTAGAAGCTTCCAGGACTAGGTCTAGGTTAGCAGACAGAGGCAGTAAGCCTCAGAGATGACAATTACATCCGCCACTTCCAGCCCCACTCCTGAAGTAACCTTATGGAAACTACCTGTAGTAGGTCTTATGGAAGAACCTGAACCAAACAAATAACCACCTATAGTCATTGCGCCCCTACCACATTCTGAGAGTGGAGCTAAGGAACTTCTGGTTTTTACACACTTAGTTCCAGTGATTAAAACTGAGCTCAATGTCTATTCTTCCCTTCCCAGAGATAAAGATGAAATTCACATAAAACAGGAAGTCAGCCATAATCCCATTCCCAGGATGATCAATTGCATATTTTTGCAAGCCCTTTGTTATCTCCACAAATGTAAATTTCTGGATGACATTCTGCAAGCTGCTTTGTAAATATTCCCCCTTTCCCTTCAAAATACTATGAGCATTTTCCTGAAGTTCATAATTGCAGAGCATCCTTGATTTTGGTAAGGATGAAGAATTGAGTTTTTGGATATCTCAGTTTTTATTTAACCAATTCTTACCGATGAACACGTAAGTCATTCAATATTTTAATATGCGTAAAACTGCAACATTATTTAGTGCGCATATGCAGACCTTTGGCATATTTGCTTGATTGTTTTCTCAGGAGAGAATTGTAACGCTTACCTCAGTCATTATAACATACACATACTTTTAAGGTTTTTCATTCAGATAATTCATTCAATTAACTCTATTGATTTTTTTTTAATCTTGTGTTTTCTAACAAGGCTAAGTATTAAATGTCTACTTTGACAAAATCTCCTGTATATAATTAAATGAAAAGGCAGTTAGCACTCTACACACTGCTGTTTGTTTTGTTCACTGTTTCTTAGAATGTATCTCAAGATGTTGTCATGTCTGGGTGTTTTCCTCACTTACTTTCTGTTCTCTTCTTCCTTGAGGAGCTTGACCCTCCTGCTGTTCCTTGAGCTCCAAGAAACCTGTGTGACCACACCCAGTTCATACTCAAGAATTACTATTCTGCTCTTTGTCTACCTACTATTTTCTCCATCAATATTGTCACGAACTAGTGAAGTTTTGTTTATTCTAATATTTGGAGAGAGAGATTCCCCCCTCCCCAGCCTTCTGAGGTGGGGTTTCTCTGCTTAACAGCCCTGGCTGTCTTGGAACTCACATTGTAGACCAGGCTGGCCTTGAACTCACAGAGATCCTCTGGTGTTTGCATAATATTGTTGCACCCTGTATAAAGACTGTCTTTGCATTATTCAAATGCTGATTTCTATGCCTCCGGAGAGTTGAGTGCGGAAGGGGCTTTGGTTATTCATATGGCTGCATCATATTTTGTAAACCTTCCCTCTCTCATCTTTTGGTTGGTTTTAATTAAGAGCTGATAGCCTATGGAAAAGCAGGAGAGATTAGATTCTGGGTAGAGATAAAACTCTGAGAGAGAGTCAGGGACAGGAGAATTCACCAGATAGACAGGGAGGAAGAAGCAGGGATCAGAATTGAGAAGAGGTAACCAGCCAGATGGAAGAACTTAGAATAGAATAAATGGGTTAATAAGGTATAAGAGCTAGTTGGGAACAGGAGTAAGCAAATTCCTTAAGCATTCATAATAAATATAAGTCTTCATGTTCTTCATATTCAGAGCTGGGATGAGCATGCAATGTCCTTATGGTTATACTCCTGCCTCTGGCTCCCAAGTGCTGGGATTAAAGGTGTGAGCCACCATACCCTGCGAGGGAAAGTCACTTTAATGAGAACAATCTATACTAAACTGTGAGTGTCATACAAGGGGTAGATCTTGAAGCATCCTTAAGGTTTACGGTGCCTTAAAGCAGTAGTTCTCAATCAGTAGATTGTGATCCATATTACATATCAGATATTCTTCATTTCATATAATCATATTAGGACTCATAACAGTAGCAGAATTACATTTATAAAATAACAATGAAATAATTTTATGGTTGGGGGTCACCATGACATGAGGTACTGTATTAAACAGTCACAGCTTTAGGAAGGTTGAGAACCACTGCCTTAAGAGGTTAACTCACTCAGGTAGGTAAGAACCATTTCAATAAAGCATCTTTGAGGTGAAAGGTTTCTCTTTCTTTGGGTACCAAAGGCTAGCCCTTGTTATACAACATACTTGTCTTGTACGTATTCTGGAATTTGTAACCATGACGTTTTGTTTTCAAACCCACTACTAAAACAATTCTTACAGTTGATTTCCTGACCACTAAAGATTTTATAGGCTAGGGTAGTCCTGGTCAATAATTATGTAGATCACTTTAAGCTGTTTCCAAAAAGCAGAGAAAGTCATTGCTGATAATAAATACCCTACTCCCTGTTTCATGTGTGACATATTATTTCTTATCCAAGAAAACAAAGGCAATACAGCCCACTACCTTTGAACCTTATCATTCAAAATAGACCACATGGAAAAGAAATGCAGAGTCCAGTACAGAATAGTGATGTGCAGATTCCATTACAACTGCTGTGCTTCAGAATAGTGAGGTGCACTCCCACTTGTTTTTTGGTGTGGATGAATGCTTCCATGCTGTCGACTCACTTACCCATGCTTTCCACCTCTTATGTAAAAATTAAGAAAAAATTCCTAGAATGTATTTGTATCAGCTCCTAAATACATGAGCACACACACAAACCCACATAAGCAGACGCATACATATTGTCTTCCCTTTCATAAGATACACAGTGAGTAAGATCACTAGTGGCTATTTCTGATAGATGTACTTTTGTAGATCTCCTATATAGGTTAAATTTCACCCCAACTGGTAAGATGTCTTAGCAGGTAGATATGTGGGGATCTGAGCTTGATCTTGAGGGCCTAAAGAGTGAAGGAACTGGCCCCTGAAAATTCATGTGTGACATATTATTATATGTGTGTGTGTGTGTGCCACAATGTCCTACACACACACACACACACACACTATAAAAAATGATTCAATATGTCATTTAAAAATAGAATTCAGATCCTACATTTGCACGTTGGTCATTTATTTGGTTGAATCTACCTCTCGTGAACACTCATCTTGGAAGTTTTTTGTTCCCTTGTGTTTCTGGTTGGTCATTTGAGACTGTTGAATCATATAACAATAACATTTATTTCATTTGGCTCTGGGAATTTAAATTTTATGCTTTTGGAGAGCCTAGGCAGTTGACTCAGCACTTGTAGAGGACCAGAGTTTGGATCCCGACACTCAGCTGAAGGCCCACGACGATATGTAATTGCAGTTTTAGGGTTTCCAGCACCCTCCTCTGGCTTGTGCATGTACTCCATTCACACGATACACGTACATGTATGTAGACCAAGCACACGTATACATAAAACAAATGTAAAGAAAATGTACTTTTACAACTTTTTCTCATTCTTTCTTTTAAAACCTAATGCTCTGAAACAGATTAAGTTTTTCTTACAGCACCTAAAAATGTGGAGCCTAACGTTATGGGGATGTGTTAACCTTAACATGGGAATGTGAGTGGTGGATCCACAGGAAACCTGTAATTCCCTGAGCTTCCAGTCACTAAATCATGCTTCTGGCAGTCACTCCGCTGGATATTTTCTTTGTAGTTAACAAAATAGGTTGACCTCATTTCGGGTAAATAAACTCAGAAATGATTGCATCTTTAGCTAGGGCCAGAAGAACGGATGGGCTGGGACCCAGTCACTAGGAAGTGTGATTTCATCAGTGTCAACTGCTGTTGACACTGCGAACATCCAGCTCCATCGTGCCACTGACTTGGATCAAGAGGTCAGTGACTGCTATGGAAATGAAAGTCCAGAAGGATGAACAGGAAGAGAAGAAGACAGTAGGAGAAAATGCAAATATAACCATCCCTCAGCGTCTGCTGGGATGAATCCAGGATCCCTTATGGATGCCAAAATTTGCAGACGCTCAAGTCCCTTGTCTGAAGTGGCATAATTTTTGCATAGAATTTATGCATATTTTCTCATATACTTGAAAGCATCTCAGATTACATCCCATGCCTAATATAATGTACGTGGTCTATAAATAATTGTACTATATTGCTTAGGAGGCAGTAACCAGCAGATATGGTTTATACACGTGCAATACTGACTCACTTATCCCCTAAATATTTCTCACCCATAGCTGGTTGAGTATTGACTGTGGAGACAGACAATAGGCAGCAATGGCAGTTAATGCTTATTCCGATGGTAAATGAATTAAAGATTTCAACTCTGTATGGTTAGCTTGTTCACTCTCCTGCTCCTCTGGTTTCAAAACTCTATCTAGCCATCAGTTCAAAATGGTCTGGACTTGAATGATCTAGAGAGTTATTGTTTAGTGTAACAGATATTTGCTTGCTAGGCAATGTTGTTGTAGTTTGTGTTCTGAAGATAAAGATGTGAAGATACCTTTTTTCTTGTTGTTGTTCTTAGAACTTAGCTTGATGGGAAAACCCACCAAACAAGTGACATGAGTTTCAGTGGATGCTGGGAAAGAAGGCACCTTGCTTGGCTGCCTAATCACAGAGCACAGTACAGGGAAGACCAGTGTAGGATAATGTCACCAACTATGTCATAACGATGAAGAGCTGGCAGCATGGTTAAGTGAGGGAGAGAAGACAGAGGACAGGGAGAAGAAAGGATGGGTAAAGTTGGAGAGAGTGGTATTGGCAGAGGAAGTCTCAGTTTGCTCCAATTTCAATTTATTCTCATTAAAATTGAAAGCAGTTTTAACAGCCATGGAGAAACATCTCTTCCATAACCAGCAACCCTGACAAAGCTGAGATGTTTCACTCAAAGTTGAAGTGCCCTTCCCATATTCAAATCGGTGCTTTATTACAAAGATTCTTCATTGGCATTGGATACCCCTAGCTGGCTGTCACTCAGTGAATCCACCTCTCTCACGTGATTTCCCAGCAAGCTCTTTACTGTCGTTGCTTCCTGTTTATTAGATTTTTTTCCTTTTTTTTAAATTGTCAAACTTCCAATGTATTGGTTTTTTTTTTTATTTTTATTTTTAATAAGGACAACTTAAGATAGATCCTTTAGAGTGTTCAGGACTTTTGAAAAAAAATAGCAGAAAGAGATGTTTGTATAAAAGAGAATTGTATGAATTTTTCTCTCAATGCCAATGTCCTACGATGGAAGATAATGGAAGTATAGAGAATGGAAGATAAATGATAGTATAGAGATCCTGCGAGATGCTTAGGGCAATGGATGGTTTTGTGTAGCCTTGCTCCTTTGACTACCATCATATTTCACATTAAATAGCAATTCATAATTAATTTCTCCATATTTTTTTCCTATTCAGTAAATCTAATTTTATCTGAAATACGTCTGCATTATTCTAACTTTATCTTAAATATGCTGTATCTTTATACTTCTGTCCACATGTTTTGCCAACAACCTGTTTCCTACCTGGGTTTAAATTCATTTCCAAATGACAAATGGCTTGTTTCTTACAACACCCTATACTTCCCGTGTGTGTGTGTGTGTGTGTGTGTGTGTGTGTGTGTATGTGTGTGTGTATGTGTGTGTGTATGTGTGTGTGTGTGTGTGTGTGTGAGTGTGTACATTCATACAACAGAGTTGAGAGCAAATAAGAAACTCCCATGCCAAAGGAAGAAATATACAAATTTCAGTGGTTTTTTAATTTCTGTAAATACAAGAATCTACAGATTTTTTGGGGTGATCAAAACAAGCCTTTCTTATTTCATATACTTAACATAAAGTCTTTTGAAAAAAAGGTTGCATTTAAGACCCCACAGATAAAAATCACTGTATAGAAACGAGGTAAGCTAAATGTGGGGCCATGCCATCTGTCTTATTTTCTTCCTGTGTACTCTCTTTTATTATGGAGTTATTTACTAGTCATTGTCTTACTGAGTTTGAGGTTAGATCAGATTGAGTAAAGGGAAAAGAAGGCATTAAAGAGAACCAAAATCTTAGCAAGGATGTTGTTTTATGAATCACAGCAGTTCATGTAGTCTGACTTTTTTGGTCATTTTTGGCCTGGCACCAATCTCTCTCTCTCTCTCTCTCTCTCTCTCTCTCTCTCTCTCTCTCTCTCTCTTGTTTTGTTTTTTTGTTTTGTGTCATGTTAAGTTGGGGACTTGAGATCTGGTATGATTTCTTGAGGAAAGCTGGGGTGTTCAGAGGAGACGGGAGATAGAAGTGGAAGCTAAGATGGGGCTTCATCTTAGGAAGGGTGACATTTTGTACTTCAGGCATGATGGAAGCTTCTGGAGGAAGAGGAAGGAATCATTTTCTCTGTGATAAAAAGATGGAAGGGAGTGGGGATTTGATCAGACATTCATAATGCCATTGTAATTTATAAAACCATTTTGTTTCTGTTCAGGTTTTCAAAATAATATACACCATCAACAACAGCACAAGAAAGCACAGAACAATATACAACTACTTTTAGAAACCTTCTAGAATGGATACAAAGCCAAATTTGTTTCACATGCTGACTAGTCCCACCTCCACAGTGTGGGCCAAATCAGTGTGTGTTGTCTTCATCTTCTCCCTGACCCTGTCTTAGTCCCTTGAAGAAACTCTTATTTTTTTTTTCTGAGAGCTTTTTATAATTCAGTTTTCTTACAATTCCTGTGAAACGGGAAGTAAATCCCTGGAAGCTGGAGAGTAGCTGAATCAGAGGTCAGAGGCTCTGCTGATATACGCCAGGAAACACTTGTTTTTAAAATTAGAAGGGATGAGAATTCCAAAAACAGTCTCTCTGTCTGGATATGTGTCTATGCACAGAACACACTGCACTCTTGAGTATATAAGGTTACCTTGTTACCATGGCTTAAGAAGGCCAAAGTGAACAAATCCTGTTTGGATTTTATATTCTATTTGTAAGTCATCTGCTAAGAGACCAGCAAACAGTGAAAGTAGACTTGTCTGTAACAGAGTCAATGACATTTTTTCACAGTGATTTTATATACACACACATATACGTATATGTCTGTGTATATATGTGTGTATGTGATATGATGTATGTATGTATGTATGTATGTATGTATGTATGTATGTATGAATGTATGTGTGTAAAACTGATCAAGGAAGAACCACATATATCTCAACTGAAGATGGAAAATGAACCGGCTGAGCTCAGCCTCTCCCTGTGATCCGCTTTCCTCTGAGATATGTGCTCTCTCTAAGATAACTCACAGAACAATAGTCTTCCAAATAAGACTATGTCTCCTCTTGGTAATGGAACTTTAATTTAGGGAAAATATGCTGCTAGGTTGATTATTCCACACCGTAAAGCAAATTTAACCCTCCATATTGCCTGCTCACGATCATGTTTTGTTTGCACTCCCTGGGAAGTAAAAATCCTCCTGAAGAGAACAGAGAGAACCAAGGATGGTTACATAATAAAACAGAAAGCTCTTCCCTGGCCTAGTGTGCTCATGTGCGCACAGCTCTCTATTACCCACGAGCTACTTCTTTTAGGTTTAAATGATCAGTGACTTTGCAACACTTCCTTCCTCCTTATGTTCCCACCGTGTTGTCCTTTCACTGCTCATTAGTAGTTGCAAGAAGACAAAAGGAATACATTAATTGATGATGGCATCAATCGATACACAACTTTATAACGTTGTCATGAAAGTCTGTGTGGTATTTTTGGACAAGTAGGTACAGATGGGTAAAGTAGCGACGGGCAGCAAGAGTGAGCTTGTCACAGTCCTCAGCATCACAGAGGAGGTGCCTGGCTGGCTTCTAGGGACACATTAAGTGCCTTAGAGAAGACTTACAGGAAAGAGCAATCATGAAACTTTGAACTTCTATTTTGGAAAAAGATATGGGAAATAATTTTGGCTGGTAAATATCAAGATTATAGGTATCCAGTCATGGGTCTTATGTCCGGCCCCAGTGTGCTGTGTATTCTCTGTGCAATCAGAGGGCTTGATTATTGCAGGATAATGACAAAATAAACTAGAAAGCCACTTCTCCAAACACTGGTGATGATGGAGGCAGTTCTACTGTAGCCCAAGATGCATACTTTGATTCTTTTTCTTTATTCTTGAGAATTCATACATATACATAATTGGAATATGATGATATCTAGCACCCACTCCACTCCCCCTCCAGGCTAACACATTCATTCCAGGATGCTTTCCCAAACAACAGTACTGCCCATCGTGTGGTAGGAGAACAGAGATGGTCAGTGGGCTTAGGTGCTTCCATCTTCTTAAATAGATGGTTAATGGCGAAATGGTTCATCTGTCATGAGATAGTCCCAAAGGCTTGGCAAATGACTCTGTGAGGAAAGGTACTTATTGCTAAACCTGATGGCTTGAGTTCAATTTCAGGAGCTGAATTGAGTGGTGGAAGAAGAGCCCTGTTTTCCATCCGTTGACCTCTGACCTTAACACAAATGCTCTGACCTGAGCAGGAACCCAAAAAAATAAATGCAATTTATTTTTTTTTTAGTAGAGCATCTCATGGGTTCTTCGATCAGTGCGTGCTTCTGCCCTCATAGAAGAACAATAATCTGTACAAAGCCTACCTCCAGTTAAGGGTATATTAGAAATGCTAGATGTGTAAGGTAAGATACCTGGGAACAGTACACTCAACATTATGCCAGCAAATTGACAAGCCCAGGAAAGTGCCAGCTATCAAGAGAAAGACACAGATATGTGCTGGTATTCACAAGAAGGGGACAAGAAAGGGAACGGCAAGGTTCCACTAATGGCCTTTAAAGGAGGAAGAATTTCTGTTAAGGGTTGCAAGAAATACTAGAAGAAAGAGGAGGACACATTGAGTGAGGAGGAGAAAGACAAATGCAGTGGCCCAAATGTGGGTCAGTCAGGAAATGGTATTTAGGAGAGAAATACATGATTCCATACTCTCAGTAGAGCAAGGGAGGAACATAAAGAATTTTAGTACCAGCTTGAGATACTGGGCTCTGTTCAATGTCCTGTATGACTCTGAAAGTGCTTACAACTTAACTTGAATGCTTTTTCCTCCCTCTCTTTCCAAGTGAGCAAATGAGAGTGGATCCATTAGGTTCACGTACGTGGAACTTGGTTTAGGAGAAAGTAGAGAATGTGCTGGTGGTGAAGATTGTCTGTATTTACTCTTAACAGACCCACAGAGCATCCTACAGCACCAAGATCTCTGCACATATCAGCTATCTCTTGTGCAGTCAGGGTATGAGTGACAACCATAGAAGGAACTAGAGACAACGGTGACATCACATTCCACAGTTCAGCTCATCGTTTCCTTCCCAGGCTATAAGCTAATGGTCTCCCTTTCTCGTGAGCTATAAAGGTTTCAACATAGTTTCTAGTACTTTGTATTTCTTGTCCTCACAGCAACTCTGTTAAGTAGGCAAGCACTTTAAGTTATAAAGTTATTTCTGGGTTCCCAATTATCTGTGCGGTTAATCCCAGTTACATATGCAATACTCCCATTTGTATTGTCATAAAAATTATAATGAACAGTTTGACCTTTTTTTTTTTCCAAAATACTTTAAAATTCAAGACAGGTTGTTGAAATCTCTCCGAAAAGAGTGGCTTATTTTAGCAATGCATTTTCCTCAGATTAAGAACCTCGGTTCCGCATCAAAATAAGAGCCTGGGCGGCAGGAAGAATCATTTAGAACAAGGCATTGCATCTTTAGTGCTCTTAATTACAACTGGAGAAGACGATGCACTTGGCTGTCCCCGGAGAGCAGGCAGGTGATCTGCTACATGTGTTTATTTATCTAAAACAATTTAGCAATTTACAACCGTATCAAGTCTGGTTTGCCTGTCGCGGGGCATTTTCCAGAACTCTTTGATTCAGTCTACATCTGATTTTCTTTTTGCTTCAACTTATTCTCCACGCAGGGTACTTTTTATTGTTATTATTTGTTTATTTGTTTCTGAGCCAAAAGTTGCCCATATCCCCTGAGTAAAGGAAAAAGAGTTGGGTAAAACGTGTGCTTAAAATTCCAGTCCTCTACAGACTACCTTCATTGGTATGAAACTCAGACCCTTCTTATTAAACACTGTTAAATATTCTCTTCATTTTCAAGATAAATATGAACAGAAACACAGCTAAACATGTACTGTATTAAAATCATTGATTCACAATATTTAAATTTTCAACTAGCCTCCAATTAGCAGGCTTTCCAATATTTGAACAGAAGACCATTTTAATGTAATTACAAACACATTTTAGGCATCTAAATTTTTTGCATAATTAGTTCCCTATTAAACTATTTATGTAGCCCCTTTTCCATCAGAAACAGAGAAAGCAGAACAATTTTATTCCTTACTGTTACAATAATTAACTATGCAAGTAGAACAGCATATTAATAGAGTATAATTTGTTTACATTTAAAAGAAAATTGTGTTAGATTAGCATAGCAAAAGACTATTTCCATATCCAGGCAGTAATATGCAGGCCTAATAGCAATTTACAGTGTAGTTAAAGAATATTATTAATAAAGTAATACAGCGTAATTCTGTTTGCTCCACCATATTTCACAATGTCCTTAATTACAGCTAATTCCATCGAGACTAATTCGGCTGTTATTAGGCAGTAGACACAGGAATCTTAAATACAACCTTTACTAATAATGAATTTAGAAGTAACCATAGAACCTGTTCTTATACATCATAGGTACAAGAGAACTATTTGTACTTTTTCCCTTGGGTGAAATCTGGAAACATCTACACATGTAATTGATACTGAAACACAAGCTTTCTGAGATCCAAAGTATTGTTGTCCATTTCATGAGAGGTTTATTGTAAATAAATATAGTTAAATGAGACCAGGCAGATAATGGTAATTGGTGACAGTTTGGATGGGTAATCTAGAGTTTTCCCAGGGGAAAATCTCTACATACGATTGGCTTAATGTTTTCAATGGAATAGTAGTAGTGGCTAAACTGCTTGACAGTTCTACCATGTCCCCTGGAGGTAATACGGTAATAGTTTTCCTTAGCAAATTCTATATTTCCCAAGGTCCCATCATGTCTTCAGTTAAAAAAAAAATCAAGCTGTTAATATGCGGAAACTTTCATCTAAAAAAAATTTTTGAGATTTTCAGTCTACACTGCTAGCTAAATGCAATCATAGCTCATCTCACCTTAACTACATGTGTTCATGATGTAACTACATGTCTTCTCATGGAATGGCTAACAATCTAGATCTAGAAAGCTCAGGAGCCTTCTTCCATGCTTTGTCTTCAGTCCCTGAGGTACTCCTGGAGTTAACACTTTACACACTTTCCAGATGATGAGGAAGCTGAGTCTGAAGACTTTAGTGAATTCCCATGAGGCCACAAAATAGAGAATCTATGAAGATTCTCAGATTCAACATAGTCTTATAGCTCAGACTTTCAAGCCATACTGTGTTTAGGACGCTTTTGATCTATTCAAAAGTGGCCAAGCAAAGGCACGCCCTAGAATTTGGCCCCTGCTCAGTGGCACTCAGATAATGTCATTTTTCTATGTTGAATTAAGCACACAAGTAGATATTACGATGTATGTAGTCATTATCTAAATAAATAATAGATAGCATTTTCTTTTTCTTTTTTTGGGGGGTTAGTTTGTAAAAAAAGATTTTTATGACATTTTTATACATATGTGCTTTATCTTTGTTTTAATTTGTTTGACTCTTGCACTACCCTGCGTGATTAAAATTTTTTTTCTAACAACTATACAGAAATCAGTTCAGAACCCCTGAAAGGTGATCTCTGGATTTCTCTATATCATCATTCATATTATTACTTTTTCTTTTCTAAAGTTTGTGTAATTTGTGTTTGGATGTATGTGTAAGTGCACGTGTGTATGAATGTGTGTGTGTGTGTGTGTGTGTGTGTGTGTATGTGTCTGTATGTGTGTGTCTGAGGTCAACTTGGTGAATAAGTACTCCCCCCGCCCCTTCTATGTGGGTCTCAGGGATTGAATGTAAGGTTGCTGGGCTTTGGTACATTTACCTACTGAATCATTTCCTAGCAGTGCTTTGTTAAATATGAGTGATGTGTCTCTATCCACAGCTTCAAGTGCTGTGAACTACAATCTCCTTTGTCTTTTGACTGACCAAGGGTTCTCGTTGATCATCTTAAAGGAGAATCATAACACTGGTAATATTTGCTTAAAACATACAGACAAGCCAGGCGGTGGTGGCGCATGCCTTTAATCCCAGCACTTGGGAGGCAGAGGCAGGCAGATTTCTGAGTTTGAGGCCAGCCTGGTCTACCGAGTGAGTTCCAGGACAGCCAGGGCTACACAGAGAAACCCTGTCTCGAAAAACAAAAACAAACAAACAAACAAACAAACAAACAAAAAAACCAAAACATACAGACAAATACTTTACTTTCAGCTGCTAGTGAGATTGTTGAGAGTCAGCGCTATGCTCTGACTTCACTTTTCTGCTCTATCACCAATAGCCTTCACATATTGTAAGTTAGTTAGGATGGTGTTATTCCATGGTATATCCCTTCAGGTGATGCCAAGTGACTCGCCTTTCATTAGTGGACATAGATTAAATAAGTGTCAAAGAAAGTGATACACTTATGCAGGAGATACATAGGAAACAGGCTACTATATATTGGTATCAAAAACCAAGACTGTGATGCTGCCATCCATTGGCCATGTGCATGTGGATAATTTTTGACCCCTTGATAGAACTTCCTGCTATGTTTGGCATACCTCTTACCTGTACCAGACTTGAAATGTAGCCAGAGTGTCTAAGAAACAGAATTTAAAATTCTATTAATTTTAACTAATTGAGACATAAGCAGTCACAGGTGCTTAACTGATTGAATTCATGGATAAAGTAATGGCAAATGCATTGGTGTATAGCTGTGGACCCAAGGAAGATTCTGTATGTAATATGATTTGTAAACCCTAAGGCATCTCTCAAATAATTTTCAATAAAATAACAGCAGTAGAGATTATGGTATCATTGATGGCCAGTGTCCACACTCAATCAAGATAGGAAATCCCAATAGCTAGCTTGAACTGTAGGACAGCCTTGTGCCTTTCTGTTTTCTGTAGTTGTATTAGTTTGTGGTTCCTTGCTTTCTTGGGGCAAATGACAGTCATTGTACACTTAATTATGTATACCAACAAAGGACAAAGTAGTTAAAAGGCAGGGAGTCTAGAAAATTTGATGCTAATTGTAACACTGCCATTGACTACCTTGGCTAACCATGTGATCCTGACTTCCTTTAAAGCTCCAGGACCCCATTTTTTTTTATAAGTTCCGACCAGAGACAGTCTCTGTAGTTTATAAGATCACAGAATGTTATCAAGAAGAAGAGCCTCAGAGGTCTTTTTCCTTTTTATATGAGGACACTGAGGGCTAGAGACAGTAAGTGACTTGCCCATGATAGCTTGACTAGTTGGTGGCAGAATGAGACACATTAAACAGGTGACTATCTCCTTGCAACTCTATTCCAGGCTTCCACTGTCTGACAAATCAGGGGGTAGAGAGTCACTGCTTAATGCCATTGAAGATAGATAATACTTGACTATCACATATCCCCATGGGATTTAATCACAATTCTATAAAGCCTGCATAAAGTCTACCATAATTAGCTTAGCTCCATGAGGTAGATTCCTCCATGGGGCACACTTTCTATTAACTAGCTGTGCACTTCAGCTCCCACTGTTTTAAACAAACGGGGATAGAGGAGTGGATGCCCAAGGTCCCATCCACCTTGGAATGTCTATGGCTGTATCACCCCTGCGCTGGCTTTGTAAAAACTGCAGTTGAGTGTCTCACTTATCCATCTATGATAGTAGCTGCTGTAAATAATGGCAGAGTAAAGATACACACATGTGCAAGCCACATTTTCTGTCCAAAGACACTGTTGCCTGTGTAAGTGCTCATGTTCCTTGTGGGACTATCAGTAATTGATAAAGGTCTGGGATCTTTAGACAGTATTGCCAGGGTAGAGATGCCTTCTCTCTGGGCATTAAGGAGGGATTCGGTGATAGTTTATATTTTGGGTTGTCTAGCACTTTTCTCTCTTATTAACTGCACAGTTTTAAATTTATGAGACATGTACATACAGTGTTCCGAGTATAAAAGGATGGGCAGTGAGAAGATACTGTCCCTTGGTTTCACTGCTAAAAGGAAGACCAGGCTATTTTGCAAGGACTAATGATTTTTGTGGGAGCATTGAACATTTACTAACAAAAATGGAAAAACCTTAGAAAGGCCAGAGCAAGATGGTTACCCCACCAGTGTTCCCAGTAAAGCCAAGTTCCCAGTACCCTGAGCAGCTGCTACTGAAATTAATTTCAGTGAGCACCGAACAATACTTTTAAACCTGTTTCTCCATTAGATATCTCAAGCAAATAAAACTTACTATCCTGAAGATGAACACAAGACCCATGAATTCTATATTCTTTCAGGCTTACGAGAAGAAGACAGGTCCTGAATAATAGACCAAGGTATTCAAGAGGAAAGGAATTGATGTGGCAACCTCCACTTTGAAACCAGTGAGCTGTGGGGTATAGGGAAGATTGTAGTCACAAGAAAAATGAACTATTGCTTGATGAAATCAGCCTACTAGAGAAAAATTACTTGAGCCATTTAAAACTCATTTGTCAAAAAGCAAATAAACGGTCTCCATTTGCCTTCTGCTTCTGGTCACGGTGCAGAGTGGGTCGAACTAGAGGAGCAGAAAGCAAGATGGCTCAACAGCGCCTCCCTCTTTAATTTCTATAATTTTGTGTTTGGAGATAACGGTGATGCCTTTTATTTCTGAAGGGTGAGAAGCTCATTTCTACATCAAGTAAATTATATACATTCATTAAGATTTTCCACTTAAAATGAGTGATTCTATTTTCTTTTGAATTCTGTTTGTGAATGTCCCTGCTATTGTGAAGCATAATGACTTGCAAACCGTCGCCTCCTTTATTGAAATGACACAACACTGCATTTTCCCATTGTAACGTCTTATTCAAAGCAGCATATATTTATAAAGTAGCTATTACATTTAAGTCACTATTCAGAGCACTGTAGGAAATACCCTAAATAAGTAGGCAAATCTGTGCCCTCAAGAAGCTTAAATTTAAGTGTAAAAAGTATCAGACAGCTGTAGAAACAGACAATATTAAATTGGTGCCAGAAGACAGTTCAATACAGAAGGGATAATACGAATATCTAATGAACGGAAACAATTTGGAAGATGGAAGTAGTATTTGGGGTGAGTCTTAACAAGGAGTGTATATAGTCATAAGCATTGACTGTTAGGTTTAAAGGACTGTGTGTGTGTGTGTGTGTGTGTGTGTATGTGTGTGTGTAATTAATGTGTGTACATTTAAAAGACCTTGTGTGCATGGTAACTAGTGGGAGTAATTTGCGGCAAATGCAGAAAAGCAGTAATGAGGAACTAGTCATTTAATTTCTTACTTAAAGGAGAGTAGCTGCAGACTTCAGAGTAGAGACATTCTATGGTCACACCTCTATGGCCATGCCGTCTTGCTACTGGCTGCCACCTTAAACTGAGGTAAGCATAGAAAAGAGATGAAGGAAGTGATGGAAGATGGGAAATGATGAGAAGCTCAACAAAAGTAGTCAGGGAGATGGTACCGCCATCTCTGATGTCTCGGAAAAGTGCTTGCTGCACAGGCCTGGTGACCCCGGGCTCCCTGTAAAATGCGAAGTACTGTTGTTCATGCTTGTAACTCTAATGGTGGTGGCGGGGTGGAGACTAGAGGATCCCTGAGCATAGCTGGCCACCCAAATAGGTAAGGTCCCAGGAGGAGAACTTTCTCAAGGAGTGCAGAGAACTACACCTAAGACGTCCGGTTGTCACACAAATACATACAAACATACATGCACACCCACCTGTATTCACATGTCTTCCTAAATATGCAGTCCTGAACAGTGTGTGTATGTGCACCCCCACAGATAACGAAAAAGGGAAACACTATGGAATAAAGGGCCACATCCTCATGGTGTGGAGGTCACACAGGGAGGTTAGGATTCTGTGGCTGAGACCTGATGCCAGGGAGGACGTAGGCAGCAGAAATCCAAGGTAAGGATAAACTACAATTGGAACCTCTCAAAAATGTATTTCTGTTGCACTATTTGATATCACTATTCTCCTTTGAGTTTTTCCTATCTAATGTTATTTCATCTTTAATTAAAATGAATGGAAAAAAACCCAACACCTGGTTTGAAAAAAGTATGATCAAAATACTTTATGTACTTGTGTAAAACTGTCACAAAAAAACAATTTACTCTGTCCAGTATATACTATCCAAAGTTTATTAAAAAAAAAAAATTCCCAGCAGTCTCCCGGCCCCTTGAATGTAGGATTTTCGCCTACAGTTTCTTCCCCACAGTGTCTCAGGCATACGTGGCAAATGGAGTCAAGTGTCACATGATATTTGACTCTACTCATAGGTGTTAATAGAGCCAGTCAATTTTAATTTAACATTGAGCAAAATGTCAAATAGCCCCACTGGATGCCTGTCAGTACAGCAGTCACAGAGTCTAATACCATGAATGTGGTTATTCCAGTCTCAGTATTGTGTGGATGCAGAGAATGGCTCTCAGAGGGTGCTTCTGGTAGATGAGCATCAGGTATCAGGACTATGGAGCTATCCCAAGCTAATGGTACTGGGATAGCACAACAAACAAACAAACAAACAAACAAACAAAAACAAACAATCCTTCTAGTTCAGATCTAATGTGAAGGATTTCAAGAATCTTAGGATACAAATACAAACCCCTTACTTGGCCCAAGAAGGGATTATTCCCCAACTGCTGTTACTAGGTTGAAATTTTATCAGTTACCACATTGGCAGGAGATCCAACAGCTCCCTACCCAACCTAATAAAATTAGAAGATGTTTGTCATCCTTCCCCAGCTAGCAGGAAATTAAGTTTCACTGAAGCACTAGGGCCAGGCCCTGAGTCTATGAAGACCCTCCTTGGGAGATAGGCTCACAGGACTCAATGCTCTGGTTCTTTGAATTTTGATTACTTTTCTCAGGGAGGAGACATCTTTAAGGTGACTTTAATATTTTACACAGCTGTTCCAATCTCAGCATCACTATCCCTGCGAGTCATGTGGTGACGTCTCACCTCGTACTAGTGGAGAATCTGAACAAAATTCATGTGAATTTTTCTTTGGCAGTAATTGACAGTTTTGTGCTATTCTAATTAAAAAGCTTTACAGCAAGGACAGGCTGTAGTCTAATGCTGAGTGGAAGGACGAATCTGATTGGTCTCTCAAGCAATGGTTTTCTACAAACTTGCTTTCACAATGATCTTTGTTTCGTTCTGACTGTTTCCTCGACAGCTGTTATCCAGACAGCTGTTGACTTGAGGACTCACAACGTTGGTAGTAGACTCCTCTCCATCGGTTTTAACAAGATAAGGAGGGTGTGCTACACTTTTCTCCTGGTATAAATGATCAGATTTCTTTCTTAAGTTCAGCTGTCTCTTTTTGATCAGAGATAGGATGTTGGAATTTGAACGGGTCAAAATGTGCAAACCACCATCAAGAGACTCAAGATACAGTGAGCCACTTGACCCCTCCTTTCCAGGTTCATATTCTCCACTTCCCATCTAATTCCTCATGATGTTTTAAATGTTATTAAATAAACTTTGAATATCCCTGGGGAGCTAGAGAGATGGCACAGAGATTTAGAATACTGGCAGTTCTTCCACAGGGCCTAGGTTTGGTTCCCAGCACCCTTATGGCAGCTAACAACCACCTATAATGAAGGGTATCTAATTGCCCTATTCTGGCTTCTTCGGACACCAGGCATACATGTGGGACCCAGACACACATGCTGCATGCTGGCAGAAACGCTGATGCACATAAAAAATAAATCAATAAATACATCTTTTAAAAACTTTAAAATATTGAACTTTAAAAAATTGAAAAACCTTAATATTTGCCTCACCCCTGCAAAGCCCCCAAACTGTCAGAAAAGAAAAGCCAGCAGTTCCTTCTACCACTCAAACATCACCAAATTTCTTATTCATTTATTGTAAGATGTTGCATGAGCTTTCGGTTTAATTTCCGAATCAGTGCTGAGTAGAACGGATTCAGGTGCTGTATTAACAGCCATTTTCAATCTCGCAGTTGTGATTGATCCCGGAAGCATCCCGTACTGAGCACCTCCTTGCTTCTTCCCAAATAGCCAAAGCTCCTGACGCAGGAGCAACTGCTATTGTACCGAGTCCGTATCTGAAAAGCTCTTAAGCATTTACCAACCTGAGGAGGACTAGGAAGTCTGTACTTTATTTTAGGTTTTTTTTTTTCCCTGCCCTGTGCTTGCTTGTCAGTGGTGCAATCCAAAGTTGCCTAGTCAGATGCAATCTTTGTACGTCCAAATAAATTCCAACCGCTTGTTCCTGCGTCACGTCACAATTTTCACCGGGGGCCTTAGAATCTTGCTTTCTCTTTTGTGGGAGACACATTTTGCATTCATAAACCGTTGCATGTTGCTCATTTAACCCCACTCCCATACTCCTCTCCAAGTGCATTTCAGAGTGACCCCGCATGTCAGCACTAGGGCATTGTAAAGTAAATAGACTGTTTTGCTTCATAAGTCAAGCATACAAACTTATAGCCAACTTCAGCATAAAAAAAAAAAAAAAAGTCCCTGAAATAATATGAGCCAGCTGCAGGAGATAGGCTTTGTATTCATAAAGCTAGCTTTAAATTACTGACATTTAAATCCAGACTTGACAAAGCTGAGGCCATTTTGGAGGATTCTGAGTAATCCTCATGAAATTCCAAGTTTTTCTTTTGTTGTTGCTTTTTTTTCTTTCTTTCTTCAAGGAGATTCACTTTTAAAAGGGACTAGGCTAAGATTTCTGTCTTTGATGGTATCTGAAAGGTGCAAGGGGAGCCAGGTCACTTAATTATTCAAGTTGCTTTGCAAGTCATTTCTAGTTTCATTGGGAACGTGCTCTCTGGGGCGTAGCTCTCCTACTTTTATTGCCCCAGTCAGCAGTAAAATGCTAAGGTGATCTGGAAAATTCAGTTTTGGATTTCGTCCCCCATCTAAATCAAATTGACCACTAGCATCTCGCTGAGCGTGTCCAAAGACGGAACCTAATTTTACTTCAAGTGGCAATTTGTATTTATCTTTTAAAATATAAAAGAAAGAAACCGGAAGTCTTTGCAGCTCGGCGATTAGTCAGACTTCCGGCGTTCACAGGTCTGAAATAAAATTCTATTATCTGTCAATTAATTTTAGTTTACCTCAGTTCTGGAAAAAATAATCTGCTTTTTTAAAAATTTATTTATTTATTTAGTACAAAACTGTTTTTAAAATGTAATTACAAAAATATAAGAATGCCTAGGTGACAGAAAAAGCTAATGTCTTAGAAGCATCATCTGAGAAGTATAAAATGAAGTAAACTAGATTAATTTTTTTTTTTTAAATTTCAGTGTCCTTATTCACAGGTAGTTTCTTTGTTCACTCAGGACAGAGGAGTTTACAAATATATTTGCTTTTTGGAGTTCAATTACTTTGCTTGGGATGTAACAAGATCTGTGAGTTAACCTCAGGTAACACGAATGAACTTAAAAAAAAGAAAGAAAAGGAAAAAAAATGAAAGAAAAAGGAAAAATGTTCAAAAAATTTATGTAGTTCAAAATTTGTCAGATTTGTTGAAATGAATAATGTGTTTGGATTTTTGGAAGACCTTTACAAATTTTGAGCCTCCTGCAGCTCCATTTGGTGTAAAGACTTACACTATAAACAAGGGCTCCATCTGTACTTTTGAAATAACTATTCAGCTTTCCATTTCAGTGCTCAAAGTGACGCGACAAACTGAAAAGCAGAAGTTAGTGTTCGAAGAAGTTAAAGTGTAAACATTTAGCCAATTCATCTGCTCAGAGACAGACAGAGTGCTCAGGAGCCCGCAAATCTAATGGAAGGTTCTCGATCGATCGGAAGGTTCTCAGTTGACTAGGGGTGAGGGCAGGAGAGGTAAAAGGAGGGGCTTTCTGATCACCTACAAAATCACATCGGAGACTTCAGTCTACTCAGAATTCCAAGTAATCTGCAATGCTTTGCTACTTTGTAGTGAGGTAAACATCCGTATTAGTGTTACTACTTGAGATTTTTCTGCCTATCCTCCCCCTGCCCCCTAAAGCTTCCGGTCACTTACTGAGATCCATATTTGGAAGAAGGATAAGAAATCACATTTCCAGAAAAGGGACTAAGGTGATAACAGCTGTTGGAAACCCCTCTGATAGATCTCAGCAAGCCACGTTATAGAATGCGGGCTGAATATTATTTTTCAATTCAGCTCAACAGGAAATTACAGATCACCAATGCGCAAGGTTTTACGATCGATCTGTGTTCTGTGATCTGCATCAAGCAGGAGCTGTCATTGTAAAGTAAAATGTAGGTCTAAATGAACGGGAACGACGGGGAGCTAATAAACGCAGGCTTTACCATAGCATTCGGTATGTGTCATTCTCCTAGTGCCAAATCGGCTTTCACTAATACTTTCTAGTTGGGACCTGCGGGAGGGCTGTGGCCCCATCCTTGTCCCCTTCATGGTGTGTGTGTGTGGGGGGGCACGCCCCAGTTACAATTGCAGTCTCTCTGCTGGCTTGTAATCCTTATGCAAGACCCTCCCAGGCTGCAGCCTTTCCAGCAATGCAAATTTTCCCTTTCCCACTCTTTCCACACTGACACTTCTGCCCTAATGCAAAGGTCTTCCTCCTGAGGTATCTGTGCCTGTAAGTGGATGTGCCTTCCCTGGCTTCTGGTAGCACATGTGACCTTCACTATGAACTTAGAATAGCCTACACACAGCCCAGCATCCTTGACTGCAAGAGTGCATTTTTCTCTCCAATAAGTATGTGAGTTCTCAGGAATTTTGATGCCTTTTTGTCCCCTTCTGCCTGCCTGAGAACACATAGTAGGCTGTCAAGGATATTTGACTTAGCAGTGGTATATTGAACATAGATTGGTGACATTCTCCTCATGGCATCAATTTCATGACTGATAACAGTTTTATTTTATTTTTTAAAGATGACAACATAGCTGCCGTCAAGCCTCTAAGAGGTGGATTGAAATTAAAAAAAACAAAACAAAACTTAAATTTAATAAAGTTTATTTGCTACAGATATTCCATTAACATTCTCAGAATCTCTCCCTCGTGGGGACATTGCAGTGTAACCCCAGTTTGTGTTTTTCTGACTATTCTCAGAAACTCATCAATTTAGTAAACCCTTTAGCAGTTGGATTATCTCCATTCAATGTCCTGAGAGAAAGCAAGAGAACTCAGGTTGAAAGCAAAGGAAGGGAAGCCAGGCTCTTTGATGTTTGCCTTTCTGTGACAGCCCTAAGGTGTAGATACAACCTCCTTCACTGTGTGCCTGAGAAGCCAGGAATTCGGAGATGTTACATTAATTGTCAAAGTTCAGTCAGAAACAGCCTAAGCCTTGCTGTTTCTTCTTTCCATTTTCTTGTCTCTAGACTCCACCATCGTAGGAGTAAGAAAAAAAGCACCAGCTTTTCCGGTAGCTGGGTCAACATGCTGCAAAAATCCTATTAGTTATAATATTACGAACATCACTAGCCTTTCTTTTCTGCGTGATGCTGTTTCTAAAGATTTGGGGAGACTGGAGTGATCCCAAGGGTAGATATCTACTTGTGTTTGTCTGATTACCCAATAGATAGGGCAGCAGCCCTCAAAGACTTTTGAAGTTATGTTTTGCCTCTTGTTTGGATTTGTAGCTCATGTTGAGGAAGCTGATGGGTTTCTTGAATCTGTTTCAGGATCGGTTAAGTCTATAGGCATGGAAGATGAGTATCTTAAGGCTGTAGGATGCTGAGAAGCAAGCCTACAAAACATGAACAGCTAAACCAGAGGTACAGCTGGTTCTCTGTCTTGTGTCATCAGTATTCATCCATGAGTCTTCTGTAGACAATGGACTCTGGTTTGGTTGATGGTCACTTATGATTTCTTGTATGTTTGATGATGTATTTCTTTCATAGGTTCTAGTTTTGATGAAACTTGTTTTCTGTCTTCTCTTCTTTATTCTGATTTTTATAAAGCCAGTATTGTGTTTTGAGGTACTTTTTATTTACCTTACAATAAAAATGGGCTTACAATGGGCTGTCAGCTCTGCTAGAGCTTCTGTAGAAGTCTAAGATGCCCAATAAAGACTTTCCTGCTTTCTGGTCTTAATGAAATAAGGCCTAGTCTCATGCCCCTGCATACAGGCTGGCCTTTTGATTTTAACTAATACAACGTGAAAGAAACAATATGATATTAGTCCTGAGCCGAGAAGCCTGGAGCCCTGAGAGGCCTGGAAGATTCCACTTTCTCAATTTGAAGCCATCTCTTTATAAAAAGCCTAGCTCTCTTGAGATCATCACTTGGTAAGGAAACCCAAGCAGACTACATGAAGAGAATTTGTAGGAAGAGACACTCAGCCAGCCCACAGCTACTTCAGCCATCACAGCTGAGATAACAGATGGGTGAATGAAGGAGCCATCATGGATCTCCCAACAGACAACACCATGTTGAACAAAATAATCATTTAGCTTAGCCTCACCTAGCAAAAGATAATTAATTGAAAGTCATGTGTTCTTCTTGTCTTCAAACTATGCTTGCCTTAAAGTTATCACGTGTTTTTTGTTACTCAGATAACTGAAAGAGCTGCTTAGAGCTTATATCCCAGTGTGATCCAGTGCGCTATTAGACAAATGTTATTGTTTAGATGCAATCAAAATGGAAAACCATGAGAACAGTAGCACATTGTCACTAGCAAATATATCTAGCAAATATATGAGGTGTTCCATATCTACCGTGCGAGACAGACTCCCACCTGAACAGGAAGCATGAGTCTTGGATCTTAGTCATTTTCTATTTTCTGGAGCCATATGTTAATTATTTGTCCAAAAACGTCAACTCTAGCAAATAGGTCTAGAATTGAATAAGTTTCCTGCAAAACAGTAGAGGGCTCTGTCTTAGTACAGGTAACCAGGAGTCAGGCTACATGGTCAGATGCCACGCTGCAGTGGTCACCATTACTTTAGAGGCATTGAAGAGCCTTGGAGATCATTTTAAAAAATAAGGAAAATGGGCAAACGGGCTCTTTGGGGAAGGCTCTCCCATCAACATGAGTTCAGCTAGCCTCTATAGTGAAGGCATCTGTCAACCTTGTTAGCTAGTCATTATGCTAAGAGTCATTTCTTTTTAGACATTTTCTGTTCCTTCAGTTATGACTTTAACTCCCCTTTCAGGAACTGAAGCAAAGTAGAATCAAAGCCATTCATTTTTTTTCCCCGAAGGAGTGATTTTAGCCTTGATTGTGGTAATTTATTGTACCTTGACTTAAAAGATTTGACACCCAACATTACATAAAACTTAGGGCCATTTAAGATGTAAGTGATCTAGGGCTGGAGAGATGACTCAGTGGTTAATAGTGGTTAAGGTCCTCTTCCAGAGGACCTGAGTTCAATTCCCAGCACCCTCACGGCAGCTTACAACTATCTGCAACTTCAGTTCCAGCAGATCTCACACCCTCACAGAGACATATGTGCAGGCAAAACACGGATGCACATAAAATGAGAATAAATAAATCATTATCAAATAAAATCTGAGTGTTCAAAAGTACACATTTCCTCCCTATGCCACTGATAACAAAATTTTACACATTTTAATACATAAATTCTTGTAGTTTTGACTGCTGAACAAATAGTTCTTTTGACTCAAAACATTATCAAACCACCCAAACACATTGCAGATCTTTTATCCCTCCTGTTAGCAACTTAATTCTTGCTCTTCAAATGAAAAAGAAACCTTTAAGAAGCACTTTATGCGAAAATATGTCTCATATGGTTAGTTTGGAGTCCTTAAAAGGAAGGAAAAAATAGAAAATATCTAACTTGAAAAATATCACTCATCTTTGGTAACTTGCTCTGACAGTAAAATATTGGAATCTCTCTCTTTCTCTCTCTCTCTCTCTCTCTCTCTCTCTCTCTCTGTCTTTCTCTCTCTCTCTGTCTTTCTCTCTCCTGATCTTCATTTATGTTTATATGTATCTTCAGAATATATATTTATCTTGAAAAATTATCTCTGCAACAGTTAAGAATAAGTTTTGTTTCCAGAACACTCTAGAAGTCTCCATGTGGGTACATCTACCTGTCATTCTGGTCTTGGCCCGTAGTCTTATGTGCAGTTATCCTCAATAACTCCATTCCTTCCATCTACCTACCCATCCATTGCTCTATAAAGAACACATGAGTGATATAACTACTATCTCTTGTCATATCCTTTTCAATTTCTGCAGTTTTCTATCTCATTTAATCCTCTTATCAAACATGTAGGGTGAAAGTCATTGTCACCCACATGGTTCAAATGTGGGAGCTGCAATTTGTTAATAAATTTAAGCTCATTCAGCTAAAGGGGACTCAGTTGAAACTTGACCCTATCCTGTGTGGTTCAGTATTTCTCTTAGACGTTTTGTCTCCTAGATCCAGTAAAACACACACACACACACACACACACACACACACACACACACACACACACACACACCAACTAGCAAAGAAACACCAAACCAATTCAGTTGTCTTCTGCCCTTTACTTATAGGTACAAAGTCTTCATTGTATCAGAAATAAATACAGTAACTACCTCTAAGCTTATGATCTTTCTGTCCCATCTTCTGAGATGATCCCTGAACCTTCAGACACAAGATGTGTAATACAGGTATCCCGTTTAGTCCAAAGTCTTTTCTTATCTGCACACTAAGCAGTCGTGGGTCTCTGTAAGTTATCATCTACTCTTGAGTTGAAGGTTGAAAGATGCACTATGGACATAAAGATAAGAGCACAGGGAATAATTTAATACAATTTAAAATGTAAATAAAACAACTTAAATATGTCTACTTGGTAGAATAACAATATTTCATGCTCCCTTCGGGCCTATGACCTAAGCTGGCCATTAACTTTTGACCTGGTTAATAGTAGCAGGCATGAGTTCTATAGACTCAGCTTCTAAGTTTCTTTATGCAGGGTCTTCATCTTGAGTGATCTGAACAGTCATTTGGTGCTGGATTGGTCAAGATAGCGATTTCTCGTATTTTCCTGAACAATGCCTCTTGGGAGCACATCTCCCTTTCAAATGAAGAAAGAAATTTAGTAAGATAACCAAGTAAAATTAATCAAGTTAGTGAACCAAATCCAAAAGTTAAATCAAAGTGCTAGGAAAGGCAGAGCATGGGAGTTCAGGGAGACCCATGAGGCTGGACAAATGCACGAATGACTGCATAGCTCAGAGAGTTGGGTGCCTGAGTCAGGGAGGGAGAAATGTTATCCTAGACATATAGAGATCGATATGCATACATTTACTTAAAAGTTATTTTTCAAATTATGTACGTTAAACACTGTGTTATAAAGATAAGTCAAACTCTGCTTGCTAAGGGCTTACTTCTGTCAGGGGGATATTTGAGCACAAAATAGCAATATAATGACAAGTTGACAGGAGATGACAAGGGAGTAGCTGGGTGTTTGGGGTGAGTCAGGAAAACCATCAGTGAGGCCTAAGAGGCAATTCGCCTGGTTGTGGAAAGGGACATCTGACAGATACTCAGACTTGTCAAACCAGGCTCCATATATTATGATGTGCTCTGTAGGTATGGAGAACCCCAAAGGACAGGTTGGAGGCTTTAGGGGCAGAGCTATTTGTGAAAGGTGAGGCAGCACTGAGGTGGTGTTCTGGGAATTTAAATATTTGTCCACAGAACAGGAATAAGTGGGAAAGGGATATTCTATCTAAATGGTACACTTTCTATCATCAAAAATGTATAAATTTCTTTTTTGCTTAATTTCAGTTTGTTCAATAACCCATTTACATCGAGTACAGGGCATGGCCCATTAGCAATAGGAATGCTTTAATGAATACAGGGTGGGGCTGGAGAGGTGGCTCAGCTCTTAGCGGTGATTAAAGCTCTCACCAAGGACTTGAGGCTAGCTATCAGTCAGGTGGCTCATAACCACCTGTAACACCAGTCCCTGTGGATCTGTCACCCTGAACTCCATGGGTATCTGCCATTCATTCACACGTGTATACATATCCACGCACACTCCCCCCCCCCCATAATTAAATTACATTAAAAGAATCTTTTAAATATGCCTGAGGCTGTTGCACAGAAAATGTACAACTACATGCTATTTCATGTACAGGACTTGAGGATCCACAGTTTTTGGTATTCTCCAGGATTCCAGAACTAATCCCAAATGGACACCAAAAAGTGAATATCTAGGGTTAATTGATGGCAATATCCCGAAAGTACCAAGGTGGACAGAAGTTCTTTTTTTCTCATCTGCGAGAAGTTTTTGCAACATCAACTAGTGTTACTCATTAACACTGGGATGCTGGATGGGGCCTGCAGCAACATGGAGATCTATTTAATGAACACACTGCAGACACACGGGTGGTAAAGACTTTACATTTTGTCATCTCTCCTGTATAAGCAAGTAATCACACGCTAATGCTGCAGGGTTCAAGCATGGTGGATGAATCTAGCAACAGACAGGTCATAAATAGTTAACAGTCAGAGCTTGGGCCCTCTCTGAACCATTCGAGGCAGCCAGTAAATTGAACAGAGCCCCTTCTGCGCACCCATGGAAACAGGCAAGCTGCTGCAATTTGCACAAAGTGCAAGGAGCAGATCAGGCTTTCAGAGGACCCGCACACGCTGCACACTGCGACGCTCTCACCTCGGTCACAGAGCCTTTGCCTCACAGCTGGGCTGGAGGAATTAGCTTGCACACCAGAATATTAATGTCAGCATCTTTTCTCACATGAGTTGGGGATTCGCAACCATTTGGGGAAAAAAAAAAACCAAAAAACAAAAAATCAACCCACAGCACCTACTCCGTTTGTGATTATCTGTGATTTAGAGAAAGGAAGCAATGTGATCCTCGAGAAGGAAGCCTGTTGTCCAATGTGTTGATGACAGTCTTTGTGTCAGGATATAAGCTACGATGTTTGTGTGGCTTTCTTATTTCCAAGTTATCATGCATGGCAATGTAAAATCAAGATAACAGTGAAATGGATAACTCTTAAGAGTGCTTAAAACTGGGAATAAAAAAAGTTGTTAGGGTGGTATCTCAGTGGGTAAAGTACTCTCTGTGCAAACATACAGATCTAAGTTCAGATCCCACATGCCTGTTTAAAGTCCTTGTGTGGAAGGATGCATCTGTAAACCCAGTGTTGGTGGTCTGAAAACACAAGAATTCTCAGAGCTCGATGACTAGCCAGTTAGCTAATGGGTGAACTCTGCCTTCGGGGAAAGACTTTATCTCAAATGATGAGGTGGAGACCAATAAAGGAAGCTATCTAAAGGGAACATTGGCATCTTCTCCCACACATAGACTCACACAGCTCTACAGACATGTACACTAACATGTGTAACACACACACATATGCACATACATGCAGGTTGGGAGAGAGAGAGAGACAGAGAGAGACAGAGAGACACAGAGAGAGAGACAGAGAGACAGAGAGAGAGAGAGAGACAGAGAGACAGAGACAAAGACAGAGAGAGAAAGGAATCCTTCTTACTTCAACCCATCCCTCATCTTTACCTTGCTGAGTCAGTCCAGGCCAAGAAGCACTAGTCAATGGCTCTACATTGTATGTTGTTAATTTTCAGACACTCAGGGAGAGATGAGTATACTGGGATAGGAATAAACTGAGGTGAATGAGGACCAAGATTTACCTTGGAACGAAGTTTTGTTTAAGCCAAAGTCAAGAGTCAAAGTGTGAGAGCCAATAAGGTACAAGAGCTGGCAGGACAAGGTCTTTAGTAAGAAACATCCAGATTCTTAGTTATCTGTCACTGGATCCCAAAGACAACGTAACTCCTCTCCACGTGTGGCTGATTCTATCAAAATCATCTACAAATGTGCTGTCTGTCAAAGTAATTGGTTTATATTGACAGTTACTAACCACTCAATGATGGTGAATGTTTGTTCTGGTAAAACACAATTTCTATGTATTTTTTTTTTCAGAACAGGAGACCTGAGAGTGAGATTCTGTTTTAAGTTGTCTCATACGATCAATTCTTTTCTCCAGCTCTTAACCTTGTCCTGTTACTCCTTGAATGTTCTCTGAAGTGCAATGCTCAGTGTTTACAATCTATATTATAATTTTTCAAGGCTTACTAACTGTGCCTTTTGTCTCTTTAGAAAGTCTACATCTTCTTTTGTTAATATTGCCTTTGCCTCAACCCACCAGTAAGTATGTTTGCCTTTTCTGGACTCCTCACTGGCCTGTGAAAACGCCTGCTTCAGTAAAACTCAACCTTAGCTCCCATCCGTGAAAGATTGCCACAAGAGACAGCATTCGCATATTCTGTGATTCCTTCCTGATGTCCTCAGATGAGGTAATGTGATCTTTCAGAGGGTGAAGTTTCTCCAGGCTCACCACCTTGTGCTGACGTTGTAGATGAGACTTTTCTCTGTCACGGTCTTCCATAGTGTCACTGAGAATTCATTAGCCAGACATTCACTGAGAGTCTACTACTTACTGGGATCTGAAGACATTGAATTGAGTACCTTCTAGTGTCTCAATGAAAAGAGTGTTAGGTAAAGTCAAAGCCTGTCATGGTCACAGTGTTAGTGATGATCACATAGAGTTGACTATGCTTAGAACTAGTCCGTCCTTGGCAAAGCTTAACTGTAGAAGATTAGTAGGGTTCTGATGGTCTGACTGCTGAAATGATACCAAGTCTTTTCTCCTATTCTTCATATGTCCATGTCACCTTCTATAGCCTAATCTAAGAATTTACTGAGCTAGGTGGGTTTCTTTTACATGTTCCAAATACTATTGCTTTCTCTGGACAACGGTCCCAATGATTTCTTTTCTAGACAACCCAGGTCTCCCTTATGAAGGTCTCATTCATTCTTCTTCCATACCCAAGAATGTTTTGAATTTCGGCCATCTTCATGTCCTCCATATATTAGAGGCAGGATAAGTCTCCTTCCAAGGGTAACCAACTCCCCATACTGGTGTGTACTGGCTTCTCCTTTAGAAGTTTGCCCGACAGCTTAAATCCTCTCCGTTGTCACCAGTCCTTTCCTCTCTTTACTATCATTTTGTTGTTGTTTAAAACACACACTTCTCTCTTAATCTAAATCTGTTCACTCACGTGTTCAACCATTTTGGAATGATTTAAATTTTTCTTTTCATCTTACGATGGCAGATACATAACTCCTTAGAAATCCAATGTTGTGCCTAAAGATCCAGATATTTTAAAGAAAAAGTAAGTTGTTGCATTTCCTAAAGTATCAGGAATTATAAAATCATTGGATAACTGTTATATAATAAGTGGTGTGACAGTTACATAAGAGCAGTATAAGAAATGTCATAGAAATGCATGGTTAGGTGTGAGATTCTGAACAGAAATAAATTATCCTAGGATGATACTCATGGTTTCTTTTCCCTGTTTTCCTTATCTGTCCAATAAGGATAGTGATGTAAGCAAACCATGAAGATGCACAAATATGATAGACCTAAATTCCCCAGTATAGTCACTGCCACAGAATGAGCTACCATTATATAAATGCTATTTCCTGCCACTTGGATTTCAGGAAATAATGGATAACAAAGACTAGGCAAAGTATTGGCTACGACTTCACCTTTTCTTCTGAAATGTTTTTGGATAACAACAATGATGGTGGAAAGGAAAATGACCAGTTTGCATATCTATATATAATTTGAGTATATATTTAAATATAATTCATGTTAGAAATATTTGCTTGTTGCATTATGTTACCTAGGCTGTTACCTATATGTGTATATGCAGGTATATATATCATTAGTGTACTTAATTATTTATGTGTATGTATTCACAAGTCTGTAGCATTTATTTTACAACAAAGAACCCACTTTATATAAAATTGTTGAAGTACATTTTATAGGAGATTCTCCGGCCTACGGAAGACTTTGGCAGACAGATGCATGTTATTGCCTGGTTGAAAATATTGCTTTCCCTTCACATAGCACCATGGCTTGTCAAACCACCAGCTTCAAGACATGTCACTTTTAGGCCCGTGGTGTCATTCAAGAACATTCTCTTGCTGTGTTAGTCTGGATGAAGAAGATATGTCTCCCCCTACTTCCAGGGCCTGTATAGCCATATTTCTAAAGGACTGCCTTATGCTGTCAATTGCAAAGATTCATGACTCTGAGCCGTCATTCTTGCCGTGGAGGTAGAGTCTTATCTGCTTTGTCAATGTACTAAGCATGAGAAGAGCAGACCCACATGAAGAGGTAGCCTAATAACATCTTCAAAAAGCATCTAGGGCTGTAGAGATGACTCAGCACTTAAGAGCAATGGTTGCTCTTCTAGATGACGTGATTCAATTCCCAGGACCCACATAGCAGGTTTCATGTGCCTAGAACTCCACTTCCAGGGGATTCAACTTTTGAATTCCAGGGAGTTTAACATTTAACAGATTCCCGTCTGAGAAGTATCTTGAGATTTAATTGTACTGAAAGTCAAGGCAACTGTTATTCTCTGTATTGATTCGCAGAATCATGAAAAACACCTTGGGTTCATTTCTGTAAAGTCAACTTTCTCACTGCATAAGAAATGCTATTAATGTAACTGACCAAATACCAGCAGAAGTATAAAGGCAACAAGCTATTCATTTATATTTGTGAGACCATTTAAACAAACAAACAAACAAACAAACAAAAGGTTGTTATATTTTTAACCTAAAATGCAGAAGGCTCCAAGTTCAATCTCCAGTACTGAGGGGAAAAGTCTCTCGTTTGGTATATATTTCACAAATGGATGCTCACAACCAAGGATGCTAGGGATGTCTCCATCTAAGACTTGGTTGCTTGCAGTAATGTCTGCAGTGGTCAAAGATGTTAGCCGCATAACAACTTATGAATTCTGAGATGGACCACAAGACCTCTTTGTGAAAGATTTGTACCAATCCAAAGTGCCATTAGGGATGTTGAAAGCAACTGTTATTTCTAGTTCCCATCAATGGTCATCTCTTGAAACTATGCATCTGAGAGACCTAGCCATGAAGCAATCTATGGTTTATAAACCCAAGAGCTACTTTTATCTGTAATGAGAGAAAGGTTATTTTTATTTTACCTCCCTTTTAAATTTTTTTGGGGGTCTCATGTAGCTAAGGGAAAACTGTGACTTGATGTGTTACTAAGGATGACCTGTGTCGTTGGTTGCTCCTGCCTCCACTTCCCAAACGCTGGGCTGTAGATGTGATAAAGGCTAGCTCATCAATCTTTTCTAAAGAATAGTGTTAGGTGTGCTGTCTAATGCCTTGCACACACCAAATGTGTCTCTGACCACTGGGTTTTTTATTCTTCATATTTTTCTTTCCTCTGTAAATTCTCATTGATGTATTAACTAAGCATGCTAAGACTTTAAAATGATTTGCTTCCAATCCTTAAGCCGCCTGAAATACATGCATCTAGTCTTCACATCTTGACACTGTTTTTTCCCTGTTGTCATTATTTGTTTGTTTATAATCTTTTCCTCTAACATTTCTCCTCCTCTCAGTTTAGCTTAATTCAGAATACTCCTCTTTATTTCGAAGACAGCACTGTTTTCCTGCTTTGTTTTCAGGATGCTTAACTTTGTTCATGCTTTTGCTTTACTGATTTGTTCTTATGGAGTGACGTTGGCTTTGGCATTAATCTCTAGAAACTTGGCCTACAGCAGGAGCTCTGTAATTCCCATCCCCAGGCCTGGGACTGCTCAAGTCTAAATTTCTACTTAATTATTTTAGTGAGCACTGGCAATCTAGAAGGACCTGTCATCTTGGTTACTAACCCCAAGCATTCATGGAAAGGCCTGTGATACTCCAGAGAGTAAAGCAATCTTGTCGAACGGTAGGTTTTCTCTTCCTCTCCTAGCACATCACGCTGACGGGAGAGATGCGAGTATAATAAGAACTCGATGATGGCTGATGTGATTTTATTTTCTTAGCCACAGACTTTCCATTCCCCAGGTATAAAACATTCACTCCTGTTAGTTAAGCTGGGAAGAGAAATAATAGGAAACAGACGACAGCCTTAAAAGCATCATGGAGTCGGTTCCCAGAGCAATTGGGAGCTGTTGATCACCATGTTCCGAGCGAGCATGTGCAGGGGAAATTTGAAGGAGCATAAATGTAGCAAGTGGATGCAAGTCATGTCTGGAGAGACGGAAGTATTACCATGAGCTTTAGAATAGCCGTTTGCGGGGTAGAGGAGAGCACAGCCCGAGGCTTCAAGAGCTCCTTACTGTGTTGACAGGAGAGCCAGGCACTCCTGTGCTCCTCTCAAAGAAATGGTTCCCAATTTGGTTCATTCATAGTAGACGAACAAAAGGCAGTGGAGCTGAAGACTGGGAGCGCGCTTTGGGACTAAAGGGTTCTTGCTGTGTCTTTAAGAGCAGATGATTCGATCTCTTCAAGATCATCAGCTATTAAACAGAAACAGCAGACATCTACCAGCACAGGTTGTGAATAAGAAAGGAAGGGTTTAAACATCTGGCTAAGATCTCAGCACACGGTGGCTTCCAGCAAATGAGATCTTTGTTGTTAGGGCGGTGTTATTGAAGGACCAAGGCTATCCCTTTGGCCCTGAGCTTCAGATGTACCAGGAATCATCGTTTAGAGAACAGATCCCGGGTTCAAGGATGTTGGAACTGAGAAGTCATGTTGCAGTGTTTGAGGAGGAGAGTGTGTGGGGAGTGGGAAAGGATGTTCCCGTGTTGGCGTATGTTCATTACAGAAACATGTTCTCTATCTATGGTCTCCTTGCTTTTTATTTCTCTAGAATAGTCTATACTCTTTATATCTGAAAGGGGGAAGAGGGCTGCCTATTTGGAGACTAAGAATACACAGCATGGCGTTGATGGCCTCTGCAACCCCTGAAGTCCAAAAAGTGCTGCAGAGGCATGTAGGTAAGTCTGCATGGTCTTAGGCAACTGTGGCCCGTTCTTTCCTAGCGATCAGGGGTTTAGTCAACTGGAGGGTAGACTCCCAGAAGCACTCCAATCTGTTATCAAGTTGCTCTCTCTTTTATATGCCTAATTTAAAAAACAAACAGGATACACAAAAGAATCTAAAAACAACAAAGGAAAGAAAGGAAGAAAAGAAAGAGAAGAAAAGAAAAAGAAGAATGGAGGGAGGGAAAGAAAGGAAGGACCGAAGGAAGGAAGAAAGAAAAAGTCCGACACAGATCCATTCAGTTTGATACTGGAGATTCCACAAAAACAGTGTTAAATCCCTCGTGATCACTTCTAAAGATCAAGCGCCGACAAGAAATTCTAGCCGACAATGAAAGAAAACAAGTTCACAATCATAAATTAAAATTAAGGAACTTAAATATGATATAAAATCATTTAATCTTGCTGATTTATACTGGCTTTCAGAGGCAATTCTTTACTAACGCTTACATTTATTGCTCTTTTGACTTTTTTAATTACAGTAAACCCCAAATTCAATTATGCACTCTACTGTATATCTCAAGAAGTAGTACTGTAAATAAAAGCAAAACCAATTAATAATGTGCTTAGCCTAGCAAATGTGAATCAAATATAATACCAAAAAAAAAAAAGAAAGAAAAAAAATAAGAAAAAAGGTATGTGTGTAGTTGGATCAAGGTTTGAAAGCTCTGGAAAAAAATCTACCTGGTTATGCTGGAAAATCTGGAGATTGAAAATTGACAGTTCTTGATGTTGTTTTTAAAAGAGCACTCACTTTTAAATAAATTACTCCTAACATGTTATGTAAGTTGCAATTTTATAAGTTTAAGGGTGATTTAAAAACATGTGTATGTTTGAAAACTGCAGCTTTCCTATCAGCAATCGGCATCGTGGTTTGTTTTGTCTTTTTGTTTTCTTAGGAAAAAAAAACCAACTTTTTTTTTTTTGTAGGCTTATCTTCTTTATCCTCTTCCCCTGGCAGATGCTTTTGGGATGATACAGGCTGATCCAGCTGTGTTTTGGGTTCTTTAAAGATCTCACACTATTCCTCAAATGTTTGGGGTTTGACAAAACCCCAAGCGCATTTGGCCAGGCACGTTTTTCCCTTGATTTTTAAACACATGTGGGTTTTATGGGAAATTTCATCCATGTGTTTTTGATTCCTTTACACTTAACTCATCAAAATGTTGTTGTGTAAGGTCTCTTTGATGTCCAGGGAACTTTGAGCTATTCCCCCTCCTTCTTTTTTTATGGGATACTTTAATCCTTTTTTCTTAGAAACAGGAAGTTGCAGGAATGCCAAGAAGAAATGAAGCCCCCCCTCCCCCTTCGGCACGGTGGTGTTTGATCGAACAGTTAAAACTTTAGAGTCCAATCTGGTTCAGGATTTGACTGAAATAATTCACCTGGCCATTAATTTCTTGTTAAATTTGTTGTTTCTTGGTGGTTTTCGAAGTAATAAAAGGTTATATTTTTTCTGCAGGAGCAAATAAAAGGGGTAGAAGATTGTAAAGGGTTTTCAAATTACTGTGAAGTCATCTGATAAATGAGTTTGTCATTTTAACCTATTTACATGTGCCAAATGGCATACTGGAAATTGGGGATAATTACGTCTTGATCTGTTTGTTCCCTAGGGACCTGGGAAAGGACTGGTGTGCAAGGAAAAAATACCATCTGAGAGATACACTTGAGATCAGTTTTCCCAAACAGCAGAAGACAAGTCTATAGATTTTGCATTTCAATGCTTAACACAGTGATAAGGAAATGTCATGCATGCACACCCACATACAAGCATTATGTAACGAGAAGTGTGCTATCAGGGAAGCATGTGGTAGCGTTTAAAGCTTGTGAAATAAGCACAGTAACCATGCCTACGTCTTGGAAGAGTGCTTAACTCTGTGAATTTAAATTAGTTAATAGAGTGACAGGCTCCAAGACATTGACTGGCCCACTGTAGGTTCTCAGCGGTGCAGTCAAATGTGGATTGGAAATTGACTCCAGCGGTTTCCAAGACCTTGTCCAAAGGCTCTTCCTTCTTTCCCTCTAGTTCTTCAGCTATACATGATCATCCATCATTGCTACACGGAAAAGTCTTACACACGACTTCCCTTCATTGACAAGAGAAATGCCTGGCATCCTGAATTTCAGATAAAGCAGTCACTTGTCCAGCATCACCAAATCATGAAGAACAGTTAAGTAGTTCAAGCCAGACTCTTCCTACTGCATAGGCTACGCTCTCCATGATACTTCTCAAGACAGTCAGCAAATGTTAATAATCAAAACCAAAGGCCAGGACACAGCATCACCAGTGGCTTTGGGAAGGTTGTCAGAGGACCATACCTTAACATAAAAACTACTACTTCTTTGAGAATCATTCATCTGCAGCACGAAAACCTTTCTAGAATTAATGAAGTTAGAGCAAACAATGAAGAGATGTGGTCATAAATGACATCTTTCTGGTGACATCTCTTTTGTCAATCTGAGCCTAGCATATTTAGTATAAAACCTTCAGAGTGTCTTCTTTTTCTCTTGCTCCTCCTCCTCCTCCTCCTCCTCCTCCTCCTCCTCCTCCTCCTCCTCCTCCTCCTCTTGCTCCTCCTCCTCCCCTTCCTCCTCTACCTAATTCTCTTCTTCCTCCACCTATTTCTCCTCCTCCACTTCTTTCTCCTCCTCCTCTTCCTCCTCTTCCTCCTCTTCTTTTCTCCTCCTCCTCATATTCCTCCTTCTCTTCCTCTCCCATCTTCCTTTTAATCTCCACTCCTTTGTGTAGCCTTTATTTGAGATTAGATATTAGAACATAAGGGTAGGGACCAAAGGAGTTGGACACACTCTTATTGGAGAGATTTGGTTATCTTTCTATTCAAATTATGAAGCTAAAGAACTCCATCTTATAAAATATTCTGCTTCATGTATTCCCACCATCAATATTAGCACACTTAATCCAACAATTCTCACAGACAGTGGCTTGTCTTCCACAGGAGGCTGTCACAATTGTTAGCGCCTCCACCTCACCCAAAATAGGGATGGGAACATATCGTATCAAATCATGTATTCTGTTAGCTACTTGTTAGAGTAGTGAAACAGAATAGGAAATATAGAAATTTCATATTTCGAGAGCCACAGCAGAATTGAGATCAATGAGATATGAAGTTAATCCTGTGAGTCACTGCAAATGTTTTTCCTCAAACTACAAAATTATTATTTTTGTTCTGTGCTTGGAGAAACAGCTTTTGGGCAAAGGGAGGGGTCTGCATTGTGCTCTATTGAGAAAGAGTATATTCTTACTTTGCTCTGGGGGCTATTCTTTGCACAAATCATTAGACAAAATGATAGTCTTATCTTAATTGTAGATTTCACGAACTACAATGGAGAAGAATAATTTACCATAAATTATTGATGACTAATATAGTAGATGGTAGTTTTTCAACCTAATTTTCACCCGGCAGCATTATTTGCTATTTATACACTTATTTAAATGACAATGATAAATAACATTTTCTAAGCCTTCACGCATGTCAGATACTATTCCTGGTGATTTACAGATATTAGACCATTAACCCTATATGCGGAGGTGTAGCATTATTATTGTAATTTTTACAAATAGATGAACCATAGTACAGAGGTTAGCACTTTGCCCAAGTACTCAGCTGGTAGGACAAAGGCAGGAATGCAAAATTCTTGATTGAAATATGGGCCACGTGAAAGTGTCACTCATTTGTATTTCTACGGTTAAAAACCCAGTTTTACTCTTCTAGACTGGCCTCCACTGAAACATGATGTTGTTCAGAAAGCTTTTAGAAGATAGTCTGTGTTCAATTCATCCAGGTATCCCAAAGTGTAAGCAAGTGCTTTGCCTACCACCAGTGTACATCAAATCATACTTTCCTTGATCCCAAGTGTGTCTATGCACTGAGGATATCAGACCGAAAAGAGTGTTGTGCTGGAATGTGATAGTCACAAGTTTTAAGAATTCTTTAAGAATTCTTTAAGAAGCTCAACATACACCATGAGTGTCAATGATCGATAGGGGAACAGGATGCCATGTGGGTAACTGTGTTCTAGAAATGAATGCAAACCCTAGCCTGGAGCCTGAACTCAGGTACTGTAATTGGTAGTGCTTCCCATCACTCGTCAAGGCAACAGACCAAGGATGGGAGCTACCTGCTGGATGTGTTACTGTGGAGAAGGAGACTGCATAGGTGGAAAACACATAAACAAATGACACGAAAATACAAACAGTGGAATGGTGGGGCTGGATGAAATGGTTAGGCAGTCAAGAGCCAACACTGCTCTCGAAGAAGACCCAAGTTCAGCTCCCAGCATGCATTCTTATGGACTCCATAGGTGTCTGCACACACACACACACACACACACACACCTTAGAAAGTGATGAAAATAAATGTAAAACTATGAGGCAGTGGAAAAGACTCAAGGCCATATATAAAGCTACTCACTGTGCTTCTTGACAAAAATGCTTAAGAGGGTGAATTAGCAGTTGGTTTATTTTCATATACTTTTTTATTTTGCAGTAATTTTAGAATTGCTGGTAAACTTTAAAGGTAGTAATGGATAGTTTCTCTGTACAGTTCATTTATATTTGGCTCATTTGACAAAAATTAAGACCTTCATATTAGTACAACTGAATGAATGGTATACTATAGTCTCTGGAGTCTACCAACTCCCCTACTAATATCTCTCTGTGTTCCATGGTATTCTGTGGGGGACCACGTTGTACACTGTTTCCTTTTCTCTAACACACACTGTATTATTACTGTCCTTGACCATTTATCTTTTCCTATCTGTCACTTGTTGCTAACTTCTGTAGTAAGAAAGAGTTCTTTACATGTGTCAAATCATTTTGTGTTTCTGTATGTACATGGGGAGAAGAGAAAAAGAGTGTACGTATACACACAGAACACCATGGTCAGGGCCAGGTCTCCAGAGGTAAGATTGGAAGAGACACTCAAATGGTGTTTTCAAGGGATAGAAAACTACCAGCAAAAAGAGTTTCAGGAAGAGGAAGTAGCCAGTAAGTACTGAGGCCCCAAGGCATGGAGACCAAAGGAAGTTTGTTGTGATTAAGGAGCTGTGGAGAGCCAACGCGTCTGCAGTAAGTTAGATAAAGGGGGTATAGGGAAGCAGAAGACTGAAGAAGACCTACAGACAGACTGGGAGCAGCTTGTATATGGCCTGGAGAATGCTCACAAATGCAATCTTTCCTAAAAGATTTCCTTTGTGTTATTTCAGAACTCAAATTCTCCCAAAAGTAAAGTCTAGGTGAAACCAAACTGTGAATACTCATATTCAGACACTTTTTTTTTCCCTGATCACTGGTACCAGTTCACATTTGTTCCTGAGCATATGAACAAGTACCAGTCTAGGAGTACATGGCTGCTTCCTGAGATAATCTCAAGCCTGCCTTTCCATGTGATATTTCATCAGAGCCATATTTTAGCCTATGATTGTCTTGTTACTGATGCTCTTAGCTTGTGGGATTCTATTATCCATGGACGTTGCCTCCTTGCAGTAATTTACCTCCTCCATTGTTCCATCGAGCAACTCTATCAAAGTCACTCACTATGACAACAAGAATGAGTGACGGAACTCTCTTCATGGTCTAAGGGAATTTGTAACTCTGGGGTAAGAAAGACTCCAAAGCAGATCTCCTCAGTCTATTTTTCTCTGCACTTTCTTAAAGTGGCGTGTGTGACGCTGACTGTCTGCAAGCTGTGTAGCTCTGTCTTCAGGATCTGCAGTGGCTGGGCTGCAGTGTCATATGTAGTAGCTAACAGAAAAGAGTGGGAAGTGAGCTACCCACGTTGCTGCCTCTGTAGTAGCTGTCAACTATATAAAGTCAGAGAACTGCAACAGCAATAAATAGAACATCAGCCATCTTCTTCTACAGATATTTCCAAATCTTCCATCATCCACAAAACTAAAGCATATGACTTGTAATGGATTTTTATAAAGTCTTCATAAAAAGTTATCTAAACATTTAGAAATCTCTGTGAGATAGCCCAGGAATATTATTTTTATTATTTTTGAATGAGTCCAGCTTTTGAGATCTGTGATGAATTCAATCTGGCAGTATACAGAGTCAATTCAAGGTGTAACAACATAAACCAAGAAAGGAACATCTTGCGGGGATTTTCCTGTTGAGCCTACCCATCTCCAGCCTTCAGTGGTGTGGCCGGTAGCCTTGACCCTGCCTCTGGATCTGCCATTTATTCAGCTCTCTGACTTTGGATAAGTTGCTGAAAGACTTTTAATCTTCGGTTTATAGTTCATGTAATGGAGTGATATTTCTACAATCTAGAATAATTGTGAATGTTATAGCAGCATTTATATCAAGGCTTAGCATAATGAGTCTTTCATTTTAAGTGATCAATAAAAGTTAATGATTAATGTAATCATTAATGTTAATACGATGAAATATGTATTGCTCTTGTTATATGTAATGCAACATTTCAAGCACTATATGACCCCAGGAAAGACTTGAAAACAGTTATGTTTTGAAGAAGTAGGGTCTACCCAGGTGAAGGTTAATTATCAGCAGAATATCTAAGAACAGAATGAAAAGAAGTTAGGAAGAAGCCAAGTGACGGTCAAGGAGCCAAACAGTCAAAATGCACGTTCCAGGATGGATTTGTATAAAGTCTTCATAAAAAGTGATCTAAATGTTTGGAAACATCGAGAAAAATATCTATGATTTAAAAAGGCTTTGGGAGGTATGGAGAGATAGGTCTGAAGTTAAGAGGGAGAGTAGCTTTTCTAGGGACCCAGGTCCTGCTCCCTGCGTTAACGTGGGAGACTCACAACCTCTAGATCTGGAACTTCAGATTGAGACATGTTCATAGCCTCTGGCCTCCTCACCACCTGCACGCACACATGCGCACACACACACACATACACACACACACATACACACAGATACACACACACACAGATACACAAACACAGACACACACACAGATACACAGAAAGACACACACACATACACACACACACACACACACACGTGCACGCACATGCATGCACATGTATACACACAATTAAAATGAATACTTTTAAAAGTGCTAGGGGAAGTAGGGAGTGTTCCAGCAAAGCGCTTCAAGACTACACAGGTGTAAATTATACATCAAAGATGGCATCCGTAGATACCAATAAGAAAACTTGGTTAATTATTAAAGAATAGTTATAGTTAAGAAGAATGGAGTTTTAATAAGGAAATAGTTTGGAGCTGGCCCACAAAGGCTAACTAGATTAATTAGTGTCAATTATACACACTGGCTTCACAGAAACCTTTCTATAAATCAGATTTATTTTTTTTTCCTCCCAGGGAGAAGTCTTGTAGTGGGTGGAAATCTTTTTGCTAGCCTTTGATTGCTGCTTTCAACTCAGCCGCTCAGATCTTGTAGAGCAATTGTGATATGGACTGCTCCTCGGAAATGAGCACGTATCAGGATTGTAACACCTTTAGGCCCAGCACCCCTACAAAAACCCTTGTCACTTTCGTTGAATTGCAAATTCCCCCGAGAACCTCCTCTAATGACCCATTTACATTAAAGCTTTTAAATTAGATTTCAATCTTAATTTCACTTGAAATGTTACCCTGGAGTAATCATTCCATTATAAATCATTTTATTTGATTTTTATGGAATTGCTCAATTACAAGAGAAGTGTTGAAATAAAGCGAAGCGATATTGAGAAACGCACAGAGACAGAAGCGGGATTCTGTTTGACTTTGGGAAAATGTTATCAGTCAGTGCAGATCTGAGTCATTTATAAGCTACACAATGTCTTACAGTACTGAACTGTGGGATATTTTGTACTAGAGATAATTGGACTACTGTGACAGTTTGAATGAATATTGAGGCTTTAAACTTGGGCAGGAAGCAGAGCCAAACACCAAGATCATTCTAGACTGAGGTGCAATACTTATTTCTGCTGGATAAATTACTGACCCTCTGAGTCCATTGTTAATGACGGCGAATGCATGTCAGAAACTACCTTTCCCTGCACACCTTTGTCACATTATACACATGTGCTACCTGACTCAGTAGGTTAATTCTCACCCTGATGTACACTTTAGTCAGTTGTCGCTCTACACACAGCAACTTTCCTATACACCCAGCGTGAAAATTTCTTTCTAATGTCCTTTTAAACTAATTTTATATATGGGACACAGGACTTTATATTATTTACAACATGCCACACGAATGTTGTGTGCTCAAAGCTCACTCATACTTTAATCTTAGCAGCTGAGGCTGAGCTGTGATTCACAGTGAGTTCCAAACTAGTGGTCCACTGCATGCTTTTTGTACTGTAAGCAGTAGATGGTTTAAAACCAGAGGCCACAAAACCAGTCCAAGACCCAAATGTTACAATAGACGGCATGAAACTTAAAGGCCAGTGACTTCTTATTCTAGTTATGCACAAACTAAGTATATTAATTACCTTTTGTTACTGTGATAAGATACTATGACCAAGAATAACTTAGGGAAGATTTGATTTTCCTATGTGGTCTCTGAGAGATAGAGTCCTTTTTAAGGATTGTATAGGATGGGGGCAGAAGCGGGAACCTGGCTGATCGAATTTCAAACCCACATAGAAAGCGCAGAGAAATAACAAGAAATGAGCTGATCCTATAAACCTTCAAAACCCACCCCCCAGTGATGAACTGCCCCCCCCAGCAAGGCTGTACCTCCTCAGGGTACTATAACCACACCAAACTGCCACCAACTGGGGACCAACTGTTCATATATGAACCTTTGTGGAAAATTTATCTTTCAAACCACCACATTTGGCTCCTGGTACCTATAGACTTATGACTGTCACATAATGCAAAAATGCTTTCAGTCCAACTTCAGAATTCCTCATGGTCTTTAGCAGTCTCTGCACCGTTTAAGTCTCTTTTGAGACGAAAGGCAGTCTATTAACTGTGACCCTATGTAAAATAAATACACAAAGAATACTAAGCAAACTACAACCTCTAACATATACACACAATGGCACAGAATAAAAACTCCCACTCCAGAAGGAATGCATAGGGGGATAGTGAGGAAACACTGGACCAAAGCAAGATCAGAACTTACCAGGGAAACACCAACTTCTAGAGCTGCAGCTCCCACATCTGGGACTTTAGTTTCAAAGGGCTTAGGTGACCATGCTCTTCCAGGTTTGATGAATGCAGCATACATTCTTTTCTCTTGAGATTGTTCCACTCCCTGTAGGAAGCTCTCCTTGATAGACGTCTTCTGACACTGACATCTCCAGCATCTTCATTACAACCCAGGATTCACAGTTATAGCTTCAACAGCCTCTCAGGTCTTCCTTGCAGGAACTGTTCTCAGTGGCTTTTCAAAACTATAGAGAAAGAATCCACAAAATTTTCACCTTCGAATAAATAAACCCATGGAGGACATTTCTCATTTAAACCACCAAAGCAGAAATGATTAACTAGAAATTTCTATTTCTTCTCTCTCTGCAACATGAATATTTCATTTTAAAAATATAGACTTTTTTAAAAAATTACCAAGAGGTTCACTTGAATTCTATGTAAAGAAATGAGATAATCATTTTTAAAAATCAACTAATGTCTGCCTTGTCATGAGATGACATTTTATTTATAATCATTTGTCTCAAGGCCTGGAACCTGGTAAGTTTTCATACATGTATTGCATGTACTTACATGTATATTTTCAGTCTGGTGATGATGATACATGCCTTTAATCTCAGCACTTAGGGGGCAGAGTCAGACAGATCTCTATGAGTTCAAGGCCAGACTAATCTACAGAGCAGATTCCAGGACAGCAAGGTTACACAGAAAAACCCTGTCTTGGAGGGAAAAACAAATGACTATGTTCTATTTGTGAGGAGTGGCCATCTTTCTTCTCTCTTCTGGAAATTTTTAGTGTCTACTTTCTAGTTTTCCTGCACTCTAGGTAATAAGGCTACGCCCATAAGAAACAAAACAAAACAAAACAAACTCCTCCATTTTTTGCCACTTTGTCAACCATTATTAATATGTTTTATAATCTAACTCTTCTTCTCACTGGATACTCCAGTTCAGCCTTGTGTCAGCCACCTATACTTAACAACAGACTCTGTCTGGAAAGTAGAATTGCCATACTGGCTGGGAGTCAGCCAGAAGTTGGAAAGAGCCTAGACATTCATCAGCAAATGAACGGGTAATGAAGATAAGATACATTTACTCAGCTGTTAAAAAATCAGTGAAATCATGAAATCCACAGATAAATGAATGGAAGTAGAAAAAATATTATCCTAAGTGAGATAACCTGGACCCAGAAAGACAAATATGATAAGTGTCTCATTCAGCCATCATCAGAGAGGCTACTTTGATGGGAGATTGGAACTAAGACAGAGCTCCACAACTGGACAATCAGCAGAGCGTGAGAGACCTTGAGACACTGTCCTAAATGGGATGCTTTCATCAAATCCACCATCTCTGGGCTCAGGGACCTATGTGGAAGAGGATATAGAAAGACTGCAAGAGATGGTGGGGATGAGAGACACCAAGAAAGCAACTCTAATGGCCGAGAAGCACCTAAAGAAATGTTCAGCATCCTTAGTCATCAGTGAAATGCAAATCAAAACAACCCTGAGATTCCACCTCACACTACTCACAACGGCCAAGATCAAAAACTCAGTTGACAGCAGATGCTGGCAAGGATGTGGAGAAAGAGGAATACTCCTCCATGGTTGGTGGAATTGCAAGATGGTGCAACCACTCTGGAAATCAATTTGGCGGTTCCTCAGAAAATTGAACATAGCATTACCTGAGGACCCAGCTATACCACTCCTGAGCATATACTCAGAAGATGCTCCAACATATAACAAGGACATATGTTCTACTATATACATAGCAGCCTTATTTATAATAGCCAGAAGCTGGAAAGAACCCAAGTGTTCTTCAACAGAGGAATGGATACAAAAAATGTGGTACATTTACACAATGGAGTATTACTCAGCTATTAAAAACAATGAATTCAAGAAATTCTTAGGTAAATAGATGGAACTAGAAAATATCATCCTGAGTGAGGTAACCCAATCACAAAAAAGCACACATGGTACTCACTCACTGATAATTGGATATTAGCCCCAAAACTCGCAATACCCAAGATTCAACTCACAGATGGCATGAAACTCATGAAAAAGGAAGACCAAGTGTGGGTGCTTTGGTCCTTCTTAGAAGGAGTAACAAAATACTTATGGGAGCAAATAGGGAGACAAAGTGTGGGACAGAAACTGAAGGAGGGGCTGTCTGGAGACCATTCCACCTGAATATCCATCTCATGTGCAGTCACTAAAGGTAGACACTGATGTGGATGTCAGGAAGTGCATGCTGACAGGAGCTTGATATAGCTGTCTCCTTAGAGGTCTGCCAGAGTCTGATATATTCAGAGGCGGATACTCACAGCTAACTATTGAACTGACCAAGGGGTTCCCAATGGAGGAGTTAGAGAGAAGGGGCTAAAGGAGCTGAAAGGGTTTGTGGCCCCATGAGGAGAGCAACAATACCAACCAACCAGAGCCCCCAGGGTCTAAACCACCAGCCTGGGACCACATAGGGAGGGACCCATAGCTCCAGCTGTATATGTAGGGGAGGATGGCCTTTGTCTGGCATAGGTAGGAGAGGAGATCCTTGGTCCCATGAAGGCTGGACACCAAGTGTAGTGGAATTCGAGAGTGGGGAGGTGGGAGTGGGGGTGGGTGGGTGAGGGCACATCCTCATAGAAGCAGGAGGAGGGGGATGGGATAGGGGGATCCTGGGCTGGGGGGGGAATGGGTTAAGGGGATAACATCTGAAATGTAAATAAAATATCCAATAAAAAAGTACTACAACTCAGGAAACACACACACACACACACACACACACACACACACACACACACACACACAGAGCATGTCCTTCTAGTCACAAGAGTTCTAACACATATGTGAATGCACAAGGATGATGACTGAATGCACAGGTTCTGCACAGATCTAAGTCAGATGGGGTCCTAGCTCAGAGAGAAGAACTGGACATGAGCTCCCATCCCTAATGCAGAAACGAATGCCAACTGACAAGTAATTGAGCAAAAACATTAGAGTTATCCAATGGAGTAGCATCGGATAGTCAAACTAGAGTTAAGGGTAGGACCCAGGCCCAACAGTGAATGGCCAAGACAAAATGAACTCGATGCTATTTTGAACATCCGTTTTTTTGTTTGTTTGTTTGTTTGTCGCATAATGCTTTGTGCATTTTAAACCTTATTGTGTTTTGCTTACCTATTATGGTTTCCGATTCTCTGTTCTTACAGACTGTGTATGTGTGTGTCTGCATTTGTGTTTCTTGAGCCTTTTGTTTGTTGTTTACTACGTTTTATTATCGTTTGTTTTGTTGACCTATTTGTTTTCTAAATATCAGAAGAAAAAAAATAGGTGGAGTTGAGTGGATAGGGAAGTCGGAAGAATTGGGGGAACACACACATAAAAGGAAACCATGATCAAAATATACTGTATGGAAAGGTATATTAAAAAGGAAAGAATGTGTTAATTTGAATGATCTCTTAGGATAACTTTAAAGTAATTGGAAAACAGGACTCTATTCCATACAAAATTTTGAAAATCTGTTTTCCATATCTCTTTTCTTTCATAATAAGTATTATTCTACTTCTAAAAAAATGACAAATTCTGAGAAGAATTTATTAAAATGATCATTTATGGTTATGGTGTAATAATGTTCTTCATATATTTCTGAACATTTTTGCTTCAATTATTTGGCCTAAGTTTTAAGTGAGGACAAATATAGTTGCTGCAGCTTATGAGTGAACCATTCCTTTTGTGTTTAGAATTGTCCCTGTCTTGATGACTTGTCATGATTATATTTGTGCGATATCATTATAGAAAGAACATCTGTCTTTTGACTTGTATAAAATATTTTAATGACTTTTGATTTTTCGAAATTTGTGTTTCTTAAAACTAATTATTTTGAACAACAAACTTGTTTTTTGCATTTTAATTCTGTTTTGAACATAGCTATTCACCAACTCATTCTCTACTCCATAATCTATTTAAATTATGAACCTGTGTTTTCTAATCTTTATTTTGTTTCTTTAGGCTCAATTCACAAATTTTATCCCCAGATTTCTCTTTACTGGTACTCACTGTTGAGCATTATATTTATATTTAAATGTATTCTCTTATCCTGGTCTGTGGATTTACGTCTGCTATCTATCTATCTACTATCTATCTATCTACTATCTATCTATCTACCTTCCTGCTATCTGTCTGTCTATCTATCTATCTATCTATCTATCTATCTATCTATCTATCTTCCTTCCTTTTCTTTCTATCTATCTATTTATCTTTCTTTCTTTCTTTCTTTCTTTCTTTTCTTTTGAGGTAGGGTCTCACTGTGTAACTCTGGCTGACCTGAACCTTTCTATGTTGCCATGGAGCTCATAAAGATCCACCTTCTTCTGCCTTCTGAGTGCTAGAATTAAAAGCATGAGCCACTACACCTCCTTTTTCTAACAGTTTCTTCTTCCTCTTCCTCTTCTTCCTCTTCCTCTTCTTCCTCCTCCTCCTTCTTCTTTTTGTTTTTTGTTTTGTTTTTTTGAGACAGGGTTTCTCTGTATAGCCCTGGCTGTCCTGGAACTCACTCTGTAGATCAGGCTGGCCTCGAACACAGAAATCCACCTGCCTCTGCCTCCCAAGTGCTGGGACTAAAGGCGTGTGCACCACTGCCTGGATTTTTAACAGCTTCTTAAATGCATAAAAGTTATAAGCATCTGGTTCTTTATATAGAATAGTTTACTTTGGCTTCACAGTAAACTGATAGTTTGGTTGGGTATAGAAGAAATATCTTCCCTATTGTGTTTTGAGTTGCCTTCTTGTCTTCTGAAAGTTCACTGTCTCTTATTTTCTTGTATTGGTTGGATTGCTTAGTTGTAAGCACATATAGGTCTCATAAAACAAATGCAATTTATTAAACTATATCAATGGACACAGCATCCCAGAGAATCAGTCATAGAGATTATGTTGGTAACTACAACCCAAAATGTTCTTCAAGTATAGCTTACTGTACTCCACTGCTACTGCCAATTCTATAGAGACTCATACCATGTATGCTAGCTATTAAGCTGAAACTTCTATCATTTCCATTGTCAACAGAATCAGACAGGATGTCCTGTAGTACCTACTACTGAACAGACTTTTCAATTGGCTGTTAAAGATAAGGTAGTCTATGTGCTTGTGCAAAGGTGGCACAGTGAAAAGTGTATGCTATCTTTGAGAAATAGGACTTTACACAGTCACAAACAATGCCATCCAATGAAAAAAAAAATGGGTGATGAAAAAGCATGACAGTCACTGAAATTTAAAGTTCATCTTCATTTCATTGGCTTTATTCAGACAGTGTTTTTGTATTTATTTCAGGCTGGTCATTAGTATATAGCCTAGAATGGCTTTGAACTCAAATAATTACCCTGCCTAAACCTCCTGAGTATTAGAATAGCATACATTGTCCCATTATACCAGGCTTCCCAATTCCATTTCAAAGATAAACTCTGTGCTGGCCATTGGAATGAAAGTTTATATGATTTTGCCTGTCAGTTGGTAGTCTGTGGTGTATGGTCTAGAAGGTGATCTAGGCACCTCCATATATAGAAGCAAAACAGACAGCCAGTCCTTCAAATCAATGAGAAACTGGATTCCAGCAATCTTCAGACCACCATTCCAACTAGAAAAGCCATTTCCCATCTATTTAGTCTCCTAGCAGTAGCATCTATGCCACAACAAATTGCTTTATATGTGCATTATGTGTATATAATAGAGCTACATTGAAAAAAGTATGAAATAAGAACTGCTTTGCCAGATTCCTAAAAGATGTTGCTGTCACGTTCTTACATGAGCAGAAAGTAAATATGGAACTCATAAACTGACATCGGATGCAACGCGTCCCCCACAACACATCCCATCCTTTCTCTATCGTGCCTAGACTTTGCAGCAGTTGACTTTTGAGCCACACCCTTGCGGCATAGCAATCCTGAAAGCATTTCTAGAAACTGTGTCTTTTAGAACTCCTCTTTTGAAGTTATTGCCCAACTAATATAAATCATCTTTCACGCTATAAAATTAGTACCAGGGGATCCATGTGTAGCCATTTTGTACTTATTTACTATACAGTATGTTACAGAGACATTTTTGAAACTAAGATTTGATTATTTTTGGCATCAGAAATTGAACTTTGCTATCTTGGGGGTCAGCTACTTCTGGCACCCTGGGGAAGACTCAGCCATTGAAAGATTCTCTCATTCAAACTTTACATTTTTGTTGTTGTTGTTGTTTTACAGATGTTACTTTCATGTTCTGGAAGTAAACAGATTTTGAAAGGAAAGCCTGATGTCATCATTATGGTGAATTCCTTGGTCTCAAGACAAGAAAGCTCTTAGAGCCTTTGACTAGCTCTTGTGGTAGCTTGCTCTTAAGGATAGGTAGGTCTGAAAACATCTTGATTCTTCTCTAGTACTAGGTCTGTGTATTGATCCAAAGTTTAAACAGGGAAATGATTTATGTTTAATTGCAAATTATTACAGCAACAGCCATCAGCTCAGGGCATGAAGGCTTTCATGACCTTCCTCCTCTTCATTTCTTTTTCTTTTTTTTTTACTTGTTAATAAATTCTTAGTTAAGACATTTGAGGTCCAAACCTTGAACGTGAAATATTTCTCAGTGTGAGAGAATAAGATCATCCTGGAACCTCCTTCTACAAGAAGGATAGCTCCCATGATGCAGTACAGACCATATGTAAGTAACTGTAATGATTGTGTGACATTTCCTAGCATATGTGTGAGGTGGATTAACAGTTGGCTAGGCCAATTTTATCAAGGTGTATGAAGATCACATCATATCCTTTCACTGTCACACCCATAGAGAAAGCTAGCCTGTGGCACAGTGTCCAGAATACATCACTAGAAAAAGAGTTTTGAGCAGATAACAGACTGCCTCCCTGGACCCATTTTTTTCAGATGGTAGAATTAGTGGCCTTTTTGCAGCTGATATGTTCAGGTGGCTAAAATCATCAGATACAAGTGCAAAAGAAAAAAAAACCCTCCATCAAGACTATATAAAGAGTCATAATGCTCTCTCATCACCATCTAGGAGTAGTAATTAGCTAACTCTAATCACACAGATGTTGAGATCACTCTCAATAGTCAAGTGGCAAGAAACAAGGAATATAGGTTACTGATGGACCGTGAAACACAGCTGCCTTATGTATCTTAGCCTGTACCTTTAATATCCATAAATTATAGTTTATCATTTTTCTATAATGCACTTTGATTTTAATTTGTTGCCAAGAAACTAATCTTTGCACTAAAGACACATACATGGGTTTATATATTTTTAATTTTTATTGATTATTTTTTAAATTATTATCTTTCAATTTTTGTACTTTCAAGTTTTGTCAAATTTTTAAAAAATCAGTTAAAGTGTCAAAAGGAACATGTTATATATGTTAACAAGGGGAATTTATGGATTTTTCTGTTGTAAGGTTTTCAGTCAGTTTGACGCTGGTCTCAAGGAAGATATTGCAAGAATGTCGATCTTACAGCTTTCGGAGGCTATGGTGGCAATTCAGTGGGTAGTATGTTTTCCTGGCATGCTCGAAGCCCCAGGTTCATGCCCAGAACAGTGTGTCTCAACCCTCCTAAGGTTATGACCCTCTGATATAGTTCCTCATGTTGTGGTGACCCCCAACCACAAAACTACTTTTGTTACTACTTGATAACTATAACTTTGCCACTGTTGTGAATTGAAATGCAAATCTGTCTTCTGATGGCCTTAGTAACCCAGCAAAAGGGTCTTTCAAGCTCCAAAGGAACTGAGACCCACAGGTTGAGAACCCCTGCTCTAGAGCCTTATAAATAGCACACAATCGCCTGTAGTCATAGCACACTGAGGTGGACACAAGGGGATCAGAATGTTAAGGTCATCCTGAGCTACATCGTGTGTGTCATGCCAGTCCAGGATACATGAGATACTACAAAACAAACAGAAATTTTCTGAAAGAGAATTCTATAAAATCAACACATTTTCCTTCCTTAAATGTTAAACAAATGGTTGGAAGAGACGCCATCTTGACCTGGAATTTGAATTTTAAATTTTTTTCCAAATACTAATTCAATTTTCTTAATATCTACAGAACTTTGCTGTCATCATATATGAGTTAACCTTGGTGTTTTGTGAGTATTCAAGGTGAACTACTAAAACACAATGCCATAGACAGAGCAGCTTATGAACAGAAGAAAATTATTTCTCACCATCGTGGAACTGAGAAGTTTGAGATCATGGTACCTGAGTGGTGAGCTCAAGTATTGACCTTCTTTTGGCTGCAGACTGGTGTCTGTCTGTCTCCTCACATGGCACAGAACTGAGGGGAGCAATCAGGCTCTCGTAACCTCAATAATTAATTTATATAATGACATAAATTCATCTCATTCATAACAACTCCAGCCTTCCAACCACACCCAGTCATGATTAGCTCACAAAGGTCCCATGTCCTAATACTCTTAGTTTGGGGTAGGGTAAATTTTTCACATTTGCATTCACACAGCCTAACAGTCATTTCAAAATGGCACCATTTAAAGAACTCACCTGCTTCATTGAGGTTGTTAAAATTTGTTGATATCTGACGCATCATGCTATCCTCCTATTGTCCTCTCTATTGCTATAGATTAGGGACTGATGCCACCTCATTCCAGATGCTGGGCTTTGGTCTGCAATCGTAATTTTCAGTGTGTCCCCATGGGTTCTGAATAACCTGTGTGCGGAGCAGGTTGAGTGTGGTTCTCAGAAGGAGACTTCTGAGCTAGGACACAAAATCTGGTAGAATCTGGGATTCTACCTCTTGAATGTCTTGGAGTAACTCCCACACAGTCAGAGCAGGAGGGATGGGAAAGTGGTATAAGCAAGACTCTTTGATTCCAGGAGAGAGCACCCCTTCTCAATGAGGGTAATGCATGGAAAAGTAAGTATTCATTAAACAGTAAGCAGGCTACTTAGCTTGTAAGAAGAATTATATAATATTTATACCCTAAAAAGAAGCAACAGACAGGAGTTGATGGGAGAAGAAAAAGAAGAAAACACATAGATGCATATCAACAGAATAGTCTGTTATTCACGTCTTTCAATGACTGCAAATGTTACATAAGCAGCTTTCTAGGATTGAAATGATACTTTCATCACCATCAGACCTCAGATTTCTATTTTTTAGCATGCATAGGCTAGTCCTAAGTTAAAGTTAATTATTTCTCTATATATTAAAAAACCCCACACAATTCAAAACACTGGAGTTGTCTAACATGCTCAGGTCCAAAAGTTCAGGTAGTTCCTAAGAAGGGAGGAAGCAACAAAGAATCCCTCAGGGTGCTAAAGGGACATTTCTTTTTCTTTTCTTTTCTTTCTTTTGTTTTTCAAGACAGAGACCAAGAGCCCAGAACCCATCAGGGAAAACTGAGGATGTCTAGTGAGATCTGTGCCGCTTGCACACTTCTCCTCTTATGGGCCTTTCCATTTCCCCACTGATTCAAAGGTCAGTCTGAGTTAAAGTGCGTTTCTCTCTAGGGTATAGCACAGTTGGTCTGTGTACCTGTGGGTTGTGCATCTTCGACTCCTGATAACAGTGTTCTGTAACTGTTGTTACAACTATACTGAGCGTGAATATGTTTTTCACTATCCCTGAGAAATATAGTTTGACAACTCACCATGTGGGACTCATTTGTCTCTCTGTCATCGATGTGGCAGATGACGTGGGGTACACAAAGCTTAGCATAAGCATGGTCCTAGTTGATTTTAAATGCGAAACGATTCCACTATTTTTCTCATCTGGGGTTCTTTCGGGTGACTCAACGTGTTAGAAGTGTTTGGGGAGTAGGCTCTAAACTCTACCAATGAATTAAATATATGGTATGTATTTAAATCCTGGTAAGAATCATTAGAATCCAGGGAAAACTGTATTTTTGAAATGAGTAATAGCTCCCTAGTTCTTTTCCCTATGATCTTTCCATATCCTCATGGCACTCTTTGTTAGTTATCCTGTAGTAAACTATGATTCAGACATGGCTAGCCTTTTTCCCAGGATTCACTTGTCAAAGGAGATGCTGGAACAGAATCACAGGGCCTTTGCTGTATAGCTTGTATTCTTTACATTGCAAATCCTCTTTGTAGCGTTGAAAGAAGACAACAGCCTAACCATGGGCTTTATTTAGAACCTGCCCTGCAGTGTGGCATTGTTGATCACAATCCCTTGGCACCTGTCTAAGAGAATCCTAAATCATCCAGTGGTTAGTCAAGGTACTGTCTCAGGCTTACCCTACGCAATGCTGTGATGCAGAATTTTATTCTCAGCACACCCAAAGGAGTAGAATAGGATTTGAACAATAAGCGATTATTACTGGAGTGTTTAATACATTGATACATTCATGGGAGGAAACACAATTCCACCTCCTTTTATTGGGTGTAACAAAGCTCAAATTTGCTTTCACAAAGCAAATTTTTTCCCTTTTAACTTTTAAACCCATGTGCACTTTAAAGGAAATTCAATCCACATGCCTCTAAGTTATTTGCACTTAATTCATCAAATGTTGTTTGGTAAAAGCTATTTGGTTTCCCAGAAGCCTTAGAACACTTGTTTATAGGATTTTAAAGCCCTTCTTTCCTTCAAATAGAAAGTCTCATTTTGTTAGGTTTTCCCTTCAGCCTAAGTCAAAAATGACTCAAACTCAAGACCCTGGGTGTTCCTGGAAACTATACATCTCAACAGTACTATTCAGGCTTTCCATGCTGTCGTGCCTGCCATCAAGATGGAGCTCTTCAGACATGTCATTTTGGTTGTGGATGCAGGCAGACTCAGTGAGAGTCAGATATGCTCAACAATGCAAGTTTACCCTTAGATCACGTGCTCCATGAAATTCGCTCTCCATTTCTATAGCGTTTTTTTCCCCATTCTCTCAGTCAAATGTTGATTGGCTACTGCTGCACTCGTTCCTTCTAAGACGCTCATTCTGGCTTTAGATCCTAAAATGAAATAACATAATAAGGAGGAAACGAAAGCCGTGTGATGTCACCACTTATCAAAAGAAGACGACTGCATTTCTTACTGAAAAATGGAGAGATCAATGGATTTCATCGTTAAACATATTCAGAGGATCTGAGGAGCTAAGCCTCAAGACGGAACAGCCTTGTCTCAATGGTGTAACTGTAATTACACTAAATGTCTTTGAGTTGAAGGTAAATAGCTTTTGCACTGTGCTGATCATTAATAAATATCCATTCTATATCGCGCGCAGTGCATTTTATGTATTCTCACCACAGTCCTGCTCTCCCACACTGGTTTAGAAAAAAAGATTTTTGGTAAGATTCTCGGTAAGAATTCATCACCAAAGAAATGGTGGAGAAAATTCTCCACCAAAAGAATGGTTGGAGAAATGTCATAGTCAGTGACTTGCTTGCTTTGCAAGCATGAGGGCCTGAGCTTAAATCCCTGAAATCATGTTGAAAAGCCAGGCACAGTGTACTTGTAATCCCTAGCCTAGGGGTTTAGAGTAGAGACAGATGAATTTCTGAGGCATGCATGTTTCTGCCATCAACACCCATATTTCCAAAATCCCTTATTATTATGGGAATGGCAACCTCTTCTGTTGTTACTTGTGATTCTAATATTAGTTAACAGACATGGACAGAAGGAACTTCAAGTGAGGCACTGGCTCCAGCAGGTTGGCCTGTGAGACTGTCTGTGGGGTGTTTTCCTCAGTTGCCAATTGGTAGAGTCTAGCCCACTATGGACACTGTCAGTCCGGGCATATGTTCCTGGGTTGTATAAGAAAGCTGACTAAGTACAAACAGGAGGGAAGTGAGCCAGTAAGCAATGTTCCTCCATCACTACTGCCTCCAGCTTCCAGTTCCTGCCTGACTTCCCTCAAAGACGGAATATAGCCTGTAAGATAAAAATATATCCTTTCTTCTCCAGGTTGCTTTTGGCCATGGTATTTATTCAGTAGAAAAATAAATATATTACTAAACACTCCATGTTTGACTATTTCTCAACAATTCACATGCTTTGTGTGTTTGTCCATTTACATATCCGGGTTATGTACTACATAAGTAGTTATGTATTATACAAGTATTGTATGTGTTATACATCTAAAAGCTAGATGTGATGGTGCATGCCCGTATTTGGAAGGTTAAGATACAAGAGATGCAGATTTGAGATTAGCCTAGACCAGAGCATTAGCTTCTTTTCTTGTTGCTCTGCAAAAAATACAAGGTAAAAAGCTAATTAAGGAAGAAAGGATACAGTTTGGCTCAGAGTTTGAAGGAATACAGTTCACCACAGTTCCCATGGCGTGGCAGAGAGAGTGTGAGGCAGCTGGTAACATAGCCCTTGTGATCGGGAAACAGAGAAATGGATACCGTGCTTAGTTTTCTTGCTTTTTTATCCCTTTGTATTCAGTCCATGCGCTCAGGCCACACGATGCTGACACCTGCATTCCGATCTCCCCTCCTCTGTTAAACCTCTCTGGAAACACCCTGACAGGCACACACTAAGATGTGTCACCCATGTGATTCTAAAGCCTATCAAAGTGACAATGAAGATGAACTATTATAGCAACAGAGGGAGGATTTCTCACCACGCCCATCATCAACAACAGCAACAACAGTGGCAGCAGCAGCAGCAACAACAACAACCACAACAACAAACCTTTAAATGACTTAGGAATACCAACAGTGTCCTACTCCCATCCTATTCTCAGAACACAACAGAAACCTCAGTACATTTGGGTACCTGATGAAGAAGTTGGGTGGATTTGTAATCCCGGTGTGTACGTGTGTAACAGTCAAAACAGCTTATGCTTTTTGTAACCAACTTAAATCAGAGCTGAGCTCATACTGGGTACCAGACTTCAAACTTTATTTGCTATCTCATATATTCATATATGTCTCTGTCTGTGTCTCTCTCTCTCTCTCTCTCTCTCTCTCTCTCT
>JANHMN010000013.1:19433685-19447974 GCA_030674055.1 Rhabdomys pumilio
CTCTCTCTCTCTCTCTCTCTCTCTTTCTCTCTCTCTCTCTCTCTCACCTTACCCCTCTCCTTCCTCTCCCTTCTCTCCCAGTCTCTTTCTTGGATCTCGTCTAGCTCAGACTAGTCTCAAATTCACCAAGGAGCTGAGTTTAATCCTGAGGTTTGCACTGCCCCATTCACTTTACACACTATGCAGATCGAACCTAGGACCTTCTTTATGCTAGATGAGTTCTCTATAAACTGGGTTATAGCCCTAGCTCAGCCCCAGACTGGGCCCCAGTTCCTTGTGTGTATGCATGTGTGTTCACATGTGTACAAATGCATGTGTCTAGGAAGAAGGAACAGGGGTAACTATAAAGAGGAAAGAATGAAAGGAATAGGGAAGGAGAACTTGAAAAAATATGTTTAACTTACAATACATACAATACTTGAATGGAATATATAGCATATCACTGTGTACAGTGAATACACACAATTGAACATTTTAAAAATAAGAAGAAGAAAAAAAGGAAAAGGGTAGACTTTTCTGAATTGGGTAGGTTAGAACATAAAAATTTTTTTTCCATCTTTGGAAAAAATTGCCCCCTGCCCCATATTGCTTTGAAGAAGTGACTGGAGAGATTTTGGTTAATATTTATCTAACTTAAAGAAGACCTAGCTCAGGGTCTTCTTTAAATTAGATAAATATTAACCAGTAGGAGGATGAGACCAGAGAATTACAGATTCAAGGACAAGACTGTACTGTAAAGGAAGACACCCTGAGACATTTCGTGAGAGCCTCCTATGTGGGGTAGTGAGAAGAGAACTGGGGATACAGTTCAATGGTGGTGTGCTTGCCTGATAGGCAAGAGCCCACGAGCTCAGTCCTTGGTAGCAGAAAAGAAACCATTCTGGACACCATTTACCTCTCCTCAGGTCTCTATCCCAGCTCAATATAACCATGTGACTTAACACTGACTAGAAACACGTAGCTCCTCTTCGGCCTTCCAGGACTTCTGCCCCTCCTTGACCTCGAGCGTTGCTTACGAATGAGGTCCTTGTAGAAATCTGACAAGAAGCATTTGGCAAATGTGTGCTTTTAAGCCAGAAGCATAACTGTATTTTTTTCTGTATTTGAAAATCTTCAGATTGTTTCCTTTGTCGTTGTAGTTAGATGCTTCCTGTAAGGTATCTCACTGCACAACACCTAAAATGAGCCCCCGAGAGGGCACGTGACTCACCTGCCACTCGTACAAATCCCAAAGACCCCAAACAACAAAACACTGTGTACCTGGAGTTTGCTTTGAACTACTTTGTTTTTTATTTTTTATTAAAAAAACGTTTTTCAAACAATATATTATTACACTTTCCACTCCCCCGTCCTCCAAGTCCTCTCCACCTCTCTGCTGTACAAACTCCAAGTCCTTTCTATACTTCTCTTTAAAACAAATAAAACCAAGCAAAACCAAGAAGCAGACAGAAAACCTCCACAAAAACACAGAATAGAAAACTAAAATATACCAATAAAAGACCAATAAAGCAAAAGAAGACAAAAAGAAATAAATCTGATTTGATTAGTAATATGCTGTCAGGTTCCTTAACATATGGAGATTATGGACACTTAATACTGTGATCTATAGGATCTAAATTATTCATCCATTAAGAGTAACAGAAACACTAAGAAGGAATTTTTCCCATCTCTAATCCTGCCCCGGTACGCCTTATAACACATAAAAGCTTTTCAGTCTCTCCCTTATTCTGTCACAAATTTAGACAGATTCATTTGTGTTCATGATTTAGGGGCATGCAACCTGATATCACAGGTAAGTTATATTTGAAATCCCTTTTCAAATGTGCTGCACTTTCGTTTTATCGCCACCATAAAAATCAATAAAAATAATCACTGGAATGGCTTTATCCCAAATATGTCAGCCATGTGTGCAGTATAAGAGCCTAACATCTCTGGAAAAATCAGGTACAAATATCATCAGACTGGTCGGTGAAAACTTTGTAGCAGTGTCTTTAAAGGGTCCCTGAACATGAGAGATATGAAGCCGCTATGTAGAGAAATCCTGACTTTAAACTATACTTTGGTGTTTCCTCCATTTTGTTAAGAGAAGCTCATTGGGGAAAGAAATCTGTAAAAGGCATTTTCCAAACCAGTTATTCAGTTGGCTTCTATTCAACCCCTATGCATGTATTCAGGACAGAAGTATCTTAGTTTACCCTAGGGTAAACCCTTGCAATCTCCAGGCTTAAGCTATTTAAGATACCTCTTCCAAGGATTCCCAAGATCCTGTAACCCAGAACACAGGCTGCTGAATTCACAAGTCTCCTGAGAGCTGTCTGTCTTTCTTATCTCTTAGTTTTCCCACCATCATGGGAGGGATGAAACACTCAATGTTCTCTCTTTTCTCTGCACAGTATCATGTGTGCTATCCTGAGCCCAGAAGGCACATGTAAGTCAAGGACTCTCAAGCTTGGCTGTATAAATAGATCATGGGCTCAGCAAGTTCTATGTATTATCTATACTTTTTTTCTCCGTGAGCAAACCTAAGTCTGACTCTTTCTCTGAGACTGAAATCATGGCTTCTCATAGACTACAGTTACTCATGTGAATAAGAAGATGACACACCCTGTGGGCCTTGAACAGAAATAAGGACAAAAGCTTCAGTCATACTACCAGTAGGAATTGGTCTTTGGAAGAACCTACCTAAAATGTTTTGATAATAATATGAAATCATATCTTCAGGAACCAAAGATTACAAATAAGAACATCTTAAATGTGTTGGTGTGTAATAGAAAATGAAACACTCCAGGCAGTAGTATATATTTGATTGGATATACATTCAGAGGTGGGTCTGTGGTTGATATTCCAGAGAACAATGGTGACTTGAATGATGGTGTAAGCATCTACTCACTGGGAATGTGTGAACTTGCTACTCACTGGAAACGTTGCCTAGCCAGAAGTCAGATAACAGCCAACCTTCTTTTTTAAGACCAGGGAAACCTTTACATACTAAGATTTAAAGAATAAAAGCACCAAGAAAATAAAAAACGTGAGTCTGCCTCCAATCAAAGGCAGTGACTTTATATACTGAAAATAAGATTTAATATATTATAAAAACAGTTTTATGTAATTTCTTCCATGGTAAAGTCAGCTCCTTTGAAGGTTAACTCCTACCCAAGTGTGTATTGTTAAATGTGTGTAATTGATCCTGACTTTAGACAGCATCATGGCCATGCTTTGCTTTAGATGGGCTCTTTCTCTGGAGTCATTCAACTTCTTAGAAACCCAGGGATGAAAGGCTACCCTCCACAGTGTGCGGCCAGGCATTGAACGTGCCCTTGACTTAGAGGGATTAACTGATGAAGCCCGATAGTGGATCACGATTCCTTGAGATTCACTGTGGTGTAAAGTCAGAGCAGGCGCTGCTGCACCATGGCACCTTGAGTCACACGTATTTCATATCTGATTTTGTATTTGGATGCCGTCCTCCTCTGCTCAGGACCTGCAGTCCTGCTCCCACCTTTTCTCAGACTTGAAAGTTCAGGTTCAAACAGGTGAAGTAGATTCCTTTAGCTAATGCCAGGCTAGGGAAGACTGCCAGGAAAGAGGACTTCATCTCCACACAGGGCACAAGAAGTTAATGTTGCAGCTCTCGATGGCACTGAATTTCATTAATTAGGTGTTAATATTTCCAGTGTGAATCATTCTAATGAAGTGTTTATTCAATGAGAGGAGGAATGGGGTGGAGCCACGGTGTTTTAGCTGTAACTCCAACAGGCTAGAATTTCTTCTGCCTAATTACTTGAGGGGTGTCCTATGCCGCTGACATGTACAGATGTTCTTTTTACAAAAGGAGCCAGTTCAAGGAAGTAAAAAATGTTTAGAAGTCTTTATTTGCAAAAATATTTTAACAGACTTATGTTCTGCAATCTTGAAACAATGTGTGTGTTTTAACTTTCCTCATCGCTCCAACCTGACAAGCAAAGAGAGATCTATCTGAGCTCATGGTTTGAGAAGATACTGTTTGTCATGGAAGGGAAGGCATGGCTGTAGGCATCGGTGCCTCCAAGACGATTGACATGTCCCATAGCTGCTTGGTCACATCTCAGTGAGCTAGGAGGCATAGAGGAGATAGAAAGTTGGTCCAGGCTACAAGTCCAAAGGCTCATTTAGCAAGGGATGTACTTCTTCTAGCTGGTCCCACCTCCTAAAAGGCTTCACAACTTTTCCAAGATAGCACCACCAGCTTGGGGTTAAGTGTTCAAACATGCTTAAGGAATGTTTTCTATCTAAGAAGTAACAATGAGTTATATAAAATTTATGATGCGATTTATGCACAAAAATTTGATTTTCACTATTTCCATGTTGACTAATTATAGACTGTTATGATAACACATGTACATAGGTAGGCAATACATGTACATATCTATACATACACTTGTTTTGAGGGTTAAACAGAAGCAATATGAAAGACTAAATAGCACAGGGGAAATTTTAAGATTTTGAGACTCCTTTAGAGTTCCCTCTTTTTTGTGGGAAAGGGAAGCCCTTCCTAGACACCAACACAGAGAACAGCTGTCTTGGATGAATCGTATCCTTGGAGAAGTCACCTCTCAGATTTTTAAATACACCCACTCGACTGTCTAACAAATTTGATATTCCAATCTCCTCTCCCTTCCTTGTTCTGCCATAGGAAACAATTAGAAAGCAGAGTCTCCTTTTCCCCAGGGCATTCTCACAAGGACACAAAGACAACAAAGACTAAAAAGCACATGTCTGCTTTTCTTTGGACTATTTCTCCTAGAAGATGATTTCTGAACATGTTTCTCCATCACACTTGTCCTTGGGTGGGTCTTACTTGTCACCATACAGTCTGATATGTAAAGAAACAGAACTGAAAAGCATGTAATGAGTATATCCTGAGGAGCCAGAGAGTGTGGTACTTGCTGCTTTTGTTGCTGCATTCTGTGACGACGATTCTTCCTCATGTCTTCCACTTTGTGTCTTGCAGACGAGAACCAACATTGCAATACCCAATCCTCATCTGCCTGTGCTGTTTTCAATGAACAACTGGTTTGAAGCATTTAATTTTAAAGCATTTGTTCTTTTTACATTTGGTATTAATTCAAAGGAAAACAAGTACCCCAGTGAATCCGTTCTGTGAATGTTTACATGGACATTACAAGGATGTCATACATGCTACACATATATGGTTCCTTAACTCATTGAGGGGAACAAGTCTTGGGACATTTGCCCAGGAAAAGATGTCCAAGAAAAGCAGACACCACTGGATTGTTTCAACACTGTCAACTAAAGTGGAAATTCTGCTAGTGAGAGACTTCTGTTCATGGTGAAGTTGCCTGTGCAAAACATGATTTCAAGATGGCTTTTTGGTAGAAACCACTGCTTGTATTTGCTTATTAGTGGTATTTGAGAATATACTGCCTGCTAGGCAAGATGCAAGCATGTCTAATCATAAAGACTTGAGAATCATTGTGCTGTTTTTTTTTTTTAATTAAAATGTTTCAATATCCAAAGAGAAGCCCATGAAATTGAAGAGATGAAAAAGTCTCTGGATGATAAATTCATATTCAAAATTCAAATTTGTATCAAACAATTTTTTTTTGTCTCCCAAAAGACAAAAAAGTCACTAAGAAGACCCAGACTGTGTGTGAATGGACAGCAAAGGAATTGGTTGGAACCAGCCAGCAGATGTACAGCTGTTGAAACTCTTGGGCAGTCCCAGAGAACTGTTAATCTGTATTGGCTACAGAGAAGAGATTTCACACTAACTTTCTCATGAGTCAACTACCAGAGAAGACTGTAAGAGAAACAGGTTTATACCATGTCACCTGACATGCTTCATATATTAATTCTGCTCCTGAACTTTGGTCTGTTTTATAATTCAAGATAAGCTACTAAGTTAGGTCTGCAGACGACATAAATTCTTATAGTTGGGATAATATCAGCTCCTAAAAAACTAATCCTTCCTTGTCCCACCTGAGTAAAGATAGAAGATACCACTCTTAACACGGGGCACTATAAAGCCAGTACTAAACAGAAACGATCAGTGATTTGCTACTTTGTATCAATCCCTTTCAAAGAATCTGTTCCTTCTAACAGTCTTCCTGCTGAATTGTAATAGTCTTTTGGGCAGATATTTTCAGCATACCTTAATTCATCCTAGATTATTACATTCTGGTCAACTCTCATCTAAGCTCCCAAAGACTAGTAAAACTAGAGTAATCAGTAAAACACAAAGAAATAATGACAAATCTGGGAGTGAAGCATGCATAAAGAGGTCTTTAGTAGTCTCTTTTACAGCGTGTTATGTCTCAATAACAAAGGGTTTTTATTATCATGGAGTTTGCTCAAGAAAGCAAACAGAACAGGAAGGCCCTATTCACTTTGATTGAAAGACTGTTCTGTGCCATAATGGAATGAAAAACGCCAAAGCCCGGGTCCCTTGCAGAAGTTTAGCCACAAACATCAGTCACATAGACACTGTGTGCCTTGCTTAGAAAAAACTGATCTTTTTTTTCTATTCTTTTTCATAGTTTTTCAAAGAACATTATCTTTAGAGTTTAACCATCTTTGCAATCCTTCTTTCCTTCTTTTCCTTCTTCCTTTCTCCCTTCATTCCTTTGTTCCTTCCTTCCTTCCTTCCTTCCTTCCTTCCATCTTTTCTTTGTTCCTTCTTTCTTCCATTTTCTTTCTTTCCCAATTTATATGAGAATTTTCTTCCACTTGTGGGGAAAGTTAAACCAATTCAGAGACTGCATTTCATGAAAATTTTACCTACTAAGGCAAAAGCATGTTCTATCCCGTTTAAGGATGCATGAATCAGAACTAAGCAAATAAACACAGAGGAGGGAGTGTCATCCATTCAATAGAACTTGGTACACTCTAACACGAATCTCAGTGTATCTTAGCCATTGTTGTCTACATTGAAGAAAGTTATGAAGACAGCTGAATTTCTATTTAAATTACCATCATCCTAACAGTCTCTGGCATGTGCTGAAAGCTTACACTATACCAAGCTCGTGATGTACATCACTTAGCAATCTGGAAATCTATGAGGCAGAAACTTATCAAATATCGACTTTTTAGTACTGGAGATACTTAGTGTAATTAAGATTTTTTATTCCTGGGTAGTAGAAAACTTTCTGGTCCTGAATTCGAGTCTCTTCATCAACGTGCTTTTAACCATTCCATGGAGCGTATGTGGAAGACTGTCTCCTGCCCCTCTATGTGAGTAAGTTTTTGTTCACACGATTCTGACTGCTACCTTTAAGAAACACAGTATATAATGTCATGCGTAAGTTAGCTCAATTACATTCATTTGAATCTAAATTGAAAAGTGCAAAGTATCTTTGTCAAACTAGCAACTAACCATGAACATTTCCTGGGAAATTTGAAGGAAGTTACAACCTATCTTAAATCTCTGATGTGTGGGATGATAATTTCCCAATAAACTCAACCCTGCTACTTTGAAACATTTAAAAAATTCTAACGATTATTACCAGTGCCTCCAAACAAGACCGGCTGGAGACAGCCAGTCAGAAGCCTCAGCTGGGTTACACTTGAGTTTTATTTCAGAAAGGTAACTTAGCAGAAATGGAGTAACTATTCATTATTTCCTGTCATTTTTATATTGTTTTTTTTTTTGCCATGCATATTGTGCAGTAATTGCAGGAAATTAAATTTGAATTTTGTGACACAAGCATGTTGTGAATATCATAAAAAACACATATGTTCATAAATAGCAAAAAAAAAGGAAAGGTGATAAAATTACATTTAGAGAACTTTTACAAGCTTTTGGAAACAATGGGAAAGAGAGTGTTTTAAGGTTCTTTGTTCAGACTAAATTCTGAGCACATCAGTGTCTTGGTTTGGTTGGCATTTTTAAATAATTTCTTTAGTGTGTTCTTCTAGGGCATTTTTCAATGGTTTGTGTGTGTGTGTGTGTGTGTGTGTGTGTTCAAGACAAAATTTAAAATGCTGCATGCAAGGAAGTGACTTGAATTCTTACCTGTGGCCAGTGATGACAGAGCCAACTGATGAAGCCATTTCTTGGGAATAACTCTATGTGACTTCAACCTGTAGTCTTCATCTTCTGCTTCCTTATTACTCTTTCTTGTGACACTTGCTGCTGTTCTCTCCTAGTCAGTGGTCTTCTTTTCAATCTTTTCTTTTAATTATTATCATTTTATTTATTCACTTTACATTCTGTTCACTGGCCCCCTCTCAGTCACTCCCTCTCACGATTTCCCCCTCCCCTTCTCCTGTGAGCTGGTGTGGGCCCTCCTGGGTATCTCCCCACACTGGCACATCAAGTCTCTGTGAGGCTAGGGACATCCTTTCCCACTGAGGCCAGACAAGGCAGCCCAGCTAGAAGAACATATCCCATATTCAGGCAACAGCTTTTGGGATAGCCCTTGATCCAGTTGTTCAGGACCCACATGAAGACCAAGCTACACATTTTTGCTACATCATGTGTAGGTAGGCCTAGTTTCAGCCTTCGTATGTTATTTGGCTGGAGTTCAGATTCTGAGAGTCCCAAGGGTCCAGGTTAGTTGACTCTGTTGGTATTCCTGTGGGGTTTCTATCTCCTTTGGGGCTGCAATTCTTCCTCCTATTCTTACATAAAATTCCCCAATCTCCATCCACTGTTTAGTGGAGGGTGTCTGTATCTGCCTGAGTCAGCTGCTGGGTGGAGCTTCTCAGAAAACAGCCATGCTAGACTCCTGTCTGGGAGCATAACAGAGTGTCATTACTAGTGTTAGAAATTGGTGCTTGCCCATGGGATGAGTCTCAAATTGGGTTTGTTATTGTTTGGCCATTCTCTCAATCTCTGCTCCATCCCTGGTCCCTGTCTTTCTTGTAGACAGGATGAATTTTGGGCTGATAGTTTTGTGGATGGGTTGGTGTCCCTATCTCTTCATTGGGGTTTCTGCTTGTCTACAGGAGGTGGCCTCTTCAGGTTCCATATCCCCAATTCTGTGAGTCACTGTTAAGAACACCCCCATTTCATTCTTGGGTACCTTCCACATCCCAGGTCTCTGTCTCTTCCTGGAGATGTTCTCCATCTCCCGTCCCTATCAGTTACAGATTTTCATCCATTCTCATGGTCGTCTGGCCATCCATCCTGTCCCTCCCCATACCTGATTCTGAAATGCCCCATTCCCCTCCCCATCTTTCCTTCTCAGTTCCCTCCATCAATTTACCTCTTATGACTATTCTATTCCCCCTTCTAAATGAGATTCAATCAAATTCTCTTGAGCCTTCCCTCTTATTTAGCTTCTTTGGGTCTGTGGACTGTAGCACAGGTATCTTGTATTTTATGGCTAATATCCACTTATAAGTGAGTACCTGCATGTCCTTTTGGGACTGGGTTACCTCACTCAGGATGATATTCTCAAGATTTATTCGTTTCCCTTCAAAATTCATGATGTCTTTGTCTTTAATAGCTGAATAGTATTCCATTATGTAGATGCAACACACTTTCTTTATCCATTCTCCGGTTGAGGGACATCTAGGTTGTTTCCTGTTTCAGAACATTTGTGGATAAAGCTGCCATGAATACAGCTGAGCAAGTGTCTCTGGGCTGGTGGAGCATCTTATGGGTATATGCCCACCAGTGGTGTAGCTGGATCTTGGCGTAGTTCTATTCCCAGTCTTCTGAGAAGCTGCCAAATTGATTTCCAAAGTGGCTGTTCAAGTTTGCACTCACACCAGCAGTGGAAGAGTGTCCCCCTTACTCTCTGTTCTTGCCTTCAGTCTTCTTAACAACACTGAATGCATCGTGATGCCAAAAGCTTATAGTCTGGATGGGGGCTTGAAGTCACTATCACTATCTCAAACCCAGCTCTGATTTCTCCAGGTCAACAGTGGTTCTTTTCACATTTAGAAACACACACACACACACACACACACACACACACCCCAAAAGAAAAACAAAATCCTTCCATTTTCTTATGTGAAGAGTAGGAGGGAAATTCATTCTAATATAGCTGAAAAATTATAGACCACTGACTTCTACCAGATTGATGTCATGCAGAATTGACATGTCCTATAAGCATACAACTTTCTGTCAAATGTCAAAAATTACTCACAACCATCAAGTGGCATGGCCACTCCTGCTCAGAGTTTGTCTTTTTAAAGCACTTAGTGGTCAGGTTATTGATATCAACCTCACTGTTGAAAAATAATTGCTAGAGAGTTTTGTAAGCTTTCATTTTTCATAAACAAAAATTATGCCTCAATCGACGCTCCACATCCTTCAAGATTCTTAAACAGTATTTCTACCTTTATTCTAAGCCAAGCTTGTCATAAGGGTATTCCCAAAGCAAGCCCACTCTTTTCCCTGACTGTGCTGTTTCTGCTGCTGTAGTCAGGCTCAAAGCTGTGGAGGTAAGACTTGTTTCTCCTATGTCATTAGCTATAGTTAAATGCCAAGTTGGCATGTTGATAAATTTATTTTATTTTTATATTTGACTTCTTTGCTTATGGAAAGTTTGTGTTAAAGAAATCTTATTTTAAAGTTCCATATCTAAGAAAAGTAGTTCTGGAAACAGGAAACAAACTGAGAACCTAGAATCTACACAGAAGTTCTAAAAGGAGTCCCAGAAACTCCAGGGATGATCACTAATCAAGGACCACAATGACAGCATCAGTCTCCGTGTTTCCAAGAAGCAGTGGGAAAGGGAGAGTCAGAAGGGTATCAAGGTGAATCTGTGCATCTGATGTGAGCCTTGGTTGTTATCTGTTAACTTTGCTATCTTTCTCGCTTCTATCTCAGGATTATTATAAGGATCAACTAAGAGTCTACATTAAAAAACAAACAAACAAAACCCCCCAAAAATCCCACAGTGACCTATGAATGTCCAGATTTAGGGAACCATCACCTCTTCTCTTGACTTCTAGGCCTCCCATTTTTAACCCCCATTTCCATTCTGTGCTCCCCACATCACATATACTTAGACCCCATGATATATTTGCAGGTGGCCCACAATCATGTGTCTTCTAAGTTAAGAACAAGAGAATGATCCCAGTATCTGGGCTTTCACAGTGAAGCTGAACCTCTTCAAGAACTATGTCATGTCATCATCTGTTGCACAAACCCCGAGCTTCTGCAAGATCCTCCTCTTCTGTAGGGCATCAGACCCCTTGACACCTCTGTCCAGCCAGCTCCTTTGGCACAAAATCCAAATCAAGGCCCATCTTCAAAGCTTCTTGCCCAATGGTACACTTTCTGACCCATCTCCCTCCTTATTTTCAATAGAAAAAAGGAAAAGACTCCATGATTTTTTGATGTGGGACTCAAGTCATCACAGGCAAGAAGGAATAAGAATTTAGGGTATTTTCCCATCAAACCACAGTGAACTTTTAACAATCTGAATGGTATCTGCAAGAGTCTCCGTTTTTGCTGTCTCTCTTCTGAGACAGGCAAACCTTTATTTATAGTCATTCTCAGTTTATTATATCTGTTTTCCTTTTGTTGAAAGGCTCAAACTCTAGTTGGAGGAGAGTGCTGTGGTAATGGGGCTCAATATGGCCCTGCTTCCTAAAGTGTTTTATCACCTAAACCAAAGAATGCTGCTTTTGTGCACCAGAAGGTTTTGACAAACAATGTCTGCTGTACACCATAGGGCATCCAGTAATAAGCTCAGTGCCAGTTATGGATTGCCACTTTTGCAGCTTTCATTCAACAGGATCACACAACCCTGCCCCCTCCTCCAACATTATAGGTTACTGCCACTGTTCTTGGCTATTCTTCAGAATATGTTGGGATTCTGTGACTGAAGACATCACCTACTTGGATCGTTGGACGTAAAGAAATCAAATTTCCAGTACCAAATTTGGAAACATCATCCTTACTGGCTGTCCTTCAAAGGGCTTGATGGTGCTATGCATGCTACTAGGGGTGAAACAACTATCAATAGTGTTACCTGCCGGGCGGTGGTGGCGCACGCCTTTAATCCCAGCACTTGGGAGGCAGAGGCAGGAGGATTTCTGAGTTCAAGGCCAGCCTGGTCTAACGAGTGAGTTCCAGGAGAGCCAGGGCTACACAGAGAAACCCTGTCTCGAAAAACCAAAAAAAAAAAAAAAATAGTATTACCTAACTGTGAACCCAAAGAGCTACACTAATACTTAGCTTGGCAAGATATAACTGCTGGCAAAATACTAGCAGGAGTGCTATGTGAGCAACCAACCTCATTTTGATTGGATTTAAAGTATGATGCTAAAGACAAAACCCATGCCTGGCATTGTTAATTGGGCTAAAACCTCATGGCTGACGAGGTCATGAAGACCCTATATGATTAATCTGCTCACTAAATATAGTGATAAACCGTTTCCTAAGTTCTTATCTTTATACCCATAGAATAAGCGCATCTTCACCCCTCAGCAGAGAACTGTCTTTCTATAGTAGGTGATGGTGAATATAGAGACCCACAACCAGTTATTGTGTAGAGAATAAGAGAGTGTGGAGTGTGAAGTTCTAAATGAGCAGCTAGACCACACACACACCCAGAGCTCGAGGATCATGCCAAAAGAGGGAAGGGAGAGATTGTAAGAGCTAGGGAAAAAGACATTTGCAGAGAAACTGCATTTGCCAGACATGACAGCATTGTTGCACATGAACACACAATAGCTGTTATTGTTTGAATAAGACCTGTCCAAGGTCAAACCAGCACAAATCTCTACATGGACGAGAGTTGGGTTCATGTCCCACTCTTATCTCAGCAACTATTGGCAACTGGTGACTGCTGTGGGAAGGAGAGCCAACTTTCTCCAGGGATGTTGTCTTTCATAGACTAGGGATGCTTGGTAGATGCTCCTATAGACAACAGTAAGTGGACTCAGTGTCTTTTGTTCATTTGCTTATTTTCAAGAGCATATGGAGTTGAAAAGAAAAAAATAGTAGAAGGGATAGGGAGAAGTTGATGAGGAGGGAGATGGGACTGGATCTGATAAAAATAAATTATACACACATACAAAATTCTCAAAAAAAAAAAGTGAACATAGGCTAACTAGAAGAAGACTTTTAACAGAAAACAGAAACTTACTTTCAAGTATAAATGAGAAAAGAGTACCCTCCCTTGTAGCAGAGCTTATCTGTGTTTAATGTGGTGACTAAAGAATTTGTAGAAAATTCACCATGAGGCAGAATCACCCAGGTAGGCTTTGAAGATCCTCATTCATTACACTCTTCCCAGAGACATTAAATAACCTGTTTAAATAAGAAGATAATGGTGGTTTTAAATGATCAAAGCTCCTTGGGAATAATTACCTGCTTATGTTAAAAGCAGTTTTTCTTTTAAGTATCTTCAACCCTTTCTTGATGACTTATCTTACAAGTTATACATATCATTTTTCTTTAATGAGGGTAGACTCAACTGAGTAAAGATGACTTTACTATACCATCAATGGAGTGATTTCTTGCTATTTAGTGGCTTTTTAGCCAGTAATGTTATACTTGAGCATGTCTCAGGAATATGGTATTGCAAGGATACTCCCCTGAAACTATATTTTGTGTGCATGTGCATGCACGTTTGTGTGCGTGTGTGTGTGTGTGCGTGTGTGTGTGTGTGTGTGTGTGTGTGTGTGTGTGTGTGAGAGAGAGAGAGAGAGAGAGAGAGAGAGAGAGAGAGAGAGAGCTTGTTTTATAAAATGTTACTGCTATTATACATGTAACCTAGTTGTAAGTTAGAATGTACAGCCTATTCTCATGGGGATGGGATAGGCACAAAAAGATCCTGTTCCATCACAGAAAATTCATTACAGGTGTTTGCGGGGGGAAGGAAAGGCACCCTCAAACATAATAATTCTTGGCCAAAGTGGAATGATGGGGTTTAGATTTAACTCTGAAATGGGCTGAGTACAAAACAACAGCTTCTAAGAGAGAAAGTACAAACAACAGGCAATTAAAAACAGTTTAAGACAATTAAATCAACCAGCTCCAAACATTCCCTTAGACTATTTCCTTGGGAGATTTGCTCAGTTACAGAACAGATAAGGGAAACTCTACAAAGCCGGGGAGCATCTCTGATCGGAAGGGTTAGAGCTGTCAGGATGAGAGCAAGACGGTTAGGCTAGAAAAGCTGGAGTAGGTGAAAAGAGACAGACCTATCGGTGAGCATGGAGAAGGAACTCTGGTGGTTTGCACAGGGTCCCATGGAACAGCAGCTGAATACTCAACGTATGAAAGTCTCAGGAAGCTATCCAAGGCCCCAAAGAGTCACCTGACAGAACTTCTCTTTCTCTCTCTCTCTCTCTCTCTCTCTCTCTCTCTCTCTCTCTCTCTCT
>JANHMN010000013.1:19453777-19469794 GCA_030674055.1 Rhabdomys pumilio
GAGAGAGAGAGAGAGAGAGAGAGAGAGAGAGAGAGAGAGAGAGAGAGAGAGAGATATGCTGGACCTGGCTTGACACACTTCTTCCAACAAGACCACACTACTTGAGTAAGTCCGTACTTACTAATCTTTCTCAAGTATTGCCACTCCATGGTGATTAAGAATCAAATCTGTGAGCCTATGGGGGCATTTTCATTCAAATCCTCATGGTTACCTTCCAGTCTTCAATTTTTACTTAAATAATAAGTAGTAAAGGGCCAATACCCTTCAGTTTTAAAATCCAGCTATACTACTTTTACTGGTGAAAATTATAGAGTGTGCATTTGAATTCCCTGAGTACTGTCCAGAGTCATACAACACACAAAACAAAACAATCTTTTAAGAAAGTTTCCTACATCTCAATGAAAGGTTTTATGAGTCTAGCACATTTGCATTAAGTTTGGTTCACCCTCTCTGTGCTTAGTAGTGTGCTACAGAAGGCTTGCCCTGAGCATATGTAGTCAGGGTGATCCAGGCTCCTTTCTTCTATCTCCAAGCCTTGGGCTATTGGTTGATTTAGGGAAGAATAGAATGATGGTATTCTGCACTCCGGCCTCCTCAATCTCCTCCTACAGAAGCTAAGCTGTGTTCCAAATAGTTTAACATGAGAGAATGGGTTTGTTTTCATTTTAAAACACTCTATACTGCCACATAGAGATTTATTCTTGCAATTCTCCATATTGCACCAACTGATTAATCCAGAAATAAACCATTATATTTCTGGTGAATTAATTTTTGACAGGGATGTCAAAATATTGATAGGAACATTTTATTTTTCTGAAGAAGTACTGAAGAAGTGACTGGATACAAATATGAGCGAATAAAACTTGTTCTTTAAGTATGCAATATATAAAGATTAATTTGTAATAGACCATCAAGTTCAATGTAAGAGTTCAAATCACAGAACTCTTAGAAGAAATCATAGACATAACCATCTATGACCTCAGTAGCTGTGACCCAGAGGTAGGGGAAACAACAATGTACTTAAGATGGATTTTACCATATGAAAACATTTGAACTTCGAGAAAGCTAAAAAGACGACTTCCAGCAAATATTTGTATAACTCGTCTAATGTCATAGAGGACTTGAATGTAAACTACATGAGGTATCCATACTGTTAAATAATAAAAAAAATAAATAAAAATGGACAAAGTAAAATGTGAATGAATCACCAACGAGCATGTGAATACGGTGGCCAGGGCTGGCGTTCTCATTACGGAGATGAGAAGAGGGGACTACAGTGAGCCTGCACACAGCATCCGCCAACCTGGCTCTGCGTGCTCCTCTTTCTACATTTTGGTGACACAAAAATAAATGTCCTACAATCTGGGCTGATTTTGATAACCTCTTGTTAAGATCATTTCAAAAGAAGGCAGAGATTACAAACGACATGATGGGAAGCAACCTGATTGCGGGGTTGAGGAGAATCGGAATTCTCTTCAGTTAAGCCCCACAAGCCTGACCCGGAGGGAGTCCATAGTGGCTTCAACAACATTGTATCCTAAAAGTAACATTGAAACCATGAGTAGGAAGTTGCCCAGTTTTGCTTGACTCCTGGAACAAGAAAATACTCTTCAGAGTGTCTGTAGTGATGGAAATGGAGACCATAACAAATTAGAAAATAGTGTTTAGGAACAGAGAGAAAAGCACAACATACCGTTATGAATTTAAACAGACTTTGCCTTGATTCAGTGAAATGAGATCTTTGTAAATCAGTACCCAGGTATAATACCACAGGAAGACACTGCCCTCTCTTACGACTGGCTGCTAAAGGCAAGGCCATCCTGGTCTGTTTCGACTCTCATGGTTGTCTATCAATGGGTCAGAAGCATGTGGAGGAGAGGGAATTCTCAGAACCAACTGAATCCATTCGGGGCAAGGCTCACCCTTTGACCCCCAAAAGTAATTAAAATGATGAATGTGTACAGATAAAGATAAGTAAAGTTTTGCCTTTCAAAACTCAGATATTTAATAAAGGGGATAATTCCCCTGAACAGAACAGCTCTATTATATAAGTAGAATGGTTTAGTACTACTTTATCCAGAGAGATTGTAATAGGCTGTGATTTACTAAGGGTGATTTACTGTGTATCATGATATGGCCATATAAGTTTTTCTCTGTATTTCAGTTGTTGTACATTTTATTGCTTGGTATTTTTTTATAGCACTTAATTTTATTGCTGTGCTACACTTAATATAGTTCCAGCATATTATTATACACCTTGAATTTTGTGTTGAATTGACTATTCACTGTCTCTCTTAATTAAAATCTCCTTTTTTGTGTGTTTTCATGGAAACATTACATATACTTACTGGCCTTAAGAAATGAATTTTTTAAATGTTATGTATTTTTCATGTCGTAGAATTATTGTAAAATTGATATTACTATATCTATGAATAAAAAAATTCACCAGCCCATATAGTAGATTTTCCTTTGCAAAAAGAATTTAATATGCAAATCATTTTAGAAGTTAAAGGTTTCTTTATATTAGTTTTGTTAGTTATAATTTTCAAAGAATCTATTATTTATCTAAAATCTTTTATATTAAATTAGTTTATTTATTAATTTTAAAAATTAATTTTATCTAAAATCTTAAAGTTTTTTTTCTATACCATTTTCTGACCAATAGTGGGAATCAGTACCTCTTTTTAAATTTCCCAATTGATTGATAAGGCTTCTCTTTTCTTTGTCCTGGTCAGTCACATCAGGGAATCCTAATTTTCTTCTTCTTTTTATTGAATTGACTTTTGGTTTTCTTGATTTGTCTGTGGAACATTTGTTCTCTATTTTGTTAATATAAACTCGTTTCTTTATTACTTTCTTCATTTACTTAGCATTTAATTTGGATTTTTTTCTTTCTTTCCTTTTTTTTTTTTTTTTTCTTTTTGAGACAGGGTTTCTCTGTGTAGCCCTGGCTGTCCTGGAACTCACTCTGTAGACCAGGCTGGCCTAGAACTCAGAAATGTGCCTGTCTCTGCCTCCCTAGTGCTGGGACTAAAGGCTTGTACCACCACACCCAGAGAGGACTTACTTTCCCAAATTCTTAAGAAGAATACTTACCTCATTGTTTTTTGGCTCATGGACTTTTAAAATATGTACTTCCTTCCTGACCTTTCACTTCACTTCTTATTCTGATTTCTTCTTTGACACATGCACTTTCGTGCTTGTTGTTTACTTTACAAATGTTGCCTAGCTGATACTTTTGTTCTTTGCATATTAATTCGAGAGCGACTAGGGAGCACACTGCAGTGTCAGCATCACAGTGGCTGGTGAAAGTCTGCACATAACCTTTGTTGTGTTTTAATGACCATTGCAATGAACTTGAAAAGAACCCAGACTCTGCTGTCATTTGATTTATTGGTCTTATCTCTCCATTAGATTAAACTTGTTGAGTTTTTGTTTCCTACGGTCTAAATATTTATTCATATCCTGAATGCTTTTATGTTGCAGAAAAAAATGGGCTAAAATCTCCTGCTGTGTTTGAAGATTAATCTATTTCTGGTTTCCAGGTTCATTCCAATTCCAGAGATGGAAAGATGTGAAGAAATATGGCTTAGACTCAATAGAATTTGGAAAAATATTGCTTATCTGGACATACAAAAAAAACCACACAGACTTTAGGCTTATACATATATAAGCCTAAATATACATACATATTTAGTATGTATATTCAAGCCACTTGAGGCAACAGGAAGATGTGGAATGTCTAGCTTTGAACCTTTTGTGTGGAAAGCAAAGCTATACTATGGAAATAAACCTATAGCTTGCTTAAGTATCTGCTGAGCTAAGAGACAGACCTAAACCTGTGTGTTCAATGCATGCCTCATCTTCAGTACCCTGGAGAAAGATTTTCTACTTGGGGTTTCATAGACACTTGGCAATTGTCTGGGCATGTATCAATGACCTCAAAATATACACATGCTTTTGTACACACACACACACACACCCATGTATCTGAACAGGGTTTCTATCTTCTCACCAACTTAAGCCACAGAAGGAAGCAAGAATCACTGCTCTGAAGCCAACTGAATGTTAGCAAGCCAGGAATAATGTAATCCCAAGGGAAAGAAGACAAGGGCATTCCAGCTAAAAGCAGATTCCCATATTTCCCAGCATCCTCCCTGGTGAAGTCAGCCCAGTTTTTCCAGGTGGCTTTAGTCAGGCTTGAGGAGTTGGTGTAGAAACAGGAAAGAATTCCTCTGACCTCACCTTGTCCTGCATCAAGGATCCTACGAGTAACACAGCTTTACATCTTTGCTGTCTCATTGGCTATTTACTAAGCCTATTTTCCTCTATGCTCCTGGTTCTTTCATGAGAACCAATTGAGTGACATAGGATGTGGGATCACCATGCCTCTTAGGTTCTAGTGTCTCCTTTTTTAGAAGTGTGTGTGTGTGGGGGGGTGTCTAAGAAATATCTTTATGGAAGGCACTGAAAGCATTCCACATGTCAGGTGCTCTGTAGCTACAGACAGTACAGAAATCTGTTATCCAAGAGTGTTGCTTGATCCTGGATACATTTCTGCTATGGTAACAAACCTAAGACATGGCTTAACTCTGATCCTGGGCTGTGATCTTACCCCCTTTTTCTACATTTTATTTATAAACACTTCATCATGACAGTTGATGACAGGGTCACACCAGGAGGAAGACTGTTGTGAAAGGAGTCTCAGAAACAGGAAAGAGCAATTCAAGTTCAGAGGCCTTTTCCAGGTCTCTGCTCTCTGGCTCGATAGCATGGAAAACTGGATTCATTGCTTTGTTTGCCCAAAGAAATGAATAAACAAGTGTGCTGAAGACTTCACTGCAAGACTCACTGAGAACACAGAAGAGACAACCTTTTTCTGATAGGGTCATGAACATACACATACATACATACAAACACACATACAATACACACACATATGTATACATATGTATATACATATATATGCTGGTGTTTTTATGCTGGGTTATAGGCAATGTCTTGGAATGCTTTCATATACATATATGCATATATATATACATATATATATGTGTGTGTGTGTGTATGTATACATATACACACACATATACACATGCTAAAACCAAGTAATGTGGAAAAAATATTTTGCATATTATTTATAATATGAATTTGGTATATATAATGTAAATATCTCAAGTTCAAGTAAGTTTTTGTGTTACTTTCCTGTAGCTAGTTGACTTCACAACTCAAGTTCAAGTAAGTTTTTGTGTTACTTTCCTGTAGCTAGTTGACTTCATATATGTAAACACTCGATGACACATGATTACATTGACCACCTTTTCTCTCTTTCAGTGTCTCCCACACCCTCTGCCATGTCACTTTCCCAACTTCATCCCTCTGCACAGGCACACCCTTTTTGATAACTCAGTAAGTCCAGTTAGTTCCCTTGCTATGCGCATAGGTCCATCCACTGGAGCACAGGAAATCTACCAGTGGGAAGACACTGAAGAAATAATGATGCTTCCTTCCCCAACCTCTGTCAATCATCAAATACTCTTCATTCAGGAGTTGGAGGTAGAGTGAGCATCTCTAGTCTGTGCCAGAATCCTGGCTGTCTTGATCTTATGCAGGTCTTGGGCAGCTTGACCACATCTGTTGTGAGTTTGCAAGTGAGATGGCCACATCCAGGTGGCATTGTTTTATTGTACCCTTGCTCACCTTCCCTGAATCGTGGGTTAATGATGATGATGTACCATTTAGAGATGGCTGCCAGCTTATGAGTCTCGACATTTTGCTCTTATCATAACCAGCAGCCTACAGTTAGATTGCTATTCAAGGGTCTACATGCCCAACAAGTAAACTGACAAAGTATTTAAAACTTATGATGAAAACCATTACACATACTCGTTCAAAAACAAGCCACAATGGCTTATTTACTATTATGATCGTTACTGACTCTAATTTCCATTTAACCCTGCAAGATACTTTAACTGGCAGTCATAAGATTTTATGATCATTATCCCAGTAACCCTGCAATATTTCATCTAGTTAAAGTAATCTAAATAAACAATTTTGTGTTACTGGATATCAGAAGTCTTAAGAGAAACTGCTCTATAAAAACTTATATTAAAAGATATATGATTTTCTAATAATCAATTTTCGATAGCAGAATTAACAGGTCCAAGGTTGATGTAATGTTGAATATGTTTGGTAAGTACTCTTGATGTTGTATTTAAATTTCCTCTTCTCCCTCAGGGCACCCTGCTTTTATTTTATCCCGTGTGTTGTATCACCTTCTGTTTGGGCATCCATTTTCAGGAATGGCTGTTGCAACTTCAAGTCCACAGCTTGGGCTAGTCACAGTGACTTTAGCTCCCTGTTAAGTTACTAGCTTAGAAAAAAGAATATGATTCTGTTCCTTTCAACACATCCAAGAGTTCCCAGGAACAGATTCTTAGATTTCCGAAGCCAGTGAAGAATTTAATGGTTCTTTTTGCCCTTTTCTTCATTTTTGCCCTTTGCTGGTTGGAGGCATAACTCATAGAACAGCAGTGGTTAGTATACAATTCATTTGATTTGATAAAATACCTGAAAAGAACAAGGGGAAAAAGGTTTACTTGGCTCGTGACTTGATGGTACATCAGGGCAGGAGAAGGGTAGTGGAAAGTAGCTTTTGGCAGCTATGGCAGCAGACCGAGGCTGTTTGCTCACACGTGATCAGGAGGATCAGGAGGCAAAGACAAGACAGGAAGCAAGATCAGATTTGTGTTAAGGCCTTCTCCCCAGTGACCCGCTTCTCCCAACTCTGATAACGGCTCCTCTTTTTAAAGTATCTATATCTTCTGAAACAAACTCACTACCCAGCCTTCCAGTGTTCAAAGACATGAGCCTCTACGGGACATTTTAGATTCAAAACATCAGAGGTGGATTTCAAGTGATGAAGGTGGCCAGAACTAACTGACGTTAGCATAGCACAGAAAAAAAGATACTCAGTCCATAAGATTTGTTGAACAACCAAAGGAACCAAGGCTTAAGCATGTCTCCAGGATATCTCTTCATGTCAAATTACACGGTCTAAACATTTTTGGTTGTTGGTAAGAGAAGTGAATTGGGCCGTTTCCTGTGAATGACTATGAACATGAAAAATGATTAACCATATCGGACAGTAAGTTTTTAAAAGGTTGAAACAATTCTTTTCTTATCAGAAATGATTTAATATGTCAGTTTCATTGAAATACAAGAAAATACAAGTATATATATATATATATATATATATATATATATATATATGCCTATGCACACATAGGTCTACTGGTGTAACATTACATTAATTTCTGTTAAATTATCAACATATGCCATTTGTTAGGGCTGACTCTGCAGTGTTTTTCCAAGTCACGGAAAGAAGAGGGTGTTTTATTTTGTTTTGTTTTTGTTTTGTCTTGTCTTGTTTTAACGTGGATCCTCACATTTTAAATAGTCCAAGTGATTCACAAATATTTGAGTAATGACATCAGAGGTTGATGACAGGTTGAAATAATAACCCATTTTATTAAGAAAACGTTTAGTATTGTGACCCATGACTACACTCCCACCTTGAATCATTTTCCTTGTTATTCCTCATCTGAGGCTTCCGTGTGTTTTCACGGGCTCTTCCCGGAAAGGAGAACCCACAGTCTTCTTGCCTTGGAGAACAGTAATTGTGGAACTGTAGCTTAGGTTTCTTTGGTTGGTAGTAACCGCATTCTAAAGAATGACTTAGGCTGATAACGCAAAGACATCTTTAAAAACCATTTCCAATTGTTTGTATTGAATTTTATTGTCTGAAGTTCAAAATTTAAGATGATGATAACTAGAGGTAGAAAGTAAATGTTATCTAGCATAACAAATAAATATGAGGGAGCTTGGAGTGCCATTACTCTGGGGGTCGGGAATGAGAAAATATAAACGAATGAACCAAGTCTTGACTGGTGTTTTAAGGCTTTTATTTCTTGCTGTCCAAAAACATTTTCATTGATATTTTTAGATGCGAATAATATTTGAACAAAAGACATTTTCAAGCTATAGAATACAATAAAGGGTATTTTATACATAGTACCAAGGAATATAGATTCATGGCCCTCCAGGGGGCCTCTTGTGTTAAGAAGATGCACGTTCTCCTATATGATCATGCCGGAAGCAGATCTGAACTTCTCCAGGATAGTCAGGATCCAGTACTGTAGTATTTCCTGCCTTTCTCCTGTTACAATCCAGTTAGCCTGGCTTGTGACTGCATAGTCCAGATGGAGAGGATTAATTACCTCCCAGCCAAGAACGCAGAGGGCTGATATGGCACCCAGCAATGCCCATTGGCCTTCTGCTTTTGAATAGGAAAGTGTGAGGTGCCAAGCAGTGGCTAGCCACACCAAGCAGCATTGTTGGTCTGGGCTGAAGAGATGTCCCACTTTCTCTATATTTACAGATGGGCTGGCTTGGTGCCTCAGAAAGGATACATCTGCTAGGATGACCCTTTCCCTTACTGTCCCACCCTCAGTTTGACTCAAGAAAGACCCAAATATCCTAGCTCATAGCATTGGGTGATCAGACAAACTTTGTGCTGAGAAGCCCCATGAATCTGTAATCACGGGTACTATGCAGATCTCCAGTGGCTTTCCTTTTTATTTCCCGTGTGCAACAGGATCGGTTCACTTCCTGTTTTAAACGTAGCAGCTTGACTACCTCTGATACAAAGACACATAATGTTACTTACCAGCTCTGGGTTTCAAAATCTCAAAAAGCCCATGCAGTCCCCTGCATGTAGGGGTCTCTACTGCTAGAATACAACAGTAAGCTCATTGAGTCAAGGCTGAGAGCTCTTATTGGCTGTAGGGAGCAGCAGGAAGGACCGGTTTTCCTTTGTCTCCTTTTTGCTTGAGTGCTCGACCTAAGCTATTTGCAAATATTTGCATAATCATTCGCCATAGGAAATGCAGTCAACCCACACATTGGCTTATCCTAAAACAAATGGGGTGAAAGGATGACAGTGGTTTTGGACACACTGTTCCTTCTAGTTTTCCCTTCAGCTCTTCTCCTCTACCCCTGTGAAGGCTTTGAGTCACCTATTCAGAGAACATCTGTTGACTTCACGGCTCAACTCTCCGTACTTTATTTTTTTAATTGACTTTGAAGTCAACTACGACATTTGGACCTGAAGTCATTGTGTTAAGATGGCGCTGGGCAACACACGAAGCTTGCTGCGGATGTCCTACAGTACAGCACACTCTGCTGATGGCATTTGCTAGTCACCCATGGAATCCTGAGGACAGGGCATCCTATGTCTTCAGTCTGTGAAATATAGTTTCCTGCTGATGATCCAGCCAAACTGTGTTATTCTATAAGACATGTCCGTTTCTAGAGTAGAGCTAAGTAGAGATTGAGTTGATTTTTCAGAACTGGATCCCTGAGTGGTCTATCTACTAAAATACGCAATTGGAAGATACTTTTACCTATATAGAATTGGTGGCAGTGGCTGGTTTCTTGGCAAATTGCACGTTTTATCTACTTCCAAATCTTACGTTCTACTAAGGGCCAGGTGTTCAGAGACTTGTTCGTGCTCATTGTGTTTGGAGTGTGGAAACAGGCATGTGTCTTTAAATGATTAAGGCTGTGACTTTCTATGGCATTGCTCTCATCTGGACAATCTCACCTCAGAGTAAGAAGTGGAGCTTGGAGGGTGTGCACTTAGCATCCTAAAAGGGAGAGAGTGAAGGAGAAGACAGTCTTAATGAGAGCTACAAACATTTATTCCTACAGGTGTGTCCTCTGACCTCCACGGCCGTTCCCGACCAACACTTTGTCTTCTTGTCACACTAGAGTCTTTGATAGTTGTACCGCTCTTGTGCCATGTGTGGGCAAGCTTATAGCAACCTCACGGTGAAGGTGAGGACTGAGGAGATAAAGCTGGGCAAATATGGAAGATCGACTTTTGCAGCACTTCTTTCAAGAGTGAGGTAAAGATCTTGCTTCCATCCCGCCCATTTCCAAGTCTTGGCTTGTTTTCTATAGTATTTCTGGCAGTTCCTTCTGCTAAAAGTTGATGAATTGTCCTGAAGAAATGGCTTCTCTCATCAGCTCAGTCCTCTTCACTCAGGACTTGAGGAAGGGGAGTCAGTCCTGGCTGACATAAGCTGACTGGGTAACAAAGCTGGCAGCTGCCAGGTGAGCCCGAGTGTGTTTGCCAAGGGGATGCAATGAAGAAGAGAGTGTTGGTTCACACCTGCCCTGTGGGCTTTTGATTTGAGCGAAGGCCGGGCTTGTGCCCCCGAGCAGCCAACTAAATCTCTTTCCTAGGGATACCGGACAAGAAAATTTGTTCGGAAATCTCCACCTTCCTCTTACTACATATAACACACAGTATCTGAATGAGCTCTCCACCTGCCTGATTCTGAATGACACCTTCCCTTCCAAGGAGAAGCCCACAAGTCCTTGCAGGAGCTTCTTGGCCTTGGCAGATGCAGTAGCTTCATTCAGATTCCAGCAAAGAGGAATTGGCAGGGCATGAATAAGGGCAGAAGGTAATTGAGGATCTGGGGCTAGTTTCAAGGCAGGACAGAGCCCAGTTCTACGAGGCGAGCTGGAAGCGAGTTATAGTGTGTGCCAGATGTCGTAAAGAGCTGCTGAGCTAGTCGGGCTTTCTGGTGCTCCGGAGTAAATCAATCACCGAATTGCTGCTCTGCCACAGACCTGGAGCTAATGCGAGTTCCCCATTCCCCCCACACCCCCCCCCCACCCCCAGCAACACCAGTGCCACCACTGAAGCCAGAAGTGGGAGGCGAGGAGTCCACAGAGCTGATGCCAGGGGCAAGAGACAAAGGAGACTTTTTTTTTCCAACATGGAGAAAAGCCCCAGAGTGGATAGAGCCCTCGACAGCTGGACGTGTTGGGGGTGTTAACTGTGAAACTGGAGAGCTGTTCAGACCCAAGCAGCCATGGGCAGGCGAGCAGGGGTGAAACTTAGAAACAGCAAGTAGGGGGAAAAAAAGCTTTGTCTCAGGAGGAAAAAAAAAAGTGAAACAAAACTGAACAGAGGTAGAGGACAGACGCCGGAAGTGGCGTGCGTGGTTGACCCCTCTCGTGCGCCAGCTCACCAACCTGATCGTATCAGATTTGAAACGCACATTGCAGCGATACGGCCTTTAAAAGAACAGCTCTTATTTATGAAACTATTGCTGTGTTCCAGGCACATTATGGGAAGTTGATGTATGTCGGTTCGTTGCATCTAGACTAGAGGCTTCAATGATTTTTCCTAAAGCTACATGTAGACTGCTAGAGAGCTACCTTAGTTGGTAAAGCACATGCCTGGTGAACAAGCCCATAATCTGCATAGAAAGCTGGGCTGTTTGCGCTGGAAATCTCACAGCTGGGCAGGTAAAGGAAGGTGGATCTTTTCAGTTTTTGGGGCAGCCAGCATAGCCAGACGTGATTAGTTCTGGGTAGGGAGACACACTGTCTCAAAACAAGATAAACTGTCTTCAGGAATGACATCCAAGGTTGACGTCTGATCTCTACAAGCACATGCATATCCCAGACACATATATCCACATACCTGCACAAAACATGCACATACATGTCCTAGCAAATAAAAAAAAAATGTAAAAAGAATGTGTGTGTGGTTATTGAGAGGGAAGATGGTTTTCCAGAGCTAGGTCCTTCTTGCTTCCTTGAAAGCCCAAAACTTGTTCATTTGGGCCGCTGAACTTTTCAGTTCTGAAATAGGTTCTTTACAAGATTTTATAGATTCATAAATAATGGTGTCTCTGGTCAAGAAAATACAATAAGTCAAAGTCAAGCAGCTTGGAAGTTAAGATGAGAATAGTCCATGGGAGTCAGAGGGAGGGACATACACTGGACATATGGTCACAGATTGAAGTTTTCCGTTTTCTCTCTGTGTAATAGCCCTGGCAGACAGCTAATAAAGAAAGCGTATTGCAGAAAGGATTCTTCTCCTCTCTCTGAGCACGTGACACAGATTTCTGGTAGCAGTGGAGTTTGGTGACAACAAACAATGATGTGACAATGGACAAACCCAGCCCTTCCATTCTTAGTGGGATAAACAGCCAAGAGTCCTGAGTGAGTCCTTTTGAGGATAAACCGACTTCATCCCAAGGGCTTATCAGAGTCCCTTTCCTTCCAACCAGGCATGGGGTCATTCAATTTATGGAATAAGTTCGGATGCTTTTCAGAAAGATAGATGCTCCTGTTTAGTGTCTACGTAAGAACAGAGGGAACTCTGTTACAGTGGACAGTAAAACTTTCAACATGGAAATATCTTGCTTCACTAGCCTGGGGAATGGGAATCACTTCTGAGTGCAAGCGATGGGAAAACCCATTTCTGCCAACAGAAAAACCCCAGGTCCCTTTGGATCCTTTTGTTTCCATCGATTTCAATTAAGGTAAAGGACTGCACAGCATAGCTCCTTGGAGTGGTGTGGACTCCATAGAGGCCTTTAGCAAATTGCCGAAGGAGAAATCTGTTCAGACATCACAGCCTCTTTGGTACGCCTTCCCTCAGAAAGAGCACCAGAGCAGCTGTTTGTGCTCAAGCCTGTTGGATCTCCACACTCTTTTACTGAGAAATTCACAGGCTTTGTACCAACAGTTTTTCTTGAGGATCCTTTGCTCCCAAGGGCCTTTCATTTTTTTTTTTTGAACCAGTGTGTATTGCAAGCACTTTGTGTAGTGTTTGGCAAGTTGTTTAAAAATATTTTTTTCAAGTGTGTTAAGGTTTTACATCCTATAGCTGCAAGGAGTGAGTTTTTAAATATTAGAAGTAACTTTTTTCTTTCTAAAAAAAAAAAGTCATCTTCTAAAGTATTGTTTCCCCTCAGCAAATTAAACTGAGTTATCATATGACAGAGAAATTCTACACCTAGTTACGTATGCTTGTACACAAATGCTCATAGCACCATTCATAACAGCCCCAATGAGACAATAAAGCACATGTCCTGGGGTAGCTGGATAACCACAATGCCTGGACGCAGCCACACAATGGACTGTTATTCAGGCATAAAAAGGAACGACATGTTGACACATGATATGAAGGAACTCTGGGGACATTAGGTCAAAAGAACGAAGCCAGACATGAAAGGTCACATTTCCTATGATTCCACTCACATGACATACCCAGAAAAGCATATTTACAGAAAGTAAACTGGTTGCTCTCTGGGCTGGTGGGGGACAAGAACTGAGGTGTGGGTGCTAATAGGGGTCAGAGTTTGCTTTCAGACTAAAAAAATAGTTTGGAATTAGAAGGGATGATTATAAAATCTATGGGAATATTTTAAAGTGCTGAGTTTGCTATTTCAAGGGGGGTAAACTATATATGATCACATCAACGGTTTGAAACTAGAGAGAAAAAAAAAGAGTTGTCATTCTTGCCTTTGAGATTTGCAGATGTCTTATAGGCACAGGAAAGCGCAGCCTACAACCATGGGCTTGTAGCCGCCACACTCACATTCAATGAGACAGCAAGGCACTGAGCTCTTGATATTAAGAACGTTACCCCTGAGGCCAGGTTGCCAGGGTTTCAACTCTGAATCATTACCTGTAGCTGAATGAGCAGCAAGACACTTCATATCTATGGGCATCTCCTTTCTCATCAGCATAACGAGGATTCTAACAGCTGTCTTTCAGAGTTAAGTTAGCTACATGTGACTACTGTATAGTGTTTTCTGTCATTGTCAAAATCATGGTACTGAGATGCACAATGCAAGCGGTGTGGTGGCCTATTTTCAACGTGCTTGTAGTGAAAGTTAAATAATTGACATTTGTTTCTTAGTTATAAATCATTTACCATATACATTTAATTGTATCTTTGGACTGATTTTTTTCTATTATGCTTAAGAACTAAGCACAGGGGTCTCTGTTCATCTTTCCACTTGTCTATTACCCAGGGCAGTCTTCTCAAAGACTGTGATTAAATTATGCCTTGAAGTTCTTCCCTCTCAAGGTACGGACTACTGAGGAAGTTTCAAGGCTAGACTTCAAATCTACAAAGGGTACCCAACTATAATTCAACCAAAGGCTCCTTGGTGCTTTGGGAATTCTTGGTGGTAGCCAGTGTCTCAGACTTCTCATTCTCTGTGAATGATAAAACCACAAGCAGTCCACATGGCAGCCAGACAGGGAGGAGAACAGAAATTTAAAGGGTCGTGTCAATGAGGAGATAGTTCCAGGAACTGTTCTCTGATCCAGAATGGAACCCACTGTAAGAGATAACAAAAATTTATCTCATTACGTCCATGTACAGGGGTGTTTTTCAGCTTTGTGGCCCTAATTAGCAGTAACTAATTAATCCTCAAACACTTTAATGGAGTTGGGAGAGAGGAAACAGAACCATAGGGAAAAAAAGGGATTGTTAACTACCTTGGGAGGAGTTGAGATAGGATTATGTCCCAAAGTTTTCCAGGAGCCTGTTGGTCCTTGGGAGACAGTGGCCTGCTTCCTGTCTGGAAAGATTGACATACATTCTCCTAGGCCACCAAGTCTGTGGAATAAAGTTACACTATGGGCTGGGGAAAAGCCTGAATTTGATGTATTTCTCTGTTTGCTCTTATGTCAAGCCAGAAGCACAGCAGCCTTAGACCCACCCAGAAAACCATCCATTTGTGTGTGTGTGTGTGTGTGTTTCTGAGAGCACATTTAGTATGCCAGTTTTTTTCCATGTTTATTTTCAGGGCAATGATAACAAAATGGAACAAACAAACAAACAAACAAATCCCTCCGGGGAATCCTGGTGATCGTCAGGAGCACCTCAATCCAGCTGCAAAGGGCAAACTGTTTAGAGTTCTCCCTGCCTTGACTCAACTTAGAAACCCCCAAACCAGCAGGAAGCACAGCTATTTTGACTTGGCAAAGTGAACCAAACATCGTGCACCTGCAAACCGGGCCTCCCCAACGGGAGTAGCCGTGGCCAGAAGGTCAGTCTGTTCTCAGCTTCTCCTCCAGAATCTGAATTCTGCAAATGGAGAAAATGTACATGCATACACACACACACACACACACACACGTGAGCACACACACACACACACACACCCCACTGTTGGATTAAAGGAAATCCTTGCCACGGAGACTAAGCACACAACTTTAATTAACTCATCATTTTCTAATTAGCATCCCCTGAGCCCTGTGCCTGGGCAGCTTATGTTGCAGAATGTGCAATCCAGCCTTTCCAAACAGTTTTGTAAAATAGAGTCTTGTTTTCATAAACATTCATTATGGAAAGTTTGAAAATGTTTCTTAAAAGAGAGAGAGGGTGGATAACTTGTAAACCATCAGTTCCCCGAAATCATTTACTATTGGAGTTTTTGCTTTTGCTCTTTGTTTCCCTCTTAATATTAGTCGTATCACTCAGAATTGAGACAATCGATGTACTACAGAACCTTTGATAACCTTTCACTGTGTGAGCATTTCACCATCTTGATATCCAAACACTGCGTGTGTACCACAGACAGCATCTGTGTATGCAGAGTAAAGGGGCTACAATTTCCTCAGATATTGTTGCTGTTTGTATTCCAGGCAAACTTTGGAACTGGAGAGCTCCTGTGTGTTAAAGTTCCTGATGACATTTTCACTGTGACTTAATCCAAATAAGAATTGTAATCTGTCCTCTTTAGTGTTTTCATGAAAACTTATAATTGGGTCACAGAACGGAAGGACTTGATCTACAGCATGGTTTTTATTACTTACTGCTTTTTAAATACATAGATACATGGCTGAGTTATCATTTATTTTTTTTAAAAAGTGAGATGGAAAGGAAAAGAACTTTTCTTTTGTCAGTAAATTCCTCTCTGGGAGGGTATTTAGGCCGATTAAATTGTTATAAATGTGATAGAAAGTAAATCTATGAAAACAGTTTGGAGTTTCTTTTCTTCGATTTCTGTAGGGTAAGTTTGTGAGGGGAAAGGTATTCAGACTTCAAGTTTGATAGTTTCTGCCACATTGCCCGTGAATACGATTGCCCCTGTTTGCTTGTCTATTAACAGTGAATGAAAACTTCTGTTT
>JANHMN010000013.1:19469804-19539959 GCA_030674055.1 Rhabdomys pumilio
TCTCTCTCTCTCTCTCTCTCTCTCTCTCTCTCTCTCTCTCTCTCTCTGACATTAGATATTTTCGTTCTTCTATTTCCCTGACTATGCCAGACGTATTCAGTTTCCAGATTCTTCTCATCTGGATCAGAAAACCGTCACTCGTGCCATCAAAGTCTGGAGAAAGGGCCAAGATGATGGCGAGGTAAGAGAACTGTCTGAAGATGCCAAATGTACGGGGTGTCAAAAGCTCCACAGTTAAGATAATTATTATTTTTTTTTATGGAATAGTTTAAAGAGAAAATCGCAAGTACCAAAAGGAATAAATGCAAACTGAATACAGAAACCCATACGGGGGCTGCAGAGACTGGGGCTTAGTGGTGAAGATAACTTGCTCCTGCAAAGGGCCCAAATTTGGTTCCCAGCTGCTGCAGTGTGGCTCACAATCCCCCGTAAGCTCAATTCCAGAGGATCTGATGCCCTCTTGACTTCCATGGGTATCTACAATGAGAGTCTTACTTATGCTGCTCACAGGCTGAGTCATCTTAGAGAGAATGGTTGGCATCCTTGACAGAACACTGTGATTGGTCACGTAAGATTAAGACAACAGGGAAATGCAATTTCCAAAAGGCCAGAGGGCCACAGTTTTCCCAAACAATTGTCCACTGTGCTACAGGTGAGTCATTCTCCTATTCTTACCCCGACCTCCAACTCAAACTGCAGTTCTTTATCAGGGCTGCACCTCTAAGGCTATACCCATGTACCAGGTTCCTTACTTCCTGTTATACAGTCCACTCAACGCTGTCCCTTCTACACAGAAGGAACATGAACACCTATAAACCCAATCCCAGAGGGTTTCATGTCCTCTTGGCTTCCATGAGCATCCACATAGATGTGGCACACACACACACACACACACACACACACACACACACACACACACTAAAGAATAATAAAAATGAGTGCAAAAAACCTCGATGATGAACAAAATACCTATACCATAAAAGATACTGATAAAAATTTTAATGAATTCAAAAAGTCTGTCAGAGTTGGGGCACAGATCAATACAGAGTGCTGTTTGATTGTCTAGTATTCTTGAATCCCTGGGTTAATCATCACCACCCAAAATAAGACAGAATTAATGAACCACTGTGAGGGAAAGAAGGAGTGGAGACAAGGAAAGAAAAGAAAGAAAGAAAGAAAGAAAGAAAGAAAGAAAGAAAGAAAGAAAGAAGGAAGGAAGGAAAGAGCAATGGCAATGTCTATAGAAAAGTAAGTAACCCTGGGTCCTGTTTTGAATAAATCATTGGGATGTATACTTGGCAGAGAACTTCACAGAAAGGTTGCAATCTTTTCCTCCCTTAACTGATAATTTTTAATTCTCTCAAAAAGTATATCTAGGCCAGTTTTTCTTATTCCAATTTCATTGGCCTTGTCTGGCTGGTAAAAATTCCTCCAGAAAGAAATGGTTTGTAGTTTGTTAACATTTTAATAGCATTTTAAACAAATGATATTTAGTTTACTAGTTAGAAAGATGAATTTAAATATATTAAATGTCTTTCTTCTTTCTTTCTTTCCTTCTTTCTTTCTCCCTCCCTTCCTTCCTTTTTACTTCTGTGATAGCTAGTTCTTCATTGTCAACTTAACATAACTAAGAATCATCTGGGGGAGAGAAAGTCAATGACTGATTGCCTACATCAGATTGGTCTTTGGGCATGCTTCATGAGGCATTGTCTTGGTTTTCATAATCGACATAGAAATTCCCAGCCCACTTTGGGTAACACCATTCTCTAGTCTGGGCCCTGAACTGTGTACGAATGAAGAAAAGCAAAAAACAAGCAAGCTGCCTTTATGCATTCATTTCTCTCCTCTTGACTATGCCTATAATGTGAACAACTGTCTTGAGATTCTTCTGCGATTTCTCTGCAATGATGGATTGTAATGTGGCATTATAAACCAAATAGCCCTCTTCCTCTTGTACATTGCTTCTCGTCTAGTTGTTTTAAGCAGCAAAAGAATTGAAGCTACAATATCACCTACTTTGTTATCGGTGTCTTTTGGGTTATATGGCTATTTTCTATTACACTACATTATTTTCAACTTATTAGTTCCTTGGTGTTTGTACTAGGGAATAAATGAACAACCGAATGTAGTTGGGATTGATGCTTGCTTAAAAAGAGCTTTGTTCAGGCCTCAGTTGTGGATCTCGTTAAGGGCACCTTGTCCACAATGAGCTCCTTTGCCCTTGTTTCTTTCCTAATTTTTTTTCTGAGTCCTTTGATTATTTGACTCTGAACTGTCTCAGTCCCACTTTAAGTGTGTTAAACACCATGAATGTATGGGTTTATATGTTTTGTTAACTACGAAACATTTTGGCCACTCTTCCTTCACATACGTCTTGTCCCATTTCTCATCCCCCTGTCTTTTGAGGGTCTCCACTGTGTAGTTGGTGTGCTGGAAGGTGTTGTATGTGGTCTGAAGTACCATGCATTATTCTGCATTCTACTTCTCTCTATTCCTCAGATTAAATGTCCTCATGGTCTTATCTTCAAATTTGCTGACTCTTTCTTCTAACAGTTCTTCTTTTGCTTCAGTTAAAAGCCTTGTCAATTATAATGTCTCTCCAGCTCTTATGATTTTTATATTGTCGACATATTTGTTGACACAGTGCTCCAATACATTGTTCTTCCTTTTAAATATTTAAAGATGGATATGGAGGTGAACACCCATAATATCAGTTCAAGATTATTCTCATCTATATGAGTTCAAGGCTAGCCCAAGTGAAATGAATCTCCATCTCAAACCCCCAACCTCCTCTAAATTACAGGAATGGTACCTTGATGGTTCTCTGTATGCCTTCCACATTTTTTGTTTTTACTAGAAAATCCACACTTCATTTTTTTCAATTCTAGCTTTACTGACGCATAGTTACCATTCCAGAATTTGATGTATTTAGTGTGCAGCCTGTTTTGACACATGAGTACATTGTGAAATGATCACTATTATTAAGCTAATTAATATATGCGGTACCTTATGTAGTTAGCGATATGAGTATTGTGACAACATTTGTGGTTTATTTCCTAACCAGATTCCACTACATAACACAGTCTTATTAACTGCGATCATCACGTTGTTCATCAGGTCTCCAGAGCTTAGTCACTGTATATTTATGAACAAAATTGTCACATTTGCATTTTCTATTCTCTCATTAATAGACATTTGGGTTGATTCTATATCTCTGCTTATTGCAATAATACCGCAGTGAACACAGGCCTGCAGATATCATTTCGACATGGTAGTTTCAGTTCCCTTAAACTTGTACTTGGAAGTGGACTATCTGGAGCATATACAAGCTTCTCTTTCCTCTCTGTCACTCTGGACATTTGCTGTGGTTTGGTTCCATGCAGCCCCCACTTAGACTGGACATTATTGAACCTAGGGGCTTAAGGGATATTAGGCAAGTAACCTACCAGTGTGCAATTTTTTTATAATATTAATTTTAATAGTTACCAAATTGCATCCAGTTGTGTCTTTGATTTGAATTTTTCTGATTATTAGTGGTTACAAGCATCATTTTTAAAGCCATATAAGTCCTTTGCTTATTTTAAAATCTGGTCATTTGCTTGCTATTGTTTTTTTTTATTTTCTTATCTATTTGGACACACAACCATCCATCATTGCCTGCACGTCTAAAAATATTTTTCCATTTGCTGTTTGTCTCCTCACTGTGTTACTTCCTCTAGTCTGCAAAATCCTTTTCATTTGATTTCATCCTGTTGGCCACCCTGCCTTTCTCTCTCTCCCTCTCTCTCCCTCTCTCTCTTCTCTCTCTCTCTCTCTCTCTCTCTCTCTCTCTCTCTCTCTCCCTTGCTTAGTTGTCTTTGTCTTAGTTGGAGTCATACTTAAATGTAAGAAGACACTGTGGGCACACAACATTGTCACAAAGCTTTCTCATGTTTTCTTCCCGTAGTTTCTGGTCTCACACTTAAATATATATACTGGATTTCATTCTTCTTAGTATTGACATGCAGTTTTTCCAATACCATTTTAAAAAGTAAAAACAAAACAAAACAAAACAACAATGCATGCATGGATGTTTTCCTGCTTGTATGTATGGAACACATATGTGAGTCTAGTACTTGCAGGAGCCAGAGAAGGGTATCAAGATGCCCTGGAATTAGAGCAATAGACAGTCAGCTGTGTGGTTGTGGGTACTCTAAACAGGGGAGCCCCTCCCAACACCACAGACTGTCCATCCCTTACTATATCACCTCAGCAGTTTGTGGAAATACAAGAAATAGACATGTGTGTTGATTTCTGAACTCTATTCTGTTTCTTTGGGTTTTTTTAATGCCTCTGCCATGCACATATGATCCCCAGAGCTTTCTGCTGCATTGTGGAATTACCTAATGTGGTGCCTTAGGCCCTGATCTTTGATTCCAAGTGTATGTAAGCCATGTGGGTTTTCATAGTTTGATATAAATTTTAGTCTTTATTTTTTCCAATTCTGTTCAAACATTACCAGAATTTTGAAAACAAAACCAAAACAGGGTAGATTACTTTGGGTAGCATAGATTCATGTGTTTGAATGCTTGGCTCATGGAGAGTAGCACTATTAGGAAGTGTGACCTTGTTGGAGTAGGTATGGCCTTGTTGGAGGAAGTGTGTCACTATGGGGGTTGGCTTCGAGGTCTCATGTGCAAGCTACATTCAGTGTGGTAGAGTCTCCTTCTGCTATGGATCTCTCAACTCCTTCTCCAGCACCATGTCTTCTTGTACGTTACCATGCTTTCTGCCATAACATTGATGGACTAAACCTCTCACACTGTAAGCTAACCCCAAATCAAATATTTTTCATTAGAAGAGTTGTCATGGTCATGATGTCTCCTCATAGCATTAGAACAGTGACTAAGACAGCACCTAATGTTTTCTTACTGATTTTCCATTTGAATGATCTATCCATTATGAAATATAGGGTGAGTCTCTTACTATTATTGTATTACTGTCTACGTCTCCATTCGGTTCTGTTCACATTTGTTTTATATATTTACATGCCTTATGTTGGGTCCATATGTATTTAAATGTGCTATATTTTATAAATGAATCAACTCTATCTTTTTACATCTTCACTTTCTTTGTCTCCTTGTAACAGTTTTGGTGGAAAGTTATTTGGTCCCTTGTCAGTATACTTATTATTACTTCACTGGAGACCTAGGTTATGAGCACAACCTGGTACTGAGTTGAGCATGGAATTGGGTTTGTAAAAATGCACCTATGATGGCTATGGGTAGTTTTTAACTATCAACTTGCAGTGACCTCAAAATCACCTGGCAATGAAACTTAATGAGAAATTATCTAGATTAGTTTGGCCTGTGGGCATGTCCACGGAGAACTATCTTGATCATTAGTTAATGTAGAAAGACACAGCCTACTGTGGATAGCACCGTTACCTAGTTTAGGAATTTCTGAACTATCTAACACACAAGCAAGGATTCACATATACATTCTCTCTCTTTGATCTTGTTATGAATGTGAACTGACTAGACACTCGAGTTCCTGCTTTGACTTCTCCCAAATGACAGACTGGAACCTGGAATTGTAAGAAAAAAAATACCCCTTTCTTCCCTAACTTGTGTTGTCAGGCTAACCTATCCTAACAACAAAACTGGAACTGGAACAGAACACACTCCTGAGGCAGTTGAAGCTAGTCTCATCCTGGAGTGAGCCTACGTAGATGAGTCTGTGGGGCTTTGTCTGAGACTCACAGTCACGGAGGTACATCAAGTTTATTCCATATGCTGAACTGCAAAACACAGATGCTTGTCTCTGACAAACACTTTAGCGGTAGAGTTTTCCATGAGAAAGATCGGTTATGATTAACACTGACTACCGTGAGAACTTTATTTACGTATTTATTCTTATTATGAGAACTTGTCTAAGCACTTATTCTTCCAGGAAGCTACAAGATAGGTTAAATAGTTGTAACGGAAAGGTTTGGGGTCACCACAAAAGTTTATTTGCTTTGTGTGTATGTGTGTGTCTGTGTGTGTGTGTGTGTGTGTGTGTGTGTCTATGTATGTATGTATATGTGTGTGTGTATGTATGTATGTATGTGTGTATGTATACCACATCATTCCTGTAAGTGCCTGTAGAGGCCAGAAGAGATTCCTCTGGAACTGGAGTTTCAGACAGTTGTGAGCCTCCATGTGGTTGTCAGGAACTAGTGTGAGTCTTCTACAAGACCACTGAACCATATCTGCATCTCCAGTAAGTTCTATTAAGATAAAATTGGTCAATCATTCCACCTCAATGGCATTTTCAGGTTGTCTAAAACTGACATTTCCATACTAATTTTCTTTTCCTGGATGGAATTTATCAAGATTTCTTAAATCTCAATGTTTCCAAGCTACTATGTTTTGCATGTATCTTTGGCAGAGAAGATACCATTGAATTTTATTTTTATTGCAACAAGAGTATTGTTTTTGCGAAGAAATTAAATCTATTTTAAGCATGATTTTATTTGTGTGTTTTCCACCATTAGATTGCTTGACCCTCTCTCATTAGAGGTACCCAAACATCTGTGGTGCATTCATGAACACTGCCTAAGCTTTTCTTACTTTCTCTTGAAATCTACAGTGAATTTGCAGGCCTTTCCTAACATTAAGTTTCTTTACTTTCTCTCCTTTCAATATAAATATTGTAAAATTTGCTCTTGTCTTCTACAGATATCTTGTTTGTGATTTTATCATAGTTAATTAGAGGTTTTTAGAATATATTCTATTTGTGTGTATGTTCTCACGCTTTATAAATACCTATTTAAACTGTCATCACCATTCTGAAGTGTGTGGTGTTTTTGAGTACATAGCATACTCAATTGGCAGTCTTCATCTTCAAGGAAGAAAGAATTTAAAAGAATCTGGTATACAGGGCTAATGATCTGGTTCAGTAGGCAAAGTCACTTGCCACCAAGACTGACAACTTGAGTTTAAGCCCCAGGACTGACAGACATGCTGGAAAGAGAGAACTGACTCCTGAAAGTCGTCCTCTAACCTACACATGTATTCCATAGAATTGTCTCTGTGTGCATTTGTGTGTGTGTGTGTGTGTGTGGTGTGTGTGTGTGTGTGTGTGTGAGAGAGAGAGAGAGAGAGAGAGGGGGGGGTCCAGGAGCTAGAACTTAGGTCAGCAGCTTTAGAGGCAAGTGCTTTTTACCCACTGAGCCATCTTGCTCATCATTTTTAAAATATTTGAATACAGAAAAAAGTTTCATTAGTCACATTCTGATGAGAAAGGAAGGAGAGTCCACAAATTAAGAAACCAGTAACTGTGCTGCAGGACTAAGGCAAAAGGATGATGCTCTAGACTTTGACTGTAGAAACAGTTCCATTTCACTCCCCCAGGGAAAATTACCCCATGCAGATCTTGTGTAAGAATCGTAAGAGTTGTGACAACAAAAATGTCCTATAATGTTTAATTTCAGTACCACTAAGAGGGGATTCTGTTTGATTGTTTAGATTATGAGGCTGTTTTATGACCATGTGGGACCTCCTCTTATATCAACCTTCCTAGCCCCATCAGCATCCAGGAAAGATGCTGTATCCTTGTGAACAAAACCTTGATCTCCCTTACTTCCTCATTCCTTGGCTCTATCTCATTAGCAAATCTGGATACAATCACCGAGTGCAGTGGAAATGAGAGAATATTTTGTGAATTTTACATAACTTTCGAACTCTCCATTTTGGCAGAGCCTAGGACCAGCCACTACAGCTGTCAGGATGATTTATGGTGTTCTTCAGCAAGCTGACAGAGAGTGGAGAAAGAAAAAAAAAAAGCTCCATGCAAGAAAAATTTCTTATATTTATTCTACCCAGTTTAATACCTGATGAACCATGTTATAAGAACAATTCTTAAAATAGCCTTGAGGAGAGCATCTCTATACTTCCCAGGACATACAATCCATCATAGAAACACTCCTGGGGAGTGCAGCACAGACAGTGGCACTGTTGTGAGTCTGACTCCATTACGGAAGAGACAGTGATTGGAATCATGACAATTAAAAGCAGCAGGCTAGTATACATTACACACTAGCTGACTCTCCCACTTCCAATCATCTTATTCTTTTAGTAAGGTGATACTGTTGTCAGGTAAATATGACTGTAAACAGGATGAGAGGATAAATCTGAGGGAGACAATGACCTTCAGAGATACTGGAGAGAAGCAGAGAAGGAAAAACAACTGGTCCTTGGTAAGGTCATCTCCGCTTTTTGAATTCTGAAACCTCTGACTACTGGAAGCCATAATAAACTTCATCTAATCAAGGCATATAGCACTTATTGTATATCAGCTTGTTTGCATTGTCTCATAAGGCTACTTGACTTGTGAGCACCGTTTCTTCTCACCTAGAGAAGCATGCAACCAAACCCTTAGAACCCTTCCTCCAATGCAACCAAACTCTCAGAACTGCAACCAAACTTTTGTAACCTTTCATTAGGTGCAACCAAATCCTCATAACCCTTCCTCCAGGGCAGCCATATTCTTGTAACTGTTTTGAAACCTGACAATAAACACAGGAAAATCTGTTTCAGAGAACGGATTAACCAACCTATCAAACGAATGAAGAATGTCATTTCCTGTTTGCTTTATTTAGTTCCTAATCTAGCTGAGCATCTCATATTCTGAAGGAGCAGTCCACACTCACTGTCTTAGTTTGAGCTTTGTATTTGCTGAGCTTTGAACATCAGTCTCTTGCTTCTGTCTGGTGCTCTTTTCTGCTCTCTGCTCCATTGATGGTATTTCTTTGACCTGGCTTCTCCTTAAAAACTGAGCAGTTCTACGGCTCACTTATTTTTAACATTCCACCAATGTTAAATCTTCTTTTATTAGATATCCACACTTCTCAAATTTGTATTTCTAATTCAACATATTGATGAACTCTGGGGATTTGTTTTCCACTGTTTTTATACCACAAACATGACATGTCCATAAGATCTGGCATTCTTTTCCAAAGATTATTTATTTATTTATTTATTTATTTATTTATTTGCACTTAAATCAATTCTTTGAGAGTTTTGTCCAATGTGGTTTTGCATTTTGATCACAGGGACTCCTCGACTCTACCCAGATCCACCCCTTTTCTCTACTGACCAAATGTTATTTCATTTTAGTTTTTAATCCTTCAAGACCAATTTTGTTCTGTCCTAATATCCTTGAATATGTGGTCTAGCTCCAGGGGAAGACACAGGATGTCTTGCTCTGACCTCTGAGTGCATGTGTCCAGGCTTGAACAGCTGCATACATTGCAAGTCTGCATTGTACACATACAAGCACACACACACCAAAAGAAGAAGATGAAGAAATGGATAAGAAGGAGGAGGAGGAAGTAAGGAAGGAAAGGAGGAATGAAGGGAAAAAAGGAAGGATGGAAGAAGAAAGAAAAAGGAAAGAAAAAAAGCATTTCCGATTGTGTTATTTTCCTGTTAAAAATCCTTGGATGATTCTGTTGATCACAAGGCAAATTTCCAGATTTTAAAAAAGGGATAAAGCATTTTGAATAAAAATTTAGTTTGTCCTCGTTATCTAATCAGCAACCTCTCTCCCTCTGTAGTCTTCGATATACCGTAAGCCAATATTTTGCCTTCTAGGCTTTCTTTATGTACACTTAATTTCCATTTTTAAAATTTTTGTTTTCTTTTTGTTTTCAGAATGATCCCCTGCCCCTGTTGTTCTGACATCCTTACTGTTTCTCCTTTGAAAGTTTATTCTACTACACCTTCTTTTAGGACAACCTCCATTAAGACAGCACTGCGAGGTTAAAGGTCAAAATGACAGTTTGTGAATGTTTTGTCTGCTCTGTTACTACTTGCTGAAATGGCAAATTTAGCCAAAGTTCATTTGGCAATGTTAGCTACTAGTAGGTAATGGGTTGAATCCAATTCATCATTATATGATGAAGACATCGTTCTTTGGAGAAGTCCCAAACATGTGGCGTTAGGTGACTTATCAAAGCAGAGATGCGAGCATTAAAGAGAGCCTACATGTAACTCAGGTCATTTAAAGGAGCCAGGGATTCAAATGCACACAATAAATTCATTGGGTTTCATTACCACAGTACACTCACATCTCTGTTTAAGAATTTATTGTTGACTTCATAGTGAGCCATAGGAAAAGTCTAAAGGTAGCCAAGGACATATCACGTACCATCCATATGGAAAGCTTTGGGATTCTTCACTGGGATAACTAACTGGGATCTTTTAGTTCTTCTGAAGGCATCATGGTAAATAAGACTCCTCTTTACTGACAGTGCTGTTCAAGGGTTTCCTTCTGATGTAATTCATTTAAAGTTTGGCCAGTCTCCATGATTAACTCACACGGGGGTAGAAGAGGGAAGCACACGGAACAAAACTGAGGTCATTACAAGCTAAGAATATTTTACCTTCATACCTGCCCTTAAACAAATGTTCTCTTATAGGAGTATCAAAGAGCATATAATAAAACAAACCAAACAACCAGTCCACTCATTAGTATCTGTACTTTATGGACACCAAGACCCAAGCACCACTGCCTTGTATTTGATAATTTCAGAAGGGAAGGGACAATGTTGTAAAACAATGTTGTAAAAATGTTGCTTCTTGGATTAATGTGCCGAACCACCACAGCTTGTGATTTTGTTGCTCATCTGTTTAATATTAGCTTGATCACTTACAAAATTATAAAATGTAACATTCAGAATAGGAAATTTAGTAACTTCCATATACGTATCATTCAGTTTCCACTACTATCTAGCTTCAAACATTTTTAGCACCCTCAAAAGAAATCTTGTGGATTGTAAATTTGTATCCCTCCAGTTCATGTTGAAGAAGTGAGACGCCCCTCATATGATGTCATTGGAGGTTGATATTTTAAGAGGTAACTGTGATTAAATAGGATCATTGGGAAAGGGTTCCAAACCTAATGCAATCTGTGACCTTATATGAAAAGACTGTGGTCTTTTCTCTACACATATGCAGCAAGGAAAAGTCATGAGAACATATAGCAAGAAGAGACCATCTGTAATGCAAAGAGACAGCTAGGACAGAACCTTGATGTTGGAGTACCTAGCCCTACATTGTGAACATTATTGTTGTTCAACCATCCAAGTTACTGTACTCTACTAGAACAAACTGACCGTGATACAAACCCCATAGCCACGGTCAGTCACTCCCAATATCCCTTACCTTCACATATATAGCAGGGAAAATATATCCATTTATGCTGATGTTTCTATTCTGAGAATTTCATATAAATGGAGTATAAAATTTCTAAGTTCTCTCCTTAGAATTGTGTGTTTTGGTATTTCATTTATTTTTGTTGATATATAATACCATTTGAAAGGAGTGTGTAACATGAATCCGTTTCCCAGAAGATGAGCATTTAGGGAATTTCCACTTTGGGGGTCATTATGAATTATGCTTCTGTGAATATTTTTATGTAGACCCAGTGTTCAATACTCTTCCATATGTACCCAGTCTTGGAACTGCTCTACGGTAACTGTGTTCATTATTTTAAGAGACTGCTATGCTATATTTCAAAGTAGCAGAATCATTTTTTACTCCCATCAAGAGAAGTTTTCTGTTTCTCCATTTTTTATGAACTCTTGCTATTTTCCATCTTTCACCGTAGAATTTTTTGTTTGCGGTAACAAAATCCTGTTTGATTATCAGTTTTCATCTGCTTTACTCTAATGACCGATGATGGTAGGCATCACCGCACAGGGCTCTTGTCCATTTGCACATATTTTTTGGAGCAATGTCTATGCAAATCCTTTAATTCACTTATTGCTATTTTTAATGTGACATCTTGCTATGCTACACAGGCAAGTGCCAAGCTTCTGGACTAAAGTGATCTCACCATCTCAGCCTCCACGGTAGCTGGGAAACAATATGTGGACCACCATATATTTTTAATTTTTTAAATTGTTGTATGGTAATTGGTTTCAATACATGCTTGATGGGAGCTCTTGATAAATTCTACAAAGTGTAAATATTTTTCTTATTTGGTAGGGCATCTCTCTCTCTTTCTTTTTTCTTTGTTTCCTTCCTTCCTTCTTTTCTTCCTTCATCTTCCTCCTGTTCTCCTCCTCTTCCTCTTCCTTTTTCTCCTTCAAAATTTGACTAGGTTTGACTTACTTGATTTATTTTGACTATCATTTCATCCAAAATCAGAAAAAAAATGCTGCATTCTTCTAAGAATGTTCTAGATTCCATACTTATATTTAGGTCAAAGGTTTATTTTGAGCAAGTTTCTTCTATAGAGTACTTGTCGGGTAACAGAGTCTGATCAGAAACTCTCTTTTCTGATGCCCACTGCTTCCAATATTCATTAAAATTCTGTGCATTTCCTGACATTCCTCAGGACAAATAACACCTGTGTGAATTGTGGCCTGGCTGATTATTTATGGAGAGGAGTTCCATTCAAGATGTCAGAGGGCTTTTTTTCAGTGCAACAAAGAAACATTTGTACCAATGTGAAGAATTTTAGTAATGTTTCAAAAGAGCTTTTAAACTCTGCAAGCTGGACAGGTGACCCAAAAATTAGCATCACTGATCCATTTCCAAAATATTTTGAGTTGCTCTGAATGAGTTGTTTAATCTTGTGTAAATTTTTGGAAGATTTATTCCATATGAGTTGGATAAATTTACACAGAAGTCTTCAAAAACTGTCTAAATCACATTGTTGATATCTAAGAAACTGTTTAAATTTCTGCCACAGTTGTCTTAAAAACACAACATCCTCATGTTAACAACACCGGGTCCAAGTTGAAATCCTTTTATTTCAGCCTAAGAATCACAATGAGTCTAGACCAAAAAAAATCTATTTTCCTTTTTTCGAGGAGAAACTATTTTTTTTTCCTGAGATCTTTCTTGAAGGTAAGATTGTTGTAAGATCTGGGCTTAGGATTAAGTTCGACCCTTGGTGTACAAGATGATGCTTTTATCCGCACTTTCCATTGGTATAAATTGAAAAGCCTCCATATCTGGTTGCTGTACAGAGGTACTATAAAAGAGATCTGACTAAGAGGATAAGTGCGTGTACCCATCCAAAGCACATTTATTAGGGCCACCCCTCTCCTTCAAGGAGGACCATCGATGAGAAGGTCTTTGTAGATCATATGAGTACATTGCAGGTCTTTAATAAATGATGGTTTCTGATCACTGTATAGAAAGACAGGCTGAAAATTGGTTTTCGTTTGCCACCACTTTGGGAAATCAGCTATTGGGAGAAATAGCTGTGACTGCAGGAGAATTAGTAAGTGCAACATCACTGAGCACATTACCTAACAGTTATGTAAATAGTGATACCCTCCCAGCATTAATGAGCCAATGGGAATCAAGAAGAACACAGGTAAGGACTTTTGTCCCTACCTGGAATAGAGGGCTAGGGCTTATGGGGCAATAGATCATGCTATTTGCATCCCAGGCAATATCACTGTCATCACTAATTCTAATGAGCATTTTCTAATTTATGTGTTTAATGTATTTATTCTGAGAACGCTGAATATGTTACATAAGCAGCAAGCAATACAGGGATAGATATTTGGGGGACTCAGATTTCTGAGTCAGCTTGTTCACTCACTAATTATCTGGCATGTTGTCTATTAATTTTTATTTTTTAACAAGTCCAAAAAAATTGCTAAGAAAATAGACTATAGTGTCAAAAAGTTGTATAGTGTCTTAATATCTGTTTGAACATAGAAAATTGGATTAAAATGAATTATGGGAAAATTATGAAAACACAGGATCACAGAGACTACTTACTTCATTTCTATAAAAAGGTGACATAATTTAGCTGCAAATAGTTGGTAAGACTCATGGCAAATATTTTCTGGAGCTGATCAATAGAAACAAAGAATAAACAGGAGGGAATTTGCATGACTTACAAAATTGTTTTCTGGGGACAGGAAGTCATATTTCAGTGCTATGTAAGCAAGGGGATCTAAGTTCAAATCCCCAGCACTTCTTTAGAAGGACTTTTGTAGGAGCGTGTGCCTGAAATCTCAGAGCTGTGCAAGGCAGAGACAGGAGGATTGTTGGGGCTCGCTGGCCACTGTCCTGGCTTCAGGTTCATGGAAATAGTCTCAAAGGGACAAAGGGAGGAGTGGTGGAGCAGGACACTCACTACTTTCCTCTACTATCTGTATGCATGCATAAGCATGCATCATGAATACATAATGATTATTCATATAACACACCACACACACACACACACACACACACACACACACACACACACACACACAAGAAATGATGTTTTTTCATTATTGCCTGAATTTGTTTAGGTTATGAAAAGGGTCTCCAAATTTTGCCTCTGAACTTTATTATGTTAGGATGTCTTCTCTCAATTCTATCTTCAGAGGCAGTGTGGGGGTTCCGAGAAGATAACGTAATCTCTAAAGGGGATGCACTTTCAGTGTGTTGACAAAAGTACACAGAATCACCTTAGCTACCACTCTCTCGAAAGTGAAAAGTAATAGAACACTTCTTATCATGGAATTGTTAGGGAATAACTGATTTCAAGCATTATCTACTTGTCCCATATGTCTGTGACATTTGACTTTCTCTCATGCTTAGGTCACATTAGACTGAGCTTCTACCACACTTTCACACAGAGTGTTCAGGATTCCTTACCCATGTATTTTGAAGGGCCCCCAAAGAATACTCTCAAAATTCTGTTTTGTGCTAGCTTGTTCTATTTTCTTCTTAAGTTAATTCCTCTGTGTGCTTTGGTCTAAAATATTCCGTTTAGTACATTCTATTGAATCCGCAACATCTGTTCATACCCTAAATCTGAATTATCTGGGGCCTCAAAACACTGCAGATTGTCATCCACAGAGCAATGAAGGCTGTCCTCAGGTGTCCCTATGTGGAGAGTATATTTCATGAGATTACATGGTAAAGAAATGCATCCATGTCCACCATCTAATGTTTATGAAGCATTGAATGTTTATAAAAGGAAATATAATACATGACTACCAGGAATAAAGCTCATATTTGGAAAATAAACCTTTTTGAAAATGTAAGATCTACTGAGATACAAGTCTACCTACAAAACAAGACAGCCATCAGTTATATGGTTTACACAGAGGAGACCTTTCAGCTAACTCTTGGCGAACCCAGAGCTCTATGAAATGATTTTCTCATAGGCAATGTACAACCTTTCTAAAGATAATTCCAACCTTTGCCCTCTGGGAATGCTGTTTCCTTGCAATGAGTGGCCTGTCTGTGTCCTGGCAATCGGTGTTCAAACATTATTCGGGTTCAACTTCAAAACACAGCACCCCCAAGTTAGTGGGGTCCAGGAGGAGGTAAGAGGGGGATGGTAGAATTACACCACTGATCCTGTCCCGTGTCATTAAGGAGTCACATGGACATAGAAATATCACTTTGTTGGCATTTAGTTTTCAAGATGTGTCTTTAACTTACTCTATAGCTGAGGAGGAATTTGAACTTAAGATCTCGCTTCATCTCCCAAATTTGAGGACAGGTGCAGACCACCATAAATGATTTGTGTAGTGGTAGGAAGTGAACCCAGAACCATATGTGTGTGGTGTAAGCATTGTAACAACTGAGCTATACTCCCAGGCTCAGATACTTGCTTTCTTTTTTAAAAAAAAATTGGATATTTTATTTATTTACATTTCAGACATCATCCCCTTTCCCCATTTCACCTCCCTAGAACACTATTCCATCCCCCCTCCTCTTTTTTTTTTGCTTTTATACCATTTTAATTACATGCAAGTATTAAGGTCAGTTCTAGGTTGAGGGTCCAGCAATACAATAGATGCAAATAGTCAAGGAACAAGCAAGACAGTAAACACAAATAGTCAAAGAACAAGCAAGGCAATAAACAAAATTTCATGAACTCTCCCCAGATCACTGTTTCTAAGGGCTTATCAGGATGACCAAAATATCTGAGCCAACTTCCTGTTCTAGCCCAAACTCATTTCATGTCTGAAGCCTACTTCCTTGTTCTAGCCTAAAATTTAGATTCCTGTAAGAAATTACTTCTTTGTTCTAGTCTAATATTTAGATTTCTGTCTGAAATTACTTCTTTGTTCTAGCCTAATATCAGATTCATGCCTGAAGCCCACTTTCTTGTCTTTGGCCAAAGTCATGTTCCTGCCAAGCAGCCCATTTCCTTGTCCTTGGCTCATGTCAAATCCTTGCCAAGGAGCCCCAAAAGCTCTCTGTCTCTCCCCCTTTTTTATTTCATTAACAAGACTGAGCCTGTCTTAGGTCATTCTGACAAGAATGCCTTCCTTAGTCATCTTGGAATATGCATTATCAAAGGCAATGCACTTCTGTCTTAGGTTGGTAAGTCTCTGTGCAGAATCTTATCCATCCTTGGCTTGCCCACCTGTTAATTTAATAACTCTGTCTTGGGGTCTATTTTCAGGTTCAAGCCATGTACTTTGGCTGCTAAAATATTGATGTTGTTAAAGACAAGCTTTAACACTATGGGCAAGAATAAAAGTATTCCCAGTACAAAATGGGCTAGCAGGATCAAGCTATATATGCCATTCTTGAAGCTTGACAAAAATAGAAATGCTGACCTCAAGCCACGGGTAATTTTATCAGCAGTATCTACTGCATCAGAGCTCAGCAGAGCAGCATTCTTGAAATTCATAAGCTCACTATGTAAAATTAAAACATCTGGAGATGTGTTAAAATTATGCCAAATACACTGCAACTGTCTTTAAACTTTTTCCTAATTATAATGACTACTACTGTAAATTTTAGAACTGACATGAATCCAATGGTATTTTGCATGACACTAGAGATGGCTCCTTACTCTTAAATTCTGAACCTCCTTCCAATAATTTGAATAGGATAAAGAGCATCAATCTATTCTTCCAAATGCCTATCTAAATCCTCTTGTATATTCAACACATTAGTAACATTTTTTGCTAAATGATTAATAGAAGTAGCTGTCTTAACTTCCAATATTGGAAATAACAGTCATCATTTGGAAGTCTGGTTCTGGACATTTTCAGAGACATATGGAAGTTAGCTGAAGTTCTCTATGATGTTATGTTAGCAAGAGATAAAGTTGGGGCAGGATCTGGATTTCAAACAGGTGTCAGCACATGTATTAAGGCTCTTTTAATTGTCAAGTTAAAATCACTTTTGTTTCTTCTACAGTATTTAATGTAAGTTGCATTGATCGTGCACCTTCTAATTGTGTTTGTGTGTTGAAATCCAGCATGTCGATTACAGAGGTCTATCAACCATCTTTCATTTTATTGCCCCAAGTATCACAGAACCTTGGTATTCTGAAAAAAAAGCTTGCAAGTACTGGAAGAAGTGAGTCAGGCTTTAAGTTGAAGCAGGAGGGTAGTGGGCTTGATTATTGCTGCTATAACAGCTTTAATTACATTAATTGCTAGCACCACTGCTTCTGCAATTGCTTGAATATTTGCTTTCTTAAGAAAGTCAACTTTTAAGTCCTTGAGTGATACAGAATGGTTCTAGATCTTTAAGAACAACAACAACAACATAATTCTAAATTCAGACACAAGTGTATAGACTTTGGAATCCAAAAGTTTGAGTTCAAATTTGAACTTGTTCATCCTCCTTGAATTTAGTATCCCATTACTAAGTGGTGGTAGTAATATGGGATGAGTCCTTCTGAATGCCTGGAACACACAGGCACACATTAAATGGTAGCTAATTTTAAACCTGCCAAAGAAACATTTGCTGTATGACAGAAGCTGGTATATGGTTTCACTTAATCCTGATAGTCCCACTGCAGAGAAACTTAAGCTACGGGAATGCAGGTCATTTGCCCACCACCTCTCATGGGACTAGGTCAAAAAAAATCTGGGACTTAACTAGGTAGACTTGTCCTAACTTTTGTACCTCAGGCAATTGTGTTACTTTCTGAAGCTCCGGTCTAGCTAAGCTTTTCAGAGACCCAGCAGCCTCCCTTTCCCATCCCACTGTCACTCCAAGATAAATCACTTTGGAAATCGTATTCCTCCAATTTGTACCAACCTTTCTATAAGACTCCATATTTCTGAGCAGACTGTAAGTGACTCATTCCAAGCTCAAAGAACAAACTCTGAGAATAGGACTCAGTGGAATTCAATTGATTATTGGGACAAAGTTAGTCTTCCTGAAAGCATCCCTCTCCCTTATGCTCCTAGCTTCTTGCTGGTTGTCAGCATGACCTTCTTTTGCACAAGGCATCTGAGCACCGACAGGCTGGCAAGTTAATCAATACAAGAGAGAGCAGGTGATTACGGAGGGCAGTGAAGGCAAAGGGTATCTTAACCAGGAATAGTGACTATGAACTAATCTACTGCAAAATACTCAGTTAATCTACCAATTACCACAATGCACTATAATACATTTAAAGAGGCACTTGTTTCCTTTTTTAAAAGTCATGCATCTAATTCTAACAAGCTGTTTCCTTTGCAATGTGAACAGGAAAAGCCTAATATGCTAAAAAATTAAGTTGCCTACGTATACAAAACCACTCTAATAAAAGCCTACGCCACAAAAGACTCGACAAGAATATGCTTTTGGTGGCAATGAATTTAATAAGACAGAATGATGAAGATGCAAATATTCTTACTATATTTGTATTGTATTTTAATGTGTGTGTGTATATATGTGTACAAGAATGCAGGTATCCAAGGAAACTAGAGGCCCCAGATTACTTTAGGATAGAGTAAATGCCTGCCTTGCATGTTAGGAGTCCAACGCAAGTCTTCTGCTAGGTCAGGAAGTGCTTTTAACTGTTTGACCACCTTTCCATCCCCACAAATATTCTTAAATAATCAAAACGATGATCAAATAATAAAAAAGTGAAATAGACTTTGTCAGCACCAGATTCCTATTTTCTTCAGAGCCAATTACATCTAGAAGCAGGTGCTAGCTACTGTAGAGTGCTCAGTCATAAGAAACAAATGCCATTTTAGTTTTCAGGCAACAGCTGATACGTTACAATATTATCTTAGATGTTGAAGTATTGCTGTGGATCCTCACGAACGGTATTATTTTCTTCTGTGCTGGTGGCTGTTTCTGCTCAAATATTAGGAAAACTAACACACCCTAGTTGCAATTATTTGACTAGTAAAAATCCTCAGCCTGATTATGATTTGGAAATGATAATGAAAAACTAGAGGGTTTTTTTGTTTGCTTTTTTTTTTTTCTTCAGTTTCCCACTAAGGTTTGTCAGTCTATTCCATGCCTTCATGGGAAAACCTAAGGCTATACATGCCATGCAGAATAGTGCTTTCCCCAAGACAGTTGGCTTTTTCCTTCTGGGGGATGATTTTTAAAGTTAAAACAATACTTCTGTGAAAATGTCAAGGGCCCCTCAGTCATGTGACTTTTTAAACTCATGGCTAGCAGAGCATCTGGGTCTGGATCAGTTTGGATGGGGGAGATGTGGCAGGTTTGAGTCTAGAATACTGAGAACATAGGTTCCTTTGAAGGCTGACATCATCTGTTATTCTGTTCATGGAGAATCCACCCTTCACTTTCTGGTGGCAATCTACAGCCATCTTTTAGAGATTCCTCATCCTCCATTGCCTATAATCCTGGTAAATCTGTTGATCAAAATGTCCTGCTTGTCCAGGATCACAAATGAACAAAAGATATAGGTTCTGAAATCTGAATGTTGAACAAAATAATAATAATAATAATAATAATAATAATAATAATAATAATAACAACAACAACAACAATTAAAATGGATTCATCCCAAGGTTGACATGCTGTGAAGACTGTCAATTAGTTCTTGCCATTTAGACCCCAAGGCAACTCTTACCTTTCCAAGCCTATAAATTCTTTTTTTAAAATTTTGTACCTTATATCCCAGCTTTTCAGTAAGTTCCCTTTGTTTAAAAGTAGTCAAATTGATTTTCTGTTCCTAACAACTGTGAGTTTTAACCAGTATAGATTTGCTTAAGGAGCTGCAGTAATCTAGGTCCCTGGAAACCCAAGAATAATAACATTCCTTTAATAAAAAAGACAAGAGATGAATAAGAAGGAGACTAAGGTAGCCCCATACAGGCAGCACCTGCACATAGACTGGCCTGCCTCCATTAAAGGTAAGACCCTAAAACACAGACAACTTCTCTTCACAGAATTCAGGACCCTCTATCATTAGAAAAGCCATAAGAGCATTTGCAAAGTCTACAGGGGAAAACTTGCTTTCACGGCATCTTTGAAGGGTCTAAAAATGAGGTAAGTATCTCTCCAACAGAGTTGCAAAACAGACATGAAAGAGAGAGGAGTAAAAACTTCATCGGCTCTGGTATTAGGATCTCCTGATTGTCAGTGGGTTTATAGAGTCAAGAAATCTCTGAAGCCCCTTTAGCTGTCCTGTGGCTGAGAAAATGATCTATTGAAACCCTGGGATAGTGTGGACAAATGGTTTGGATTTATATGCTACTGAATGAGTTTTTTAAATAGACTTACTTGTTTGTGATCATTTTTGTTTTATCAGGTGAGGTTATTAAACTAGAGGACATAAATAAACAGTGTCATCATTGATTTTTAAGAGAAAGGTTTGTGCAAACACAGGAAGGAAAAGGGCTCATGAACTCAGAGACACACAAACTCAGTTAAGTAAATTAAGCTTAAGGAAAACCTCAATTTATATTCTTCTGATTTTCCCCAGTTTGCTGTGTGCAAAACAAGGAAGATCCAAGCGCTGACTAGTAGGCCATCCTTCCTCATAGCATCCACAGACTGAAGCCTTGTTTGAAATTCCAAGGCTTACCTTTAGGAGAAAATTCAACTACAGTCAATGGGCCAGTGTCACGAACATACAGGAGCCTGTCAAGGCCAGAAGAGGACACTGGATCCCTTGGAGATAGAGTTACAGGTAGTTGTAAGCGGCCCCGTGAATACTGGGACCCAAATACAGATCCTACACAGTTTTAATTGCTGATCCATCTCTCAGCCCTGGCTTTATGCTCTTCACAGAAACTTCTGTACTCAAGGGCACATCCATGAGTACATTATACAATGAATGCCCTGGGGGCAGGCTGGAGAAGCCTGCAGCCTCTCCTGCCTCCCCTTCCTGGTTACCTTCTGAACTCTGGCTTTCTAGGTTTTGTCTGTGTGTTTGTTTGGGGTTTTGTTTTTGCTTATTTTCATACATTATATTTATCCCTCTGCTCAATCTCTTCGTACACATGTTGCTTGCTTGCATTCATCTCTACAGAGAACCCTAAGTAGTGTGGTTTTGGTTTTTGTCCCCTACCCCTCCAGACCTTTAGCTAATTCTTTAACACCCGGACTCCATCTTGAGTTCTAGAAATTTCTATGCATACCTGATAAGCATGCACCAAATGGGATTTAGGATAACCAAGTTAATCCCTGATGAACATGACAAATTATGTGTTTAATCTGTTTTATTTGGGATGCCTTAACAAAATACCTTAGACTGGATCATTAATGAAAAATAGAGGTATTGCAGGACTTTTCCTGCACGCTGTATTTGCAGTGGAGCTCTGCCATTGGATAGAGAAGAGGTAGGCGGAGCTAGAAATTGGGAGGAGGAAGGAATGAGAAAGGGGAAGAGGGAAGAGGGGGGAGGAGAAGCAAGATGGCAGGAGATATTACCATTGTGTCTCTAACAGTTATTCATATCAAGGTTTGATAATTTATATTAACAATTCTAATTGTGTGGGCATCTTGTGTATTGGGTATTTGCTGATATATAAATCTATTTGGTTTATTTTAAACTTTAAGAGTCTCATTTCTACCCGGGTACTAGGAATTGTGATATCTACCACATGGGGGTGGCAGAGTTGGCCCAGGAGCCATTTCTAGAGTCATGGACTCCACTGAGCTGACATGTGGAGGTAGCAGCCACGCCAATGTCTTGTGGGTCCAACAGGCGAGCCAGTGCTGCCTTTAATGTAGAAACTTAGAGAGGGAACATGGCGGTGGCTGAGTGCTAGCCGGAGCACCATTTTTTCTATTACTTCCTGCTACACAGAGAGTTCTGGAGGCTCCTTATGTGTATGAGCAAGGCGCTATCACATTTAAGTATCTGATAGGGGTGCCACAGTACTTCATTCCTATATTCTCACATGGTGGAAAGGCAACTATAAAGCCTTTCCATAAGAGCACTAATACAACAGGATGCTAGAACCTGTGGTTGGTTGTTGGATGTAGTTTTGTTCTACCTTTGTTCTACCCACCTTTGCTACAGGATCTGCAGTGCTACCAGCCCCCACCCGGCTTCCGCTGAATCCTCGGATAAAACACACACACACACACACACACACACACACACACACACACTTTTGTTCGTTTTCAACTTACCTTAGGACATATTGCTGGGTGCTACTATCACCTGCCTAGAAAAGCACGCCCTTAATAATATTTTTTATCTCTACTCCTCCCACCTACCCTAAACTTCAGTTGGTCAGTTGAATCTAGTCTGTGCTAAATATCTCTGACCACTCGCCTATAGGAGCAGCCACAACCCACCACCCCTCTTGAGACCTCATATGATTTCCTGGTTCTTCTTTTCCCCCAGGAATTGGCCCATGGCTTCTTTACTGAAGATCAAGAACCAATTGGAGAACAGGACCTTAGCATCAGAACTGCTCCCTACAGTTGGTTTTAGTGTTAACTTGTCAGAAATTAGAGTCACCTGAGTCGGAAGTCTCAGCTGAAGAAGGTCCTGGTTGCCTTAACTGATGCAGGAAGGGCTGCCCTGATTGTGAGCAGCACCTTCTGCTTGCAGTTCTGCTTAAACAACGATGTGGTAGAAAGAAGATCGTCTTGCCTCTGGCTCTTCAGACCTTCCCTTGAGCTAAATTGCCCAGAGACTGTTACTTTTCCTGTGACTGATATCAGAACCAGAGTTTCCTGGTTGTCATTTCAGAATAGGGACCAGCAGCTCTCCAGGAACCTTCTGGAATTCCATTACCAGACTGGGTCTGCTGAGGCACACAGCCTTGCAGACTGAGAAACTACTTGTCCCCTTCCCACCACAAAGTGAAGACAGCCATTGTAGGACTAATCCAAATGCCTAGACACTCCCACTTCAAGGACCATATAAATGCCATGTACTCAACTCTTAGGTATGAGTCTGCTGTTGTTGACAATTTAATACTTGATAAATTCTTTTATACATACATACATACGTACATACATCATTGCATTGGTTCTGTTCCACTGCAGAACACTAACTAATACAGTGTTTTACCTCCCAAATTCACAGCATCTTAATGTCACCACTTGGGGTTAGGATTTCAACACACATTTGGAACATAAGACAATGTTATTGACATGACACGCTGTTCACCTAGGTTTAGAACAACAAATATTGAAATACTTCCTATTAGGTCTCTGAATACATTCCTTATAGAAAGCACATGTATATTTTGGAGGAGCTGCTAGGCCAATGTAAGAAGCATAACAAGGCACACAGATAAGAAGAGAGGTATTTATTACTAGCACTTCCATGGGAAAGCAAGAGTAGAGACATGTTGATTGCAAAGTTCTGTTAGTTAATTTTAAAAATTCCTGTACAGGTAGAAAAGAAATTTAAAGAAGCAGAAGTTAGCACATCATTGCAAACATGTCTTCCTCTTATTATTTATTTGTTTAGATGGACAGACTGCTATGATCAGCTAATGCAGTCAGAATTAAGTAATTCATGTGATCTTTAATGGGAGCCATATCAGTCACCTTAGATTATTTTTCAGTAATAAATTATCTACACATCTTTGCATCCGACAAAATCAGCTTAGTTCTTCCCAGCTTCCATGTTAATCATGCATTAGCTGTAGCTTCTTTCCATATTTCTTCACTGTAGGACCCAAGCTGCTGAAGTAGCTCCTATCTGAGATGTCACTGGTCTTGTGGTATTGGAAACGTGGAGGAATCACCTGAGGGTTCTTCAAACTCATGATGAAACTTGCTGACTGACAATTCCATTTACATTCTGTTGTCCCACCATCAATTCATGTGTCCAAGCCTAACACCAATCAAGTCAACGGATATTGTCTACTCCATGAACACTCTGCTTTACCTTGCTCCTCAAATATCTCCCAAGAAGTACAAGTGCTAACAGACTCTATGACTCTGGAGTTATAAGTTTCACAGTATCCAGACCAGAATCTCCATAGCTCCTGCTGCCTCCAGACCTTTCCCAAACAACTGCCAGTCCTTCAGTGCTTACAAAATGGCAGATATGCTCACATGCGTGTCAGTGTTTAGAGTTGATAATGCAAGCACAGCATTCCACCACAGCCCTGGTGGCTGAGCTGTAGAATTATTTATGGCTTTCCCATTTATGGCGTGCTGCTCAGTTTCCCATGAGTTGCTAGGAAAAATTCTTGATAGCTACTATGAGCCATTGAAACCTATGAGACTTCATTTATTATGGCATAATATACACATTACCTCACTTGTGTTAGACCATATGGAAAGCTCTCTGTTAAATTTGGCATAGTTACTGGGGTGAGACGGGAACGGATTATGCTTCCAGTCCTACTCAATTAAGTTGTGTATTGGGTCACACAGCCAACTTCTACTGATCGTGTGGGCATTGCAGCCAGTCCCCAGGATAGACCCATCACCTTCACCTATGCCAACAAAGAATAATGAATGTGATTTCAAAGGGGGTATGAGCAGTTGAGAACAGCATCATCTCCAGCTAGATCAGTTGGGCTGCCTGCTGACATAAAGCTTGTGAGTGGGAGGTGAAGGAGCAGCAGGGCACAACCCTCCTGTGTCACTTCTTGTAGCACTGGGATTGTGCAGCAAAGAAGAGCAAAAGAATTCAAGAGAACTTGAAAAGCAGATCTGGATCTTGGCCCCAAAGAGCAATGGCTACCACACCTTACCTGGAGAAAAGTCTGACTTGAGGATGGCACAGAATGCAATCTCCCATTACCAATTTGCATCTCCTTTGCAGCAAGCATTAGGGGAGAATATTAATCCCCTTAATATAATGAGAAAAGTGACCAATATATAGATATTTATATGAGTTTCATTTGTTTTCATTTTTTGTTTGTTGGTTTTTAAATTCTGGGGTCTGATTTGCCCGCGCCACAGTGGTTTTAGCTTATTCTGGTGTATACTTAACAAGGAGCCTTTTGAGGAAGAAGCTCATTTTACTTGTTCAGGAGTGGAGAACACTCTAAGGCTTTAGGATCTGGATCAGTCATTTTATTATGGTAGTGGATTCACGTGCAGTTCAACAATCACAGTAGAATTCTGTGAAAAATTCCTATGATGGCCCAAGAAAATAATCCTAATAGTTTTCTTCATTGCCATTAAAATTTTAAGAATTAAATAATTAGTTTTATTGCCAACCCATCTGCCTATGGTGTTTGTGAGTCTGTCTCTGTCTATGTCCCTGGTCTTTGTCTCTATCACACATTCATGTGTGCACGTGCATAGGGACATACGCACATGCACACACACACACACACACACACACAAAGGCAAAGCCCAGTGAAGAAAAAGAATAAGCACTTTCTGAGCAGTATATCAACACAGTCCTTTTTCATCATCTCTCTCCTTAGCATGCCATCATTTGGAAATGGAGCATCAGTACTTGAGGGGTCTCCACTGCACGCTGTTATCAGTAACAGTGAGTTGTCTGGAAGCAGACCTTTCTCTTCCAAAGGACAAGCTCTTACTTTGATTATGGTTGACTATTTAAAACAAAGTCCAAAGATTGGTACCCATCCCACCCCTTTTTTAAAAAGTCTAATTAGTGTTCCTCTATTGGAGAGGAAGCTGAGCATGAGGCTCCATCACTGCCAAATGAAATTAAGGCCCAATTATTGATAAATGAAGAGTGGTTTGTGCTGGAGCCTGGCCTGGAGTTGCGGAAATACATCTGTCATTTGGCCTGCACAGGAGTCATTCATGTGTGACATAGCATCCTGTGCATTTATCATGCATCTGTAGATTTTTGTTTTAATTCAGTTAACTGTCTAACTAGATTCAGTGCTGGATGCCTCAAATGGAGTCAGGATTTGGACTGACAGATGCAATTCTAGTCTGAAATGATGTGTGACGGGGCTAGCTATCTTGCATATTAATTATTATTGAAACCATTATAGACAGCGCTTTTACACTAATGGCTGATTCTCTTATCTATTTTGTAGCTTCTATGGCTAACAATTGTCCGGTTGCTCCAGGGCAGGTAGGATCAATGGACCATTGTTGTTAAGTGCATTTACTATTACCATGAAAATTAGAATAAAGGTGTTTGAAAGGCAGGAATGAAAATACCCGTGCCTTACCATTATGAAAATTTAAAAAATCCTATAAATAAGAAACACTTTTCATAAATCTTAACAAGGTAAAAGAGTTTACTAAGTTAATTATCAAACACAAATTGAAAACAAACATTTGTTAAGTTGATAGAGAAAAAGAAAAGGAGAGAGAGAGGAAGAGAGAGAGAGAGAGAGAGAGAGAGACAGAGACAGAGACAGAGACAGAGACAGAGACAGAAAGACAGAGAGAATGTCTGCAGGGCTGTTCCCATCCAAGCTGGGGCATACAAATATTAGATTAGGTGACTTAAAGTTCCTGTCATTTCATAGCTAGGTTGTATAAAATTATTGTCACCTTCAAAAACAAACCATTAGACCCCCCTTTTTTTCCTGGTCCATAGTTCTGAGAATATGTCCTCTCTGTAGGACTTTGAGGAGCTCTCTTCCAGGGCCAACCGTCCTGCCTCAGCCTCCTTCATTCTTCATAGTTACTACATATTTGTATTTTCTCAAACTCATGCAGCCTTAACCCTAACCTCTTCCTGTGTTAATTGTCCAGGAGCACTGGAAAGCCCAGAAAAAAAGGAAAGGGAGAGAGAGAGAGAGAGAGAGAGAGAGAGAGAGAGAGAGAGACAGAGAGACAGAGAGACAGAGAAAAGAAGGAGGAGGAGGAGGAGGAGGAGGAGGAGGAGGAGGAGGGAGGGAGAGAGAGAGGCAGAGAGGGAGAGGGAGAGAGAGAAAGACAGAGGGAAAGAGAGGGAGGGAGGGAGAGAAGCCATTACAGTCGCAGAGGATTGACTGGAATAAAAACTGCAGCCTCTTCCTCATTGCTTCTCCCCATTGCTTATAGACAGTGTGTGCTATGACTTGTGTGCACTCTGTGTCTGACTGCGGCAGCCTAACTCACACAATATTCCTTTTCTAAGAGTTTATAAAATCTCAAAGGATGTTAATAAATAGACTACTGAATGGTAGCACAATTGAAAGCATCGTATGATACAAAATAGACAATTAATGGTGGAGCTAACATAACAATGATGGGTTCCCATCTTTTTGAATGATTCGCTGTTGCTAAGGGGCATTTCACTTTGATGTTCCAGGTTCAAACAAGCCTCTGCCTCCCTAAACAACTAAAACTTCCTATATCTTAGGAGAAACATCTTTCCCTTGCCCAATATTTGAGAATGAGGCATTTTAGAAGGAAGTCTGGTTCAGTTTAAGAGTTCACTGGTTCGATTATGGTATCAAGTTACAAGATTTTAGTAGGTAAAAGTTGCTTTGAATAAGAGAGCAAATTAGAAAGCAACCATGTATCTTCACATAAATAGATCTTAAAATATTAATAGTCATAACACTCGGGAAATTTGAGTAAATTTTGACTCTACATTTTGGGAGCTATTAACGTTTTTTCATGCGATTACCTCCTTCAATTTATACTGTTTGCTTCGCTGCTTTCTTCCTTTCAATAGTTTTTTTTTATAAGACTCCAAAAACTTAATTATGGCTTATGCAAATATCATTTGAGAGAAAATAGGGTAATATTAAAGCTTCAAAAGCATTGTTAGGTTAAATGCTGGGAGAGTCACTGTAGGTGTTAAACGGTTGTCAGGAAAACACGGAGTGGAGGTCGGGATGCCTGTAGGAGAGTTTTCTCATTTTTTTTTTCTGAAAACCATTTACTTGGATCAGTTTTACCCAACTTTAATCAAGGGTCAATGTTTTAGGTTACTAAAATTACAGGGAGAAATGTTTGCTTTTGATTGTGCATGGATCCAAAGCCAAGAGAAAGAGGATCATAGGAGTGTGCTTGCAGCACAATCCTGAGGTTCTGGCTTTGCATCCCCAGAACACACACAATGCCAGATGCAGAACCATGAACCAGTAAAACCTGGAAGCTCAGGGACTGTGAATCTGGCAAATGCACCGGGGAATAGGTGAGTGTCCAAAGCAAGGTGAAAGGTCATCCCCAACGGTGAGGTTGTCCTGTGAGCTCCACATGCATGTTGTGGTAAGAACACGGTTGCATTACCATATATGAAGACACAGACACACACACACACACACACACACACACACACACACACACACACACGAGGAGAGAGAGAGAGAGAGAGAGAGAGAGAGAGAGACAGAGACAGAGAGACAGAGAGAGAGAAACAGAATCTTAAAACAACCTGTGTCAACACGGTGACCCCAAACTGGAAAAGCATATATGAAACAAAGCAGCCACTTTCATTGCAGATGCAGTGAAAAACCTGGCTCTAGGCTTTTTGTTGTTGTTGTTGTTTTGTTTGTTTTTTTTAATCCAGTTACCTGTATCCTTTTTATAGTGCCTGGAGTCTCCAATGTTCTGTTATACCTAAAGGGAAAAAAACATAAATGAATTACAGTAAGGTGTGCCTAACCTGTTAGAATGAACTTTTTTTTTTTTTTTTTTTTTTTTTTGCTTAGGAAGACAATGAAAACAGAAACCAGTCCAGTAATTTCAACTTGCTAAGCATTGTTAGTATCACAAAGGTGCTAAATGAGAAAATTAAGAGTCAACTGGTGTCTGAGATGTGTAGAAGTAAAATTTAGAAAGGAGGGAGTCAGTGGTTGGAAAGAGCATAGGCAGAAAGACATAGACTTCTAGGACTCTGCAACAGGATTTTCCAGTCATCTAACTTTGGTCATCACTAACTACTATATGGGTAGATACTGACCTGCTGCTAAGAGGGGTTAAATAAAGTATGGAGGAGGGAAATTATTTTCTTCCTTCTTAAGTTCAATGTCTTGGGACCTGGAAGAAAGGGGGGGGGAAGTAAAAAGAAATGACCAATTAACAAGAGGAAGAATATATCTTTTTTATTAATAGTTACTTACATGCATAGAAGTCCACAGCCATGAAGTGAAACATGAAGAAGTGGTTTAATTTGAGAACTTACCTGTTATTTTAACAAATGAACAACTCTGGGTCTTCAAGAGACCAGAAGTTACAGGGACGCTACCAGGAAATGGGCTAATGAAGAGTAGTGTTACTTCAGAGGGGTCTATTTATGCAAACTCATCTTGACGTTGGGCTCCATCTTTGTCGTCGAAGACGAGCTCACCTTCCCCAAGTAGCTTATTCCTAGCAAGTGCGAGGCATCTTTCTCAAAGAAAACACACACCCTGCTTTATGACAGGTAGGAGGGTACTCTGTCTTCTCCTGTCTAATCATTTTCAATTTAATTGCTTGCAGCTCAAAACAATCCTCATGCCAAAGTTGCATAGTTGGAGGTGACATAGTCTGATCTCCCTCCAAAGGCAATATTGTGCAAAAATACCCAAACCAAAAAAACAAAAACAAAAACAAAAAACTACTATTGACTCAATGGATTGATTTTATTCTCAGATTTTCTTTCCCACACTTTCAACGTTTAAGATACGCTTTTGCGAAATGATGTGCTTGGTCACATTTTTTGCCATCTAATGTCATGGCTTGCCCCAATAAAAACTGTGCGACTCAGTGTCATTATTTTTTGGTCCCCCCACCCCCAAGTGGCCCAATATTCCACTAAGGCTTGGAAATAAGACTCTCAGACCTTGTCTTTAAAGAAGATATTAACATGAAACTCCTCCTACAGTTCTGACTATATGCTGAGAGATTCACATCTATTTTCCATGTGATCTTTAACATTAACACCAGTCCTAAGAGGTAAGCCATGTTGCTCATAATTTTCTTAATGGCAATAACAAGACTGACAGACACTGAAATACTTGGTAAGGTATCATAACTAGAGGGTGACTTTACTGTTGATTAAATAAAAGACTCTTGGATTGGGGGAGATGCTCAGTTGGTAATGTGCCTGTATTGCAAGCATAGAACCTGAGTTTAGATATCTAGAGGCTCATGGGAAAAAGCTGGATGTAGCCATGTGCATCTGTAAAATTAATGTAATGGTAGCTATGACAGGTGGATGGCTAGAACTTTATAGCTGACCAGTCTAGCCAATCAGTGAGCTTCAAACTTGTTAAGAGACCTTATCTTAAAAGACAAGGTCAGTGGTAGCTGAGATGATCAGTTGGTAAAAGCACATACATTCAAGCCCAAGGATCTGAGATCGATTCCCGGGATCCACATGGTGGAAGGTGAGAACCCTGCTCCCACAAGTTGTTCTCTGAGCTCTGTATATATGCTTCTGTGCACACACACACCTGCACTCTATGTATATGCTTCCTGTATAAACACATGTGCACACAAATATATAGTATACATACACACATGCACTCTATGTATATGCTTCTGTGTATACACATATGCGCACACAAATATATAGTATACACACACAAATGCACTTTATGTATATGCTTCCGTGATTATACACATTGTGTATATACTTCTGTGTACACACTGTATGTACTCTATGCTTCCGTGCATATACCCATGTGCACAAAAATATATAGTACACACACACACACACTCACACACACACACATCAAATTTTACACAACACTTTAAAATGAAAGAAGAGAATATTAACACTTCCTACAGTGTGACAGATGTCTAATTGCCTTTTCCATTACAACCTTGCAAATAGAGTCACCAACCAGAGCTGCTGTGCAGGCCAAGAGTTAAGTCCACTTGAACCTAAAGTCATACATGCTCTTATTGACTTTGCTTCTGGGATTTTCTCTTTCTAAATACAAAAATAAGGACATTCATTGTGGAGAAATTAGATTTACAAACTGTACGCCACCAAGATACACAGAATAATAGTTCCGCCAGCACTCTCGTTAGTATAATTTATGTCGAAAGGCACCTACCCACAAAGTCCTAAGTGACTGGACAATGAGAAGATGACATGTAAGAACTTCACTCAGCATGCTTACAGCATTTTCATTGCGGAGGAATTTATTTGACACTCAGAGAATTAAATTCATCAGTAGCTTTGTGGGGCCCTGACTTCATCCAAAAGTACACACAGTGCAAAGGTAAATCCCATGGTTGTGCTTTACAGGGGTTCAGCAAGGCACCCCAAGCCCCACCCCAACCGAAGGCAGCTAGAAATCCGGCAATTGTCTGCTTTGAGAGACTGTCTTATCCTGTGTAGTAATTGAGCAGAGGTGCTTAACTTCCTCTCTGTTATCTGGGTCAGCAAACAAAATCCCTATGCCAAACGGGTAAAGATGACCACAGGAGCAGAGGCCGAGCTCAGCTCAGCTCAGCTCAGCTCCCAGCATCACTTCATCCCTCTGTGTCTTGATGAATCGGAATGCTAAGCCTTGCGGTTGACTCGGAGCTCTCCCACCTGCACTGTGACCTGTAACTTTTGAGTTTTGACGGAAAGCTTCTGTCCTTGCCAGAACGTGCTTTCTATTTGTGAAAGAAAATGTAAAACAGCACCAGGGAAAGAACGGCTTTTTCACCCAGTCTTGAAACCATCACAAAGAGACAAATTTTGCAGCTTTTACTTTGTGTGTGATTTTTTTTTTCCACACAGCTCTATTCATTGCCTGAAACAATGGGGCCAGTGTTGGCCAGCGAAGAATAGCGCTATTCATATGCCCTGTACCCTGCACAGTGCCTACACTTGTTAGTCTTGGCTGTCCTGCTCTGCTGGCTGCTGGCAAGAAAGTCGGGTCTATGTTGTTGGATGGAGCAGGCAGATCAGGGAATGAATGCTGGCAGCCAGATTCCCAGATAAACCTCTGCTCGCTAGAAAACTCTTGTTGACATAAGCCTGTGCTTTGAGGGGTGCCTTGGAATTCCAAGCCCTCGCGCCAGGTGTGAGGGCAGGTGGTATTCGCCTCCCTCCATCCATCCTCGACCTCCAGCCACAAGCAATGCAATTTCATTTAGGGTTCAATGCCTACTTCAGGACCCAGACACCTGACTTAAAATTATGGCTCTAAAGTGAGATTTGGGGGTAGAAGGATCTCTAACGGGTCTCAAGCTCCCACGATCTCAGTTTTTTTTTCTTCAGTAGACAAGGCATCATACATTATCCATAGTACTACGCTGTGGTTAACAGGGAATAATTGGTAACTATCCCTGTCATTAATGAAAGACGGGTGTGCCAGTATGACTGGCTTAGACCATTTTCTGTCAACCACTCTGACATGGGCGCCACACTTACCACTGTGGTGATGAGCATATTCGGGGGACAAAGAGGGACGTCTAGCTTCGGAGTGAACCTTTTCTAACTGTAGTAGAGACCTAGTACATTGTCCATAGGGCAGAGAGTGTTCGTCCACTAGTGGCAGCCACTCTATGTTGTTATTATTATAAATTAATCTATCTATATTCACTTCACATCCTGATAGCAGGCGCCCCCTCCTCCTAGTCCTCCCCATACACACAGCCCTTCCGCTTCTTCTCTGAGAAGGGGGAGCTCCCCCCCACACCCCCATATTATTCTTTTTGTTATGGACCCTATGAAAGACTGATCATCTTTTGTGTGGCACTGTCTTAGGAGTCCACACTTTAAACAGCTGCCAGTGGAGAATCTCATGGGCCTCTTCAGTCCTGTGCAACACTGAGTGAACAGTGTAAAACCTACAGCTCATTCCTACCCATAACTTTCCTTTCCTTTTCCTTTATAAAGAGAGACTGAATATTTTTGGCTCCCATTGGCTTCTGTGGGGGAAGCAAACTGCCAAGTGCCGGCAACCTGTGGCAATCTTGCAGAGACTCTGGCAGACTCCGGGATGACCAAGTATAAGAAGCCTGATTATCTTCCCCCCTGGAATCATCCCTGTGCAGAGCCAGGCAGGCTGCTGGAATCAAAATGGGTTATTAAGATCAGCACTGCGAAGGGGCTGCAATTCCACATCAGGTTCAACCCTCATCTATCAATGGAGGCCAAGAGGGAGCTCGTCTTTCAAGTCCCTTCCAACCCATGATGTTTTGATCTTTGAAGTTTTCCTCGCAATAGATGTTAACTGCCTAGCTACCTTCTGTGAAGATGCTACCATGAAAGCCAACACGCTTGGCACCAATTTCCCTTGGCACAGTTTATATACACATACACTTGTCATAGTACCAGAGCTTTGCAGTCTGCTAATGTACTATGTGAAGCATATACTAATCACAAGGGCAATGTTCTGGGTTATGTATGTTGTAGAGGAAAGATAATGTACTCATGGTGATTGTAGACATGTTAACCAGTGCTGTGAGCAGCAGACCCCACTCGGTGTGATCACATAATTAGAAGACATTATTGAAATTCATAAATGGAATTAATTACAATTTTAATTAAATTTTTAAAAGATAATTTAACAAAAGTAGGATTGATTAGAATATTATCAATGAATTTACGGATTCATTTAAGGCATTTGTCTCTGTCACTTTCATATTTCATTGAAATCAGTTAAAATAATGGTAACGATGCCCACAGTAGCATTTAAATAGTTCTGAGACTGTTTCAAGAGACAAAGAGTACTTAAGATGTATCTTGAGCTTTTTCATGGAGTAGTAATGTATGTGTGTGTGTGTGTGTGTGTGTATGTGTGTGTGTGTGTGATATGTGTATGTATACCTTTGACCTTTGTATGGGGAGATGTGCCACATGACATCTGTATGGAATTCAGAGTTTGTTTGTATGTGTTCATATATGTGGGGGTATGTGTGTGTATGCTATCATGTAGAGGTCAGGAAATAATTCACATGTCTATCCTCAAATTCATTCCACATTTTATCTGATATCTCACATGCCTGGAACACAGGATAGTGGCCATGTACTCTCTGAGACCCACCTATTTCTACATCCTAACTGTCCATTAATGGGATGGGATTCTTTCTCTATTGTCGGATATGGGGATTATAATCCGGTCTTCACATTTCTAGGGCAAACAGCTCACTAGCAGAGTCATTTTGTTAACCAATTTGTAGCCATTTTTTCAGAAACAAATTTATAGAAAAATGTGACTTTCCCATTGTTAACTGTGAAGGTAAAATTTTTCTTATAACTAAAATCAATTCTTAAAATTTATAACATTGATAAAGATTTCTGAACAACTGAGGGTTGAGGTAAAGTTATTGATGTATGATTATTGTCTCTGTGTATGTTGGTCTTAATGATGGCATAGAACAAGCCCACATTCTAGTAGAAGATGGGAAATGAACATAAAGTTCATTAGCAAAAATATTTGTCCTAGAAGAAAGAGGGCCAGTTCATGTGTCAAGTCTACTGCCTAAAATCCAGGCCTGCTTGAACTACAGCGGTACAACGTGTACCTTTCTCGAGCATCTGACCATGTTTATTTCACAGACGGAAGTGATCTCAGACAGGAAGGGCCTGGTAGCCCTGCATTCATTTATTCATTCACTCATTTATTCACGACACAGATACAAAGCTAGACTCAATCAGACTTGGCGATAAGATTCTACAATGAAGTGACACAGTGAACTCATTCACCTGTAAACCCAAAGGAAATTCATGTCTTGTAGAGTCTATGGTGACTATTCCAGTCTTCTCTTCCTCATTTATATAACCAATTATAAGTAATTTCTGAACGTATCACGCTGCCTCTGTGTCCTCATTCAGGCTTTAACTAAGTCCTCTGAGTAGGAGCCTATTTCCATCCGCCTCATCTTGTATGAACACTCTACTCCCAGCGCTCTCTATCCCTGCTCTTGTGTCTTCCCTTCACTGCATTTACTGCACTGTGTTTAGCTGTACTGTGTATTTGTCTACTCTGTCTTTCTACAGAATGCAGCTGTTTTGTAAACACTAAGTGTTACTGTGTCTAATGAGAGCGAGAAATACATGTTAAATGAATGAAGGGACCACCCTATTTTACCTTTGTAACTTTCCTACAAAGAAAGATAGTTAGCTAATAATCTTGATGGTAAAATCTCTGGTGAGGGAAGCAGGGAGAACTGTAGCATATAGTAAAAAGAACACTGGTCTTTTTGAAGAGGATTTTTGACCTTGAAGACCAAAGAATCAGTAGAAGTAAGCCAGGTAGAAAGTTCCAGGAAGAAGCCACAGTATTGTCTTCCCATTTACCTCGTTCTAGTCAAGTTGATCTACCCATGTTGCATCAGTTCTTGGGGATGTACAAACTGTTTCTTACAATAATTCATATTAGATTATCTGAAGAATTTCTTGCTTCAGAACACCCATATTATATTACTTTTATAATATATATATATATATATATATATACACATACATACATTAAGCATGGGAATGCTTTCTTAGAAACATTTCATTAGAGGGTTTCATCATTGAATAAATACTATAGATAGTACTATCTGTACCCAAAAGGGAGATCCTAGATAAACCTAGGTCATTTAGTATAGACAATTGCTTCCAGTTACTAGACATAGATAGCATATCACTGTGCTAAATACCATACAGAATCCTAAGGCAATGGTAAGTATCTGTGTACATAAATATAGAAAGATATGTCAAAAATATTAATCAGGAGAATTTTTCTGTTCTTTCTTTCTGTCTTTTTGGAGTGTCATCCTGTATGTAGTTAGTCCATCATTGAGTAAAACATTGTAGCCCACCGACCCCAATCCGGCATTACAAGATGGCGCTGGTTTCCTGCTACACCACTTGCAAACAAGTCTACTGCGCAGTGTCAGCAGATTCTGGCGTGAAACCCCTCCCGAGTGGGTATATGCAAATGAGGTATTGGTGCCTTAGCCAATCCCCGCACAGCAACCCCTCCCTGGGCGGGGACTATGCAAATAGGTCTGTGCTAATTAGGTCCAGGTAGAACAACCAATCAGAGAAGGTATGCAAATTAGGTCCGACAGGGCGACCAATCAGAGAAAGCCACGCCCCCTCTCCCCTCTATATAAGCAGCACTCTCTGGCTGCTCTGGGTCCCAGCTTCACGATGGGGTGCTCCTGCAATAAAGCGTGTTGAGAAGATCCCGGTCTTCTCATCGCGTCTTTCTTCCTGGTCGAGTGAACGCAGATCTTCGCACGTCTTCGCACGTCTTCCTGGTCGAGCGGTCGCGACAAAACATTATTCAGGACATCCTCTCTATAGGTACAAAGTCAAATACTGAAATGAAATACAGAGCTTAAACATGAGATTCAAATAATTGAAGAAGCATCTTCCCCAAATGTGGTTCAGGAAGACTACATATGTAAAATAGTTAAAACTGATAAAGGAACATCAGAAAAGAACCTTAACAAGAATCCTAAAGGATAGACTGGAAAGGAGAAAAGCCTGCAAAGAGGTCATATCCAGAATCCTCTAGGTTTGAAAAAATAAAAACAAACAAACACGAAGCCTCAGGTTAAGGAGGCTCAGGCAAGGGTAAACAAGAATACATGGGCATATCTTACTGAATTATAAATACGAGCAGAAAACCTAAAAGTAATAAGACAGAAAAAAATCAATCTATAACAATAACCATCCTACCTATATAACCTTCTCAGTAGTAGTAATGGAGGACAGGAGCAGAGGAATGGCGTCTTAGAGGAAACAGATGTAATCTAGGTTTTTATACCCAGCTACACTGTCACTAAATAAACTTGAATACAGGGATTATCAGATTAAAAGCTGGGTGCTTCTCAATGCCATTGCTAAGTCAGAAGCATAAAAGATGAACTTCAAGAACAAAGAACTTAAGGGTTCTGTGGTTGTAGCTCAAAGGTAGGGGTGCTTCCCTAGTATCAGCAAGGCACTGAGTTCCATTACTGCCACAATGGGGGAAACAAAAGGTTTAAATTCCAAATGAATTACTGGGATGCAAGATCATTAGTAAAGACACTGGTAATTGATTTACATTAACAAGCAGTGGTTATGTAAAACAATAATTGTAAACAATGAATAGTTTGGTAGAATAGAAAAGCTAGATAGGACTAAAATATTGGATAAAGCTGGGTGGTGATGGTGCACACCTTTAAGTCAGCACTTAGAGGACAGAGTATGTGAGGTCGTGGCCAGCCTGGTCTACTGATCAAGTTCTAGGATGGCTAGAGTTACATTGAGAAATCTTGTCTCAAAAGGCCAAACTATAAAAAATATTGAGAGGTGGTAGTAGTGCATACCTTTAATATCAACACTCAGGAGACAGAGGCAGGAGGATCAGATCTCTGAAATTCTACAAAATGAGTTCCAGGACAGCCCATATATCTCTCTATCTCTATCTCTCTATCTCTCTATCTCTCTATGTGTATATTCATATAAAGAGAGATATAGAGATATATAGAGATATAAAAAAGATATAGATATAGATATTTTGAATAAAATTGATTGAAAGTAGCAGAAGAATAGAGTTAGAGTGTTTTTAAGACATTGGCTATAACAAAGTTGAACATAAAGGTCAGTTAACTTTAAACTCTGTTAGGCTAGTAAGCATATGAAAAACTTTTGGCTAGTGCCTGGGAATGCCACTCAGTTGACAGTGCATGCCTAGCATGCACAATGCCCTGAGTTCAGCCTCTAGCATTGTATAATCTAGGTGTGGTACTGAATGCAGAAGGTAAAGACAGATGACCCAAAGTTCAAGGTAGTCGTTGGCTGCTTAGGAAGCTGAAAGCCAGACTGCACTGCATGATACCAAGTCTGCACAGTAAAGCCCACAAGATTCTTTTAGAATAATAAGCAGTATAAATGAAGAAAAATATATATTTTTCAGTGCACTAGGGAAACCATGAGGATAAAAAAAATCCAACGACTTCAGAGTAAATTAAGAGAAGGAAAAAAGTCACAGAAAAGGTTAAGCAAGTGTATTAGGAAAGGTTCTCCAGAGTAAAGAAATAATAGAAAGAATATATGTTAAGAGAGGAGATATTGGACTGGATTGTAAGATATGGGATAACTAGTCTAACAATGGCTATCTATGCATTGCAAAGTGGAGAACCCAGTAGCTTCTCTGTCTACCTAATTGGTTGCCTCAGCAGGCAGTCACAGTTATGGCACCTAGTGCTTCTAGGATTCTTGGAAAGTCCTTGGTCTTCAGTTCAGGTTGTAAGGAAAAAAAGTTTCAGTTCTAATGTTAGCAAATGATGGAGCAGCAGAAACAACAACAGAATAATGCACTTACCAGCAAGAGTAGAGTTCGTCAGGCAAATGCAGTACAACACTCCCTCTAGACTTCTTTATATTGGGTCACAATCCCAGAGATGTGCCACTCTGGATGAGGGTCTTCCCAAACTTAGCTAGTCCTTCCAGGATGTACCCTCACTTCTAATCAAGTTGACACTGAAATTAACAACCACAGTAAGAAAGTAAAAGGCAAGTTGGGACAAGCTCTGATACATGCTCAATTATCATAAATCTAAACAGTTAAATGCTACTAGGGATAGCAGCCAAACTATACTTTCTCTGAAAAATTATGGCACAAGGCTTGATTAAATAGGCAACTAATGTGTATTTAGAAGTTCTCTAAGAATTAGAACATCTGTGATTATCTGTATTTCTAAACCTCTGCATCTGTGTTCATATAAGTGAATAGTTATTGCCCATATTTTCCATTATTTAAAAAGACAAGGGGTTCTACTTTATCCGCCCTGTATAAAATTGTGTATCCTGTGACATAGATATACAAAAAGATAAACTGCCAACCAACAAGGTGGGGTAGCTATGAGGAGAGGGGACTGAATGGAATATCCAGAGTACTGTATATTAGGACTTCAGATTTTAATAGTTATAAGGACAAGGGGAAAAAAATCACAATTTTAAAAAGCAGACAAATCAAGTGTATATGTAGATTAATGAGACAAGAGCTTTAGGAGAATCTCACGTACAGAAATGTATACAGCGCCCAGCTCCTTTTTCAATTGGAACAGTATTGAGAACACACTGAGGTGTACTACCCCAGGTTTGATTTTCCTCTCCATCATAGCTCAGGGGGGACAGGGAGAGTGATGGTCTGTCACTTTGATGCCTCTCTCAACTCAAATGGCAGAAACTAACCAGGTGAGTTGTCATAGCTCAGATGAGGCTGGGATAAAAATACACCTTGGAGAGCTCGCTTCCTGATTACAGACGAAAGCTGTTCTTTCTGATTTAAAACCTAAATTCCTGCCAGCCTGAATGTTTGTCTTCAGTAAACCTCGAGTAGAAGATATTTTGACTGCCTTCCCTCAGATTTACCTTTGGTGACCCCCCCCCCCATCCAGTATTCCAACTTAAAGTCACATGTTAAAGAAGTAGACTCTTTGTTGTTGTCACTGGCTGTCGTTACTTGCTTCTGCATTTATCTTTGAAGGCAGCTCCACGTTGCCAAGTTAGGTCTCTTAAGCCCACCCATCGTTGAAGAGGACAGCCATTTCAAGTTTTGATTCAGTTGGTTTGGATTTGGTAGAATGCAAAACAAAATGTGTTATTTGTCAGCTTTAGCACCTAAGTGTTGCAAAGCTTTCAATCCATGCCCAAGAGCTTGGTCTTGATTTGGAGAAAACCAGTAGGATCCACTTTGCAGGATAGGGCTTTCAGTTTTGCCCCTCCCATCATGCTCAGAGAAGGGCTCAGCTGTCAATTGAGGCTTGCTGTAGAGCCAGAAAGGGGAAATGAAGAGCTATCCAAAGCTACAGGTAGCGGCACATGGGAAGAGTGAAGCCTGGTTGTTTAAGGTGCCTGCAATTGCCAGTTTAGCCCAAGGAGGGTGCTTGTCTTTACCTTCTGTGGGATCTTGCTGTAGGGATGTCCTTGAGTTTATCATAGCTCATGGTGATATCTGACTGGCATTTACTCTCTTCTGATTGGGTAATACTCTCTACAATGTTTTTGAAAATCCTCATACCAAAGCAACACTGTTATTACATTACTTGTGTCCCTGTGTTCTTGTTAACATTGTAGCCATTTACGTTTTTGTTATATCAGCCCCAGCCCTCATTCCAGGAACAGTAAGAAAGTCCATGGAATTGGTTCTAAAATAGTTTTGAGTGGCTTAAAACAGTATTTTCCTGTAGTTGTTACATATCTAAATTTTCTTTGGTGGAGCCTAATGGGCTATTCTGATCACATCTGTCCTTAGAAAAACAGTCTCCCTAGAGATCTATTATAGTGACAATAACTAGTAATCAATAAGCAATATGTATGGATGTTCACATATATATACATACACACACACAAACACACACACACACACACACACACATGTATATATGAGTATATGAATCTTGTCACCATTTAAACTAAGGATTCAAACACAAATTAATATTACATATGAGTGTCCACTGATGCTTGACATTTCATGAAGTCCTCAGAACTCAGCTTATAACAGAATATAAAACAATGTTAAGCTGCCCAATGTAGACTTGTGCTTGCTGGTTTTCCTTCTGTTTGGAGGTTGAGAAGTGCACAGAGAAATAGGCCATTGCTTCTGACAACCACCCAGGGGCTGCACTATGCTGAGGACAAGCAAGCATTCAATAAAACATTTGTTGATTACATAAATTAATGAACCAGGCTCAAGAATATTTGTGTCCACAATCAGGTCAATGTGCTAGAATATGAAACTAAAATACATTTGGGCTTTCCAACTGTTTTCTGCCACACAAATCATAATTAGTGAATCGTTTGCTATTTTAAATTGCATCCAATTTTTCATTACTGTTTTTTTATATTTATCAATTAACAGATATATGTATATGTATATATTCAAATTCCCTGGAAGAAGAACCCCTGTTTTTTTGTCTTGTATGTTTTTGTAATGCTTCTTCATAGTCCGTATAGCCAGCTGAGGGTGTTAGTACAGGGTAGGCAAACTGATAGGAAGGGTACATATGGCTTGGTGTGCGTGTGTGCCTGTGTGTGTGCGTGCCTGTGTGTGTTTGTTTGTGTGTGTGTGTGTGTGTGTGTGTGTGTGTGTGTGTGTTTATGCATTCATTTCTAATGGATGTTTAGGTTTCTATTTCATTTTTTTCACTACACTTTTTTACTTGACCTGGAGTTATTTTAGTGACTGAAATTCAGGTAGAATGAGGAAAGCTGGTGACTCTAGGAACATACCTCCAGTGCTTAGGAACATATCAGTGTTCTTCACTGGATTCCCGGGCCGATGCACCCTGGGAAAGCCAGATTAAGGACAGTTTAAAAATGACTTCAATGTGTACCTGTCTCGACACTCTGTGTGTGTGCCTCTGCATGTGTGTATGTGTGTGTGTGTCTGTGTGTGTCTCTGTGTGGTGTGTGTGTCTGTGTGTGTGTCTGTGTGTGTGTATGCATGTGTGTGTATGTGTGTGTCTGTGTGTCTCTGTGTGTGTCTGTGTGTGTCTGTGTGTGTGTCTGTGTGTGTATGTGTATGTGTGTGTGTGTGTCTCTCTCTGTGTGTGTGTGTGTATGTGTATGTGTAAGTCATAGGAAACCCTTCAGTCTTTTTCTCTCTCCACCTCCCCTCAGTAGGATCCCAAGCATGCATCGCTGCATCCAGTTTCATCCTCAAGCTTGCAAGGCAAGCTCTCTACCTACTGACCTGTCTTCCCATCCCTTAGTCTCCTCCGTTTATGCTGCTTTCCCAAAGGTCATATGAGGTAAGGTGGGTGTTTCCGTCTCACACACCTGTCCTCTGGAAACAAGGCTAGGTATGAAGCCAATCAGGTAAATGCTCCATGTAAGAAACACATTGCATTTGCATCTACGCCACCTCTCTGTTTTGACAATTTTCAAACATGCCTAAAAATACAAAGGCTAGTTTAGTAGACTCCTACACAGCCGTCACCTAGCTTCAGCAACTGACATTTTCTATTCCTATTTTATATATCCTTCAACCATCACATAAAAATTTTCATATTTATTTGTGTTGTATTTGTTACTGGGGTATTTTAAAGTTAGTTCTAGACAATATTACTTCATCATTTCAGTTACGCATGTTTGTATGAGTATTTAACTTACTTTTGAGCATAGCTACAATGTTAAAATCAGAAACCTATCACCCTACAATTCACTAGTATGATTGGTTTGTCCGAGATTTTAAAGATTGCTTTAAATGTTTTGTAGTTTTTAAAAATTGTGTTAAAGTTGATTGATTAGCTTTATTCTTTCTCCATGTGTATGTGTGTGTGCACATGTGTGCATGTGTGTGTGTTTGTGTGTGTGTCTGTGTGGATGTCAGTGTGTATATATGAAATTAAGAGGACAATTTTCAGCAGTCAGTTCTCTATTTCCACCAAGTGGGTGCCAGGGATTGAACTCATGAGATCAGTCTTGACAGCAAGTGGCTTTATCACTGAGCTATCTTGCCCAGCCTCTAACACGATCTTGAGATATGTATTAATGACTGTATGTATAAACATATATGCATGTAATAACACTCAATAAAAAAAAGAAGGCATGAATTAGGTAGAGGAAAGAAGGGTATATGGGAGGGTTTGGAGAGAGGAAAGGGAGGGGAAATGAGGTAATTATCTAAAAAAAATAGATTATTAAAAAATTAAAACACACACACTTGAGCTCTTTCCTGCATTAATGAACTATCGAAACAACCAACCCTAAAAAGTTAAAATGTCCCCATAAACACCATTGTAGGAGAAGAGACAGGCTGAAGCCTCGCATCATTCCAGAGGAGACATTTCTTTCTCAGGAAGAAATTTCCCAGAAGACAATTCATGGGACCAGTTTTTGAAACAGAGATTGTGATGATCAGTGATGGGAGGTGTCACACCTTGACAAAGATGGCTTAGCAATGCATGCCTCTTATCCTCTCTTTAACTCGAACCAGATGTCAATCCTCTGAAGATGGACTTGGGAGTCACAGAATCCTTTTATCTCTTCCTCTTCTCACTGGCCACACTGAATAAATTTTCTTTCTCTGGTTTTCACTATGACTTGTCTTTTTAATGACATGTTAGGGATGTGGTTGCTGAGGCCACCAGAGCCCAAGTATCTACCCTAACATCTCTAGTATTCTGTCTTTGCCTCCCTAGTACAATTACAGATATGTATCACCACTGCCTATTTCTATCCATTCAAAATCTACGAGAGAGTCTGTAAATATTCCAAATGTTAATATGCTCTCTATATTTCTCTACTTATGCCTCTTTGTTTCACTTTTTCTCCATCTTCTTCCTCCTTTTTCATTTCTTTTCCTCTTTAATTTTTTTTTACTGTTCTAGAGATGAAACCCAAGACTGCCCACATTCTAGGCAAGTGTTCCTACATCCTTTTCCTTACAGGCTCGTTTACTTTGGTTTTGGTGCATTTATTAAAGAAAACAGGAAATTCATACAGTTCCATATAGAACTGCTAGACTTTCCTTATCATATGATTTTGGCATCATTTAGTATATTCTCTCCTTCCGAACATTAATAGCTGGAGCCAGAGTGTTCTGGATGAGGCTAAGGTGGGTAGAGTTATCTCTTAGGTGGGGCTGCTCTGTGATCTAGTTTTCTCATATCCGTACATTAGTGAGCATAGGTTCATCTCATTTTTCTGCAAATTAACCAGTGATCTACTGTTATAGAGGTGTAAAAAAAATGGTCCTCTAAACCAAAGGTACCCATATACTGACCCTTCGAACTTATGAATGGTCTCCTTAATACCTTATACAATAAAGAGAGATAGGCCATCTCTCTGTGGATGTGGCTCACATTGTAGTTGATGAAAAGGAAATTACTACATTGTATTGTTTGATTGGGTTCCAGATATCATTACAGATGACTTTTTAAGAGGAAAGGGGTTTATAGATGGACACACATGCAGCAGAGGAAGAAACAATGCACCCATGGAAATAGAATTAAAGCAACACAGTCACAAAACAAAAGATGCTAACAGCTGTAGAGAATGGGAAAAGTACACAGATTTCCCCAGAAGGCACCCAGAAGGTCTGGAATCATTTTGTTACCTTGAGTTCCAACCAATGAAACCGATTTTGAGTGATGAGAAAATAACTGTTAGAGCCGTCATAGCATGAGAATGCAGGACACGCCTTACTCATCCTTGGAGACGTTGTCCACCAACTTTTCAGACATCATCTTAGCCACCCCTGTGTATTGTTGCCTGATAGATTGGCCATGTAACTGAAGAATAGAAGTGTGGCTTTCCAATTCTTTACTTCCCCATCCCTGTTTTAGTTACACAGTATTTTTCCAAATGAACAGTGACTGTTTTCCTCCTCAACCACTAATTACTTCAGTTCTAGTCCAACATCTAAAGAAAACAGTTTCTTAAGATTTCCCTTTAACTTATACAACATCTTGAATGATGATATATATCACCCTTAGCAACCTCTGATGTGCTAAATGAGGATTGCGAGGAACTCATCGATTGTCGTATATCTGATAATTTTCCATCTAGTGTCGATGATTATTGCTGATGCTCAAACTGTCCCATCTTTGGCCCGTGAGAGCCCCCACTTCAGTCTTAATCAGCTCTCCAGAAGCTAAGCAACCTTTGCAACTGAATGAAGATAGAATATTTCAGAGATGACAGTCAACAGCATAAAAGGAAAGGCTGGTTTCCATATTGTGTGTGACTCACCACAGAGCATCGTTGCCTGGCTAAGAATAAAAATGATTGTGGGCTCTTACATTTATTATCTACCACATCTTTTAATATTATTGTTTTCTGCCATAAGTTTACAGTGGAGGCTGGTAGGACCTTTCAAAGGATGTCCTTGCTGGTGTCCACTCCTGAAAGTCCTGATTTGTTCCTTTGGGTTGGAGTACTGATCCTTTTCTAACTTATAAGTGGATCCGATGTATAGGTAAGATGGGGACCTACTGTCTAAAGCACCTAACATCCTTCTGAGATGGAGTGCTGGAGAATCTCTGATATGCATTCTACAAGCAAGAAAGTCTTGCACTAAGCATATAGGAGTCAAGATTGTAATGGTACCATTTTTTCAGTGTGGCTACGTGCATCCATACTCAAGGAAGATCTTATCAGTGCCCAAATTAGCAGAACTTCACTTTTATATTTTTAAAGGAGTATGTACTTTATTTAGAATGTGTGTATGTGTGTATGTGTGTGTGTGTGTGTGTGTGTGTGTGTGTGTGTGTACATGCTATGGCACACTGGAGGAGATCAAAAAACAACTATTAGGAGATTCTCTGTTGCCACCTGTGGGATCTATGGATGAAGCTCAGGTCATCAGGCCTGTATGAACGCACTTCCAGGTACCCATCTTCATCATCCAGAACTGAATTACAAAAGCTACCTTCCCAGTGGCAACTTGATCTCCTAAGTTCATATTCAGGCTTTGTTTACTACCACATGACAGGGGTATATCCTTCACCAGATTGTGTAGGAGAGCAATGTCCTCTTCTTTTTTTCAATGTCCTCTTGAATTGTAACATTCAAGGCTTCGTATAATAGAGATTTAAACAAAACCGTTATTAATAAAGATCTTTTTGATATGAAACAATTATAAGGATAATTCCCTTTCCTCCCACACCTCTAGAACAAATTCTGTTGGAGTCTACTGCACGAATCAACCTCAAACCTTCTATGCTCTTTACATGAACTTTGTGGGTTTTGTGTGCATGTGTGGTTATATTTTGCTCACTTTTTTTTTTTTTTACCAAAAAGGATTCTGGGTAAAAGATTGAAAAAAATTGAAAAGACATGTAAGACTTAATATGTGTCTCAACTTCTGTAAGTTTCTCTTTCTGACTCTAAGTGAGGACGGTAAAGGTAAGCAGGTGTTGGAAAACATACTGTTATGAAGTAGCAACCTGGCAGAAAACCTGCAGTATTTATAATGAGAACACAGTCCAATTGAATTTGTAATTAGCACATTTGAAATGTGCTCATTATTATCGTTATTATTAGCTACAAAACTATGCAGTTTTGGCTCACACCCATTGGAATTTTAGGGTGTGAATCTCGCCAAAAACAGTCAGTATAAAGCCCAATAAAGAAATAAAGAAATTTTGCAGATTTTATGGATGTAATTGCAAGTTAAATATCCAGTCAGGGTTATCACTGTGGAGGAAATGAGTTACTGTTCTGAGTTGAAGCGAGCTTTCCTTTCTGTAGCCTTGTGGTCTTGCAGGAGATTCCTGCTAAATAATGCCATAATGAATCGAGAGAAGTGGACACACTGCAAATGTAAGGCACTTGAGATGTGGTTCTCGAAGGACAATTTGTGGTTGAAGTCATAGTTGCAGTCAATGGAGCAGAAAGAATTCCAAAACGAAGGGATCTTAGCCAGCTACAGCAGCTCAGACCTGTAATCTTAGCACTTGGAAGCTTAAAACAGAAGGATTGTTACGAGTTTAAGATCAGCACAGTGAGTTCTTGGATTACAGAAGGAGACCATGCCTCACCATAACAACAATGAAAAGAAAAAGATGAAGGATATATTTCCATTGAGTTTCCAAAGGAAGTTGTCCAGCCCATTCCTTGATCATAGTAGGGGACCTGGTTGAGTCTTTCTTGACACTCGTTTAAAAGAAAAAAAAAAGACTGGGTACTCAAAAGCTTGTAGTTCTCTTCATTGACAAACATAAACATTTACTGGGCAACAAAAAGGCACTTTACTAGGTGCTGTGGGAGAAAGAAGGATGCTTTCAAACATTGAATACATATAAGTAAGAGAGGAGAAGAGGTTTTTGGAGACAATTAAAAAAGCAAAAATGTCTCTGAGTACAAAGTGTGAGCGAAAAAAATATGAAAGTAATAATTGTGGGCTCATAGTGTCTGTTAAGGCAAATACTGAGAAGAGGCAAGTTGGAGAGGGCCAGGATAGTTGGAAATAGAAGATTCTCTCTCTCTCTCTCTCTCTCTCTCTCTCTCTCTCTCTCTCTCCGTGTGTGTGTGTGTGTGTGTGTGTGTGTGTGTGTGTGTGTGTGTGTGAATGCAGGTATATGAGTGCATATACCTGTATATGCATTTAAAGGCCAGAACTCTCATTCTCATGTGCTGTCCATCTATTTTTTGGAGATCCTTAGGAAACACAGCTGGGATTATGTCTGAGGGGGCATTCCAACAGAGTTCCAGTTGAGGAATAAGACTCACCTTAAACAAGGGCTGCTACCCAGATTGAATAAAAGGAGGAAGATGGTCAAAAGAGCCTTTTGGGTAGCAGCATAGGGAGAGGCAGCATGTTAAGTGAGAAATAGGAATCACCCCGCTGTGCCTTGACCCATGTCTTTACCATCTCCTAGATGCAAGGCTCAACCCATCTGAGCTCCAAAGTCCTCTACTAACAGTAGACCAAAGGTGAGTTTTCTCTTCTATATAGCAATTGTCCCTCATTTCTGGGTTATTTCTAACTTGTCTACAAGTACAGAGTTTAAAATAGAGACAGGATGGGAGATTAGTGCCAACTCAATATTCCTTATGTCATTTTTATTATGTCTTAGCTACTCTTCTCTCACTATAATAAGACACCATAACCAAGACAATTTATAAGAGAAAGTATTTAATTTGGGGTGTACACTTTCAGAGGATTAGAGTCCATCCATGATGGCAGAGTAAAGATATTGGAGTGTGAACACTTGAAATCTTGAATCTAGTTCTATAAGTTGGAGATAGATAGATAGATAGATAGATAGATAGATAGATAGATAGAGACCAGGAATGATGTATGTCTTTGGAAACTTCAACCCCCTGTCCCTAGTGACACACCTCCTCCCACAAGACTGCACCTCCTAATCCTTCCCCAATCAGTTCCACCAAATGGAGACCAAGTATTCAAACATATGAGTCTATGGAGGGGGCATTCTCATTCAAACCACCACGCACTCCTCTGACTTAAATGGAGTCAAATATTGTATTTGACAAGAATGACAGAAATATTTTGTGTTTGGGTATATTGTATTGGGAGTATAGGCCTGAGGAAAAGCATGCATTTCAAAACTATGAACACTGGGTTCGATACCCAGCAACAATAATAAGCAGGAAAGTGTAGAAGGGGACAGGGGAGAAAGGAAGGCAGGCAAACAGAACAACAGAGCAGAGCAGAGCAGAGAAGAGCAGAGCAGAGCAGAGCAGAGCAGAACAACAGAACAGAAAACAGAACAGAACAGAACAGAACAGAACAGAACAGAACAGAACAGAACAGAACAGAACAGAACAGAACAGAACAGAACAGAACAGAACAAACCAAAACAACTGTGGTAGAGAATCCCGAGGCTATGATCTGGGTCTCAGCCTTATCACTAACACATTTCATAATTTTAGCACACAAAGTCACCTCATAGAACTCCGATTCCTTTTACGCTCATTAGCGTGGACTAATGGTATTACATACTCCACGGGATTATCAGAATTAAATGAGGCACTGCGACCAACGTGCCTAGCACAGTGCCTGGAAGGGACTAAGCCTTTAGTGAAAGTTAACAATTAGTAAGCGTGGAGGAGGCAGTTAATTCTCATCAACATTTTGACTCGGGATCATCTAGGAGACCCATGTGTGGGCATGTCTGTAAAGGGATTTCCAGAGTGGTTTAATGGATGACCTGAGGAATGACCCTGAATGCAGGTCATACCATCCATGGTCTGTAGCATCAGAGTAAATAGACAACGGGGAAGGAGGAAACACTTGAGACAGGCATTCATCTCTTCTTGCTCCCTGACCGTTGACACAACGTGACCGCATGCTTCGTCTCAGGGTCATTCCTTCTCCACCGGGATGGACTGCATCCTTTCAAATCGTGAGCCAAAACAAATCTGCTCCTCCTTAAGCTATTTTTGACAGCTGTTTTATCATAGCACCAAGAAACATAATTACTACTGGGAATTTGGTCCCAGGGTATGATCGTATGATCCTAACACTATCTGAAGGGCTCTGAGGAATATGGTGTATCCTATGACTAAGGTTGCATGTGAGACACAGAAAAATAGGTAACTGTGCCCCTGTTTCCTCATTCTCTTACAAAGACTTCATTTTTCCCCCCAAAGCAATCTTTGATCCAGTAAAATTAACACTTGACAAAGGGTCCCAGCCTGCTTCCAGGCCTCTATGTTCATTTCTTTCTAGTGTAAACAAAAAAATGGTCTGGAGTCAAAAGACAAATGTTTTCATCTCCAGTGGAACCTCCCCTCCCCCTACTGCTAAGACTCCCCTCGTTATCCTAAACTTCATTTCTAACCAGGTGGGAGAACCTTAAATGAATATATCACTGTTGCAAAGGTACCATGTTATAGGTGATTTATACATCCCTCAAAAGTGCCACATCTAGCTTTGACATTGTTCCTCCCCGTACATAAAAATAAAAGCCGTGAGAGCCTCTGGGACCCAGGCCTTGTTGAGCACTTACTTCTGGGTCCTGGCCTTGTTGAGCTCTCCCCACCATATTTCTTTTGCCTCTCACTTTACTTCTATTGCATAGCATGGAGCTGGACCTCCAGGGACGGCTCTACTCCTCTGTAAACCTTTATTATAGATCACATACTTACATGGTTGGCAGAGTTTTATGTAAGAGGAATAAATGATATAGTTGCTTCTATCCATTAAACTAAACTGTTATCAAGGGATTGAGAAACTGCCCTGAACGTGGCAATTATTTTTTTGGAGGTTCTGTAATGTTTAAATATAATTGCTTAGTAATCTTGTATTTACTGTGTGGACAAAATACAGCTAGCTTCATGTTGGCACCTTATAAAATAAAAAGACGCTTAGCATGTTTAATTCTGTTGACCGACTTCTTTTCCGACACCACTCTTTCCTTCATGTTCTGTCCCCAGGCATTTGAGTATGTGGCATCTAGAGATAGTCTAAGTACTGTAATTTTTTTAACCCCATATTAACTCATCTTTGGAGATCAGTAACTTCCTGCTCAGTATGATGCAGGATTTCCTGGGCTCTGGCTGTTTGAGACCGGGACTAGGAAACTCCACTGCACAAAACATTTCACATGGCTAGTTGAGCTCTGAGAACCAGGAAAACACATCTGTATGTGAACATTATAGGTGGGGATGGGGTGGCGGGAAGCTTAATTACACTCAAGGGGAGTGCTTCCTTCTCAGAAGCAGATGCCCTGGCCCACATGTCTGCACATGTCCATGAGTCCACACTCACTCATGATCTGTATGTGATTTCTCTAGACGCTTCCTTTCACTTCCTTTGCTTCCTCCCCATCATGGGTCCCAGGGCTCATAAGCTTCAAGTACACCCTTTGTTTCTCTGCTTCTCCAGACAAGCCTGTTTGGGCCTTTGTTTAATTTTTGAAGTCATTGATGGAGAAAGCCTTGAACACCTATAAAGAGTAAATATAGCAAAGTAATCCAAATAAAATAGCTAGGAGCTTGCTAAAGATGAGGCCAGGAGCTGTGTCAGCACTTTATGGAGCACTGTGGAGGCTGCAGGTTTATATGTTCTGTTCCACTTTGTGGGTGGCAGAAATTCACACATGAAGCTTTACATGAAATTCTGTTATTGACTCTTGGGAAGGATTTCATAGCAACTCACATTAATTTAGATGGTTGCAATGGAAAGACCAAGTATTTGATTCTTGCGTATTTTTGATGTCAGGCTCTACAACTGTAAAGGAGTAAAGAAAGAGAATAATGCTATATTCTATTTTAGTCAATGAAATGCATGAGGGAAACCTGTGAGTTCAGTGTGGTTTAGTGGAAAACTACTTTAGGCCTCTATACATTGTAGGTTCTTCAAGGTCAGTGGTTTTCCATCTGTGGGTGGAGACCCCTTTGGAAATCTCATATCAGATATTTATGTTATGATTCAACATATTTGCTATGTGTTTTCTATGGAGTAGCAACAAAATAATTTCATTGCCACAACCTAAGGAAACGTAGTAAAGGGTCTCAGCATTAGAAAGGTTGAGAACCGCTGCTCCAGGTGCTATCTCGAATCTCACAGGGTTTGGTGTGCTCTGTCTGGCTGGTGTGACGACAAACCCTAGAAGGCTGTCAGAAAACATTTGGCTTTAAGTAGTTCAGTACTCCTTTTTCTTGGATTCTGTCTCATCTGTTCTGGTCTGGAGAAGCAGGACAGGTGAAAGGTATGAACATGGACCTGCAGTCAACTATATTTTTCACAACTTGGCTTGCCTCTGGACTGAACATTCGCTGTAGACAAGTCCCAAGTGTTGTCTGTGTCTCAGCTTTCCCAGCTATGAATTGAGACTACTCGTGGGAATTACATCTAAGCTCTATTTATTGCAGGTATTTGTCTAATTAACATGTGTGATTTGGGACAGGACTCGTTCCTACTGTTTTCTAAACTCCTCCTTAGACAGACTTTGGCTCCCCATGTCTTTGTGTTTCTCATTCCACATACCCACCTCTGTCTGGAGACCTGACTGAACCATAATGAACAGAAGTATATTTTGAGTTGAGGAATGGAGAGGATAGCTAGTTGCTTAAATATTTCAAACCATTATTTATCTTACATAAATGTGGAAAGGTTTGCAAAGTTGTCTTTCCTACCTACTGTTTTTGTTGTTGTTGTTGTTGTTGTTGTTGTTGTTGTTGTTGTTTTATTTTCTCCTTTACAAGAATCTAGCCTACTGGGTAAGATAATAGGGTAGACCCCAAATCATGGGTTTCTCTAAGTCCTCCTTTAGTTTTCAGAGTCTCTGAACATTAATTTTCATTCACCTACCCAGCAGATACTCAAGGAACCAAAAATAAGGGATGAAGGCAAAGACACATGGCTTCTTTCATCTCCTTTTCCATTTTAAATCCAGCCTGTTGTTTCCAGAGTCAGGGTGGACTGGAGGCTCACTGTGGCCCCAGTGGGTGGAATACTGCATCAGAAGCCTTTAAACACAGCAAAATCGAGATCACCTTTTCTGTCCAGCTTGCTTTTTTTTCTCATTCTGCTAGCTAAAGGGCAGAAGGAAGGATGAGAGGAAGGAAGGAGGTCAGGTGTGGGGAGTGGGAATAATTCGCCATTTGCCTCAGAGGTCTGAGCATCAAGCCTGGTAAATGTTCAAGTTCAGCGCTGCACTGTGACTTAGGTCGGCTGTTATTTTTCCAGTCTCAAAAGAAACCCTGAGGAATCTCATTCCTGCAATTGTATTAAATTATCTGCCAATATTGTCCTTTCCCCTTAGAGGGTTTTTTTTTTTTTTCATTGAAACGTGAGGCACGGCTGCACAAACAGCAAAATCTCTTTATTGTTCTTTGGATGCTTGGTTTACCTGTTGGTTTCATAAGAAAATAACATAATAACTGGGGGTGGGGTGAGTGGAATTGTTACTATAGCGATTCCCATAGTAACAAAAGTAGCATGCTTACCCCTCTTCCTCCACCCCTCACCATTCACCTTGACATCCATCTCTCCCTCTCTCTCCAGGTTAAGTACTGATGGTCAAACATTTCTGGGATATTAAATTAAATCCATTTTGTGCCTACCCCAAAGAGTTAATAGACACACCAGACACCAAGAATTCTCTTCTGCTTATGTTTGGAAAAAAACGTCAGAAGGGGATTTTCTCCGAGCCTGACAGTATGTTCCGATTGCCTACATTTGTGCTTGTCTCCACTTTTTAGATTCCTCCTCGAAAACAACAACCATCCAGTCAAAGACATCGATTGTTCTTTGTTGGTTTCCCTGGTCTTACATAACTTACATGGGGGTGGGACCAGGAGATAAAGCATCTCCAGAATGCAGGATTGTGGGAACACACATGGTTTTAATCTCCTATTTTCCAGAAGATAGCCAGAAGGGATCCCCACGGGGTCACTTGGAGAAGCCTTTTACCACCTGGTAGGGTTATAAATCGATTCTCTGATTAGGACTGCTGTTATTAGGTTGAATGAATGGCTCAGGGGCTACAGAGACATTAAATGGGAGGCAAAAGCTGATTTTGAACATCATGTCATATCTTTATATAATAGGTATTCATGCATACATGTAAATATGTATATCACTGTTTGTGCATATTTAGCATAAATTTATAAGCCAGATGCTGACTATCAAGTGGCAGATCTGTATATCCTGTTTCTTAGCTCATTGTATCTTGAATATTAATACCGACACCCTAAAGGCAGGAACTACAATCGGAAAGCAGTTGTGTTAAATTCAGAACCAGTGGAGAGCCAAAGGAAGTCGGGCCGCCAGTTTCTAAAGCACAAAGCCCCACTAGGTAAAGAGAAAGAAGTTGGAAGGACAAAGCCCACATCATAAACAAGCAAATCGCACAAGAGGAAATACAATTGTATGTAACCGTGAAGTGTCTAATCTCTCTACAAAGCAAAGCAATATATGTGGAAGCAAATGTTCCGGGATGTAGAAGGGGGTTTCCAATGCTGCTGTGCAGTCAATTCAAGGACTAGAGGTGAAAATAACAGGTTTACATCACCGTTATATAAACTTGGGGATCAGGAAGGGATAGGATGGGATCTGAATTGTAACTGGGAGTGGTCAGAGATTGGGGTAATGTAACATCAGAGCACCGGAAGTTCCCCTCCTTTCCAATGCAGAGCACTGGAAACTTCCACCCCTTTACTGGTAAAGAGTCCAGTGTCTCCTCAAATTCTCTGCAGCCACAACAGTGGAGAGGCTGCCAATAGAACCACTCTCTGTGATCGAAGGCACTAGAGAGAGAAAGAGTGGGAACCACTTCCCCACCTGTGCACAGCTCCTTCTAGAGTAGACCAGTTTTCTGATTTGTTCCTGTGCTTATGCAGTCAGGAAAGAGAACAAGAAGAGTCTCAAGCTAGGGTGTTAAAGCAGATATATATATGTGTGTATATGTATGTGTATGTGTATGTGTATGTGTATATGTATGTATGTGTATATGTATGTATGTGTATACATATACATATATACATATACGTATACGTATACATATATGTATGTATGTATGTAAGTATTCCCCAGAATGTACAAGGAAGTCAAAGGGATGTCATCAGAGTCTGCGCCTCATTGAGATGTTCCACAGGTCTACCAATCAGGGAAGTAGTCTCCAAGGAAAAGGAAAATGGTATAGAGTCCCCTGAAAGGCCAAATGACTTTATATTCACTCCTTAGAATGCCATACTGTCAGGCTCCTTGACCCCTCCCACACAGAGATAGCAATATCTAGTCAGGAAAGCAGTGATGCCCAGCACATGGACTGTAGCCACCATGTCCACATAAGTGAGAAAGCTCTGGTCATTTTCTCACATGTCCATCTGCCCTGATACAATCCCCATGCTAATATGAGATTGTTCAATAAACACGGCATGTTGTTTGATCCCATGCTTCTGTTCCTAGAGGTGTATGCTAAACACTCAATCAGAAACATACACACAAAAAAATGCCAGCTGAAAAATTAATCAGATGACAATTGTAATATTATCCACAAAAGCAATAAGAAAGAAACTCAAATGTCAATAACATGGTTAAATCACACAGTCATATACATAGGATAAATACATTCAATTATTAAAACTGCAGGTCAGAGATCTTTTGATGATGCCATACAGTGACTATAAAATTAAAAATAATAAAATGCAAATAGAGCAAGATATTCTATCCATGGAAAAAAGAATAAAAACACCCGATATCTGAAAACATGCACACACACATGCGCATGCGCACACATGCTAGAAGAGAAAACCAACTCTTGCAAATTGTTCTCGGACTTCTACACACATGTAATACCCCTTAAGTAAAATAAATGTGATAAAAATTTTAAAATAAAATCCAAAAGCAAAAAAAAAAAAAAAAAAAAAAAAAACCCACAAATCCCACATGTACAAACTAAGCACCATTATAAAATACATAGATTTATTTAAAAGAATTACGGTAAATAACTTAAGCACAAAAATGAATGAAAATCGTGCAAACATAAAAAATACTAACAAAACTAACAAAGTGTGAAATAGAAAACAAAGAGATGCAAAGTTATCTTTTTTGATGAACAGTAATCAGCTCTTATCACTGATTTATAAACCTCATGCCATCGAAACTATCATCCAGAAGAATATAACAAGCCTGAATACTGAAAAAATCCTTGAAAAAGATGAGCATCGGGGCTCTGCATGACTGGATGTGCAACCATGCTGATATCCCCACCACCCTCACTCTTCAAAGGCCTACGCTGCCGAGGGCACAGTGAAGGTGTGAAGGCTTCAAATACATTAGGTCATTTATTCAGAAGGCCACTTTGTGACCTGTGTTGACAGAAGCCTAAACAGGGCAATGAGGTACATGTGGTCATCGTTTGCTATGGAAGTGCTGGGAACTGAACCCAGGTCTCTGGAAAGGCAGCCAGTTCTCTTAACTATTAAGCCATCTTCTTGTTTCTCATCTGTGCATTTTAAAGGGGCAGTTGCTCACTCCACAATGGTACAGGAATACTAACAATATATCAATGAACTATAACTCTGAAAATAGAGCCATTGCATGTGGAAACACACAGAAAAGGTGACATGTCAAATTGGTGATGAAAAGTTGGTCTTTTAAATAAGTGGTATTGATATAAATAGGTAGCCATATAGGGGGAAAAAACTGGGTCTGTTACTCACATTGTAAGTCAGGAACAAATTCCAAAAGACTATCTAAATGTGAAATAAATGAAGCCATGCATGTTTGAAGGGGAGACATGGATATTTTCCTCCAGTCCCAGGAAAGAAGAAGTATCCAGGAAAAGTTAAGGACAGCATAAAAAGTCTCTTTTCAAAGGAGAAGCATTCTCAGCAACGTCAAGAAGACATACGTGGAACAGTTGCAACATTTGTCACAAAGGACCAGTATATCTAATAGCTAATATATAAAGAGTTTCTAAAAATAGAAAAGAGATGGTGCAGTGTGGTAGATAAATAGGCCAGGGGATGAACAGACTGCTTTTTCTAAAAAGAGAAGCAGAGGCCCTTTCCTGTGTATGCTCAGCCCTTCCTAATAAGAGGAAAGAAAAGTATGAGATTCCGAGACACCGTTTCTCACATATTATATTGGCAAAGATCCAGGAGCTGAAGACTACACACAGTTGGCAATGCTCTGAGTGAACCAGCATCTAATATTCTGCTGTAGAAAGAACAATGTGTAAATGAGAATTTGACAATCTGTAGCAAACTTGCACTTTCTCACTGTTAAATCTCTATTGGAAGAAAAAAATGTCTTTTTTTTCTTTTAAAAAGAGCATCTAGTATGTCTTGCTTTTATTACAGCCCATTTTAATGGTGAAAGACAAGAACAAACTATCCACAAATAGGGACCAAATCAAATGGATGGTTCTTAACATCACACAGTTAAATAGTATATCGCTCTGAAGAGGGCAAAGAAGTCCTTAGGAACTGCTTCATGGTAACCTCAAGGCAAGAAAGCAAGGATATGTAAAATATTTCTCTTATACAATCATTTATAAAAGAAAAAATATGAATACATTCATAGTTGAGTACTTATATGCAATAAAAGGAACGGGAGAAAAATATTAAGAATTTCAAAAGTAGTTCCTTGTAAAGAGACTAACTCCATGTAGGGCAGATTTGGATGTAAGCATGACATCTCCAATAATACCGTGTTCTGTCCACTATATTTTAGAAATGTATAGATATTTCATGTACACGTAGAATGAAATGTTCTTAAAATACAACCATTAATATCTAAGGCCAAAAAAAAAAAAAAAAACAAACTGTAATGAAACTATCTGGATTTTGAGTTAGTCACCTACAAATGCAAGACATACTATTTCAAAGCATGTTAAAACCCACAAATTATTTTGTGACTTAAAGGTATTCTTGTCAAAGAACAACAGGAACAAATTTTTGGGCAGATTTATGTAATCACTAGACAGTTGGTAACAATCATGTTATTATCTCCTGAGTGTGTTGATTGGGTAGAACATGCCGTTCACTGCGTTAATCTTCTACTTGGTGGCATGTTTAGCACACGAGAAAGAAAGTGTTATGATATGAACGAGAATAAATCTATGTGTTTGAACACTTGACTCCCAGTTGGTGGCTCTGTTTAGAATACTTATGGAACTTTTAGGGCATGGAGCCATGCTGGAGAAAGTATGTCTCTGGGTGTAGGTACTAAGGGTTTGCACTTCCGGCTTGCTCTTTCTACTTCCTGTTTGTGGTTGAGATGTGGTCTTTCTGCTTCCTGCTCTGGCAGCCTACTATCGATTATCATTGTTAACTCAAGCTGAGCATTTTATGCAAGATCGTATCCATCTTACCCATTTTATCCATCTTATCCAGTTGCCCAGAAAGAGAGTAAAACTCTGCATGGCAGAGCAGTCTTGCTTAGCAGTGCAGTATCTCCTCTGCAAATATTTCCAATCAATCCTTTTGGGAACAGGATTGGACTGGGACTTGGTTCCCTGATGCACAGCAATGGACTTGGCCCCTCTTTTCTTCTAGTTTCCTCTGACTAAAATCATTGACTGTCCTGGAGATACAGCAGAAACCTGAGACACACTGTACTCAGGAAGAAAGACCATGAGTGAGGGAACAAAGCGCAGTTACAAGAGATACCATGACCAGAGGTAAACTGTGAGGGGAACCTAATTACCACGTGAGCTGTGCACCCATGACAAGCGCTGGCCGGGGTTCCAAGGTTACAGCCCAGAGCAGCACAACTACCACTCTGATAGTTACCTTCTAGAAGGTTTCACCACCTCCATTTATTCTTTTGCTCTCAAGTCTTCAGAAATCCGCTACAGCTTAGTTCAACACCCCCACAAAGATTACCTGAGAGCCGTAATCTCTCATTTGACAATATAATTTCATAACTGAGACAAAGCATTAGATTTGGATTAACATGCACTGGGATTTAAGGACGGCCTGGGGGCAAGTGAAGGAGACGCTTTCTGTCGTTTAGCTTTGGCTTTGGTTGGAGGATCTCCTTCCTCACCACTAACCTCACGTTAGCCATATTCATTTGGTAAACAGAGGTTTCCATTCGTTTGGGTTCAGAGTCCACAAACATGTAGCTACAGGGTTTGTACTTTTGTTAGTTAACAGGTTCTGAAAGGGTCAAGCCAATCTCTTTAAAACTTGTTTTCATAAGCTCGAAGACCGCCATGTACCAAGCCAAGTCTCATTCAGGTTCAGATGCACATGAATCCAGCCCTTAAAAACCAAAGCAGCGAGTCCAGATACACAAAAGCCCCACGATCAGTGAGTGTCCTTAAAGCTGTCCTCCAGGCTTCCGGATGCAGACAGTCACCCATCCATGAGACTGTCTTGTAAATGTTACCTTTGCTTCCAAATATAAATCCTCTGTAGTGTGAGAATAGATATTGAATTTTCCCCGTAGCCACAGTAGATGGCTCTCACATTGCAGTGTGTTAGGAGCTATGGAATTTATACCTGGTTTTAGTTTTGCTTTTGTTTGTTTGTTTGTTTGTTTTGTTTTGTGTTTGATGCCCAGTGTGCTTCTTTGCTTCCAACTAGTTGAGTCAGGCTTAATTATCACAGGAGCTTTGATTACCGTGTTCTACAAACCCAGTGCTATCACTTGGTGAACGAGTAGTGAGTCACTGGTAGTGAGGAAAACAAGGTTATGCTCCTGGGAGCCTCCCGTCATGACATTTTGGTCAACTTGTCAATATATAACCTTGTTTTATGAATGAAAGCATTTATGCACTATTTAATGTGCATTCCAGATTAACTCTGGACTCGCCGACAGCATCATTGTACTCCGTGTGCCTCAAGGATGCTTTCCCACCTGATGGATTTTCTTCACAAACTATCATACAACATTCTTGCACTTCCAGACACCGGAAGCAGCCCAGCACTACACCGAATGGCCATTTCCTTTACTGTTGTAGGTGCCTGATACTGAATCCAGGATTTCATGAATGCCAGGCAAGGTTTCTAATGGTTAGCTTCACCCCCATCCCTTCAAGGGCCACTCAAAACAATAAAGAAAAAAATCAAAAGGTACCACCAGAAAGACCATGACACTTGTTTACAACATGGAAGATGAACACTAAGCTAGGCCATCGTCCCGTTCACTCTCAGCCTATTAAGATATTCAGTCTCCATTCTGCATGTCTTCCTGAGTGACAGGAAATGTGGCCTCAGCCTTTGTTTGGAGGTTAGAAATCACTCCCACTGAGGAGGCAAATCCAACAAGTGTGGCCTCCATAGCTAACAAGAATCAGCTACGCATGAAGTTTTCACTTCACAACACTGAGGGAAAATCAGCAAAGTTGCCTCCAGCCACTGGGGATTAAGTCCACCAGAAGCTGCACATGCCTGGGGAGTGGGAACCCCACTCTATTCTTTTGAAAGGTTGGTTTGGGGCCTGGAGATGACTCAGCAAGTAAAGATGCCTGACATGCAACATGACTCAGATTTCTGGGACCCACATGGCCGAAAAAGGCTAGAACTAGATCCTACACACCGTCTTCTGACCTCCATATGTGCACATGCTCAGAGTTTACAAGTTAAAAACAAATTAAGTTAATATTGTTACCTTGTATGAGGGCTATGAGGAAAAGTGAGAGAAACCTCGTCTCCATAGTTACCATTGTCACCATGGCCCCTTTGGTTGCCTGTAATTGGTGCCAAGCTGGTATGGTAGAATCCCTTAGGCCATTGATTCAGGAAGTCTTTCTTAGAATTCAGCAAAGCTGATCATAGATACACACACTGGGAAGTTTATTGTTACCTTTAAGGTCGATGTGGCTAGTGGGATTCAATGTCTTCCATACCATGGCCTCTGTTGGACAGCTCCTATCATGTAGCCCAGGGCAGGAAATCCCGATGCTCTTTGGGCTGCTGTCTGAGTGTTTCTGGCCTTCTGTTGGATCCAGTTGGTTTTGTTTCTAAACTCTCAGAGCACCAAATCTTCTTATCCAAATTACTGTGTCTTAAAGGCCTAGAGAGAGAGAGTGGGAATGTGATAGACATTCTATCGTAACTCATTCTGATGGATGTAATGTTAGAGGTTGCTAAGTTTTGATTGGGCATATCTCTATGATCTATCTCTTCACTGGAAGTTTGTCATCACAGTCCTTTTATGAAGTGGAGAAAAGTCTGTGGAAGAGATTTGAATCTTTGACGCAGACTGTAGTTCCTTTTTTTTGGTGGTGGTGGTGGGGTTCTAGCCACACCAGAACTGTAACAAGAAGTGGGACCTTCACAAAACTCTCTTAAAGCCACTTCTAGTTCTATGATGTATTTGACAAGCATGACACACCCATAACATTTTTGAGAATTAGTCACAAAGTAGAGGGAACTAGCTATCAGATGAACAATATATATTCCTGTAGGGTGTTTCTTGACTTGTTTTCTTCTGTAGTTTAATTCATCCTATGCACAGTTACTTTAATACAATATTTATAACAAACTGTTAAATGAGTTGGAAGTCAAAGAATGTTCTTAAGTCTACAAGAAAATTACTGGTTAGTCCGATTACTGCATTACTCATGTGATTCATTTGTATGTTTTTGAACGCATCACTTGGAGCCTCAGCTTCTGCATGTCAGAGAAAGGAATAACAATACCGAGTTCAAAGAGTACCTATGATTACAAGTCAGATGTTAACCAAAAGTTTGCACAATGAATTATAAGCTGATATCACATATGAAGAACTGTCACCAATATTATTCTCATTTGGTTCTTGCTTGTATCCAAATCAAGGCTCAAGTTTCCTGACAGATTCGCTACCTTTCTAACCATCATTTAAAGCTCTTTCTTCTTCACTCCAGCTACAGTGTTATATTCTGCTCAGTTGAGGACTCTTGACTTATTTTTTTCATCCTTAATATATTTGATGTGCACAATAATTTAAATTAAAATATGAAAAGAAGAAACTACGTCTCTTGTAGTGTTCTATTTTTAATAGGTCCTAGGTATGTACTAAATGGGTGGATGTAAGGATGTATGAATGAATGCTGTGATGGTTATTGTTCAGGTTATCTAGCTGATCCTGTATAAATAAATGTAAGTAACTTAGATTTCAGAAGATTGATACCTCTGCTCACTGACTGTCCAAACAAAATATGGGTGGAACATAGGACTTCCTTCCTGTCTTCAGGAGCAATTCTTCCAAACTCTGAAACTTCTGAGACTCCCAAAAGAAGCTCAGGATCAGAGGTCACTTCTGTATGCCCTGCCTCTTAATCAGCTAATCTCAGCCCCATAACCAGCATGATCTTTCTTCACTGCTATGATCCATACTAAATGCTGCCCAATCCTCTCCAGTATCCCAGCAACCTCTGCACAGCTGTTGACAGCAGTTTTCAGTAAGAGAATAGGTGGCTTTGCAACAGTACAAAAGAAGACACAATTTTCAGCTCAGTAGAACTGTCATTATTATTCTTAATAGTCATCCTTTCTCTCTAGACTTAAAGAAAGCTATTACATTTAAGAAAAACTATTACACACATTCACTTATTTGTTGAGAGGAGGCATGTACAGTGGTTGTTCAGGTCAAAGGACACGTTTCAGTAGTCTGTTCTTTTGTTTTACCATGGACTCAGATTGTCAAGCTTGGTGTTCTATTAGCTGTAAAATTATGTCAATAGCTCCCTCCCGGAATCAGTCAATCTCTCTGTCTCTCTTTACCAGTCTTCTTTGTGTCTGTCTTTCTGTTTGTCTCTGTGTGTCTCTGTCTCTGTCTGTCTCTCTGTCTGTGTCTCTGTCTGTCTCTCTGTCTCTCTCTCTCTGTCTCTCTCTCTCTTTCTCTCATCTTCTGTATATTGATATCTTTGCACATGTATGATGTACCTGTGTACGAGTAAAGGTCAGAGGAAAATATTGGCTATCATTCTTCAGATGCCATCCACCTCTTTATTTTATTTTATTTTATTTTATTTTATTTTATTTTATTTTATTTTATTTTTTAACACAGTGTCTTTCTCTGAAGCCTAGGACTTGCCAAGTAGAAAAGAAGTTGCCAGCAAGCCCCAGGGATCCTGTTGTCTCTGCCTGTGTGGAACTGGGGTTATAAGCATGTGCCACCACACCTGTCCTTTTTGCAGAGCCGTAGAACTCATCTCTTCATGCTTCCAAGGTACTAACAGCGCTGTCTTCTCAACGACCCCTACCAGTTCTTCCATTGAATCTTTTCTCTGACTTCTTGCCAGGTTCTTGCCAAGTGGGTAAGCCTTCTCCAAAGGCCAGGAAGGGATCATCAGCCAATGACCAATTTCCACATTCCAGGAAATGATTTTATGAAGTATAATTTAGTTATCTTTCTTTCCCTCCCTCCTTTCCTCCTTTCCCCCTCTCTTCCTCTCATTCACTTTCCTAAGATAGCAGAGTGACCATGTACAGGAAAGGGGGCCATCAAGATACACAGCTTCCTAGGATTGTACTTGAAGCTATGCCAGGCCAAAGCAATGGAATGCTGATACTGTTTAAAATGATAAATATTTCCTGAATGGGTAATTTTAAAATTCTTTCACTTGGGATTTCTAGAAGAACATGAGTTAGACTTAGCCTATCAGTAGCCTTCTCTTTGGTAATCTGATGCTGTCTCTGAAGTCTTCATAAGGGTTTGTGTCACGTCTTGAGATGCTGAGCTATAATGCACAGAAATGATGACGTATGGTTTCTTCTGCTTCTCCATGCGCCCAGTGCATTAGTCAGGCACAACAGACACTCAAGTGGATCTTTTTCACATCATAAACATTGAAGATAAGAAAAACTTGTCTTATCATCTGACTTGGGTCTCAGCAGCCTGTCTCCATCTGTTCCAGGAACATCATTTAACTTGAAGCTATGGGGACAAGAAACTTGACACTATGTATTCTGGAGGCAGCCATCTTAAACAGTTTATCTTTTCTTTTTTTATCTCCTTTCTTCTTTAAATCTCTGTGCTGTCTTTCACATGTCAGATTTGTCTTATTTATTAGCATCCTCTGGCTAGATTCAGTGACTACCATTTTACAGCACCTTATACAAATCCCCCTTCAAGGGATAGATGTTGGCTCAACACACACAGATTAGATGTTATGTAATGGTAGGAATCATGTACCATGTTTATTTTAGATGTCTTCACGCTTACCATAGTGCTAACTACCCATAGAAGGAATTAACAAATGCTATTTAATATTATAACAAATTAAACATTTTTATAACTTGAGAATGAATTATAAAAGATGAAATGAAGGATGGAATTTAGTCTTCCTTGATATGCTGTTCAAAGAATTTGATTAACCAGGTAATTAGTTGAGCACTCTTCACTGGTACATATTAGTGAGTTAGGGAATATCAGGGCGGACTTTCAACACATGAAAATTAGGAGTGCTTGTTTTCTCTTGATTTATTGTAAATACTTCTAATTTTTTATACATTTACTAGCTATGGCCTGTAGAGTACCAACATTTTTAAACCCAGGTTACTGTAAACAAAGGAAGGGACAACAGCTTCCATGAGAACACCTTGCAATTACTAGTTCTTTCAAAGCTAAACACAGTTGGTCTTCACCAAGTCATTCTAATTTAGGCCAGCTGTTTGACAGAAATGGTTTACAATGCAGACAATTTGGGACCAAGAGAAAAATTACATATTTTGAAAGCAAAGACAGCAGAGTGTTAGAGCTCCTGTGAAGGGCCACTGTACAGTAGCATGTTCCATGATCTCGTCCCTGTCCTGTGCATGTTTCACTGAAGGACAAACATGAGGAAAGGAAAATTTCTGTTTTCCTGTCCTTGAAATGTCATCACCATTTTAGAGACAATAAGGTGATTTCACCTCACGACTGGTGTTTTAAAGATACAAAAGTCAAACAAACCATACCATCCCACCCACCAGTAATCCCATTCTGGCCTGACAATGGAAACCTTTCCAGGAGTTGCCTTCAATCCCCCGAAGCAAGAGGGAATCCAAGAAGTCTTCTTCTGTGGCTGTAAAGCATGCCAGAATCTGTGTTAGCTACTGTCAACTTTACACAAACTAGAGTCACCAGGGAAGAGTGAACCTCAATGGAGGAGCTGCTTCCATCAGATTGGCCTGTGGATATGTCTGTGGAGCATTTTCTTGATGAACAGTGGATGTGAGAGAGCCTAGTCCAGAGAGGAGACTGCTATATCTAGGCAGGTGGCACTCAGATACATAAAAAAGTAAACTGAGCAAGCCAGTAAGCAGCATTCTTCCATGGCCTCTGCTTTAGAGTGTGTCTCTGGGTTGGTGCTCTGAGTCCTTGCCTAACTCCTCCCAGTGATGGACTGTGACTCAGAAGTGTAAGCCAAATAAACCTTATCTCCCAAGTTCCTTTTTTGTACGTGTTTTACAGCAGTGAGATAGAATCTTTCCAGAAAACCAAGGAAAATTAAAGTCCATTTTCACAAACTTCCCAAGAGACCCCTGCCCCCCTTAAAGAAGTTTCCAATTGCAAAATAGTATAAACGTTAACTTTATCCAATGTTTTAAGTTAATTACAGCAGTATGAAGCGTTGTTAGGTCAATGCCTTTCAGAACATCACTGTCTCTTGCCTTATGAAACGTGGGATGATATTTAAGCAGTTTATACTCAATGGAGCCAACCATCCTTCCCAGCCTAACCAACGGATCTTCTGTTACTTGCCCTCAGCCAAGAACTAGACCCAGATGATGCCAAGACTTTCTGAAGATCCAAGGAACCAAGTTTGAACTGTCCTCCCATACACCATTCTTTCTCCCTGTCTTTCCCTGCAGTAAACATCTTACCATCACTTGGTGATACTGAAGTAAGTAATATCTTAGTCAGGGAGGGCTAAGCCAACCATCCCGAAGAGCTGACTGTAGCAGAAGCTTGTTATTTGCTAGCATCTGCCCTCCCTCGTTTATTTTAATCACTTTATTAAAATTATAATATATCATAACCTCTTTATATTCTGTTCCAGGAGGTTTGGTTGAAAGACTTATCTGATTGCAGATACCGCAGGGTGTCTGCGTATCACTCTGGGTTTTCAGAATTCTAGCCTGATTATTTTCATTCAGGGCAGACTGTTTAAACCCTGTATCCCAGCAATGTTCAGGGCAAGACAATGCTCGCAATATTTGTACTCCTCTTGTAAGTTACCAGAGGGTGATTCTTCAGCACAAGCCTGTGGAATTTCACAAAAGTCCTTAGAGGCAGAGACCTGGCCAGGAACATGCAGGAAGCTGGAGCAGCGCCACCTGCAGGATCCCAGAGGCTGAGAGTCCGGATGTGTACAGATTCCTAGGAGACAAAAAAAAAAAAAAAAAAAAAAAAGCCAAAGCAGCTTAAATGGTCAAAGCACAAAACGTAAAGTGAGCTGCAAGGGTCAGATCTGGAAGGGAGCCCAAGTCTGAGTCTCCGCGTCCATCTGGGGGATAAACTTGGCTCCTATTCAGGGCTGACAATTAGGCCGTACAGTTAATATTTTTACAGCTGTTTTATTAATAACACATACAGTGCATCCAGCCAGGATTTGTTGGAGACACCTCAGGAAAACGAATGATGTAAATAACAGATGGGTGTAGAATATTCCTACAAACAGGCATAAAGATATTCCCTTCTTGTTTAAAAAGAATTTAAATAGACAGATTGTAGATAAACAGGCAGACAGAAACGGGGAAAGAGAGAATTTACGATATTTGAGGTAGTGGTTGCATGCTTTCACACGGCAGAAAGCATGGACATAAACGTCCCTGCTCCGTGTATGGAGATGTTACTCAGAGCTTTGGCTTCTGGAAGACAAACTTCCGTAATGTAAGGGGGATGCGCGCGCAGTCAGGGGAGCCATTGGAAGCAGGTGTGGGAAGGCCGATTCTCCGATCATCCCCGGGAACGTGGTGGGGTCCAGAGAGGTTTCAGAGCCTAGCCAGACCTGCTTTAGCCAAGGCTTGACCCACCACAGAGCCCAGGAGTGGATTGTCTTCTTTTTGTCTCTGTCAATCATTTATTGGATGACCTGTACAGTCTCCAATTTCACATGCGAACTAGGAGCAGTGATACTTCAATTTGAAAAGAGACATTAAAAATTCAGGATCTTTATGTCTTTTGTTTTCACTCCTACAATCTTTTTTTTTTTTTTTTTTTTTTTTTTTTTTGGTACTGCTTTTTCATGAGCCTGCCGCACTGTGCTCCTTCCCTTACTTTGCAACCAGATGGCTCAGGAATGAAGAACAAAGGCCACTAAAAAGTGGGCGGGGAGAAGATGGAGGGGGGAGCATAGGACTGAAAGTCAAGAGGAAATCTGAGATGGTAGTACAACTCAGTTGTTTAATCACCAGTAATTCCGGAATAAATTATGAACCTAGGACAGATGTCGCTCTTCCCAGCGACCCTCTATGCGAGGTGTGTTTGTTTGTGCTGTGCCTTTGCCTGTAACGTTAGATACACACGGGGCCCAGTTTTGCTTGCAGTCGTGAGGACTGAAGATAGTATCCGGTTTTCTTCTGTGAATCTTCTTCCCTGCACATGTCAAAAGGAGAGGGAGAATTGCTGAGCGTCATCCCCCTGCCTGGACTTTACAGTGCAGTTGTTCAAATAGCTCAGAGTTGGAACGAATGGCATTTCACAGCTGAGTGACCTTGGGCAGGTCACTGACCTCTCGCTTTTAGTTTCCTTCTCAGAATGTCTCCCTGCAAAGGCGCACCACGGTTGCTAACAGAATAATATCTTGAAAACGGGAACAGGCTCTGTGGAAAGATCGTGGTCATCTTAGACGTGACAAAGAGGAATCTTCAAGGCTTTGCTCGCTGACAGTTGTCCGCTTAATTTCCTGTTGCTCTTAGCCCTTGATCTAACCTGCCTTTCCAGATGAGACCTCTGAACCTTTGCCTTAAAAGAGTCCCTTTAAAGGGCCTTTATGAATCACACTAACTCTTTTGTCTGACCTGTCCGTTGCACTTACTGTATACGTGTCATTAAAACTCTGTTAGATTCCAGGATAATCTAATGGCTACTTGGTCTATTCGTTGTTCCTATGTGACCCATAAAAAGGTTTCTTTTCATTTCTTTTCATTCTCTCTCTCTCTCTCTCTCTCTCTCTCTCTCTCTCTCTCTCTCTCTCTCTCTCTCTCTCTCTCTCAGAGATTTCTGCACACACAAAGCCATCAGACAAAATGGATGACTATTGAAAGATAAATTTTCATGCAGGTCAATTGAGCTAAAAAAAAAACTTAAGAAAAGAGATATTTGGATTACACACAAAAGCTTCTTTCTGCATTCTCGCCATGTTGGCTTCCCATTCATGGACATATGTGGAACTGAGTAGTGAATGATGAAGATTCCAGCAAGGTTTCTGGGTACCCTCTTGAGTCCATCCTCCTTCCTTTGTAGCTTTCAAAGGGAGCTACATTTCCTTCTTGCTGCAGGGTGCATGGTTATAATTCCTCTTTCCATTGAAAGGGTTGAAACCATTCAGAAATTTTCAAGGCCTAAGTTTAATTTTATGTGAAACTTGTATATGAAAATACAAGTTTGCAAGTTGTATTTTCTTCTACACTCATAATGATGCCGGGAACCAAAACAGAAATTCATATGTAGATGAGTAAAAGGGATAGACTATTTTTATCTTGTGTGTGTATGTGTGTGTGTTTGTGTGTGTGCACGCATGCGCGTATACGCATGGCACACATGTATAGGAGTTATAAAACAACATTGATTATCGGTTCCCGTTCTGCCTCTTGTCTGAGACAGAGTCAATGTATCTCCGATGCTGCCTGTACCATGGTTGCTGGCCTAAGAGCTTCTGGAGACTCTCCTCTCTCAAGAGCACTGGATTCGAGGTGCCTGCCACTGTGTGTGTTCACATGGGTTCTGGGAATTCAGAGGGAGGTTCTCAAGCTGATACCAGTACTTTTACCCTCTGAGTCATCTCCCAGTCCTACAGAGGATTTTGATGAGCACAGTGCTCCTACTAAAAGTCCAGAGACCAGGTGGTGTGTCACACTATCAGACTTTGCACAGGATCCAGGCAGAAGACCTCGGCTCATCTGCACTACATGCCCACTTGCTAAGTGATGCTCAAAATCTCACGTGTCTGGCAGCAAATCATAGAAAAAAAATGAAAGACTTGGGAGTCATCCTGTAAGTGTCAAACCAAGGCTCTCCTGCCAACAGTGTGCTCCAAACCTCTCCAAGATCGTTTAACTTCCCAGTCCTTGTAGAACAGAATCAGGATTATCTAATGCATAGGATGATGATCGTGTGCGGTGAGATGATGGCTGGAAAGCAATTTGCACTTGCCTGAAAGTGTAGTAAGCATTCCAGAGGCACTCACACCCCTATCATTGTTTTGGACTCAGTGAGCATGCTCTGTCTATCTCCTGGAATCTCGGGATATCAGAACTACGTAGAAACTTTCAGGAGAGGTCTTCTTCAAAGCTTTCAAAGTTCTCAGGACAAACTGAATATGTCTGTCTTATTTATTGTGTGTGTTTGTGTGTGCACAAGTATGTGAATGAGCACTTGTGTGTAAGAGTGTAGGTACATATGTGCCAAGGTTCAAGTGTAGAGATCACAGGACAACTTTTGGGCCAAAGTCCTCCTCTTCAACTGTAAATTCTGGGGATCAAAGTCAGATCACCAAGTTTATAGTTTATACGCCAAGCAACTTTACTCACTGAGTTATAACAATGTCCATCAAAATGGGTTTTTAATTATTTGGCATTGGTGTGGGAAGTTAACCTTTTAAAAAATGGTGAAAAACTAGGATTGTGATTGCTTCTGAGTGCTGCTTGTAGTATTACGTCACTGGAAAATTATAGCAAGTATATTGTAGTGGGATAAAATAATATCTGTGTAGATGGACATTAATGTGAAAACAAGTTTTATGACAGTTTTAATGCTGGTAACACTCCATGATGCTTCCTCCTCTGTGTGATTCTGCTGTGTTTATTTTAAATGTTGCTTATGATTATCTGACATGCTTCTAAGACCTCCCAACTCATCCCTAGTGGTCTGGACAAAAATGATAAAGACAATACATTTTTAAAACATTTGAAACTTTGTAATTAACTAATTTATTTTTTATAGTATGTGCCTTCTCCAGTTAATGGATGAATAAGGAAACTATGGTACACTTATATAATAAAAAATATTATTTGGCTGTTAATAAAAGTAAATATGAAAATTTCAGGCAAATAGATGAAGCTAGGAACAGTCATTCTGAATGAGGTAACCCAGACTCCAACAAAGCGGAAATAGAATATAGTGTTATAAAGGAATAAAGGAGAATCGAGAATAAGAGGATTAAATGGGGGGAGGGTGGAGGTGGAGATATGGGAAGGGATAACTAACAGCCTTGTGAAAAGCCATATAAAAACCTACTACTGTAGAAGTTCCTGAAGTACTTACATACATAAAAAGAATTTAAATGGAGTTCCCTTATAATGAGGAGACAATGCCCCAACTGGATGTCATATGCTTCCAAACAAAACACTCAGTTCCAGAAATGGGTTATGTCATTTTTAGTGGTTGGTCAAAGTATGTCTCAAAATACCTTGCCCCAACATTATAGGATATTGACGATGCTATTTGCTACATTCTCCAACATGATAAGACCCTATGGACACCATATATGTATGTCATTGAACATGGGGAGATAGAACTATCTCCAGCTATGAAGCCTGTAAGCTATAAAAGCAATCTGCCTGCAGAGTATACCCATTGGTACAGTTTTGGCCCAAATGTTGAGAGTACCAACCTCCAGCCACCTTTGATGAGATTTAAGGCAAACTCCCTAAGATGGGATCCTGTTGATGAAGCTAAGACCTTGTGATTAGATAGGTCATGGGACTTAGGAGAAAACCTACTATAGCTGTTCTGCTTAATGAACATAGCAACAAAACGACTGCTACCAATCTATTGATGTACGTATAGATCAGAACATCACTGAACCCTCATCCAAAGAGTGCAGGAGATGGTAATTAATGCAGACCAACCACTGGACAGGAGACCCTGGAGCACTCCGTCCTAAATGGGACATCTGGATAGCATCCTTCCACTCAAGGCTCAGGGAAGAGGAAGTAGAAAGATTATAGAAGAAGAAAGAGGTGGTGGTGGAGAAGGAGAAAGAGGAGGAGAAGGAAGAGGAGGAAGAGGAGGAGGAGGAGGAGGAGGAGGAGGAGGAGAGGAAGAGGAAGAAGAAGGAGGAAGAGGAAGAGGAAGAAGGAGGAAGAGGAAGAGGAAGAGGAGGAAGAGGAGGAGGAGGAGGAGGAGGAGGAGAGGAAGAGGAAGAAGAAGGAGGAAGAGGAAGAGGAAGAGGAGGAAGAGGAAGAGGAAGAGGAAGAAGAAGAAGAAGAAGACGAAGAAGAAGAAGAAGAAGAAGAAGAAGAAGAAGAAGAAGAAGAAGA
>JANHMN010000013.1:19550047-19560975 GCA_030674055.1 Rhabdomys pumilio
GGAGGAGGAGGAGGAGGAGGAGGAGGAGGAGGGAAGGAGAGAGGAGGAGGAGGAGGATCTTGGCTAAGAAACTACTGCTGAAGCTATATATCTAAAAGACAAAGAAGCTAGTGTTTCTTGGGTGCTGTAAGCAGTGTAGTAGATTTAAATTATGTAAGTCTTAGTGAGAAGCTAAAAATGAGACTAGCAGAGATGAGCCTGAAAACAGGTTACAGCCAGTGGTTAAAATATTTTAAATGCCACACAGGGATGTATGTCTACTAATGACATGACTGGATTTGCTTGGGAGCATGGAGGGATAGTGTCAATGTTGGATTGGCATGGTAGAGCCAAAGGCAGACTGGGGAGCTGAGTAAGAGACAGAAAGAAGGAAGTGAAAGGCGTGGGATGAGGCGAGGCTGCGAGGAGGGTTGCTGTTCTGGGGGAAGGGACAGATAAGGGCCCATATGGACCACCACTCTGAAGAGGCAGTTCTCCCCCTAAGCAGAGACACTCTATTTATCCTCCCTGTTCTTCCTTCTCTTCCCCCTTTTCTCTCTAGCCTTTTAAAAGTCAGTCCTAATATGGGATTGTGACTGAGATTTGCATTCACTGCACCTGGCATTGTGCTGGTTACACAATGAAGCCTCAAAAAGTCATACATCCCTCTCTGCTTTTTTCCTCTTTGGGTTGGATGACTGACTATGTTTTCTCATAGAGAGAACGAAACTTCTGAGGTAGATGTATCGAACAGTAATGGCACACTGACTGTAGGAGAAACTGCAAGATGCAATTGGCTCCTGTTCCTCTCCTCCATCTCATGACAAGAGGCTGTCCATCAGAAAGTCTTCTCAGAGGCTGTTGGGAAGATAGTTTAGCTGGTAGCATGCTTAATGTACAAGCAAGTGATCTGGGTTTGGGTTTCTAGAACTTACACAGAAGCCAGGCATATGTAACCCCATTTTGCGTGGGGTAAAGTCAGGATTCTAGGAGCTCCATGAACAGCCAGTATAACTAAAAGTATGAAGTTTCAGATTCAGAGAAAGACCCCATCTCAAAAAATAATGTGGAGAGTGATAGAGTAGGACACTCTGGTCTACACACACACACACACACACACACACACACACACACACACACACCACAAGACAGAAAAGTCTTTTCATGAACTACACAGAGTTGGCCTGACCACAAAGCATTCTCATTCTTTCTTGCATGGTCCTACAGTTTCAGGTCATAAGTGGACAGTGTGGGTGGCTCATGAAGATCTAGCCAGAAAGAGGTAAAGTGCCGAGCAGCCTGCCTCTGACGGAATAAACAAGGAATGTGACTCTGCTGCTGTCTGCTCCATTTTCCTCACTCCCATCCCAGGTGATGGCCCTAGGGATAGAAGTGAAGAAGAAACTAGAGAATGGAGATACTTGGAAATGATGACAAGTCACCACACCAAGATTTCCAAGTTAAAGGAATGTTCTGGGAAGTGTCCTCAGAGAGAAAAATGGAGGCCCTTATACAATACTTACAATACATACTTTGCATCAAAGGTAATCTAATTTTAAAAATTCACTTTTTTAAAAGGAATGGTTCATTTATTTTATGTGTGTGTGTGTGTGTGTGTGTGTGTGTGTGTGTGTGTTCCTGTGTGTATGTATGTGCAACACATGTGTGCAGGAGCCTTCGAGTCCATGAACAAGGTGTCTGGATCCTCTAGAGCTGGAGTTTCAGGTGTCTGTGAGGCACTAGACCTGGGGGCTAGGAACGGAACAGAGGTTCTCTATAAAACAACAAGCACTCTCAGTGCCAAGCCCACTGGAAAGTGGTTTCCAGACCAAGACGATTTACATTTAAAAGCAAGAACTTGTCACAACTTGGAATCTCATCTTTTGAGTCCCATCCAGAGGGATAGATATAGAACCGGATTCTGCAACATTGAGGCCCATCACCCAAGAGATGTCAAAGTGATTTGCGCATGCCCAAGCGTATGAGTAGGGTCACTATGTATGAGGGTGCACACGTATGTGCGTGTGGAGAGCAACAGTCAACTTCAGGTTGTTCTTTAAGAGTCACCTACTTCACCTTTTGAGATGGAATCTTTCACTGATTCAGGCATCATAAGCAAGCTAGACTGTTGACCAGCAAGCCCTATGGATCTTCCTGGCTCTGCCTACCCGAGTGCTGAGGCTATACATATGTGCTACCATGCTTGGCTCTTTTACATGGGTTATAAGAATTGAACTCAGGTCCTCATATTTTCAAAGCAAGCATTGTATTGACTGACTTGTCCCCACCGCCAACGATTTTACAATTGGTTTTATGTCAGTGCTTGAGTAGATTCTATTATAAATGGTCTGTTTTTAATGCAAATTTAGTTGGGTTTTTTATTTTTTATCAATTTGAATGGTTACATCATTGAAAAAAGACATTACTAAGCCTAGTATTGGAAGATCACGTCGATTGTGTATTTCTCATAATTTGTATCCAGGATGCATGGCTTGTTTGTTGTTGTTTTCTGCTGAACTTTATCATAAATGTATTCCATGATATGTTTTCATAATTAATATGCAAATAGATGTATAGTTTATAATTAATTTCAACTGGGCACAGTGAAGAACTTGAAAACCTCAGCATGCAGGCATCTTTTTTGGTAGAAGTTCAATGAAATCCCCCAAATGTCTTTGTTTTTGCAATCCATAATTTGCAGATTATTAATACAATAAATCCTTGTTGTCTGTGAGAGTTGGCATCATACCCATGAACTCCTGTGCAGAGAGCTCACAAACTAAAAAAAAAAAAAAAAAAGGAAAGAAAAAAAAACCAAAACACCCATGTGGTTTCAGTGTATGCTCATTACCTGCTACTGAAACCACAGTATTTCAGCCTTTTATAGATGTTATAACGGCCTCTGCCGGAAGCAGCTGCAGTCATTAGCCACAGGACAGGTTCAACACACAACCTACAGGAACAGAAGCCTGGACCAGCTTGGGCTTCCCAGTCTCTAGCTCAGGAAAGCACTGTCAACAGTACATTTGTACCAGGGGAAAAGAAAAGATTTGATTCTTTGCTCATTCAGTGAGAGGTTCAGTTTTGTCACAGTACTGTCTAAGTCTAAGGGTCACATAAAAGACAGAGCTAGGCCTCAGAGCCAGTACTGGCATTTTTGGGTTACCTGCCCACATTCTCTAGCGCTCGCTCTCTCTCTCTCTCTCTCTCTCCCTCTCCTCTCCATTAGGAGCTCTTTGGGGGATCTGGAGGAGAAACAGCAAGAGAATTTGGCAGCAACTGTTTTGGTATGTCACACCATTCCTAAATTCCTCCTGTCCCACCCTTCTGGTGGACAGCAGAGCCACATGAAAACCAATTCCATAAAGCAAAGTGTCTTGATTTTGTAACAAATTCAGCTGGATGGGTTAGGGTTAAAGAGCCGACAGTACCAAACCCTGAGACAGAATCACTGGTGCTTATGGAATTAAGAGTTCACCTTTTTGAGAGTGCCTCCCTGCCAAACAACCAATATCCCAGTGTCGCTGGAGGGAGCAATGGCGCCCTGCATTTCAGGGAAGATTTAAAATCAAGATTCTAACTGCTCAACATCATTAAAAATCTCCAGGCAGTTTTCATAAGAGGAAGGGGGTGGCTGCCTGAGGTTTTGGCTGACAGTCAACCCAACTAATTACATTCTGTCTACTGTGTCCTCCTGCAGTTTCAATTGGTTGTGTTATTTTATTTTATTTTATTTTTACTTCCCGTCCTAATCTGAATGTCGGGATGCTGTGTGTTCCTGAGCAGATACTGCCATTCTTCCTGGTAATGAAGGCTTGGCAGAAAGATTTGCTCTTTCCTCACAGAGAGTTTAGTAGACCTTAAATAATTCTTCCAAGTGATCCTGGTACCATGATGCTTACAGGTAACAATCTATTTATAATGTTATTTCCTCTCATCAAGTACTGACATGAGTGGGAATGTTTCATCCCAGGGTGATGATGTCTCACTTAACAGTGTCATACCAGTTGCCTCAAATGTTCTTGCCTTTTCCTTGGTTGCAAATGTTACTGTTGACAATACTAGTGTATTACACCAATAAGTTACAGATTTTAAGGCTCAGTAAATGAGAAGAAAGCACACTGCCCCCTCATCTGCCCACTGGTTCATAGGTAAATCCATCTGTCTATCTATCCAGTTATCCATCTACCCATCTTTCTGTAAGCCAAATAAAAAGACAGTGGGATCTATTAAAGTGTTGATTTTGTTCTTTGGTAGGATTAGTCTGTGAATGTCACCAGATGTGGCCATCCCATAGACCATAGACTGTAGACTAACACAGAGTTTTTTGGTTGGAAGTCAGAAAGCAAGACAAGGGATTCTTATTCCTTCCCTTCTTCTTCCATTGTGGCTGCCAGCTCTGTGACCTTCAACACATACTCTTATATCACAACTAGACACGCAGGCAGGAGAGTGAGGAAGATGTTGAAAATTCTTAGGACCTGCAATTCTTACTTACACCTTCCTCCGTGTTTGGGAGAAAGACATTATAGACTTGCACATAAAACATTTGAAGTGAATTTATATGAAGAATTCTTTTTCCTAAACAAAAGTTCATGTTTGTTTTTTTTTTTTTTTTTTCTGGAGAGATGTCTCAAGTGCTTCAAGAAGACTGAGATTCAGATCTAGAGCCCATGTAAAAACCCAGTCACTGTAGCACCTTCTTCTGCATCCTGTCATGCACAGGTATATGCCTTATACTCACACACGGATATGTGTACATTTATGCATGTGCAGTTACATTTATTTATTTGTGCACATATACTTAAATGTTTTTATGTGTTCCTTTTTCAACTTAACTGATATACTTTAAAAGACCTCCGACTAGTATTTTTTAAAGGGCTATGCAACAGGCAAGGCAAGATCCTGACTCTATCTATAATAATTTGTTTGATTCTCACTGCGTGTGACCTTGCCTGGAATTCTTGTTAGTTCATCTCTGTCTCAGTTCTTGTTCTGTAGCTATCAAGAGACACCGAGGCCACAGCTACTCTTATAAAAGAAAGCATTTAATTGGGGGCTTGCTTACAGTTTCAGAGGGCTAGTCCATTTTCATCATGGTAGGGAGCATAATGGTATGCAGGCAGACATGGTGCTGAGGTGGGGGTAGGGGTAACTGAGAACTTTACATCCTGATCCTCTGGCAACAGGCAGAGAGAGAGTCACTGGGCCTCTAAGTTCACTCCTCCTCCAATAAGGATACACCTGCTCCAAGAAAACCACATCTCCTAATTCTTCCAAAGAGTTCATCAACTGAGGGACTAAGTATGCAAATATATGAGCCTATGAGGGACATTCTTGTTCAAACAAATACATTGTTTTAGGGATGAAGAAAGAGAGTCATAAGAAGAACTAGGAAATTTCCCAGAGTAGGAAAGGGAGAAAGCTTGGATTTCATTGGGAATTCAAGAGCCTGTACTTCTCACTTCTGGGCAGTGCTGCCCTCCCTGGGATTTGCACTTAATACATGTCTCATGCCTTAGAACATGTTCATTACCACAGTGGTCAACAGTGCAATCCTCTCTCACCACTTCCTTCTATGAGGATTTTAAAAGGGAGAGAACTAAGATTGTCTTCTGCATGTTAAGCTATAAGCCTCCACTTGGAAAATCAAAGTAGAGATATCCTGAATTGTTTGAGAAGAGATACCTTTATTTTGTTTTGTTTTGTTTTTTTCACCCACATCGATCTGGTATTTTAATCATTTCTCAATAGTTGAGTTCTCATTGCCTTCAGGCTCTTCAGGCTCTTCGGGCTCTTTAGTGCTTCCTGGGCTGGATGCCACAAGACAGCTTCCTACCTTGAGGACAACTTCTCTAAAGGAAGAGAGTATCAGATAGAAAGCATGATGTTTGCCCTGGAAAAAATGGTAGTGTATTCTTGAGTAAAATATTACCAAGATGAAGCTGAAGGAGAGAATTCCATGGTTACTGAATTCTATCTGACCAAATTCAAGGAATGCATGTATTCTTAGTATGGATAGCTCAGATATCTCAGCTTTAAAGTGGTCCATCTTGGGACATGTATCTATCACCCTGTTTAGTTTAAGCCCACTTGATTTCTTTTGGATCATGACCATCTGACCCATCATCATCACACCTACAAGGGAAATATGTTTTCTAGATGATGGCTCCACTTTCCATTGAATACCAGTTTCTGGAGAACTTCAAGGACCCCTGTCAAGATCTGGGCTCCTGTGACAATCATTGACACTAGTTCCCATCAGTACAGACACTCATCTTCTGAGACCATCTTCTGAGCCTGAGCGTCACAGCTGATCCTAAAGCAAGTCCAGCAGGTATCTGCTTCCCCCCACCCCCATCTTCTGAAAGTCTAAAAAGCTTCAGGACATACATCTGCTCCTCGAACATTGCACACAGTGTCCTGTGAGCCCCTGGCCTGTGATAGGAATATGTGCATGGTTCCAGTGGAGAGAAACAAAGAGTTCGATTTTTTTTTTAGTCTCGGCTTCATGCTTCTGGATACCCAAAGCTGTGGTTCTCAGTAAAGGACCATCTGAGAATGCTGACTTATTCTTCCAGTGTCTCCCGGTGTTCATGGTCACATGAGTATCTCCATTTGCAAAACAAAAAGAAGTATAAAATATGAAATTGCTACAAAACTAGAAGTGTGGAATTTGTACTGATCAGGGTCTGGTAAATGTCAAAATATAAGCTTCCCAAGGTGAGCAAGTAGTCTCCTCTGGAATTCTTGCCAGGGCTACTATAAGCACACACTGGCAGGCTGTGTGAAAGGCTCAGAGTAGAATTCCCCATGCCTTCTCTCTGGCTGAACCTCTTTGCAATTGAAAATTCAAATATCATGGCGTCAGTAACAAAGTAATCTCTAGAACAAAGTCTCAGAGGATCTGAGATGGTTTTGGTTCATTGTAAAGAAGGAAATGAATAGATGGAAATTGCCCTCCCCCCCCAAAAGAAAACTTCATAGAGCCCAGCTACTGTGTGGAATACATGCAGAATTGAGACTCCAGAAAAGACAGGAAAAAACAAAAACACAATAAAAGCACTTTCTGTTATGTTAATGTGTCCTAAGTGGGGGAAATGAGTTCTTGAATTAGTAGAAGTAATCTTTTGGTATGTCTCTGTTAGATCAGTCTTAACACAAATGAGAACTTATAATATTAAGCAAGTAGCAAGATGGTTTGTGTTGACTCAACCAGTCAGTACTTAAGTCAAATCTGCAGATGGAAGGCTGAGCTGGTGGCTGGGCAACTGATACAACTGTGATGCTTGCCTGGAATTTCTTTAGGGCTAGTAAAACAGACAAAGTTGTATGCAAAAAACATTCAGAAGATGAAACTACTAGACCCAAGATGCGGTTAGATAAGTAATTCTCATTCGATGGCAATTTTGCCTCCAAAGTGATATGCTAGTGCCTGGAAAATAGGGGTGTTTATGAGAGAGGGTTTGCTGTCGGCATCGGTGGGATGCTAACAGAGCATCCTACAATGCATGGACAACTCCACCGCAGGGGATTATCTGGTCCCCAAAGAAGTAAAATGGAGTATACATTCTGCACTGCTATAGGATTGCTTTGCTATGGGGAAACTCAGCTCAAGAACTGGGAGTAAGGTGACGGGGAGGCGGGGCGCAAAGGAGGTTTGGTGATGTCATCAGAGAGGAAATCTGAAAAGAGAATTTGAAGACTAGTGGGAAAAATTGTGGCAATCTGTCCACTTTTCTAGCCACTAGCATTCTGAGCTCCCGTCTGCTAAGGCGTGTGTAATTATCAAGACCAGATTAATACTTAAATGAATATTCATTATTTGTAAGGACCTTGGGAATACTTTACAGGTCTTCAGTCATTAGTTCTTGCTCGAATGTTTCAGAGTTAGTCCTGTTTTAAGGGTAAGGAAACTGAATTTCTGGGAGGGTACTCTTTCCCCATATCACACAACTGGTAGATGTTGAAACTGCATTTTTAATTCAAGTACTGCGATTTATTTATTTTTTGTTTGTTTGTTTGTTTGTTTGTTTTATTTGATATTTTATTTACATTTCAGATATCATCCCCTTTCCCCATTTCCCCTCCCTAGAAAACCCCTATCTCATGCCCCCTTTTCCTTTTTGCTTTTATACGATTGTTTTAAATGTTAATCAAAGGCTTTATAAGTTTGGTAATGTTCAGTCAGAAGTGTAACCCAATACCCAACCAAGATATATCAACTATCTTTGACTGGTGGAGACACGTGAACATCTGCCTCCATGCTCGCCCCCCCTCTTTCTCTCTCTCATCACCTAGCTTCTCCTCTCCTTCTTCTCCTCCTCTCCTTACTCCTTCTCTTCCTCTCCGTACTCCTCCCACCTTAGCTCATCCTACATATCACCCTTCCTGTTAAAATAAAACTTTTCTCTCAAAATACAATTAGAGCATAATTATGCCAATTTGTACCAGTGAGGTACAAGATAGTCCTAATATCCAGTCCATCATTTTGTTGACTAACCAGAACCTCTGTCATCTCCTAACTAAAACACTTAGTTCTGAACCTGGATTTTTTTTCTTGGCTTTAGAATGAATGTCAGCTGAAAACCATCCACTCAAATCTTTTCTCTCAAAGTAAATAGCGAGGATTGGCTATGAGACTATAAGTTTTCAACCCCGTCAGAATTTCAGAATGACTGGGTTAACTGAAATTTTGGGAAGCACAAAGCATAGCTTCTAAAACTTAGCCAATTTATAGAGACAGCTGAACACCTGGACAGTCCCTATACTACAAAACTTTGGAACATCTGATCTTCAGCCTTCTGGCCCAGGATCATCTGACTGACCTTAGTGATGCAGAATTATTGAGGGCTGATTACTCTGTCTAGGCAGATGCAATCAGTCAACTATTCTGCAAGTGTGTCCTTTTCTGGACAGTAATTTGTCTGTAGATGGAGAGAGGCAATTCTTGCCCTGTGGCTGTCTCATCACAACTGGAGTAACTCCAAAGATGCTCAATTTCTTCTTAGAATCCAAGACAGGAAGCTGTCAGGAGCAGACAGGTTTCTAATCAAAATGAACATTAATACAGAAATGTTTGTAAAGTCAATTCTGTGGACTTCTGACGTTTTGAAAACCAACAATCCATGACGTTCTGCCATCTCTTTCTCCTGGGGGTCTTTTTTGCGTGCAGAGAGATTAGATTTTGTTCAGGTTCCTTCTGTACGAAGTAATGAGATGTGTCCTTGTCGAATCCCTTGTTCAGTGTTATCCAGGGGTTAGCAGGTACATCTAGAAAGTCTCAGGGATGAAAGCATGCCACCTCCTCTCTTCTGACTCTAGGGTCGTTCCTCTTTATTTCCAAGGGAAAATAGAAGAGCAAGGGTTTCTCTCTTCTCTGGGTCACAATCCTTAATACAAAGAATTAAACCACTGAGTTTAGAATCAGATCTTGAAATACAGTGAGCAAAGTAAATTTCGGACTTGTTAAAAAAAATGCGCTACCTTACAATGGAATTATTCCTTTTGTTTGTTTGCTTTTGGTACAGGGTTTCCCTGTGTACCCCTGACTGTCCTGGAACTCCCTCTGTAGATCAAACTAAATTTGAACTCAGAAATCCACTGCCTCCTGATTACTGAGGCTAAAGGTATGCACCACCATGCCCAGCTTACAATGCAATTATTCCTAAGAGGTTACATTAAAGAGTGCTTATATGGGATGTTACCACATTATGCTGTTCATTCAAAACAGAAATTCATTGTTGACCAATGCAGGAAGCATATCCTGTCTTGTTAGAACAAAATGATGTTTTTATTCATATACAGAATATCAGAAGAATCCATCTTGGTCTTGCCAATCCCAGAATGGAGTCTCAACCTTGCAAGATGAAGTTTTAAAAAGAAGGGGGAGCGGGGAGAAAAAAAGAAAAAGAAAATTCAAAAATTCTCCCTTCAGGACTCTAGGAAGGTTGACTGATATACACTGCCATCCTGCTGCAGAGGTCACCGCTTCTTTGGAGCCAGTGCCCAGTACCAGCACAAAACAGGGCCGCGCTACAGGAAAAAGTGTCTCCAGAGGGCTCAACCCTAATTTGTAGCTGAACACAAATCTTCTACTCACCATCTACTGCCTCTCTCTAAACTCAAGTAAACAAAAGAGGACTCTCAATATCCTCCCCTTCTACCTGTCTCAAAGGAGCCAGCATCCTTCTCTTTTACCTTGTAGTGTGTTTAAATGAATGGCGATCCCCCTCCCGGAAATTTCAAAGGCAACAAGTAGATAAAAGGCGTGCTTCAAAAGCGCATCTGCCCTCCTACAGGCAACGACTCTGCGCCTTTATCCCTTTTATTCAAAGGCATTTAAAAAAAAAGCCGCCATACATTTAAGTATCTAGCACCAAACAGTATTCAGAACACCAAAGGGAATTTGAGGCGTGATGTTCTAGTTTCTGCCTTCAGGCAGTTTACAAAAAGTAGTTGGAGTATAAATATGCTCCTGAGTGAGATGCGTTCAGGGGAGAAGCCCCAGAGGTCAGCTGAGGAAGCATTTCTACCTGCTTTGAACACAGCCCGGGCTTCACAAGGAGGAGTATAGCCTTCAAATGGGGGGGGGGGGGGGGGAGGGGGAGGAAGGGGGGGGGGGGGGGGGGTGGGGGCGAGGCAGACGAACGGAGAGCAGGGGTGGGTTTAGGGAAGGCACATAAAGTCTTTGAAGCATAGCAGTGCAATCAAAGAAAATGATGTGTGGCCAAGGAAAAGACACCCAAACAAGAGTATCACACGGTAGCACGCTAGCCACTTCATGTGCGTGGTCTCAGTCCTCACCAAAGCACAGCTTACAACTTACCCCATTGATGTCAGCTGGTTACAATGACGTGATCTGAAAACCTCTCAACTCGAACCTCAGAGTCCTGTGTTTCTTCCAGTTCCAAAAGAGTCATCTTGAGCATGTGTGTGCTTGTGTGTGT
>JANHMN010000013.1:19561375-19578167 GCA_030674055.1 Rhabdomys pumilio
AGGGAGGAGGGAGGGACAGGGACAGGGACAGGGACAGGGACAGGGAGATGTTGCATGGAAGATAATCAGGAATTACATCTTTTTATAGAGACAGAAACCAAAGATCCTTGTTGGCATTCCTTTTATGCTCAACCCAGCCATTACCTAGCAACAGCCAGGTAAGCCTGGCTTGCTATAAAAGGGACTGTTTGGCCCCTCCTTCTCTCTATGACTCTCTGCCCCTTTTCTCTCTCTGACCTCCTCCTTCTCTCTCCTTTTCCCTCCCGCCTCTCTCTCCACAGTGTTCCTGTCTATACTCCTCTCCATTCCCTTTCCCATACCCCCAAATAAACTTTACTCTGTACTGCACCCGTCCTATGATTGGTACCTTGTGGGGAAGGATGCCTCAGCACGGGCCCACTGAGCTACCCCCTCCCACTGCATCATACCTCCTTCTATAAAACATATCCTTGGTTTTATAAAACATATCAGTCCTGTCCTATCAAACCTAGAGATAACATCCAAATTCGGTCCTCAAAATTAACCACTGGAAAGTACATTTTATGATCTTATTCCTACAAATTGCCCAAATTTTAGTCTCTGTAAGGAAAAAAACTATTGGCTCAGCTAAGAATCATTTTTAGCTCAATCCTTTGAATCCAAGGGAAACTTTAGCCTTTGAGCTTACAGCACATGATGCTAGGCCTCTCTGAGGCCAAGAAGTTTAATAACCCCACTGCCTTCTACCTGACCCCACAAACTGTCTCTCTACCTATCCTATCTTTCCCCTCTATCCTTTCCCTCCTTCTCCCTGCCTCCTCCTCCCCCTCCTTCCCCATTCTCCTTCCCTCCTGCTCTCTACTTCTTGCTTATTCTTATCCTGTATCACTGAATATACCCTACACATTGGATTATTGGGTCACGACACCTGTTTCTCAGCTTCCTTCCCATGAGTCTTCTCTTTTAGTCGACCAGCCCAGTCTGTGGAAAACACAAGCTCCCTTTCCAAAATTCTTTAGAATCTTCATGGTTTCCTCTCATGGAACACTGATCTTTCCTATCTGTTTTGCTGGATAAAAATCATGTGAGGCTAGGAGTCAAGTATGGATACCTGCATAAGACCCACACAAGAAACTAAGCCCTTTAGCATTCCATCAGATGAGGTGAGAAGACTTAAGAGGCTCCACCCTCCTTGAGGAGCTGTTGACAGTCAGTGGTTGCCAGTGACAGTGACGGTGTTTTGTTTAATAGTGTAGCCATTGGTTAAGTAGCTAATATTCTAGTAAACAACCCTGATCCATGTTCATAGAGAGAACCCGATTAAAGTAAAAGAGAAAACAAAAGAAGAGCTGACTGTGTCAGCAGGAGATGAACAGAAGGCAACAACAGGGCACATAGGATCACAGTACATTGTGTGTGTGCTGGATGGTTTCTTGTGTCAACTTGACAGAAGCTGGAGTTATCACAAAGGAACCTCCCTTGAGGAAATGCCTCCATGAGATCCAGTTGTAAGGCATTTTCTTAATTAGTGATGAAGGGTGGGAGGGTCCATTGTGGGTGGTACCATCCCTGGGTCCTATAAGAAAGCAAACTGAGCAAGCCAGGGGAAGCAAGCCAGTAAGTAACATCCCTCCATGGCCTCTGCATCAGCTCCTGCTTCCTGACCTGCTTGAGTTCCTGTTCTGACTTCCTTTGGTGATGAACATCGATGTGGAAGTGTAAGCTGAATAAACCCTTTCCTCCCCAATTTGCTTCTTGGCTATGATGTTTTTTTGCAGGAATAAAAACCCTGACTAAGACAGTGGATATGTATGTACTTGTCAAAAAGGTTAAACTCAGCCAAATATCTTTTTGTTAATAATATGATTGAGTAATATAATTGAAGTTATTTATACAAAGAGAAAGCAGGTGCTTGAGAGATGTCTCAGTGGTTAAGAACACTGGCTGATCTTCCAGAGGACACTTGGTCAATTCCTAGCATCTGCATGGCACTCATGACTCCCTGTAACTTCAATTCCAGGAAGATTGAGGGACCCTCTTCTAAGCTCCATGAGCATCAGGCATATATGTGGCACACATGCATACATGCAGATGAAACATTCATACACATAAAATAATAAAAGAGAGAGAGAGAGAGAGAGAGAGAGAGAGAGAGAGCACAGAGACCAAGTCTATTCTTGTCTCTCTTGAGACGACTCTCTTGCATTGCCTACACATGATATTTAAATATGAATGAAACCAACTTGTGTAGAGATAGGTATCAAATGTAGGCTTATGGACCTCATGAACATTTGGGCATTATCTTAGTATCCATTTGGGTTTGGGAAAGGAAATCTTCACCTAACTGCAAACTGATGGGATTTGTTACAACGACACAGAGATGTCACAAAGAGCCTTGGTGCAGGAAGCACAGTCAGTCCTCAGAAGTCTGAACTGGGACCTGGAGAACCATCAGGAGCTGAAGCAGTGACTCTCCCAGTCCTGCTTTTCTCTCCAGGGCCACATGATCTGCCATCTGCTCCTCTCTCTTGCTCCTCTTGCCAGATGCTCTCTCTGCACCAAGTTTTCATGGGCCAGGAATCACCATGACCTCTGGTTTCTTGTCTCATAGGTCACCTCTTTTCTTTTTCTTTCTTTTATTTTTTTTAACAAAAGAGAAATTCTAAATGGTACAAGTCATGTATCAGGTGTCTGGACCTGGTCCCAAAAACTACTTCCAAGAAGCATTTGAAATCTCATGGTGAAACAAAACAAGAGAGGAACCCAGTATATCAGCCATGCAGGAAGCTTGCCTGGGAACAGTTCTAAAGACAAAAGTGTGTGTGTGTGTGTGTGTGTGTGTGTGTGTGTGTGTGTGTATGTGTGTGTGTATATGTGTGTGTGTGTATGTGTATGTATATGTGTATGTATATATGTATGTACATGTATACTGTATATTATATAGTAAATCATATTAATTACATTGTGTGTGTACACATCTGTGTGTGCATGTAGGTGAGTGTATTTGTGAGTGTATGAGTGTGTGTGTTTATGATTGCACATCTGTTAGTGTCCACATGAACAAGCGGACAAGCTAATCCTTGAAGTATTAGCTCCTACATTTCATACTGAAGAAAAATGAGAAATGAGTTTGTTCCTCAGTGGAAAAAAAAAAAAAAGCAAGACAAACTCTTTGAAGACTTGTAAGGATAGGGAGATGGAAATAGATGGAATGCAGGATTCAATAGAAAAGCACACACTTTGGAAGTGTTATTTAGGAAAGAATCTACTGACATCTATATACAGGGCGGGCAGGATCTGAAAGCGACAGAGTTAAGTAAGGAGCCCATTTAGAGTTTGGATTTTATAATCTTCTGTTCATGATCCAGAGCCAGACCACAAAAGTTTAAAGAGTGTGGGCTAAGTGGCCCTCACTCAGAATGCAGCGTTTTGTTGGAGATATTTAGAGATTGGAAGCAGAAGCGGCAGGGTCTGCTGTGTAATATTTACCGATTCGAGCTGCTCTACACTACAGACATCTTACACATAAATTTAACTATTATTGTGTTGCCCTTTTCCAAAAAAGGGTAAAGTAGATTTGTAGGAGCGCTTAACACATGTAAATCCCCCGCCTCTTTAAGCTGAAGCACATTGTATTAAAGAGCTACATAAATTTTACAAGTATTCTGTCCTTTTGAGAACATAGCACTGTTTTCTTTCTCGCGGCGCAATTAAAGCGATGGCTCTTTGCAAGCCAGCTTGGTGAGCTGTGATTGAAGCAGTCTCACAGAGGGTAGTGTTTCATGCTCTGAGAATATGGTGAAATGCAGAGGGTCCAGGCTGGAGCACTTTAAGGGATCTGTCAGCTGACGGTTTCATTGGCCACCGCAGCCTCCTTTGAACTTTATTTATTCGCTTACTGTGTTTTCTTCTTCTCTTAAGACTGGCTTTAAAACATGAGTCAAAGCAGGATTTCTTTAAACAGTGAATGGTCAGTGCAACCAACTGGTGCCTATGAAAGAATGCTTACACTGATAACGGTAGAATCTCAAATGTTGTATTTTTCCACTGCCAAGGAACACCCCAGGCAGAGATGTATGAGTTTTGTCTAGTCTGTTTCTAGCATGTTTACTCAAACTTAGTCCTGGAAAAAAAGAAAGGATTTTAATCTCAAATTAAATGTGATACATACCAAAGAATCTTAAAAAAAAAAAAAAAGGTACATAAGATACTAAAATATATTTTGTGCCAGAAATTAATGACATAATTTTAATCATCAAATATTTTGAACACTGTCATGACCCTGTAAGACCAGACAGAGGAGGGACAAAGCAGCGATCTGGGACTCTTAACTAATCAGACTTAGAAAATAACATTATAAGTTGGTTTTGGTTAGGCAAATAATCTGGAATGCAACATTCTTTAAAATCGGTGATTTCACCTGAGCTATGTGATATCCGTGTCTCCCACCAGGGTAAATATTATGAAATCCAGACTTTGAAAGACACTTCCCCAATAGTATCCAAGAACATGGTTTTTGCTGAGTGATCAGTATCCTATCATTTGACTTTGTCATGGTTTGTGCTTACCAGTCTTTCAGCTCTTACAAATAATTCTTCAGTTAGCATGCCTATAGACAAGTTCTATATTTGAAACTTGGTTCCCTGGCTCCAGTCTAACTTGGGTTAATCAATCCACTCCACCCCTACTGTCAGCAGATTTCTCTTTGGAGACAGTACCATCGCCCCAAACGGAATCATCAGATGTTCTGGCTGTGTTCAAACCCCGCCTCATCTAACTCTAATCTCTCGTTTCCCCCAGGATCTCCCAAGGCTCTGCCTCCCAACGTTTGACTGCATCTAACAGTTGGTTTCTAGACTAGCATCCAAATCACTTTCCCTCAGGCCCAGAGGAACTGGTAGGGAGAAGATACCACCAGAGTCCTTTCTGGGTGGATTTTACAGCTAAAATCAACAAAGAGACACTGTTATCTGTCCGATGACTGTGATGAGAATGTAGGATTGTTAGAAGCTGTACCATCAGATATCGTTTTTGCTATTTGAAATATGTAAAAGTTGGAAGTGTAACTGGAGAAGGAACAGACATAGAGAGGAAGAGGAGGAAGAAGGGGACTAGATAGCCTGGCAGGCATTCTAGTAGAGATGGCAGGGGAGAGAGGGAGAGTCGGGGTGCCTTTCCTTGGTGGGCAAATGGCACAGGTCAGTAATCAAGAAGTAGAAAAGGAGATCCAAGTCCTGGGAAGTAGTTAAACTAAAAAATGTGTTCTCTTCATAGCTTTGTTGCTTGTCAGCCATGTCAACCTCTGAGCTGGACCAGATTGAACCACATATGTGGATGGATACATGCTTCACCAGTGTATACATGCATTGAAAGATTATTAGGCATGTTTTATTAACATTAGAATATCCCCCATGGATATTCCAGAGACACTGCATGTGTTGTGATATAGAGCCAAAGCATTGCTAAAACTCTTCTTTGGAATATTTCTCCTTGGGTTAGGAGGGACTCTCTGACCCATTGCTTGGAAGGCACAAGGTTGAAACTCTATAAATGGTCTTTAAACAGCCACCAGAAGAAATCCTAAACACTATATTCTTACTGGTTAAGGGAGATATAACAGTTGGTGGTCACAGCTGAAATTATTCAGAAGGGAGATATGCAGGTACTGTTACCGTACGCTACCACATTTATTATACAGTTCCACAGTCTCCTTTTCTAAGATCACATAAGTTCAAAAAGGAACCAAATCAGAAGCTTGTTGTGTTAGTTGTTTTTCTCATTGACAAGAACAGCATCATGAAAGGATTTATCTGGGCTCATCACTTACAAAAGAGTATACTCCATCATGATGAGAAGGTACAGTAGCAGGAGGATAGGTGACTTCCCCTTGCATCTGTAGTCAGAATTAGTAACAGATGACCCCTGGAACTCATCAACTCTTCTTCCCCAGCCCCTTTATTCAGACTGGGAATTCAGCTCATGGTGTGGCAGCTCCCATATTCAAGGTAGATCTCTCTTGCCAGTTATAGACCTCTGAAAATGCCTTCACAGACATACCCAGACTGAATACTAAATCCAGTCAAGTTTCAGTGAAAGCTAATCCTCACAAGTCCATCCCTTATCAACCTGACAATGAACTTTCAGGCCTTCATTGTGGAGAATCCGAACCTGCCACTCACAACCTGGCCTCAGCAGCCTTCTGGAGCCTTTCTCCAAGCCCCCATCACCCTGCACCCTAGCATGCTACCTCCCTAAAAAACTTGGGAAATGGAGATGATGCTGCCAAACTCTGTTGCCATCTTGAGATGTAGTCTGGCCTCATTTTTCCATAGTTCTAAAGGCCTCTGTGTATACATGTGTACTGATAGCCAAAGCTAGGGAAACACTTCTCTGGGAGTTCTTTTTTGAGCAGAAAAACATTCCATAGTATTCTCTGTTCTGACTTCTTTCAAGTTTCTTCTTCTTCTTCTTCCTTCTCCTTCTCCTTCTCCTTCTCCTTCTCCTCCTTCTCCTTCTCCTTCTCCTTCTCCTTCTCCTTCTCCTTCTCCTTCTCCTTCTTCTTCTTCTGGAAAACTGGAGGGTTTTACAGATGGAGATAAAGATATCTTTTCTCTTGTCCAAGTGCAAAAATGTGAGCTTTCCCCTCCGTTACACTGACCTCTTTAGCAATTACAAATACTTTCTCTGCACTCTTCTTCTCCACTACTTTAAACTCACTGGGATGCTGTTTCTTACCCAACTTGCCATTCTCATATCTTTCTGCTCTACCTGCTGTTTCTCACTGTAAATCTTGCTAGGAGGAAAGAGCTGTAACAATTCCATACCCTGAATGTCCTTCTGTTCTGAGATTTCTTCTCCCAAACAACTTAGCTCATTACTACTGAATTCAACCTCACTCAGATTCTCAGGCCATTGCAAGAATGAAGCTAGATTCACAATGAATGAAGCCAGGGGGTAACACAAACTGCCTCTAGTCCACTTCTGAAAACCTGTGGTTGGAGACTTCACTACCCCTGGTTCTATTGTCATTCTTACCTCCCACATCCCCACCAGAATGACCCATTGACATCTGCTTACAACCCTTAGGATTTCTGAGTCTTCAATGCCCAATCTCTCCTCCTTTCTTCCTTCTGGTTACAAAGCTTACAAACTGCACAGGCAGGCTGGCAAGGAGACAGTCCAAGATCTTGGTTTTCTCAGTTTGTTACTTTTCTTGAGGATGTGATCAAATAACTGGAAAAAAATGAAATGAATAGAGAGAGGTTTTGTCTGATGAGTTAAGACAAGATATGGTTCTTTATGGCAGGAAGAAATGGTATCAGGAGTGTAAGGTCCTTCATATGTAAAGTCTCTTTATGTCCACAAACACAAACCAGGAAGACATAAAGGATAGCTCTCATCTGAATTTGTCTTCTTTCCTCTTTTAACTCAGTGTGGGAATATAGTCCATATAGTGCTTGTATCTACAGTCAGAGCTCTCATCTCAGTTAAATCTCTGTGGAAATGCCCTCATCACAGACAGAAGTGTGTCTCCTAGGTGATGCTAAATTCAGTCACATTGGCAATGACAGTGAGCCATCTCACCTGCTTAGAACCCTCCTCATCTTAGAACCTCTGTGTATAACATTGTTCTATGTTAGTTTTCTTGGGTTCGTTCCCTATCTCTCCTGATATTTTTCTTTCAAGAACTAATATATTGTCTATTTCCACCTAAACCATCATCTCTGCTTTGAATCCTCTACAGGGGGATTAATGAGAACTAGCTACTCAATCTATCTATAAGCTCACGGAGTCCCTGTAATGATGGTTAGTGCAGTGTGTCATGTTCCTGGCTGGCATTAATGGGCAGGCCTATCTAAAGAAACTAAGTTTAGGAAATGAGCACCGACCATGTATGCAAATTCATTTCTCCTGTTACTTCCTCTGGAAGACCTATGTCAGGAAGTTCAAGTAAGATTTCTGTATGGTTACAATTAGGTGCTATTCTTCAGACGTAAATTAGCTTTCAACAGCCACTCAGGGGTTGACGAGAATTCGTTCTAGACTTCAGCAAATGCAGAAATGAAAAGACAAAGTCCATCAAAGATCCCTGCACAGGAAGCAGGTAAAGACCAGTTGAGCAGCAGATATACCTCTGAACTCTGGACTTGATTGACTGCCCAGTGTTCAACAATTTTCAGGCAAGGGGTGAAAAGAAGAAAATGTATTTGGCAGCTTAAATCAGATAATTTTTTAAAGGTATGTTGAATATAAACTCCCAGGTTTTGTCCATCTGTTTAAACTTAAGCAGAAGAGCGTCAGTCTCACTCAAACTGCTCAGGCTACGTGATGAATATGCTTTTGAAATGAACGCTTTCAGATGGTTCTCTTTATGGAATGTGTACAAAGATGTGTACCGTGGCAGTGGAGTTGGCCTTGTAAGACATCTGGCCACAACATGGGCCTCATTAAGTTACACCTGTAAGTGCAGGCTCATTTTTTATACCAGTAATATTAATAATAAAGGCCTCATTGAGTAGGATTATTAATGGTGCCAGGTGGAGGATGTGGTATTACTTACAGCCTGGTAGGAGATTGGTTAATGTCTCCTCCCGCCAACGTTTCTGGTTTCATGTTTATAGACAGAACACTCCAGATGACGGCTGGCAAACATAGTCCATTGAGAAAATGAATTCCTCATCTTTCCCATCAGCAAGAAAATTTATAACGGTTAGTGGAGAATTTGAATGAATCCTCTTTCTAATTTCGAGCTAACGTTCTCTCTCAAGAGCAGGTTAGGTGTTTACCAATGAATTCAAGAAAACCTGGAAGAAGTCAGCCTCAGAATGCTACTTTCTCTAGCTTGACTTCCTTTGCCTATTTTCGGTGCCAGCCGTTTCCTATCACTTGTTATCTGGCGGGACATTCATCTCTGCTTTTCTCCCTGTGGTCACAAACTGCAAATTGAAAGGAGAAAGAAAAAAAAAAAGGAAGAAATCCAAAACCTTCCCTTCCTTCTGTGGAATGTCTGCCCCTGCTGTTTAACTATGCAGGGCTTGTAACAGAAGGAAATAGATGCTCGAAGTAGGGCAGTTTTTAATGTGTATTACTACAGGTGTTAGCAAGTCTGGTGAAGTCAAAGTATTGTTTGATTTGGCAACCAGATCCCCAGACTTAGAATATCAATTCACGCTTTAGCTTCAGATTACAGGCAAGTAGAATAAAAATTTAAATTTAACAAGGCAATTGTTGAACGTTAGTTAAATTGCCTTTGAGTAATAAAAACCCAACTGATTGTTAAGAGCAAGCTTATAAAAAGCATAATAGAAAAAAAATGCCTTTTATGTATCTTTAGTCATTCATAAATACACACACGTAAACTTTGCACAAACAGCAAACTGGTGACTGCTTTAAAATCTATTTGTGTTGCTCTTGACAGTTTAAAAGTGAGTTTTCACACACACTGATAGCTCTGTCAAGTAGGTGGTGTTGTGTAAAGACAAAAAAACAAATGAGAGTTCAAAGCAACAATTCCTGGATCCAGCTTGTGAGTGGCCTCTGCAGAAAAGAAGCCTGTGCCCGTGGAATCTAAACTTTTACGCTTGTTTCCCACTCCACCATCTGTTTTTCCTTTCTCAGCCAATTAACTCCCCTCAAGAAAAGCCTAAAACCAGCCATGTCTTCCACCGCTACCCTATTTTGGTATAAAGCCATAATTTGGATGATTTTCATTGAGTTAATGAAGAGGAGAGACCAGGAGCCTGAAAGAAGGTGGCGTGTACAATTCTGTTTCCATGACGCTCAAGTCAGTCAGAACTAATCTAAGATGATGGGAGTCAGAACTGTGCTTACTTCTAAGCACAGGGCAGCGGCTGAGATTGTCGGGGAACTTTCTGAGGTGTGGAAGTGTTCTGAACCTTAAACTGTGCAGCAAAGGCACAGGTTTCTTCATACGAAAGTTGAACTGGCACATGGTATTTGGAAGGTTAAGTGCACCTGTATCATAGGCCAATAAGTAATTAACTTGGGAGCTTGTAGATATGACTTTATGGAATAGCACTTGCCTAGCATAGGTAAAGGTCCTTAATGCAGTGGTTCTCTTTTTGTTTGTTTGTTTGTTTGTTTGTTTTGTTTTCTGAGACAGGGTTTCTCTGAGTAGACCAGGCTGGCCTCGAACTCAGAAATCCACCTGCCTCTGCCTCCCAAGTGCTGGGATTAAAGGCGTGCGCCACCACCGCCCAGCAATGCAGTGGTTCTCAACTTTACTAATGCTGCAACCCTTTAATATAGCTCCTCATGTTGTATGGTGACCCCAACCATAAAATTATTTTGTTGTTACTAAAATTTTGCTACTTTTATGACTTTTAATGTATACATCTGATATAGAAGACATCTTCTATGTAACCCCCCAAAGGGGTCATAGCCCACAGGTTAAGAAGCGTTGTTTTCATATTTTAGGGGGGAAAAGAATTACATTGTTATCTAGAGCCCTACAACTTTTCCCTCTTCCTTATCTATTATAATGGTGCCCAGTTATTTCTCCTATCATACATAACCATCTACATTCAAGACTGACTCTCTCTAAGGACAGAAGCCATTTATTCCTTGGTGGGTGTTTTCAACATGTATTTACCAAGACACCTAGCATAAAGTATTTACTCAATTATTGTTGGTCAAATCCCTGGAAAACAAAAAACAAAGTGAATGAATGAATGAATGAATGAATGAGCCCAAAACTTCAGCTTGCTCTTATATACCTCAGCCTTAAGATTCAGGCTATAGGTAGCTTCCTGTTGTAGGATAGGAAATGGTTTCATAGATGGAGCTTTTCACAAAGCCCTAAATAGCCACCTCTCAAGAGTTTCTATCATGGCGCATGCCACCAACAGTCGAGGAAGAACTGTGAGCCCCAGAGAAAACATGACACTCTTTCTGCTGTTGGACCTGTTAGACTTTCTACCACATGGCTTGCCCTACTCAGGCAAGGGTAAACCTCAACTCTAAGCCTTTCTACATTTCTTCCTAGGTCCCGGCCCTTTCATGCATCCTGCCTCAAACTCTGTCATCACAGAAGGGCTTCCTTTCTATCCAAGCCCATACCAGACCCTTCAGTTTCTGTTTGTATGTTAGGCTTAGAACTTTCTTTCTAGAAAGCCTGGCCCTTAGCATAACAGTGACAGATGCAGCATTTCTTCTGGGTACATGCCTTTCTTTCTCCAAGTATTCTTCCTTTTCTATGCAATTTCAGAAGCATCTATGGTCTAGGAGAAGCTCTAATAAGAGAAATGAATGACATTGAAAACACTGTCCACTTGACTCAAGCCCACTCGGTCAACCTTTGACTATGTTCATGCCTGTAAATTGTCAAGCACTTAAAGAGAAACTGTCCTGTGCATGCATGATTTAAGGATGTGGTACACGGGGTCTGTGGCTACTGGGGAGCCAATAAGCAAGCTATTTACAACTGCTCCAGTCACTGGTCTAATGGATTCAGCTAAGATTGGTAGGGGCCCAGTCCCTCATTCCTTATAACCTTACCTCTGTTTCATTTTGATTTGTCTTCATGTCATTGCTTAGATGGCACATATATTCAGCATTTTGCATATTTTGAAATTTTTATTCTCTGGGAAGACATATGAGGCAGCGAATTGTGGAGTATGTAGATGCTACCAAGGAAGCCCTTTAGATGACAGGGTTTCAGGATTGAGGGGAAAATATCTGTTTTTCTTTCCTTAGTTTATGGGTTTTGATGACATACTGGAGTAACTTCAGTGAAGGTGAAGAAGACAAGGAAAAGACAGGTGGTGGTGGCTTGGTACAGGAAAGGGAGAATATTCTCCAAATGTGACTCTCATGGTTACACATAATACTGCCTCCCAGTTGCTTTCTCCCCACTTTAAGGGTTTTATGAAGTATGTATGGATGTGTGTCAGCATGTGAGTGTGCGTATGTGAGAACACAGGTATCCATAGAACCCAACACCAACAGAGGGTGTTGGACCCCTACCAGTAGTGGTAAGGCACCCCACATGGATGCTACAAACAGGCATCCATTCTTGTAGGAGCAGAATATACTCTTAACCCATGGGACATCTCTCCAGTCCCATTGTCCTCTCTTTAAGGAAACTCTTAACATTTCCCCATGTCCCTGAGAGAGGGCAACCTTAGAAAGCTGAAGACACTTTCTGTGTCCCAGAGAAGATTAGGGTATTGTATCAGTGGGGACTTGCTGTGCTCATGTCTTCCTGAAAGATTGGCTCTCCTCTCCAAGCCTCAGCTTTTTCCATTAGTACAATTGGAATAACAACCAAGAATACTGCAAACTGCTTTGGATATCAGTCAAGAACTTGTATAAACAAAAAAGTCCAATAAATAGAAAAACATATTACATGTTTTTCTAAGTGATTCTCCTACCTCTTGCAGGAAGAATGCATCAGTTAGCATGTTCTGACTGGCCACAAGTGGCCCACGCATGTGCAACATCTGATAACCCTGAAACCTACATGATGCCTGGAGACGAATGATGACAGAAAGCATGACCAGAACAACCAATCAGATAGTGCCAGCTACATAGGGTGAGCAGTTATGGACAAACAGGGCACTGGTGAAGGGTATAAAGGCACACCCCAATCCTGCAATAAATGAGTCTGCTTCTGTTTCTTACCCAAATCTCAGAATCGGTGTCTGCTTCTCACCTGACACCCAGAATCTGTGTAGTTGATTCTGCACTTTCTTCCCCACATCCCTAAGGACCATCCTAAGGGGCCAATGGCTAGGGCAACAGTTCACCATTCATGGAGTCTCTTCTTTCATTAGTGAGGATCCTATGAAGATGGAGATGGAGCTGGAAGTGGCTTCACTGGCTTATGAGCTGCAGTACTTGTGCTGGGAGAGGTGAGTATGGGAGAATAGGAGAAAGCAGTAAAGACTTATTCCATCATCTGCTCTGAGTGGGGGGGGGGGGGCGGGCGAAGGGTTTTCTTGATCAGAGAGACATGTAATCTCTCTCTGACTAAATTCATTTCTTACACAGAGAGACATTTAGTCATTCTCGATGATTCTTGTACATGAATGGCAAATAATCTTGAAGACTTAACGTCTTAACAACAGAGGAACAGTAGGACAACTGATTAAATTTCTCTTGCATTGATGATTAAGAGAACTAGGCATCAGAGGGTTACTTTGGAAGTGTTTTGTTGAAGTGAAGAGTAACCATGGACATGTTACTCTGTCTGGCATGAGTGAATCACCGAGAGAACAGTGTTTGTGTTCTTACATGCTTATTTTAACACGAAACGTGGCTTACTTGTTCAAGTGGCTACAAACTGCCTTTGAGAATAGACACACTAACTGTGAAGACAATGGGAGCTTTCAAAATGTTGAACTTGGAAAAAGGAAATGACCTGAAGCTACCCTGTTGCGAAAACATCAACTTCTTTGCACAAGCATCCCTTCAATAGCCTAGGCTCATGACACGGATCTTCAATAAAGATACAGACATATCCCACCAACTTCTACCCTGTTGTCCTTCCTTGGTTGTCCTGGGAGAACAAACACCTTTAGGTGACTAGTGCATAAGTCGAACAGGTGAATTAGAGCCGACACAGATATGAGGGGGAGAGGATAGGAGCTGAAAGGCTCTAGGTAAGCATGAAGGGAGGTGAGTGGGTGTGTGACATCTTTGCGAGTGTCTTGAATACAGAAATGGCTCAGAAAGTAGAAGGGGATAAAATCTGCAGCCCAAAGGCTACTTATGGCTGGAGACCTGGGTTTTTCCTTAGAAAGCACGGAGCAAAGATGAACAAGGAGAGTAAGAAGTGGACCCATTTCTGGATGAACTAACTGAAAGAACATTGAGGAGCAATTCCAAGATGGTTTGTAAGAACAGAGATTACTTCCTTCTTTTAGCTGCATGTTCTAAAAGTCAGGGGGCGGAAGCAAAGGGAAGGAACATTTATGACGTGCCAACTCTGCACCAGACATCCTGCTTGCACTCTTAACTTCACCTCATCTAAACTCCATAGGCGCGGTCGATCTTATAAACCCAGAAGCCACATTCTGTAGCGGTGAAACCACCTAAGGTCGCGGGTGAGCCAGGCAGGCTGGGCCAGGTGTGCTGACAGCAAAGTGTGTCTCCACATGGCCGTGCAGTGGATCCCCCCTCCCTGATATTTCTGCGAGGCTAGAAACTGGGTTCACAACAGATGCTTTGACATGTTGTCCCTGGGATTTTCAGGGACTAAAAAGGGCAAAGCAGACATTCATAAATGCAAATGATTTAAGTAGATACACTAAAAGTACTTTTTAAGAAACCCAATTAAAATTCTAAATAGCAACCTCTTCCTGAACAATGACTCGAAACTAACAATTTCAACTTTAGTTATCCGGGGAAATTGAAGTCCTCAAGTCTAGCAGTATGCTCTCAGCTTCCAGATACCCCCAAGATGCAGAAATCAAATAATTAGGTTTCAGAAACCATTTCAGGACTAAGTTATGCTTATACCTTATATCTACCATGTAACATATGCCTTACTATAGGATCTGGTATAGGATGGGAGGCTAGATACAGTGTGTACACAGATTGTAATGATATGTTTTGCTCCAGCAGTTATTAGAGTTAAATATTTTAAATATTCCAGAGAAAATGAACTGCGTCCCTGAACAAAGGCCAGGTTCCTTTAGTATCATCTCTGAGCACAGCCTGAGACTCCCAAGGGTACAGATACTGAAATGAGAAGACAATGGACGAAAGGCTATTTGGAAAGAGAACTAAGTTGTGGCTACAAATTTGGGCAGGAGAGTAAAAACCTTTGAAGGTCAGCATATGTGTGTACTCTGGAAATACTTCTTATCAATTCCTCCTGGTACCTGCTCAACACTTTGTATACTGTGAACATAGGGTACAAGGAAAACACTGAGAAAACCATAGGTGTTAGAATCTATGGCCAGTCCCTACATGTTTCTTCCCTGGTAACTCATGCTTCTTGTATAGAGCTGGGGATACAGAGAAGACCATGAGAAAGACTCCTGCCATTGAAAACTCTTCCTTACATCTTAAGGTCATGAGGTCTTCCCCCAGAATATTCTGCAGAAGTGGATCAGACTTTATCAAGGTCAAACCTATGCCAGCATCAACATGCTATAATCTGTCATGATATTAAACTACAATAGCTCTTCATTCCTTATACATAAGACAGACTTCCCCATTATAACAGATCTGCCTCTAAAGCAGGTGGGAATGAAGAAGATGCTACATGTGAAGGTGTGAGTCTTTATCATTACAATATAAGCTACTATAAAGACAGAGGTGGTGATGATGGAGTCTTAATCCCAGCATGTGTAGGCACCTTGCAGGGCTCGACCATGTATGTTCATTCATTGCATCAGATTGCTCCCCGTGAACAGATGATGGGGTGCAAAGGCATGTGCATTAATTTTTTTTTGACAGAAAAAAAAAAACAGATACAGAAAATGATTAGGCAATTTGCCTGAGGCTATACAGCTAGAGACCAGATTGAAGAGAGGATAGGCCTTCAAATTCCTACTCCAGTCTTTTCGGTCATGTCACCAAAACACAGGGAGGCACACACACAAAAGCAGTGACAACAACAACAGAAGGTTCCACAGTACACTCTGGCCATTCAGCAATACAGCCACCCCAAATGCCTTAGGTCTTGAGTGACACGCTCAGTCATCTAATGGACACACTCTACAATCAGACAACTGAAGAATCATGTGTCAAATTAGAACTTGGCCGCACACCCTGCAGCCATCTGCAATAAGAACTTCTACCCTAAGTAACCTAGGAAACTAGCCTGCTTGCTCTAATCAGGCCCCTAACAGCTTCCCTAGGTCAGGAGTGTCCCTCTGGAGCACAAGCGGAGCTGCTCATTCCCCGGACCCCCTAGTGAAGCCTTTTCTCCTGTCCTCTAGCAGGTGAGATGTGGAACAAAAGGCTGACTCCCTTGGTGTAGCCTCCTGGAGAGTTAGTTGTCTTTGCTATGCACTCAGTGCTCAAGGAGAAACAGAATGAAGAATGAAGACAGATGCTACCCTGGAAGAAGGAATAGACCTTGGTGTTCTCGAACTTGACACTCTTCCAAACTCTTTTGCCTCCAGGGTAGCTTTTAAGGGGTGGGAAAAGAGAGAGGGCAGGATGCAAATCAAGTATAAGCCCTGATTCTAGCTGGGATTCTCTGTGGTTTCATTCAGGGCTTCCTCAGACAGGATGAAAAGGCTTCTTTATTGGGATGAAAAAGAAGAGTCTCTTCCCTCCCCTCTCTCTGACAGTAGAAGGGTCTCTTGTTGCTTTGCTGTCACTTAAAGAACCACAAGCCAAAGCTGAAACACTATTCCCTTACTAATTTTTAGGCACAAAGTAAGACTCTTGTCTCTTAAAATGACAACTCAGCCAACAAGCAAACAGAAACGAATGGAAAACAAAATCCTAAGGTCCTGTTTCTGAGCGAGCCCCTTGATAGGGTCATCCCTTCACTTGCCATGGGTCTCTCTCATTTTTCCATTTTAATATCTTAGGTGGGGAGGAAATCAAAATAACCAATAACAGTTTACAGCTTCAATGTGGAGCCATAAAGCTGTTTTCCTATGAATATAGATTATTACATTTTTTCACAAAGCAGGCAAACAGATGCATAAAAATGCATTATTTCACAGGCATAGGAAAACCTGAGATAAGTGTAGTGCTTTTAATTTGTTTTTATGATTACTTGTAATTAATTAGCATCAAAAGTAAATTGTCAACATTGAAATTGTACTATCAGATGTGAGCAGGGTACTCCAGGAGTGATTGGCGGCCTCATCTTTATACCAAGGTA
>JANHMN010000013.1:19587266-19600046 GCA_030674055.1 Rhabdomys pumilio
GAGAGAGAGAGAGAGAGAGAGAGAGAGAGAGAGGGAGAGAGAAAGATCTTTTGTGTTATGATTTTTTTTTTTGGTTCCATCCTCTTCTGGGAGAGGGAAGGAGCAGAAAGCAAGTAATTTTCCTGGGGGAACTCTCAGGAAAATTACCATGAGTTCATAACTCTAGAGTTTCAAACTGAGCTGTCATCAAGGTGAAGGACAGGAATGGCTTTTCCGACATTGAGTTTCGCTAAGGTCTCAGGCAATTCTGAGCACACCCCTTGTATCAGTTGACAGTTGCTGTGATAAAGACTCTCACAGAAGGGACCTGAGTTGGGAAAGTAGGCCCCTTTTGTTGCTAACAATTCAAGGGTGAATTTTGTTTATTTTAGGAGAGAAGTCATGGTGACTGGAGCTTGAGGCAGCTGGTCAAATTGCATCTACAGGCAGGAAGCAAAGCAGTGAACAGTAGCATTCAGCTCACTGTTTGCTTTCTATTTAGTCTAGGACACCAACCAGCCCATGAAATAGTGTCGTCTACAATTAAGATAAGTCTTCCCATGGCAATTAATCTAATCTAGGTAATTCCTTTCAGGTACATCCAGAGTTTTGTCTCCTTGATTAATCTAAAAATCTGTCAAGCTGATGATCAATATTAAACATCCTCACTGCAACTCCCAGAAAAACTGCCAGGCTGTGCCTTATAACATGTCATAGTTTTCAGTTCACTGCATTTGGGAGTTATCATTTGTTTTCTTTCTTGCTCCAATGTGAAAAACTGCCTAGCTCCATCTTTTCCTACTACCACAGACTCTTATGTCAGTCTAGAGTCCCAAACAGCATCTTTAAAGGGGATACAAAGTACTAAAGTCTGTATAGATTGGCTGGTTCCCTGGCTTTCCCTGGTTCAGCCATCTCTAGGCTTAGAAACTGTTCTGGATAGTTTTAGGTTAACTTAACATAAGCTAAAGTTAGATGAGAGGGGTAAACCCCAATTAAGAACATGTCTTCATTAGATTGAGCCGTAGGCAAGCATATAGGACATTTTCTTAATTAAGGATTGATGGGGGGAAAGTTGAGACCATTGTGGGTAGTGTCATCCCCGGGATGGTTGTCCTGTGTTCTATAAGAAAGCAAGTTAAGAAAGCCATGGAGAGAAAGCCAGTTAGTTGCACCCCCTCCATGGCTTCTGCATCAGCTCCTGCCTCTAGGTTCCTTCCCTGTATGATTTCCTGTCCTGGCTTCCATCAGTGATGGACTATGATGTGAAAGATACAAGTCAAATAAACCTCTTTCTCCCCGGCTGGCTTTCTGGTCATGGTGTTTCATCACCAAAACCAACACCTTACCTTCTAAAAAATAATCTGTTTTCAGTTCCAGATAGATAGGTTTGTTCTTAGCTTTATCCATCTCAGTTGCTTGTATGTTCTGTTCTAGTAACACATAGAGACCCACTTCCTTAGACCGCACATTTGGCTTCAGAGGCAGAGTTGTGTGTTGAGCCCTCCCAGGACAACTGTGGACGATGTGGGAAACAGACCAAGCATGGCGCCGTGCAAACCAAGTCACCATGCCACTGCTAATGAGACCTCAAGACAGAAGCTCCAGACCATGAACAGAATTTCATTTCAGATTCCAAAAGGACCAAATTCTATTTAGAGGGTCTCATTGGTGTAAAAGTGTGATAAAGAGCTAAAAAAAATAGATGCAAAAATTGTTTCAGACAGGATCTGAAAAACAATTCTCTGGATGGGATGTGTTGCCCACCCCGCTCTACGTGAGTGGCTGGTACTACTTAAGATGCTCCTAACCTTTTGGTCTCTACTTGTGTGAAAATATTGCTAAACGTGGTACATGGTCTCTTCTTCACCAGTGTTTTTGAATATCTTATTGTGACAGGTTTCTTTTTCTGAATTCTGCTCTCTGTAGCTTGAGAATGTCTTCAAAGGATGCTACAGCCCCCATTTACCCCAATCTTGACAGTCCCAGGGTAGTGCTTCTTATAACAGACTTATGGCCTCTCTCTAGATTCATTTGATAAATTGTTTTATCTATCTATCTATCTATCTATCTATCTATCTATCTATCTATCTGCTGTCTATCTATCTATCTATCTATCTATCTATCTATCTATCTATCTAATCTATCTAACTATATCTCTATATATCTCTATATCTTTCTCTATATTTCTATATCTCTGTATCTCTCCTCTATCTTGGACTGACCTTGGGCTATGCATCAAGCCAAGGATGACTTTAAATGTTTTATCATATTGGCTCCAACTCTGGTGTGCTGGTATTATAGTCATGTGTCACCAGGACTGGTGTCTGCAGGCCTAGGGAATTCAAGCATACTAGGTGAAGACTCAAGCAGTGAGCTATGTCTTCTAGCCTGGTCTTCCTCTACTCTCCAATTCTCAAGTTGAGTGATGCTCCACCTTTTACCTTAGCAAACTCATTTCCATTGCAAGTCAGGATGTTTTTTTCCTACCGCTTAAAGGAAAGCACCCATGTTTACAGTGGATGAAGTTTCCAGACTAATGTAGATATTCAGTATTTTCATTCTGATTTCCTTAAGTGATATTAGAGTGACATTATAAAATACTATAGTAACATAGATACCAACTCTAGCTTAGAAATACTAATTTCTTGTTAGTCATTAGGATTTGGGTGGGGTAGCTTTAAGACAGGTTCTCACTGTATAGCTCTGACTGTCCTGGAACTCACTACATAGACAAGACTGGCTTCATATTCACAGATATCCATCTGCCTCTGCCTCTGGAGCACTGAGAGTACAGGTTTGCCCTACCAAGCCTGGCCTATGGCAGCTAACTTCTCTATCAAGTGTTTGTAATGTTTATCAGTTATTGAAGTTATTTTACTGATCTTCTCCAGTCTTTTAAACTAGGCTTTTATTCAACAGGTGGGTCAGCTACAACTCAATAGGATCCAAATCATTTTCATGCCATGTAGCTTGAAGTGACAGAACTTTGATTCAGATCCTATAGAGCCCCGATGATATGCACACACGTCTTATTTGTAAAATATGAGTAGCTCAGAAAATATTTTTTTAATAAAATTCAATCATAGCAGAAAAGAACACACGCTTTTTATCAGATTCCCACTGATGACTCCAGGATTACGCAGGAGGCCTTGGCCAGTGTGGGCTTCTGAGGAAAGCCAGTCCAGTAAGAGCAAATTGGTTTCAGTTCCTCTGTGTGGTAGTTCTGACCTGTGCAGCAAGGTCTCCTGCTGAGCTCTGTTGAAAACGACTGAAGTCACTGCTTGATCAGCAGAAAAAAATCCCTGCATTAGACATATCTGCTCTGACCTCATTGGAATGACTTGAACAAGCAATCTATCTTTAAAAAGTCATGAGACATTAAAATTTGAACATAGAATATTTGATGATGTTATGAAATTGCTGGTTTTTCAGATGTGATCATGGAACCAGGGCTACATTTTTGGAAACTTTGTTTCTTTCAGAGATACATTCTGTAACACTTACAGGTGGAGAACTTTGATGTTGGCAGTTTGTTTCAAAATGGCTATGGACTAGTGTGAAGAAAAGAGTGCATACAGATCTACAGGAAATAAAATTGGTTACACTTTGATAGTTTTGAGGTTGAAAAATGGGTAATTGTCAAAACAGCAATTTTTTATCTAGTATAAACTTAACTTTTCAAAGTACAAATTTTATTTTTGTCTTTTGGTTCGTAAGTATTTTATCGAGTTTGGAAGTGATAGGGTGGGGATGTTGTAGGCTAAAGGCTAGCTCTGTGTGGCTCTTTTTAGTCATTGTAAGTGAGAAAACAGGCTCCAGAAGGGAACAGGCATTGCTCAAAACCACATTGTCTAAGAATAAAATGGTTTATTAACACTCTCCTTACTACGCTGACCCCCATACCCAAAGACAAGATGTGTGTGTGTGTGTGTGTGTGTGTGTGTGTGTGTGTTCCACTGTGTCACAGCTGTCGATTCCCGTTCTTCTTTCCATGCCTAAGATACAGAACATATAACTGCAATGAGAATCTTCATTAAGGGATGTTTTAATATTTGCTACCACAGCATAAAACAGCATCTGAGAGACTACTATTGACCCCTAAGTATTCGGTTTCCTACTTGGATGAGGATCTGACTAATGAAGAGAATTGGAATAACCAAACTCAGAACCCTAATGAAAGAAAATAAAAGCATATTCATCTGTATGTGCTGATAACGAAGAGCCCACTTTTAGAAGTGAAGAACAAGACTGTTTTGTACATAATGACAAAATCCAGCTTTCATGCCTTTAACTAATCAGTTTTATTCTATTTTCCTCTCCAACAGGTACCTGACAACAAAATAGAGTTTTGTTTTGTGTATTTTGTTTTTCTCTAAATGCACCAAAGTCTTGACTACAGGCTAATCCGGTGGGAGCTCCCCCCCTCTCTCTCTGGTTTAATATATATATATTATTGTTGTCTTCAGACACACCAGAAGAGGGCATTGAATCCCATAACAGCTGGTTGTGAGCCACCATGTGGTTGCTGGGAATTGAATTCAGGACCTCTGCAAAAGCTGCCAGTGCTTTTAACCTCTGAGCTATCTCTCCAGCTCATAAGGTTTATTTTTTAGATCTATAAAACTGAATGAACATACCTACTTCCATGGCAACTTTTGAATGTGAAAATGAAGTAATATTCAGAAACAATTACTTTGGAAATGATAAAACTATACTGCAGAGCTACCCTGAAATTAGTGCGGTAGGTTCCAAGAGCAGAAAATGAATAATAAATAATTAGGCTTACATCAAAATTGAAAGCACTTCCAGGATATACCTGGTCATGTATATACCAATAGATAATAGTTTAATCAAATCTAATGTAAATCCTACTTTTCCAAGGTTACAAGGTGGTTACTGATGCTCTATCAATAATTAAACAAAGCAAGAAATTGTTGAATGTCTTGAATTTTATCCAATGAAAAGACCATGATCGCTTTTAAAATCTGGAATCAGAAATGACCTTACTACACTCTATACACAAATTGACAACCAGAAGACTTTAAGTGACTTCAAGCCTCTTTCTGATATTTCAATCCATTTTGAATAACTGACATGCATTTCTGAAAGAGTCTTTAGACTTTTGAGGTTGAATGAATGTATTTTTACTCTATGAGATGGCCAAGACCTTATAAGGAAAAGAGGGAGAAGTTGATGACTATAAAGTGATGTGCTTGGGGTGTCTAGTTGACAATATGGATTGGTCATAGTTATCAGTAACTTGATAAGATTTAGTATCACATAGGAGTGAAGTCACTAGATGCCTGCAGATATCATCCTGATTCGGTTAACTGAGGTAGGAAGACTCATCCAAAAATAGGTAGCTGCACTCTGGGGTTGAATTCTGGACTCCATCAAAAGGAGAAAACTTGGCATAAGCATCCAATGCTATGTTGGGTTTTTACAGACTAAGTACGTCAAGTTCCTGTCTCTTTGGTTTTCCCCACCAGGAAGGACAATACCCCCAGACTGTAAGCCAAAATTAAGAATAAACCCTTCCTCCCTTCCTTAAGTTGCTTTGATCAGGGTATTTTCTCACATCAGTAGGAAAAGAGAGACTCAGTTTTATCTTTAATGTTTTATTGACCAAACTACTTTCTTTAAAAAAAACTAGCAAACAAACAAACAAACAAACAAAAAACCAACTTGTTAGTCTAAAGAAGGGACAGGTTTACAGTATGGAGTGGTTTTTACACACACACACACACACACACACACACACTCACACAGAGGTATATATTATTTGTATGAGAGAGAGAGAGAGAGAGAGAGAGAGAGAGAGAGAGAGAGAGAGGATTAAGAGAGAGAAGGCCACAGCTATGTGTGTAGGTCATAGAGAATCTGTTGGAGTTGAGTCATGGGGGTCAAGCTCAGGTCATCAGGGTTTGAGAAAGCGTTTTTATTTCTGAGCAACCTCCATGGAAACCTACACCTGGAGTCTTGTATCATAAGCTCAGAGCCACAAGGGAGGCCTTACCACTAATGTCAAACCATTGGTACACTTCTGATTCCATGGCGGACAAAAGATACCAACCTCCCAATTGTTTCAGTGTCTTCATCTCTGTTTCTTTAGACATTTGCCCTCTCCTTTGTTGATCATACCTTCATCAGCTCCCCTGGTGGGAGCACCAGATCAGCACATGTCTGTGCCCACTTTTGAGCATGTCTCTTCCTCTTACAAGTTTATTTCCTGGCATGTAGTGAGGATTTGTTTTTCAAGTAAGTATTAGGAGCTGACTCTTCTCAGATATATTTTTTCACTTCCTAGCAAAAGTCATCCTGGAAGGACTTCAACCTACAGAAATTTTAGAAGTCACAGCATTGAGTGGTAGGCTGTCGTGAACCACCATTTTTAGTCTTAAATGCCAAGTCTTCTGCTCCAAGTACTGCCTCATTAGTTATTAAAGAGGCAGCATATTTGTTCAAAATTTATGATTGTTGATTTGCCCCCATCACTGTATGAAATATTAACATAGCATTTGTACTTGCAACCATTTGCAGACATTATACCGTACATTTGCATATTCATGAGTACTCATAAATGTTTAAGGAGACAGTGCAGAAAGCATGGGAGCTGTCACACAGCCAGTAAAAAGGCATATTTACAGCGTTAATAAGTATTTGAGTTTATAGGCCCCAACGATGAGCAACAAATTAAGCGAAACTCTGGTTTGTCTATTGTAGAAACCTAGGGATTTTGCTAATTTTTTTTAAAGCTTTGTAAACTTAAATTCATTTCATAGATGCTGAATGAATGCTTAATGTTTAATCACAGAATGCATGGCCTCGATGCCAAGGCCTTGTTCTAAGTATCAAGCTTTTAGAGGTTCTTGCCTTGGGCTTCCCTTCTATTAGAGTAATATGGAAAAGCAATTGTCTCTTCCCATGCTCAACCAAATCTATTGTAGTTCTGTTAAGAAACTAGAGAGATGATATGTCCATCTGCCACTATACAAGCCAATATACTTGACTAAGTTTGTCAACCTAAAGCAAGTAGCACAGTATGAGGGAAAGACTCAAAATATCCAACTCACAGGCTTGTTTGTGATTTAACAATAATGTATACAAATGGCCACTAACATCCAACGTGTGCTATTCCAAGACACCTCACTCCTTGTGGTATTCTTGATGTCCATGGTGAAAGTCATATAAACTTGGAATTTTATGAGCTGAAGAAGAAAGAGATTCTCAGTTAGCTCGGTTAGAACTGTAATGTCTGTTGTGATGCTCTAATTGTTAAATTGGTTGGTCACCTTCCTGTTGTCATCCTCAGATGAAACCTATAGTAGGTGTCCTTTTGACACATCCCTTCCTGAACTCAGTCCTCTCAGGTGACTTAGCTACCCACTTTGCTTGTGCCCTTCATAGCTGAGACAGGAACTTATTTTCACTTGGGATTCAGCTCAGGAAGTTGTTCAGAAGGCCACAGTAATGGGTTTGATGATCCAAAATCTCACTAGCCAGAAGGACCATCACTCTGCTTGCATGTCCCTCCCCAAGGCATGTTTGACCTTCTAAGTATTTTTGAAGGTTGGAGGAGCCTTGAGATGTTTTAGGACACTAATGTCAACAATGTCACATTCGCAGCACTTGCATTCTGCTGTACAGATTAATGGGAACAGGATGGATTGCTCCAGTATCTTCTGAGAGTCCCAAAAAACAAACAGAAAGAATCCCTTGTTCTCCCAGAAGTAATGTGGTTTCCACTGGAGGATGTGAGGAGACGTGGAAGAGGCTCCAGAATATTTGTTTCTAAGTCTCTTTGTTTTTCTTTCAGGCCTCGATCAAAATCATGATGGACCAAAAGCAGTGGAAAATTTTCTTCCTGCGCTTGTTAGCTTCAGCTGTCCACTTGACACAGCCTACAACGAGCTCAAGGAGTCTGAACTGAGGAATATCCCAGATCGAATTGGCCTGTGGCTATGTCTGTGTGCAATTGTCTTGGTGATGATTCATGTTTGAAGGCCTGGCCTGCTGCGGATGGGGCCATCCCCAGACAGCCAGGCCTGGGCTGTTTAAGGAAACAAGCTGAGCAGGAACTTATGAGTAAGTCAAGAGTAAGCAAGGAAGGAACATTCCTTCATGACTTCTGCTTCAGTTGTCATCCCTCAGTTCCTTCCTTGATTTCCCTCAGTGATAGACTGTCACCTAAGAGTATAAGAGGAAATGAACCTCTCTGACCCCATGTTGCTTTTGATAAAAAATTTATCATAGTAACAGAAACTAACTAGTATACGCCCCCCACATTTTTGCAACAATATGTCTCACAACATAATCTCCTCCTTTTACAGAATATCTATCTATCTATATTTATATCTATATCTCTATCTCTATCTCTATATCTATGAGAGAGAGGAAGAGAGAGCGAGGAGAGAGAGAAAGGGAGAGAGAGAGAGAGAGAGAGAGAGAGAGAGAGAGAGCCCTTTTGTTTGGGGTTATGATGGCAAAAAAGTTGCAGAGTAAAACCACACACTGACTTTCTAAAGAAATCATCTAACCTTCTACGCAAGCAGCCTTTGATAAATCAAAAACAAGACATATTTCCAACACACACACACACACACACACACACACACACACACACGTATTCACATTCAACCCTTTCACAGTAGTTAGCTTTTTTGTCAGCTTGACACAACTGAGAAAATTCTTCTGTAAGGTTGACCCGTAGGCAAATTTGCAAGGGCATTTTCTTGACTAATGATGATGGGAAGAGTTCCAGCCCACTGTGGGTGGCACCATGTTTAGGCAGGTGGTCCTGGTTGCATCAGAAAGCAAGCTGAAAAAGCAGAAGAAGTAAGGTATTAAGTAGCAGCAGTCTGCATTGGTCTCTGCTTTACCTCTTGTACTGCCCTGAGTTCCCTCAGTGACAAACTGTAAGGTGTAAGTTGAAAATAAACCCTTTTCTCCCCAAGTTGCTTTTGGTCATGATGTATACCACAGTAATTAAAAACAAACCAAGACAAACTTATTTCATTTCTAACCAGAATAAATTAATTTTTTTAATTTTTATTTTTTTATTATCAAATCATAATTTTTACCTTTTAACACAGGGGTTATAAACACAAAAATGCAGGATGTGGGGAAGGGGATGACACAGGAGCATAGGTGTTTAGGGGGAGTACAGATATCTTTAAGAACAGGGTATCAACTGGGTAAAGGTTCAGGGGACAGGTCACTATGACTCCGCCTATGATTCACTTGTCCTTATCTAAGTTGTTACTATCCACCAAGGCTGCCTATTTAGAAGGTCTATGACTACTCAGGCTGGTAAATTTCCACAAAAGCTGCCTGTTTACAATAGCTTATAGCCATCTGTTTCAGTAATTTTCCACAGAGACCCAAGACTTTGTGTATGTCTTGTGTATGACAGGCATGTATGTCAGGCCTATTGCTGATTTTAGGCTTATAGCTGATTTTCAGCCTTTGGTGTATAAGCAGGGCTGCCCCCGACATCTCCTCCCTTCTCCAAGTATAGAAGAGCCGTGGCGATTCTGATCTTGCCGAGGCAGGGATAGAGGCCTGACCTCCAGTAATTATTCAGCATGTATCCATAATGATTTCCATATTAACTCAGAAAACAGACAAAGCTATTTTTAAATGTTTATATTCTACTTTTCAAGAAAAACAGCATAGTGAAGGAACAGATCAAAGATATATCATCAGGCTTCTATAAGACTCTCCTGATCTTGCATCTGTGGGATGAGATGGCTTCTCTTTAAGGAGGAATGTGATGTGTGGAGGATAAGAAGGTTTCTAGGGAGCTACTGTAGCAAGCTGGGTGGAATAGGCATGAACCGGGACCCTAACTGCCAGCAATGGAGAAACGGTTGCAGTCCAAAAATATTGTAAAATAGAATCAACTGGACTTAGGCGCAGTATAAGAAAAAATCAAAACTAGTTCAGTATTGGAACTTGCACAACTTAAGTAATATCCAAATGGAGTCAGTGGAGGGAGGTGCACTTTAAGGATGGGAATCAGGATCCCATTGAAGACATATTTAGAGTATAAGTCTCAAACTCAGGAAGGCAAAATTGTCAGCTGGGAAGAAGAATTCTGAGGGTGGAGAACAAGTTGGGTCAGATATGTAAACACAAACTATGCAAATACAAGCTATGCAAATACAAGCTATGCAAATATATTTAAGACCATTGTACTGGGCAAAATCACCTAGGGAGAATTTTAAATCAAAGAAAATAGGGGCAGAAATAGATCATGGAGTGTCTTACTATTAATTCTATCCAAGAAGAATCTAGCAAAGAATACAATATAATATTAGGAACAAGAAGATTGTGAGGTGAATAATGAGCTAAAACTCTTTCCCAGGAGGAGAGTGTGGAATGCAGATGAGTAAAGGTTTAGAGGAGCAAATAAAATTGGCCTCTGACCTTGAAATCTGAGAGCCATCAGTGCCTGGTGCTACTTGTGTCTGTAGGTTCTGGAAAAGACAGGTCAAGAGAGAATGGGGGCAAATTTTTCTAAGCAAGTGTATTTTGACAGAGACAGCCTTGAGATCTGTTCTTAGACCTCATAAAATGGATCCTGGAGGAGGACAGAAGGAAATGGAGAAAGCACTGTCTTTTGCTGCTTAAGGGCCTTTCCTGAGCAGCCTGGAATGAAGGCAATCCCCAGGGTTCCTGAGTCTGGAAGACATGAGCTCTGTCTGTATCTCATTCAGCTCAATTGATGTGTTGAACACTCCATAGCAAGGAAGCCTACCCTCTCCACCATGGTTTCATTTCAGAGCATTTAAGAAGCATGGTCAACAGCCTTGGACATGGGACACCTATGGGGGGGAACTGGTGGGCAGAGGTCTAGTCTTGTAAAAGGGTAACCCCAGGTACTTTTTTTCCCCACTTCTACAGGAAAATTGAAAACAAAAACAACAACAACAACAAAAAAACAAACAAACAAAAAAAAAACAAAACAAAAAAACAAAACAAAAAAACAAAACCTCAAATAAAGAGAACTCAAAAGGAAAATTCTAAATGTTTTAGTGTCTTGACAAGAGAGGAATTTTTGCAACAAGAAATTCCCATCACCCTTTGAATCACCTTTTGTAGAAACCACCTTAGAAGCTGGCCCCACCCACAAAGAAATGTCACCACCCTTGTCACAGACAGGACACAGGGTCTAGACCCTTGTGTTGTCTGGCAGCCATGGATTCACCATTCCCGACAGGATGGAAACTGAATCATGGGTGTTCCCCCACTCTCTCAATTAGCCCTCGTCCATCCTACAGACAAAAGGCTTTTACGTGGTGAGCAATTTGTAAAGCGTAACTTGGACTCATAAATGGATATTTATTTTTATATAGGCTTGGCAAATTGAGGCTGTTACTTTACAGTGGTGATTAAAATTTGAAAGGTATTAGGGCAAGGAGAAGATAATAAAGGGTCATAATTTACAATAGCCGTATTTACGCGGAAGTGCTGAGTTTATTTTAATAAATATTAATTTGTACTTACGAATAGTCATTCATAGACAAGACAATAAAAACTTTCACTTCTGCTTACTAAATTTTCTGCACAGCACACAAATGAAATCTTCACTCCATCCCTCATGTGTACTTTGAGTTTGCTCTGTTTTATCGACATAGTCAAGTCTCCTGTTTCTTAGACCTGGGTTCTTTATAATAAGTGACTTTATAGATTTGGTTCAAACTCAGCTACAAATGGAGCAGAATTACACCAATAACCCAAGAAATAAAAGAAAACATGAGTGCATTTTATCAGCATATTCCAGTCACAGATGAAAACCATGGTGGTTGGCAATTTCTTTTGTGTAGCAACTACTCACAGTCCCCCAAACAGACGGCAGTTAATAGCACAGTCTAAGTCACTTCATTTACCTAGGGTGACACTTTTATTTTCCAATTTAACAAGATTTTTTTTTCCTGCCTGATTATTTTTAATAACCTTAACTGATGACAAAGGGAAATTTTTTTCCTCGAGGAAAACATATTACATGGCTACAAGTTTTCCACTCTTGTGCCATATTCTAACTTAAGACAATGCGTAACCTAATGGGAACCCAGAGAATAATATTGTCAAAGTAGATCTGACAATATTATTCTTAATTCAATCTTAATTCAGATTAAGGAGGAAAAAAAGATTTGCAGTGAGACATTAAGTCTACTGTTTTATTCGTATGAATCCCAAATTCTGTACCAGGGTAACTATTTGATGAATACAAGTCTGTATAAAGAGCTGTGGGCTGAATAAGTGACTGTGAGGTTGGACTTCACAGTCCAGGATATCCCTTGGAAATAGCTGAGGGGAGCACCAGGCTACCGGCACCCACTGAAGTGGTTCATTGACAGTGTCCAAGAATGTTGTTTGTGAACAGTGGATGCTAAAAATTGAGAAGTGAAGACGAAAATGTCTTCTGATCAGAAGTGGGTAGTGCCAAGGGAACCTCCATGAACTTGATGAACATTGTTTTAGCAGCTTCTGGTTATTGCCGCCCAAGTGGACCTTAAGGTCAAGTGTGGCAAATAGATGGGAGTTTTATGGTCCCTAAGATGAACCTGGAATATCTAACTCTTGCTTTTTGCTTTCTCTAATATCAAAATATAGTTATCTATAGGATTATCAAATTTTGCAAACCAAATATAAGACAAAACCATTAAGACGCAAATGAATTTATTCATTTATCTATTCACATAGCTAAATAGTGGCACAGGACTTGAAATTATCCTCCTTCCAATAGATATTGTAAATATGGCTTTTCTGTGAGGCACAACATATGCTTTATTT
>JANHMN010000013.1:19609109-19622754 GCA_030674055.1 Rhabdomys pumilio
GATGATGATGATGATGATGATGATGATGATGATGATGATGATGATGAGAGTGTGTGCGTGCACTTTGGAGCGCGTGCACATATGTATACATGTGGGGTCAGGGATCAACATAGAGTATTCCTGTATTGCTTTGCACCTTATTTTTTTGAGACAGTGTCTCTTACTGAAACTGGAGCTCACCCTTTTGGCATAAGTTGGTCAATGAGCCCTGGAAATCTTCCTGTCTCTTCCTGTCCCTACCTGTCCAATGCTAGAGTTAGTGATTATACAACGTAACCCCAGCTTTAATGTGGAGACTCTTTAAGGATTCAGTTGTAAATGAAATAAAACAGTCCCAGTGTTTTCAAAGTCATCAGCAGCCAGATTTGAAGGAGGTTCAAGAACCCTGTTCCAGTCTCACAAACACCATGTGTATTCTGAAGGTGACATTGTTCAAACCAGGGAGGGAGCACAGTTTTCCACATTCTCCCACCCCCGGAGTGACCATAAAGAGAGAGGCATTCATTTGAACTTCACCATCCCAGCTCAGAACCAGGGCCACCCCAAAGCTGCACTGGAAAGGGTTGTGCAAAGCAGCGGGTGTTTAAAGAGACAAGGCATGTTATTAGGAAAAATTGTCCCCAAGCCCCGAATTGGCCTTTTATCACTGTCACTCTGGCTTATAGACCCCTGTAATGTGCAGCTTTCAAGAAGAGGGAGCTTTCTTCAGTAGCCGGTGCCCTGCCAAGAGCTATATAATGCACAGAATTAAAAAAAAAAAAAAAAAAAAAAAAAAAAAAAAAACCACGAAACATGAAATGTTTCTCTGGCCACACCACTTTCCCTGTGAACCCCAACTCACTTCCCTGGGTGGGGGGATCATAAACACAGACAGCCGAATGACACTCCTTTATTATTTCTCCGAGCTCCTTTCTCAGCAGATGACCTATAGAAGTGATTTAACACCAAGCTGCTGGAGTCCCCACACTTCCGTGCGCCCCTCGGGCTGAGGCTGCTTGATTTCTTTGGGGTGTTAGAAGTATGACCTGCTCCATTAAGTAGCAAACAAAATCCAGCTGGATATAGCGAACTCAGCTGGGCTCTTTGCTTTCACACAACGGTCTTGATTAGACGAGTCGCTGTGCCCTTGTCACGCGGCGCTTCGTGCAGCCTGCAAAGCTCGGGCTGCCATTGATTTCTGCATAATATGGATTCACACTGCCTTTCCACTGCAGAGTGGCTTTCACAGTCCCACAATAACCTAGCGAGCATTGTTGTTGCTGGACTGTTTTTCCCTCGATCTCTTTTTTCTTTTCTTTTCTTTTTTTTCTTTTTCTGTTTTCCGCTGCTGTTTCGGGCTTACAGTAGGAATTAGTTCTAAAAATCTGTCACTCCTGAAGGTAATGTGTGGCTTATTACCCGACACTTTTCAACACATTAATTCCAGCTTGATTTAGACATTTCCCATTTGGTGACTTAGTGACGATTGTACAAACATGCCATGTTCTAAGTCAATAACTTGAAAGCAGAAAGAGAGACAAACAATTGGCCTCATCTTAAGTCCCTGTTACCCTACCATGAAGACGGGTGCTTATTGGGAAGGAGTATTTATGCCTCTTTCTTTAGAGCTGTTATTGACCCTGAAGATCAATAGTCTTCAGTGGCCCTACCACTGCATGCCTGTCTCTATCTCCTTATTATAAATAAAGATCATGAAACCTTTGCAAGAAAGTAAAGAGATTTTTATTACACATGATGAGAAAATCTGTGCAGTATGTAAGAAAAAAAATATTCAAGATAGGCAAATCTTATCTTGAGTCAATTTAATTGATGGTGACTTTAAAAATAATAAGTAAGAATCATTCGGACTGTCCTGTGGCGCTGTACAGTACACAATGAAAGTAAGATAATCAAATAAACAGGAAAGGGGGGCACCAGGGACAGATGTGATACACACTGGCTTGTTCAGACTGTGAAACAAACTTCGGCCATTAAAGTGACATGGATCTATATTTTATTAGATGTTCTACTGTTTAGTGAAAGAAAAATCACAAAACGGGTTTACAGTATATAGGTTTTCTCTTTTAAAAAAGGTAAGACACTACAAATTCAACTATATTGATTATTTTTTTAATATAGAATTTTGTAGAATTACAGTCTATAGAGAATTATATTCGAATATGGTTTTGCTTTCTGTGTTATCCATGAGTGGAGAGATTATACTTTTCAGTAGGTTGGACTATTTTAAGTGCATACAAGTTTATTATTTTGCACTCTAAAATACCACTTTTACATAGATAATATTTTTGTTATACATTTTTGCATTTTCTGGAGTTTACTCATCAATCCACTTTTACTGTTAGAATTGGAAAAGTTTGAGAAGATTGGAGCTCTGTTTTAAAATGATAGAAAGCCAATTCTAACTCAGTGACAAAAGAAAGAATATGTAGGTTCCCATCACATGGAGGCTAAGGGTTAAATACAGCCACAGGTATAACTGGAGCCAGGGGTTTCCTAATGTCACCAAAGGTCGCTCGCCTTTTCACAGAAAGTGTCCCTTCCTTTGCTTCTATTTACTTTGCTTTTGTCTGTGTTGGTTTCACTCCTCAGAAGCAAAGATGCTTCATGTTGCTCTTGTTTGTGTTAACGGCTAAGAAAGGAAAAGCCCTCTGGTTGTGGTGGCACACACAGGTAGGATTTGCTGAAGAAGGCAGAGGCAGGAGGATCACGAGAAGGCCTCTCATTTCAATGCATGTTAATAAAATCTAAAACTTCTGACTTGGTGTCCTTGAGTTCTAGGCTGACTCCTGTGGATGCTGTCAAACACACACGCACACACACACACACACACACACACACACACACACACACACCAATACACCTTTATTAAATGGCTAAAATGCTTCATAATTAAGAAAGAAAGCAGATACCATGACTCACCTGGAACCTGTATGCAAGATGTAACCTTTAACTAGAATTCCCTAATGGTAGTTGGTCTGTGATGTGGATCAACTTTTTCCATTCTGGTTTTGGCTATTTCCCTTCCTTCCAGCATCTAGTGCCACCAACCTAGAGATAACATTTTTGTTGTTATTCTGAAAACATTGTGCCATCTTTGTATTTGGAGACATGAGTCAAGCAGCAGTTTGATACTGATGTAATACTGCTCCATAATAACCCTGTTTTGTAGTCACAGCTATCTAAATAGATGATCAAGTCTTCCAAGCTTACAACAGACTCGGGCTCAGCCATTGACGTGTTTCTCAATAATGCTTGAATCATAAAGCTCATAACGTGACCCGAGCAACAGATTCAAGCTTCTTCTTCCTCTTTCATTCCGTCTGTGTTTTAGGGTGACTGGGTTGAAGGAAGGTTGGTATCTGAAAGGAAGTGAGTAGAGAAAGAGCTGGGAGGAGAAATACAATGAACACACGGGTGTGAAGACATATGTGAACAGAGAGGAGGATGGGAGACAAAGGAAGGATGGAACTGGAAGAAGGAGGGAGAGAAGGAAGGAGAAGAGGAAGGGGAGGGGAGTATAAGAGGACCAGGTGAGCCATGTGTAATAATACATTTATATAATCACAGCTCTTGGAAGGTTAAGACAGGGTTTCCAGGGAAGCCTCAACCACACAGGGAAACTCTACTTCTCAATTCAAAAATACTACAGTCAGCCAGACAAAGGGCAACGTGATCCTACGCAGTTGGGCAGTTTTAACTCTCATCCACCAGGCTTTCCCTGAGTTAATATGTTGCAGTTTTAACTCTCACCCACCAGGCTTTCCCTGAGTTAATATGTTGCACATCATTATTTAGAAGTTTCCCATTTCCGGTGATCTCCCTAGAAGTAGCAGTTGACAAGGTGAATGGAGAACACTGAATGTCCTTTCAACTTCTTGGAAGAAACAGAATGATTAAGACTAGAATTTGTTAAACCACACAGTTCCCAGGAGTCAACTACACCAAAGGGACTGTGGGGCAAAGTTGAATGGAGGATGAATAATTCTCCTTGAAGCCATAATGGGACTTCTGGGGGCTCACAGAAGTGTTTTCAGGAATAGGTTAGTGCCATCGATGATGACTTTATAGATAGTAAGAATTCACTGCACTTTGGGAGGACAGCAGGGAATTCAGGGGAAGGTAAAATATAAGGAGAGATTATGATGTTTCTTGAGTAGCCAGGGCGAAAGAGAGAATAGATTCTTTTAAACAGAAAGAATTGGGACTTATCTTTTAACACTCACATTTCCACGGACAGGAAGTTAAACCACTTGTGGACTGTTCATATTATTTATAAAAAGAGCCAATCAATGGGATATAGTAACATATATGTACCCTAGATATTGTGACGAAGCATAGAAACTGTTCGGAAATCAGATATAGAACATGATTCAATCTATATGATACTGTTTTCTTTTGTTCTTTAGAAAAGAATTGTTTTTATTTAAGGTTATATCTTTGTGTCAGTGTGCATGTATGCAACCTGTGTGTGAGTGCCAACAAGGACCGGAAGACAGCATCAGATGCCCCAGTTCTGGAGTTGCAGGCAGTTGTGAGCCTCCATATGGAGGTGCTGGGAACAAAGCTCTGATCTTCTGCAAGAGCATTGAGTGCTTTTAACCTTTCAGTCGTCTCTTCGGCCCTTATGTGACATTTTCTCATAGGTAAAATTCTACCCCGGTGAGAGAACTTAGAACAGAGTTGCAAATGAAGTTGAGATGACTTTCTTGATGGCAGGAATATCCCATCTCCACAGGGGGTTCCAACAAACAGGCCCAGGTGCTTCTTAACATTATCAAATTGTGTCCTCAGAACTTGTATACCTCACTGAATGCATTTCTGCGTGCATTAGAGTAAGTGCATACCTGACTGCAGTGGGGGAGGGGAATACATTGATTGTCACAGACTATAAATATAGTGCAGTAATATGGGAATAGAAGTCACATTAACAAGGAGTTCTATTTTTTTTTTTTTTTGAAGTTTTAGGTTGTTCCTTGGTCTCCCACAGAAAGGCACTGGACAGTTTAGGGAGAAGGCTGACATTATATTCATGCTGTTCTTTCCCTAAAATACCTTGAAGTAGTCTTGTTTAAACATATAGTGTGGCATGTGTGCCCACATATATACTACACAAAAGTGTATGAAAGCATGGTTGCATTTCTCTGGCGCTCATGAAGTCATCCTTAGAGCCTCCCTTAAATTGACCAGTAGGAGTCGTTTAGATTGTGAATTTACATGGCAGGCTCTCACACAACCGAGGCAGGATGTATAGACTACACACAAACCCTTGTGTCTTCCCAGAATTCAAGAGAACTAGTCCAGAAATAAATAGGCAGCAACTGAGGAATCGGAGGTGAAGGAATAACTTGGAAATTTAATAAAAACGAAATGACATGTTCAATTTGAGAAAGAAATTGCTTTACCAGAACAAAATCCAATAGGCTTGCAGCCCATTCCTTCAACGCTACCTGTTTGGTTTCCTCAGGAAAGAATCGCCATCCTTGCTGAGGAGACTATAAAGAGTCTATTTCTTAAAAAAAAACAAGAGAAACAAATTGAAACAACTACTCATGTGATGCAAATCACTGGATGCTTAAAGAAGAGTATTTCTTTAACGATATTTTGCAATGTTGAGGGTTATTGAATTCTTTCTCATGTACTTGAGTGGTGTTCATTGAACGAATATTCTGATGCTTCTTTTCAGATTCTCTGGCTTGCAGCTAAATCAGTATCTCGTTGGGATGGAAGACATAATCTCAGTTCTTCAGGGGTCAAAGTTAAGTGTTGGGAAAAAGAACCTGTTGTAATTGCAACCCAATCAACGCCAATGAGTGCTCCCAGGGGAGGATCCCATTTCCCCTGGAGTTGTCCCCTATTTCCCTTCTTTCCACGAATAGATGAAACTCACTTAGTCCAGGGTCTGGGTCAGCTACCATGCAAGGACTGACAGCATCACACAACAGGCACTGATAACCTGTGACTTCTTTGAGACCATGCTTTCATTTAGAAAAGCAATGCAATTGTTTTGTGAATGTCTTGGAAGGAGAAAGCGTGGCTTATCCCATCATCACAGCAGCGTACAGGAACCAGTCAGTGTGTTTGGAGACTGAGATGGTATATTAATGGAAAAAATAAAATAGTTTATGTCTAAACACTCAATCTTGGCTCTTACAGTTCCACTACCACTTTATTATGGGTCTCTATGATTTGAGTTCAGCTGAGCCAATGAATAAGATGAGGATGAATAAGATAAGACAAAGCTACAGGTTTTGAGAACTTTTCTTTAAAAGATGGTGGTTGAGCTACTCTTGGACTCTAGCTATATCCCAGAGACCAAGCTGACCATTGGAATGGGAAGGTTTCCTGGAATAATAAACCCATATCATTTGATGTCACGATGCTACATTTTGTATCATTTAGGACTTTTTTGAGATAGTGTCTTCTAGGTAGCCTGGGACAGCCTAGGATTTACTATTATCCTGCCTCGGCTTCCTAAGTACTGGGATTGTATGTATCTGTGCCTGTGTCCCGCTACAAAACGTATCTCTTTTATTACAAAACGTGTTGCCCAGGAATGTAAGGTTTGCCTCAACCATACCATCATATCTACTTTCACATTTGGTTAGCAAAGAGACTAAATTAGACTGTAGTGTGGTGCTTCTTCCAGGTGGAGCCTGAGAGCAGCAACATCTGTGAATTTGTCCAGAACACACAGTCCGTGGCCAACCACAGATCTAAAAATGTGAGCTAAGGCAGCGAAGCCCAGTGCCCTGGATGTTATACTCCAATCTGAGAACCACTCTTCTAGAATACAGAGGACAACTCTTTATACTCTCAGCTGTAGAAAGAAAGAAAGAACTGAAGGGAAGAAGGAATAAAGAAAAAAAGAAAAAAGAAAGAGGAAAATGATTTTCATTAGGAAAATGTACCAAACTGAGTGGAGAACATGGGGAAAGGGATGCAGCGATTCTGTTCCAAGAGTTCTACCAAGTGCTATGGAAGACTGGCTCCGAGACCCACACTTATAGCCGAATAGCCCTCTGAACCAGGCTGGCAGCATGTGCCTACGATCCTAGCAATTGAGAGGCTGACCCAGAGGGCCATGAGTTTAAAGCTAGCCTTGGCTATCTAGCAAGTTCCAATCTAATTTGAGCTACATAAAGAAACTCTTTCTCTAAATAAATAAATGTTCATTTGAAATTTACTGTCTCTTCCTGGCCTATGGAGGGTATCTTCAGTAATGTGTCTGGGTTATTGATACGAGGTGAGAAACTTTCTCTTACAAAAGTTATCCCTGTTCAAACCTAAAACAACCATTTTAAACATCTAGCCTGCAATACTAAGTCCTGGTTTGAAACAGTGACTCTTTCAGGCATGCTTTAATTTGACAGGATTTTGGTACAGTATTAATATGTGATGGAGAAATCACAAATGTAAATAAATTAGAATAGAACACTTTACTATTCAGGAGAAATTCTTTACATTCAAACAGTAAGTCTATAATGTCAAAATAACCAGTAGGTATTAATCAGTATCTGGGCTATGTAAATATTTGCTTGTTTCCATAGTGATTGGCAAGCCCAGATACGAGAAAAAAAATCCACACATGCTATCACTTCCTAATAATATGATCATAAAAACACGACTCAGGCCAGACTGAAAGGAGAATAAACACCATTAATTAAAAGATTTATAAAATAGAGGAGGAGGTGACGAATGGTGTATTGGGTGCTAAAATGCACAAAGAAAGGAAAATATACCTTTTTTTTTTAATTCTGAAAGAAACTTGAGCAACCCTTAATTATCTTTCAAATGCTATTTAGAAATTTTCCGAAAATAAAACATCTGACAACTGCTCAAAGCACACAGCACCCCCCCACCCACAAAACATACACTTTTAGAGTGGGTATACATGGCTGTGAACCCTGTTTGGGAAAAAAAAAGCGAGACTGTTGGCATTTCACTTGAAATCAACTGAGAAGTTCTTTACTAAAGAAGTGAGAAGCTTAAAGCTGTTTTTCGAAGCTTTAGGGGAGTCGGGCATTTTACAGAGCAGGAGCATTTGGTCAAAGAGAAAATTAGTAGTGTGGTTCACACATTGCACAGGAAAACCTACACATGATCCACAGTTGTCTTCAATAATCAGTCCTGTTAACAGGCCCTTGGTTATGAAATTTCTTCACAAGGCATTCACCAGCGTGACGGCTGCTTTTAGAAACATTTTTGTTCTGCTGGGATGTGCTGGGATGATGTATAAGAAAGAGCACCCCCTCTGCATACACACACACACACACACACACACATACACACACACACACACACACACACACACACACACATACACACACACACACAAACGCACACACACGAGCGCTCACACACACACACACACATGAACACCACCCCCACGATTTCTAAAAATAACAGCAAACATTTAACATGCAAATATACCCTCAAGTCAAGAGAGAAGAAAATCCCACAGTATGTCAGGCTCTTCCCATAGTTGCTTGGTTAGAGAGTCTGGAGAATTGGCAGCCAAATGCTGGTCAAAATGGAGGAAGAGCATTTCAAAAGATCTTTTTCTGAACACAGGGAACAGTCATATCTAAAGCCTTGTTGTGAAGGGAGAAGTGGAGGTTGACCAAGTGTTTATTATTTTTTCATGTTTTGGTCCTACAAGGACATGGATTAATAGTTAAATGTCTAGCAAACAAGTTTTATGGATTAGAGAAGCGATGGCCCACCTTCAAGAGATGTGCTAGAAAAAATGGGCTTAAAGAAAGTCACTGACAGATTGAATAGTGTAGATTAGCATACAATTTTATAAAAAATTAAATGTATGATTGGAAATAAGATTAAAACAGAATAAAAAATCTATGCAAATGTTATATATAAGAGGCCGATCTAATAAAAAATAAAGATGTGATTTCACTAAAATTTAGTACTTTTATAATTAGGAGAATAATTCTTCTATTTCTACCCATTATACTGATATAACTATTCAATGACTAAACGTAATGTGATCGATCGAGATGTGCAGGTCTGAGCCCATTCATACTGTTGGAAATGAGAAATGTTTATAAACAAGTCAACCTTCAGGAATCTCTGCTGTAGGAAGGGATGGGACACATTTGCATGGAAGTTTATGTAGGATGATATATACTCTGGCATTTAGCAAAGATACTAAATTGGAAGCAAACTAAACAGCCAAACAGTTTTAGACAGTCTCCGTAGAATCATTTTAAAGCTGTAGGATGCAGAACTAAGTCAAGAAAGTGAACCAGATGGTGGCAAAAACGCCCACTGGGATAGTGAGATGACAAAACGGATGGATGGATGGACAGATGGATTAACGGATGGATGGACAGACAGATAAAGCAACTGAAGGAACACCTTCCCAAAGTCTTTCATTTCAGCCCCATCTTTTCAGCCCCATCAGCCCTAATGACCAGCAAGAGGTGCTTTTTCTCTGTATGACTTTTACTGCTGTCAGTACTTCCTTTAGTAGAATCAGGTATCAGCTGCCCTTCCATGTCTGGCGTATCTCACTCAGCATGCTGTTTTCATTTTCTAACCATGTTGTCCCACAGGTCAAAATTGCTCTTCCTTTTAAGGCTGAGTAACACTCCATCTCACATGTCCTGAAATCGTTTAAAAATTAAGAACAAACCTTTCCAATAATTTGTGAAAACTAAAGCTAGAAAAAAAATGTACCTATAATGGACATCTATAGCAAATGCTTGTGCCAAAAATCTTGGCAAAGGCAAAAAATAAATTTTGAAGCAATTCAATGTTTATTGGAGATGAATTTCTATAGCCTGAGAGCGTTGCTTGGCTGTCTTCACTCAGCTCTGACTAAAGTGTAGAACTTCAGTAGGAAGTGGTAGGAAAAACAGGGAAGGAAAGAAAAGGTGGGAGGAAGGATAGAGGGAGGGATGGAAGGAGGATGGGAGGAAGAGAAGAAAAGAATATGTAATACTTTCTGAAGTTAAGCTTATACCAGGCACTCACTGTCTTAGGAGATTTGCATTTTAACCCCGTTTCATTTTTACACTAATCCTAGAACATGGGTCCTAGCTTCATTCTCAATGGGCTGCAGCTTCCTGATACACGACAACTGTAGCAACACTTGAGACTGAGTCCCTCGACTGCTTCCATGGACCTCTGAATACCAAGGACAGTCGGTTCAAAAGGACGACACATCTGTTTACTAGAATGCCCACAGTTAGAAAGAAGTAGATAGTGTTTCTGGATGGTTTCTTCCCCCACTTCCCTGTGTTTCTCTCTGTGTCTCATATATTTCCTGAGAACTGAACTTCAGATACTAATCAATGAGATGATCCAGCAAGTGAAAGTGTCTAGAGAATTAAAAAGCCAACTAAGAGGGAAACATAAGGAGTAATGAGTACCAATACTGCCAAAGCAAAAATTCGGAAGATCACAAGACCTGTGAAGCTTGGTTCTTCTCCATTATTAAGTTGTTGGCATATTGACAAGTGACAGGTAGCACACTGAAGTAAAGCCACTCTTGGTTCCTATAAATACTAGCAAGGGGATTAAATTAGTCAAGCAATTAACAGATTTGCTTTAGATAAATATTAATGTCTTGCTGTACCATGGAGATGTGAGTTCCATGATAGGTCTCCACATAGACTCATAATTTTAATAAAACCATTGCTGGAAGCAAGAAGGCTTCCTAAGACACCATTCTTATGTGTAGAAACTGACAACACAAATTAGCCTGTTTGTGGATCTCAAGCTTCATTCAACTTAGGGCTGGGATGATGGTTTAGCAGGTAAATGCACATGTAGCTGTTGCAGAGAACCCAAGTTTGTGTACCAGCACCAATTTCTGGTGGTTCATAACCCCCTATAAATCTGACTCCAGAGGCTCTGACATCCTTGGCTTCCATGAGCACCACACACAGTGAATGGATGAACACTCAGACACACTGCATACACATTACTAGAAATCAGATTAAAAAGCAGTTCAGTTAACATCCACAGAGTTTTGTTTGGTTGATTTGGTGGTAATAAAGTATGAGATCACAGGGATCTGCGTAAGGTACATAAGTTTCTCAAGTATATGTCATGTATGGGTATCGTTAATCTAAACACATCAAAACTGAATTTGCTGTCAACCCCATGAGACTTCTCCAGCAAAACCTGAATCCAACAGGAAATGAGGAAGTCTTTTGAAGAAAGATAGGTTATGAATTCTCATGGCATGGCCTAAGGTGGAGGGATGGCTTAGAGGATAGGAACACTGGTTATTCTTCCAGGAGATGTAGGTTCAATTCCCAATAACTATACAGCAGAAACCATCTGAAATTATGGTTTAAGGAGATCAGAGCCCTCTCCTGTTCTGCCTTCCTATCCTTAAACAAATTGTGACATTGTGATCCAGGTAACTCAAGTGGTACTCTGTTATTTACTACAAAAATAATCTTTACCAATGGCCATGCTATGATTATTTTTTTTTCAAACATCCACTCCTTGGAATACATCCCTGCCTGTTAGAATGCCAATATCCTTTCTGGGTGGAAAATTTTCCAGTAAGAGCCAATTCACCAGCTTGGAGCTATGATTGAGGTTGGACAGAACGACGAGGGAAGTAATGGGGATTTAACATGGGAGAGGGATCACTCGCTCACCCAGTCTGACTAAAGCTGTAGGCTGTAGAGACACAGCAGCCCCAGGATAAATAACATTTCCATGTCTGTTGTTGACCAGAGATTGCATTCCATTCATAGACAGGCAGCTTATGATAAAATGGCAGTAAGTCAGTTTTAAAAGCCCAAGGTATGTAACTGTGGGTAGAGCCTTGTTCCTCTTCCACCTTTTCTGACCATCTCAAAATAAAAAGATGATTTCTCTTGCTTATGATGAAGATGTGCTAACTTCTTCTGGCATCAAGATTTTTACCCTATTACTTATCACCCTGCCAGGTCCTCTCAGAACCCACTCAGGATGAGTTCTCATTCTGTTCTTAACAACCCTTGGAAGACAATAGATTCCAAACCCACCAAATGGCACACGTGACTCTTGTAGAGACAACAGAGTGAGACTCTCTTAGATGGTAGCTGGCAACCGGCAAGTGTGGGTTCTTTTTACATATTGATCTATTTATTTATTTTGTGAGTATGTGTATGGGTGTGTGCGTACGTGCTTGTGTGTCAGAGCATAGGGAATCAGCTCTTTCCACATTGTAGGCCCAAGAGATTGAACCTAAGTCTCTAGGCTTAGGAACCTTTTATCCTTTTGAGCTTCACACAGGCCCCAGATACAGGTTCTTTTATCTCAGTCTTCAGAAGAGAGATGCCACCTAAGGTCTTGCTCTGTGTGACAAAAACCACAGATGCTGTCTCGCTGCCCTTTCCCTTCGGTTCTAGGCGACACCTATGGATGTTACAGTGGACTCTGAATTAGTCACCCAGAGTCACACAACTGAGATGCAGCAAAGTGGTCAATTGTGGTCACTAAGGCGATGGATCTACTTCACCTTCTTGTTCTACCACCTAACACTACCCAAAGAATCATAACTTTCTTACTCCTTCTTCTGCATGGAAAGGAATTCTGTCCCCGTGCACCCTGGGGCCATTGTCTCCCTAACACGATTTCTCAAGCTTAGACTGCCCTGTAACCTCCCTCCTCCCCCACAGTCTTGGTGGCTTCCCTTTCTTGTTAGAATCTCTGTGGAGTTTTCAAAGACAAACAAATACTTCCTAGAGCTAAAGAGTTCTTTCTGTTTTTATTAAAAGAATCAGACAAAAACTGGAAGGGTGGGTGGCTGAGAGGGAGAAAATTCCTCATCAGAAACAAATTCTGCAAAGTGACCACATAGTTTGGGTGTTTTGTGGAGATCTGGAAGAGAAACACAGACACAATTCTGTCTCTCCAGGAACCTGCCCTCTAAAATAGAAAATATTGATACAGGCTCAAAACAAAAAGACACAGAGACAACTGCACAAACATTTTAAAAAAATAATAATTAAACAAGAGACCAAAATATTGACAGAAACAGCCCCGCAGCCTTGGACAATTTGTTTTCGCTTCAAACTTATTTTTCTCACTTGGCTTTTGCATGAAAAGAGGCATGCCATGCATGTGGCTGAGAAAACTCAGAGGGTGTGAGATCAAAGGAGAACAGGAGGCAGCAGCCCTGGGAGGGATGGGGACTGGACTGGGAGGCCCCGTGGGAGCAACAGTGCTGGGGGTCCTCTGTGCCCTGATAAATTCTAGTCTTGTCTGTACCCTACACTTTGTACAATTTGGTTGTCAGTGCCTTTCAGTGGGATGTGAAAAGGAATCCCGTCCACTCTGGTTGTTCCTCCCTCGCTGATGCAGAGCAATGGCAGGGGTGAGAAGCTGAGAGCTACATTAAACAAGAATGTCAAAAGGTTGAGGCAGTAAGCTATCACGCTAAGTAGAAGGCCAACCAGGTCTACAGATAAACACACAACAACAAAAAGGTATTTGCTGTGCACCTGGGACATTAGAGGTCCCTTTGTTCTCCCGCGCTATTCTTCCCAGACAGTCAGCAGCCAGATTTTAACGCCATTTTATATTATGAACACAGAAATTCTAACCTGTCTGGCAGGTAAAATAGCCTAGGTGTGGTGTGTGTGTGTGTGTGTGTGTGTGTGTGTGTGTGTGTGTGTGTGTG
>JANHMN010000013.1:19640997-19679525 GCA_030674055.1 Rhabdomys pumilio
ACACACACACACACACACACACACACACACACACACACACACACACAAAATCCTCAAATGTCTTGCCAAGTTGAGGATGCAACAGGACCATACTCAAAAAGAATGGGAAGAGATGGAAGGCATCCCTAAGGAACTGCCATTTTTTTTTCCCCAGGCAAGGGAAATCCAATAAGACACTGCTTCAGGGGCAGTGGGTCTCAAGGGTGGAGAAGCAGAGGGTGGGGCACATTCATTGACTCCAATGACACTACCATTCCTTTCTGTCCTTCCTGATGGTGTGGGAATAGACTCTACTAACGTGAGTCTCAACTGCTCCATACTCAGCACAGCTACCTGCTCATCTCTCAGCCCCAGTCTCTCCTGGGTCCAGACTTTGGGCAGCTCAGCTCCCACAGAAACCCTCAAGATTATGGCTCTTCAGTTTTTTAGAAAGATAACATGATAAAGACCTAGATATTGCTTCTATTAAACATCTTTAAAGTATTATTAAATTCAATTTTCTCCGACCTAGAAAGTTCATGGTTCACAGTTAAATATAGAAGAAACATTCACAAAAAGCCTGTATCAGATTAGTTCCCTGTTTAACTGATATAATTAAATATTGAATTGATCCAGTGTTGAAAGGTACTTTGCAGTAGGAGCTGTGCCACCAAACACTTAAAAGCTTTTGTTGTTTCTTGGCTGAAATGAATCAAGTTAACCCATTGCTCTGCAGGTCTTGTTGGCCCTGAAAACTTTCTAACGCTAAAATGCTTCTCCAGATAAACCATTTGTTATCAATCAGGAATAATCAGTGAGCTAAAACAACCAAAGATCAATTGAAGCTGAAACACAGTCTAACTGAAGTAGAGCAGCAATGGTATAACCTATGAAAGCACTCCTAAGCTCTATTTTCATTTGTTTGCATCTAACTAACTAAATAAATGAGCATGGGCAAACACACACACACACACACACACACACACACACACACACACACACACATATGCAAAGAGAGAGATAGAGAGAATCAGAGACAAAAACAGAGAGACAGAGACAATGTTAAGAATATTACCATAAGGAAAACTTAGGCATTTTATCTTTACTATAACCTTAAAACCTTAAAATTAATTTGAGGTTCAATCAAAAGTCCCCTCACCACTGTGGTTTGACAGTCAAGGACATGAAGAGAAGAGATACTCCATACTGATTGATTCAAGGGGACAGTTTCTGCAGGAAGGTTAGCAAAGCTTTTCCAGTGTCTCCCAGTGCTATGAAGGGCTGTATACCTCTACTGCTTATTTTAAACGCCCAGTTCCTCAATTTCTTCTCCTTTGTTTCCTCTGAGACAAGAACCCAGAGTCCAGTTCTTGAGTGTTCTATTCCCAAACAAAAGCAGCCACAATGTTTTTCTTAGAGGACTTCAAAAGTATTTTGATGCCAGTGTTGTGAGTTAGTATGTTTTCCTCTGTTCGCGTGATTTCAATCACGTTGAGAAAACTGAGAAAAAACTTGCTGTGTTTTTTTAAAAAAAAACCACAGCATGTCCAACCAAAAAGTCTTTCATCGAGAACAGAAGCCAAGCCTTGCAGCATCCTTCTTCATGTCTGTTGCGGTGAGGCTCTGGCTCCCAGAGTGTACTCAATGCCCAAGGCTCAACCTTCTGATGCGCAATCCAGCACCTAGCTTCCCACTCAGTGCCTTCCTACCAGAGGCACTCCCTCAGGTTCTGTTCCTAGTCCTTACCCTGGGTCTGCTCTTTGGAGAGCTAACTGAATGTTCTGTTTCTCCGTTTTGCATCCCACGGAGGCCAACTCAATGGAAACCTGAGAGCATGGGATAAAAGAGACCCCTCTTGCTGCTGCCAAGTACTGGCTGCCTGCAGCGCACTCTCTTGCAATTCCAGCTTCAGGCAGGGATCCAGTTCCTACTATGGACCAATCTGGATTCTCATCTTCTCTCTTTTTCCTATGAACTCGGGAAAGGCAGAACCTTACCTGTTTTTGGATCTTCCAACATCTTTCTAGTGAATCCTCTCTCATTTGAACTCTGCTTGAACTACCCCATTTGCTCTCGTTATTAGAACATCGCAGATAAAAAAATTTATTCACTCTGAAGTTTTAAAATGTTTTAGCATTGATTATTTAGCATTCAGATGATGAGAAAGACAGAGTGAAATACAGTCACATGCCCAAGGAGACTGCGCCATGGAAGGTTCTAGCAGTACTTTGTTAATGAAAAAGAAATGTAGCCTGGAATATCCAGGTACATGTCCCATTAGCAGTGGCACTAACAAAGGAAATCATGTGTCATCCAAACTCCATTTAATGAGTATTTTATCAAAAGTGTGTCTACCACCACAAGAAGACCCACAGAGTCATCTACCCTGGATCCATGGGGGCTCACAGACACTGAACTACCAACCAAAAACCATGAAGGGGCTGGACCCAGGCCCCCTACACATTTGTAGCAGATGTGCAGCTTGGTGTTCATGTGGGTCTCCTAACAATTGGAATGGAAGCTGTCTGGGACTCAGTTACCTGTCATTGGATCTGCTTCTCCTAGCTGAACTGCCCAGTTGGATCTCAGTGGGAGAGGATATACTTAGTCCTGCTGGGACTAATGAGGGCAAGAGTTAATGGGGGGCGTGTCGTAAGAATAGGACTGGGGAGGGGCTTGTGATTGGGATGTAAAGTGAATAAATAAATATGAAAAAAATGTGTCTGCATAGAAAACTCAGATAATTATCCTGATAACACGGGCATTAAATATATTGTGGTGGTCATTGTTGTATATGTGGTTAGAGGTTATTAATAATCTGTTAGGTAAAAGTTGGATTTATCTCAAGTCCTGTGACTTGAGATAAATGTCCAGGCAGTATGTAATCAGAGAACCTGCTCTGCTGGGAATAGAGGTGCTCCTTTTATCTTTGCTTCTGACACACAGAGGGCGTTGCTTAGCTTATAATTGTCAGGTTGCCACAAACTAGAATCACCTGAGAAGGCTGCTGGGCTTGAGGAATTGTCCAGATAAGATTTCCCTGAGAGCCAGTCTCTCTGGGATTGACCCGATTGTTAATTGATGGAGGAAGACCTAGTCCATAGTGGGTGGCACCATGCCCTAGGTCAGCCCCTTTTGAACTGTGTGAGTGTGAAGAAAGCTAGCTGATCATAAGCAGTGAGTAAGCATGCAATGTGGGTACAATCATTTCTCTACACTTGACTGTGCAAGTGACAGACTAGCTGCTTGAGTTCTTGTTTCCACTTCCCCAGAATGAAGAACATTGATGCCGAATTGTAAACCGAATAAATTCTTTCCTTTCCTGTGTTGTTTTCTGTCAGGGTATTTGTTATGTCAACAGAAAGGAAACTAGAACACAAAGTAACCTTTGAACACTAGGAGGTTAGAACACTAACCCCCCTAACCTTAATTTAAAATTTTTAATTGTGGTAAAAAGACAACAACAACAACAAAACACAAAACAACAATGAAAATACCATCTTAAGCACTTTTAAACAGTATTTTCTTAATTATTTGACAGTTTCATATGGCATATTTTGAACATATCCAATTCCCTTTTCCTAACTTATCCCATAACTACCTATCGTTCTCCTCCCACATCCTACCCAACTTTGTCAGCTCTTTTTCTTTTTGTTTCTCTTTCTTAACTTTTAACTAATTTTTTTTTTTTTTATCATGGAGCCCAATTTGCATCTCCTAGATCATCTTGGGAGTAAGGCCTGCCCTGGCTATGGCTGATCTGCAGGGAGTCGCATTGTCAAAGAAAGCTGGACCCTCCCTCTCCAAGCAGCTGTCATATGCCCATGGCTTCTCAGTTAGTGGTGGCCCCGCATGCTTCACTCTGTCCTGAGATTTGTCTGGCTGGAGCTTGCGCAGGTCTTGAACATGTTGTCACAATCACTGTGAGCTCACAAGAGCAACCGTGGAAAGCTCTATTTCCCTGATGCTACCCACCACCTTTTGCCATTTCAACCATTTTGAAATGTTCAGAGCAGTGGTCTTCTATACACTCACATTGTTGGGCAATTATGGGTACCACTAACCAAGTCTAGGTCTTCTGTTTTTCTGGTTCCCTGGCAACCATCACTATTTTAAACACCCCCAGAAAAGTATTATCTAGTACATGTCTGTATGTGATTAGTGATTACGCTTAGCATAATATTCTCCAATTTATCCATGTTTGCAGCATGGCAGAATTTACTTCCCTTTTGAGACTCAATAAGATTCTATCCTACGTACGTACACCGTATTGCTTATCTGTTCATCTGTCAAGGGACATTTGAGTTTCTTCCGTCTCTAGATGACTATGTATAATGCTGCAATGAGCATGTGTGTGTATATCTCTCTTAGAGATCTTTGTATCAATTCTGTTGAATATGTATCTAGGAATAGAATTTCTGGATGCTATAGTGGTTGTTCTAAAGTACTAGGAGACCCCCATACACTTTTCCATAGCAACTATACCATCTCCCATTCCCACTAGCAAGGCACAGAAAAGATACAGTTCCTCTTCATTAATATTTCTGGTTGTGTTTATATATATATATATATATATATATATATATATATTTGTCATGACCAATTTAATTCATGTAAAATAATATTTTTTAACTTCCATTCCAGAAATGATTAGTGATTTTCAACAAATTTCTATATGCTTATCTGCATGTTTTTGGGGGGGACACATCTATCTAAGTCCTTTGACTATTTTTAATGGGGCTGGCTTTTGTTATTGCAAGAACTATAGGACTTATGTGCTATTGATATTAAACTCATTTTCAGATATATAGCTCACACGTATCTTTCCAATTCCATGAGTTTCATTTATATGTGCTAACAGCATCTTTCAATGAACAGAAATTTTAGAAATCTCAATGTATTTCAATTTATCTATTTTTTCCTTTGTGTCTCTGCTCTTGGTGTTGCTAATATTTTCTTTGAAGAATTGTATAGGATAGCCACCTATCCATTTTGCACTAGTTCTGCATGTTGTATAAGGTGTGTTACAGTGTGTAACATGCAAACACACAGCAGTCCCACTCCCACTCTCTAAGACTTAGCCCATTGCAGAGTGAGGATGCTCTTTGCTCCTTGTGTGAAAGCATTTTGTTCACACATGTAAAGGTTTATGTCTGGGTTCTTAATTTAGATGTTTTAGTTTTGTGGTTTATATCTCTGTCTTTATGCCAGTACTACAGTGTTTTGATGATTATGGTTTCGTGACAAGTCCACCATGAAATGTGGGACCTCCAACTTTATTTATTTTTATGATTATTCTATCTATTTGTGAAACTCTGGGATTTCACTTACATTTTAGAATCAAATTTTCTAATTTAGCAAAACTCCCTTAACTTTAAACGTTATTGAAGCCAACTAAAATCCTGCCTTAAATGAACCACCGGAAACTTCCAAACTCTTGAACTCACGCCAATATTGCATTAGGACATTTCCCTACACTGTTAAACAGGCCCACACTGGTGAATAGGCGCAAGGGTCTGTCTCTGGCCCATAGCTAAGTGTGAGGAGCCTGAAAGATTCTCCAGGGCATGACTTTTGCAGATAGTGACAGGGATCAAGTATGTGTCCACCTTGTAGTTGTGCCTTGTGAACCTGTGATTTTCAGCTCTGCCCAGCAGAACAGTATAGAATGGGGTTGCTGGTCATGAGCGATCTGCAGGGAGCTGTGTTCTCCATGGAGGTAACACACACACATACACACACACACACACACACACACACACACACACAAATTCACCTGCATTTCATTCACTTGCTCTAAACATTTGTCCTTTAACTAAAAGGGAGGCAGGGGATCATGCAGGGGCATTCCATTTGGTCCACATGGTGCATGCCCCAAACATTTTTTTTTCCTTTTGAAAGATCCTCCTTACATTGTCGGTTGTCTCGTGTTTAATTTTGTGTCTGTCATGGCTCCCAGTTCTACTGTATTTTGGGAAGAGAAACAATATGTTGTACATCATGGTGTCTCCCCTTATCTAGCAAAATGTTTCTCTTATAATTGATGCATTCAACGTTTAGTCTAAATACTAACGTGCGCTATTTTAGAGACTGGGAGTATCTTGGTTATGAGAATTCACCTAATTCTGTGAATCTGATTTACAGAATCCATCAGTACACACACAAATGAATGGAAACTAACATTAATGCTGAATATTACAAAGTATAAGCACACCATTATATATATATATTCTCATAACCAAATTTGAAAACAATGATGCTATTGAATAAACTAAAAGGATTCCTTATGTAGATGGTTAAAAATCTTACCCTATGGAGATTCTAAGACAATAAGGAAAAGAGAAGGTAAATATAACACTGCCAGGCAATTAGCAGGTACTTCCAAGATCCCTGGAGGAGTCGGAGTTTTCAAACAGCATTCCCCAGTCTCCTGTGCTGAGCCTGGTGTGATAGGCACCCTGTCAGGAGTAATAAAGAAAAATGGCAGCCTAACTACAAACAGAAGAAACACAGTCGCTGGTGTATTTCCACCCTGCCAGCACTTTCCTGTCATACCCTAATGGGATCACATGAATAATTTTGTTTTCTCTAATAGGAACCCAAAAATACATAATCTCATCAGGTTGTTTTTGCTATCATGGTATGAAAGGAATGAATATGAGCAGATAAAAAGAAAAGATAAGCAATATAAATATAGCAAAAGGGAATATTTGTGGACATGATTATTTTAGATATTCATATGGCATCTGTGATAAGAATGTTGTCTCTGCTCACCCTGTGTTCTTGATGAACTATGGGTAGTTATCCGAGAATGGCAGGCGTCTCTGTCTTCCTATGTTTTTATACCGGGAAAAGAATGTGTCTCTTTGACTTACATATGCTTTATTTATTTATTTATTTATTTATTTATTTAGCTCAGTCGTGTACTTATGAACCTGCAATCAACTCCCATAGCATAATCCAAATGACTTGGACAATTTGTTATTGTCAGCTTTGGAAATGAAACCATGAAGGTGTCCCACAGCTCTGAAAGCACATCAAGTCAAATTCTGAAAGCAGTTATTTAAAATTATTTCAGTAAATCCTCCTCTTTCCCCCCCACCCACAAAGAGTGTTTGGAGAATTTTTAGTTGGGTTTTGCCTGAATTGTTAGACAAGTTACTTAACTTCCTATTTGCTTGTGGGTTGGGTTGAAATCCAAAACTAGATGTGCCAGAATTCACATTCTACAGTGCATGCATATAATAAGCATTTAATAAACAGTGGTTGAAATTAAGTCAGTTGAATTGAACTGAACTGAACTGAAAAATTAAAGACTTGTGTGGTTCAGCAAATTAGAACATTCTGTTAAAAAAAAATGGACAATCCAATCACTTGCCCTGCAGCCACAGGCTCTGCCCACACACAAAATGTAGGTGTAAGAACAATCACGTGCTCAGCCAGTCGCACACACTGGCCCCGAAAGCACGTTATTTTTGCATAATGTCATTGTGAATTTCCTGTCTTTGTAATTCAAGAAATATGGACCTTTACTGACCAAAAGGAAGAAATGAATTATTCAACAACGATGTTGGAAAATTGGCTTGCTCTCTGGGGGCTGGGGGGGGGGAGCCCTCAGATTTTTCACCTTAGACCACACAGCACAATAAATTCGAGCTGATATTAAAGAGTGAAATGTAAAAAGTAAAAGCCCCCAAACCGGAATGACCATCTCTGGCTAGGGTTGGCAGAGAAGCAACGTAGGAGACGAGGGTTCTGCAGTTAATGTTTCATACACCTCCGCTGCCTTTTTACAAAAACAATGTTTGTGCATGATTTTAAAGTGAGCCAGAGATCTGAAGTGAATAGTCTGTTAATTGTAAATGATGAAAAACATCCAAAGTTATGAAAGAAAACCAGGAACTCTAGCGTGATTTCTTAATGTCAGTGAGAGCATCAGACAAAAAAATAACTAGTGAAAATATGAAACTGGAAAAATCTTTTTTAAAAAGGGGGGAGTCTTACAAAGCATCAATATCTTCAGTGCCTAAAGACATCTTAGTAAGGACAACATGAATTAGGGGTAAAAAGAGTTTGAGGGGAATATAACAAAAGCATAACCTAAATATAAGTATTTCACACTTGCAAAAGAATATTTATCATAATCTTCTTAATAATATTTTTAAAAATTAGGGTCAATCTCAACGTATAACAAAATAACACCAAGTATATACTGTCTGGAGAATATGTGGTGGTGTAAGTCCAAAAAGGGGCTTTAGAAATATACACAATTGGTGAAACATATGTACATGTTTCTAAGTGATCTTGTATAGTTTGCGTGTGTCTGTCTGTCTGTCTGTCTGTCTGTCTGTCTGTCTGCCTGCCTGTCTGTGTGTTGTAATGCACATGTGCTAGGCTATTGAGGTGGAGTCAGAGCTTCTAGTACTGGTACATTACATGGTTTTGTGTGGCCTGATACGAATACTAGGAACTGAACTTGGCTCCTCTGGAAGAGCTGCAAGCACCTCTAGCCACATCTCTCCAGCTCCCCTACCTGTCTTTTATGTGCACATGCACATGAAATACTAAGAAGAAAATGCATGAACATATTAACAATGCTTAGCCTTTACCAAGGAGACTGTTGCTCTTTATATTGTTTTTATGTACTTCTTAATTGTTTTCCTGTAAAAATCGTGTAGTGTATGATCCTACGATGAAACCTAAGCATTCATTTGATATCTGGCTCTTCTTTCCTAAGAACTTACTCCATACATGATTCCTCAGTTTTAATCTGATAACACACCACAGAGACTTGGAACGAATAGGACTGGAAAGGTCTCTGTGTGCCTAACTCTCATGTAGTTCTGCTTAGTGTACAGCATGAGAAACAATGTAGCACTTTGATCCACCTAATATTAACATCTATGCCCACACTCTGTCTTTATGGTTATATCTCCTATTAGTCCACCTGTTTTTTACCAAAGTGCTAGATAATACAGGATGATTATAAATGGCACTTTTTGAAATAGATCACCTTTTTTTTAACCACTCGTCTGAGAAAGGCTTCGATAGAATAAGTTCAAGTAAATAGCTGAAAGGAGGCCCTTCAGGGATAAGCTCATTGATTTCTCTTCTCAGGGATGTGGCTAGTCCCACAACATACATCACTGTTTGCATCTGTTCCTCATCATTCACCGAAGCCACTCCACTTCAGATAAAATGCATAGACCATTTCCAAATAAACACAGGTCATCTTGACGCCTTCAGACACGAAGGCACCTGTCAGTCATGCTTCACCTCTAGTCTGTTTGTCTTTCCAGCACTGCTTTTGCCTTCTGGTTATGCTGTCAATGTTGTTTCTGCTACTGTAATTTGGCAGGAATAGGGATATAAGAGTAGATAAGAGGACGGCTGAAACAGCGCTAAGTAAAAGGGGCGCCAATCCGTGCAATGTTTCATATTTTATTTCAAACCACTCCACTTTCTGTAAATGTGTCACTTTTACTTCCTCAGAGGAATGGATGAGATGAAAGCCATATCCAAGCTTTGTAAATATACAGTGTGTCTGAGCCCAGAGTGGTTCCTTCTCTGTACTAACTCTCCCTAGGACTAGGCCAGGAAGTTTCTAGCCTCTGTGCAATCTATTCTTCTGAAAACCTGGACCTTGCAGGCATCAGCTTCCATCTTCCATCTGCTAATCTAGGCCTAGAATACTTCAGCCCCCAAGGCTTACTACTGAATAAACTCACTCTTTCTAGCACTTTCTAAACTTTGACTGGCTGATTCAACTTGGCTGTTCTGGTTCAAACTCCTCTCTAAACTGACTGGTTCAAATTGCCTTCTCTTGGCTTCTGACAGAATTGCTCTGCTTGGAAAGACTGCCTCTGAACTCCAGGAACTGAACTGTTCCAAACTGAACTGAGCACAACTGAACTGAACTCAATTGCTTCTCTCTCCTGCACTTCTCTTTTTATGTAGCCTTTATTTCCTGTTTGTTGTCACAAAAGTTGGAAGTATCCTATCTCTGACTCATTCTGTCAAATCTTTCTCTGATTTGTCACTTTGTTTGCCCCTCAATTAGATGTCATTGTTTGGGATTGAAGATGTATACTAAGGGCATGTCTGTATTCCATGCAGAACAATTAAAGGTATGTAGTTGTGCCAGGAAGTGTTCATGAACCCCTAAAGACCACCAAGGAGCCGATTCTGATGCAATTGCACTAGGGTCTCTTTATTCAAGCTTGAGTTTGGGCCACACCACCGTATCTGACACAGAAGATTGGGGAGGGGGTGGACCCTGAGCCTAGTTTTAGGCAAGCACTTATAGAGGAGAAGGGGGTATCTAGCCTGGCACACATCTGTTGGAGGGGGGAGCACTATGGCTTTTAACATAATTGGCTGATGCTGGGAGCCAAATCATAAACTTAACTTTTGCTTTCTTCCTGGTTGATGGCTGTTAGGAAGTGAAGTTTCATGGATCAAGCTTGTAACCTGGAAGTGCAGATTTGTTGGTAAATAACCTGGAAACTGGTGCTGGGTGTCAGTTTGTTAGATAACTCGAGTTCAACCTTAGGTCATTTTCTCTAAGATAGAGTCTGAACCCAAAAGATCTGGTATCTCATAGTGTGTCTGCATTCCAGCCAAATCATATCTTTGGGTGTGATTTCTCTTGCCAGAACAGCCACGTTGGTGGATTAAAAATTCCTCTACAACTTTCTAATCATGTAAGACTGTCAATCTGATAAGATTGAGAATCACCATAGAGTTGGAACTCTGGGTATGTCTGTGAGAGTGCTTATGGTAAGGTTTAACTGAGATAGGAAAAGCCACTCTGATTGTGGGCAGCCCTATCCTGCGGTCAAGGAGAAAGAGGAGCATCTGACATCCTCTCTGTTTCCAGACTAAGGAAGAACTGTGACCAGCAGCCTCACGCTTCTGCCATGACTCTTATGCTGTGGATGACTAGATCCTCAATCCATGAGACAAAAACCAATGGCTTTTTTTTTCAGGTATTTTGCCACAGCAGTGAGATACGAAGTTAACAAAAGACTCATTCCAAGTAAATTGTCTTCTTTTACAATGTCTAAAGTTCAGCTTTAACAGAATGAGGAATTGAAATATTCTTTTTGAGAAATCACAACATTTCTGGGAAAGGACAAAAGTTATCAACTCTTTGGCATGGAAATCTTTTAAATCCGTTCTGAGTCTACACACAAAAGAGTCTAACTTGCTTTGAGATTTCATTTGTGAGCTTTAAAACTTTGGGGACATGAAAGCTAGGGGCTCTAAAGCAAAGGAGCATGAAACAAAACAAAGGACACACCTCATGACCTTTATTACATGGAGCTGTAGGCAGCCATCTGTCCTGCCCCTGTGACCAGAGCACTCATTCTCATCTGTGTCATTGCCATCACATAAAAAGAAAAGATCTCTTCATGGTGACAATTGCAAAGGAGTCACTAGTACCTTGCAGGGGCACTGCCTCTTTACCTTTACCATTCATTCATGACCGGAGGCAGTGATTGAATCTGGGAACTTATGGAGTCACCAGATACTTACCTCTGGATTAGTTCCTTTATCATAACAGGAAGAGAATGACAATGAGACCCCAACAGAGAGTCACAGGGACCCTCTGACCTGGCCCTGTGTGAGCCTAAACAATACAATGTGAATGACAGATCAGGACCCAATTACAGGAAACATGAGTAACACCAAGGGGGGGGGTTGTGAATGCAGTCTCCCTACTAAGGTCTTAGAGAATGTTCACTTCCACAGAATTCATTGTTTATTCTGAAAGAAAAACAATGGGGCCAGAATCTCAGAAAGCACTTGGGATCCGGCCTGTGTGAGTTTTGTCTGGGTTATTCATTTCTTTATTTAATCCATGAGATCATATATGATGAATCAAAGCACTGAAAGTGGGGTTTGAAAATGACTTAGAAAGTTTTAGTTTGGGACCCATGTAATAATTGGAGATTATTACCTACTTTGTACTGTCATTTTGTTACTTATAAACTGATGATTTGGTATTAGTTATTTGGGAGACTTTGAAACTAAGCAACAGTACTGATGCAGTATACCATCAGAGAAATTATCTTAGAGACACCCACCTTCTAGTCCTTCTTCTGAAAGGCAATTGATACAAGCTAATTGTACTAGAAAGTATCTTAGATATAGGAATTTAAAAAAAACAGTTGATTCTCAGTAAGTCATATACAGACCACTTGTAGGTGAATCACTTCCTTATGAGTGAGTGTGTGTGTGTGTGTGTGTGTGTGTGTGTGTGTGTGTGTCCCTGGCTATGTAGGAACTCACTATGTAGACCAGTATGGCCATAAACTCACAGAGATCCACCTGAATCACCATCTCAACTGCTAGGATTAAAGTCACATGAATATTAAAGTGGGAATAATAAACTCACATGTTAACTCAGGCCTTGCTAGGTTGTTCTTCTACAATGGTAAGGAAGGAAGTTCTTGAATCTCATTATATATGCTGCAGGAATGAGGAAAGAATCTGGTTGGAGCTCACACAATCAGTACAGAGCTAAAAAGACGTGCCTTCATATATCAATAGCATCTGTTAAGTGCCTCATAAAGAAAAGAGGGGGAGGATTGTCAGTGAATGGAGCTGTTTTTCAGTTTTTCCCAAATGGGGATAGGGGAATCTAGAGATTACCAAAGTCAGGGCACATAGGCTATAAACTGTTTCCCATAAGTAGTAAGATCACACTCCTCCCAGATAAAAATGCTATGGTGGCCTGCTCAGTCTTCTTCATAATTACAAGTTTCCAAATCTTTCAAAGTTTAAAGAGACCACATATGCTGTAAGGCTAGCCAAACAGAGGCATGAGACTAAGATCTGTCTCATCTGTCTAAGATTATCTGTTGTTCCCCAAAGATCTTTAAATGAACAGTTTGACTTTAATCCCTTATAATTCTGCATTTGTCCATTAAGAACAAGACTAGAGACTGTTTTATCATTCACAGTATTTTTAGCCTTTTAGACCATCATAACATTTGCACTCTTGCAAGTACATTGGTATCACACAAGTCACAGATATGAATGTTGGTGTGTCTAATGAGTTCCCTGGTCTCTAAAGTACATAGGTCACTAACTGATACCCAGTCTGTACTCCATCGAATGTGTGTTGGTTATTTGAGTGGATTGCAAGAATTCCAGGTCAGTGGATTATTCTGTTTTCACTGGGTTGAGGCTAGGATAATTCAGGCAGGAAGAATGCATTTATTCCAACTGGGATTTTTCCAAAGCATGTGATTAAACAAATCTATTAATAAATTATGACTTCAGTAAGTGAAGGTACACACAGGCATCATGCATGCTGAAATGATATTTTGTTAATAGACTGTCCTGGCAGGTTGGAGTGTTCTTTTAAGCTTTTTAGCAGCAACAAGCTGCTTCCTAGTCAAGAATCTTAAAATAACCATGTCATTACATAAACATTCTACAATCTCCCGGCTGCCAATCCATATTCTATTTTTTGGGAAGAAAATGAACTAAGATGAATTTGAATACTAGTTTTCTTTAAGACTGTGGACATCCCAAATACATGTACTTAAGGACTCATGTTCCGGGTATTTCTGACTTTTGCAAGATTAATTTATTGCAAAAGTACACATTTTATAAACTTGGTACCAGAATCAACATAAATAACATGCAATAATAATACTGCCATGGAGATAAGAACATAAACCATTGTAGGTATCTCAGCATGGCCATCTGAGCCATGGGGACCCAGAGATGATCCCCATAGCTAAAGGAATAGCAAATATGGACAGCTCAACAATTCAAATTGCAGTTGAGAATTAAAGTGTGATAGAATTAAATTGGATCTAGTGAGAACTCTATCCTTTACCGGTAGAACTCAGGCAGCAATGAGCAAGTCAGACAAGTTCAATAGATCCCAGAGGGACAAATCAGACTCTCCAGTAAAAACCAAGAGGCACACCAAATAGAGGAGGAAGTGGGGGAAAAGGAGGAAATCATCTCTGGAAGATTTAGGGGGTTGTTGTGAATGACAGTTGGCAGCACGAAGCACTAAGGAATGGGACAGAAGCCCGCAGTGGCTTTTGATGACTTGGTATGACTGGATTACAAAGAACAAGTAAAGAGAAAGCTAAGAAATGAAGCAACAGACAGACTAAATGAAGAATCACTTGAGTAGTCCCTCAAAAGAGGAACACTACTGGTGGAAATAAACTCAACAAACATATTAAGTAGATAGTCCTCAAAGATGGCTCCCAGTGAACCAAGCCTCATCACAGTGATTTGGGGATAGGTTGATTTAAGCCCATAGAACTTGGCAGAGATGAGCCTTTATTTATTTATTTATTTATTTATTTATTTATTTATTTATTTATTTATTTATTGGAATTTTGCAATGTTCAGATATCACCTGGAATGCTTTCTCCTAAAAGTCAGCTACCACATTGTGAAACCCCCATGTTTTCCAGAGAAGTCAAGATGCTAACAGTTCAAGCACTGTTCACAGAAAATCCAGTGCCATATTCCAGCCATGTATCAGACATCCAGCCAAGTCGAGGTCTATCTAGTCCATCATATGGAACAGAAGAACCACACAACTGATCTCAGTCAACTCAAAATTATAGAAGCCTCTTATACATGGGAATATTTGCTATCTGGCAACAAAACGTGGGGTCTTTGGAGGTTACAGGTACATATAAGAAAAAGGTGCTGATTATACAAAAGACATTTGAAATATGAATTTGACTATCTTAAAGAAATTACAAATTTTGTTTAACAATCTCTTTAAGACAGAAATGGGCTTATACAATATGTTTAAGAAGGTTTCTCTCAAAGAAGTTGAAATTTACAATAGTTTATAACTAACAGGCAAATTAATTTATCTAAAGAGTCTCCTCTTTTATTGTATTACGGTGATTTGGGATGAGGTGGGATAGAAAGTTTAAATTTTTTCTTTATATTTCTCATCTCCATATGGATTGTCACCAGTATTACTACTGACCATAGAAATCTAGTATTTGTCTTCTCAAAATAGTTTGTTTCTTCCTTTGCCACTGTAACTAAATGTAATTTCTACAATTTAGGGTCTCAGTCCTAAGCAGGTTCTCTATTCATAATGGATATAAGTTGTAAAACATTATTTCTATGTCTGTTTGAGAGGAATGTCTTTGGGAAACAGCACGACTGTAGCACTTAGAACTTGGAAAGATGACTAGAGGTTAAGTGATGCTGAGTTACTAGTACTCTACAATTCATCCATGAAGGGAGACTTTACCCTGTGAACAATGGGACACTAGAAAAGGTCCAAAGTCAAGGAGTGATTTGAAAAGATTTCCTGTGCTTGTGGATAGTGGCTTAAGTAGATGCCTCTCTGCTTCTGAAAGGATTAGGACTTTTAGAGTAAAAATTTAAAAAAATCACAGAAAGGTAATTTCAGCTTTCAGATTCCCAAACAACGATGAAACTCACTGCTTTGGAGGTTCAAGAACCAAGGTTTTATAGGAAAAAGTTTGCTCAGCAGGTGACAATTGGCACAATGTATGAGTACATAGTAAATAATGACTAATTACTACAAAGCCCCCATGTCTATATTCTAACCAGCCATGTGGTATGAGACTAATAACTTTTTTTTTGTTTGTTTACCATGATTGTGGAAAAAACTTTGCACACTGAGTGAAGGTGTGTCTCTGTCCTTCACCTTCTGGCACCTTCTGATTGGTTAATAAAGAGCTGATGGCCAATCATGAGGCAGAAAAGGACAGGTAGGAATTTCAGGCAAAGATAGGAACTCTGGGAAAGAATCAGGTTTGTGGGATTCACCATCCATACACAGAAGAAAGAACAGGTACCAGGACTGAAAGAAAGGTAACAGTCAACATGGCAGAATGTAGATTAAAATAAATGGGTTATTAAGTTATACAAGCTAATTGGGAACAAGCTTAAGCTACAAAGCATAAGCCTTCATAAATAATAAAATGTTGCTGTCATTATTGGGAGCTGGCACATTGAGAAAATCTGGTGAAAATGTTATTTTTACCAATTTACTGTTTCTCTGAAGTGATACTGAAGTAATAAGGTAAGATAGTTAAGATAAATCGAAGTGTGTTACTATATCTATAGGGCAATCAAGGTAAGAATTTATCTACCAACAACAGATGAAGAAAGAGTAGATGAAAAATGTAGAAGAAAATTGTACTGTATTGTACAACCAGGCATCCTGAAGAATGTGCTGGGGCCAGGGACCAAGAAGACCTCTGCAGCTCAAGGAGCTTCTTGGAAGAGTAGACATCAGCAGCAACAAACAATTACCCACCCTCTGAATGAGCATCTTCAGGACCTAGACCCAGTGTCAGCATCATTAACATATCCATTCCCAAAGAGCAATTTACCACATCTTTTCAGGACATCTTACCAAAAACTATCTGGATTCTGACAATAGGAACATATAACCATGCCTACCTCGTAAGAGAGAAGAAACATGTGGAACAGTTAGAGTGGCATCCGTTAAATCCCAGAGCACAACTATCATTCTTACTTGAACAGAGGGCCCTGAACTCTGCAGGCTTTCTGGTCTCGAGATAAGACAGAGGAGAGACACAAAGACTGCCATGACAACAGAAATGGCCTCTGCATCTTAGAAGATCTTTAGAAAGCCTCAGTCATGGGACAACAATATTTACCTGATGCTCAGCTTCACCTACCTGACTGTATGTAAGCCTAAGAAGCAAATTACCCCTACAGTCATCTAAAGAAATATAGGAATGGTCATTCTGTAGAAGCAGGCAGAAGGCAAACCTTAGTTTCTATCACACGGGAGCCGGGAGGATGGAGAGTGGGGGTGGGGGGAGCTTTCAGTAGTCAAATGAAAATAAAAAAGATTTAGAGGGAGATCAAAGGTGTTTTTGGAAGAGGAGATCAAATCATTTAATTATTGGACAGTCTCATACCATAAACAGGCTTCAACATAAACCCAATGCAGAGAAAAGCTGAACCTATCTCTATTTAATCCCTCCCCTTCAGGAGAAGAACAGAGGACTTTCTACTGACACCATCTGTAGCCAATCAACTGTCTAGGTCTTTAGCTTTGATTCATTGGGTTTTCAGATTGTTGACCACTTACCAGGGATTTTTCTGCATGGGAAGTTGCTTGGGCTGAGTCTCTGATTTATAGTTCTGACCATAGATCTCCAGAAGGATGGGGTATTGATGGTCAAGAAAGGACATTGGCCTTTCAAGGTAAGTTATTCCTTTGTGTATTTCTGAAAGCTGAATCTGTACATAACTAAATGTATTTGTGGGGTCATTGGTGGCAAGAGAGGCTAGGTGCAGGGCAATGTGAGAATAAATATGACTAACGGACAAACAACACCAGGAAAATGAGGGGCACAAGAGCCAGTAGACTAAGGTGCCAGCTTGTCTGGCAGTTGTCCCAATGCCATGTTCTAAAATATCAAATGACTCTGCAATGAAGAAATAATTTGAGATTCTACAGACAAAAGGAAGATTGCCTTAGAGAGGAGAATGAGTGGAGATTTGAACCAAAAGTTCAAAGCAAGGATGTGATGGGGAGGTGAGGGGTGGGACACACTATTCAGAGAACTCAATTCTGTACCATTTGGTCTCTTCTCTGGTGCCAGCAGTTGGCATTTAGAGACACATTCTGAGTCCCAAGAAACTCTTATTCATGAACTAATTGGAGTCCCAACTTTGTCCTATGTTCTAATCAAAAGAAGGAGGGCATCACCATTTTAATACCCACCCTCAACATACCTCTACCTTGGACTCACTACTGTCGCATTTTTCTTGTTTTAATTTGAGCCAGAAAAAGCAGCCGATCACCATTCTCTCTAGACTATTCTTCCATCGAACTTAAAGTTAATTAACATCTACTGAACCTTTCTTGGACACATGGCACAGTGCCAAATTCCTAAAAATAAAAAACGAGAGTAGATGTGTAGGCTGTGTGCATAAAGCCAGAGGATAAAAAGCAAGTAAAATTTATCAGGTCAAAACTGAGTTTAACATTTTTCTCTCACATGTTTACAAGAGTCCACTCTACCGATAAACCCACTAGTAGCAGGAAGCATTTGCATTGCTAAATATGTTGTATTTAAGGGCTTCTTCTAAGCACCTCCCTTCAAATAATTAAAGAATATGAATGCAATATGAATGTGAGTCTTTTCGTGCTAATATCTACAAGGTTCGAGCAGACGCTCAGAGGCAGTCATTCTGAAAAGTATCAGTCTGCAACTGGTCTGGTATCCCTTATCACACACATACTTTTCATTCCCTTTGCTTGGGACAGTTCTCAACCTAGAGCTGCCCATTATTATAACAGATATTCAAAGAATATGAACACTTGGGATGCTGAGCACAGCCTCTCTCTAGTAGACTTGACTACTGTCTTTCTTAGGATGTTATAAGGTGGAACCCAAGAAGAATACATCTATAGACCTGCTCTTGAGGTTTGAATGTGAAGTGTCCTCCAGAGCTCATGTGTTTGAACACTGGGTACTCAGGTGTTCTCAGTTGTTTAAGACAATTGTTGAACTGTTAGGTGGTGGAGACTTGCTGGTAAAAATGCGTCACTGATGCAGAGTCTTGTGGGTTTACAGTCTAGCCCTACTTCCTACTTCTTCTTTGTTTTGTGAGTGCTGATGCAGTATGATGAGCCAGTCCCTCCTCCTGCCACCGTGCCTCCCCTGCCTGTTGCCATGTCTTCCCCATCACAATGTTTTCTTATGAAGTTATGACCTTAGTGTAATGGTTTGTATATGCTCAGCCCAGCAATTGACGGCACTATTAGAGGGTGTGACCCTGTTGGAGTTGGTGTGGCCTTGTTGGAGTAGGTGTGTCACTGAGGGTGTGGGCTTTAAAACCCTCATTCTAGCTACCTGGAAGTCAGTATTTTGCTAGCAGTCTTCAGATGAAGATGTAGAACTCTCAGTTCCTCCTGCACCATGCCTGCCTGTATGCTGCCGTGTTCCTACCTTGATGATAATGGACTGAATCTCTGAACCTGTAAGCCATCCCCAGTTAAATGCTGTCCTTTGTAAGACTTGCCTTGGTCATGGTGTCTATTCACAGCTATAAAACCCTAACTAAGACACTTAGATAAACCGTTACTCTCTTACATGGCCATTATCAGGTTTTTGTTGTTTGTTTGTTTGTTATCACAGTAATATGAAAAGAAACTAAGACACCTAACAATCAAATCCTCAGAACTTTTCCTGAGTCTACCTTCAATTACCCTTTGCAAAGTTATAAGCTACAAAGGCAATGACCTGAAATTCCTGTGTCTCATGCTTACTCATGTTGCCACCAAGATGTATCTGTCCTTCTCCATCCTTTGTATACAGTCTTTTCCTTGAAGTCAAGTAGCAAGCAAAACTATTCCTAAATTTGCATGCTCCAGTGTTTGGGTATCTTATCTCAGTATTTGGTTTACTATGTTGTGTAAAGAGAATTCACTAGTTAGAGTCAATGTTCAGAGAAATACTCGTGAGAAGGACGGATCCATATCAATTCATCACTGCGTAAGTTAGGATTCCCTAGACATACTGAATACAACTTAGAAACAGCCAGTACATGGTTAGTTACAAAACTTAAGCTTCTGTCTCATAGTTTTAAGCTGAATTATCTGTGTTGCCCTTCAGGGAATGTAAACATTCCCCTGGGACATCATGAACTCATGCATAACTCAGACTATAACTCACTGGTCTGTGAGGAGACACAGAATTACTGAAGTTGTGACAGAAGAATTAGGGGAAGCCCCAAGAATAAAGAATCAATTTTTCTGAAATGCTCAGCAAATACCCAGATCAGAGGTTTTTCTTTACTTTTAACTTTAGTTTTTTAGGTTTTGCATGTCTGTTTGTTTTTTCACATTAAAGGAAGACTGATAAATCTGTGTATACAATAGCCATGACTGGGCAATTTCCATTAGAATCTTCTTCCCAGTGTTTGGACACAGACAATTTGCTCTCTGGGTGGAGACTATTCTGGAAAGAATATCTCTGCCTGTCTTCAACTGATTTTATCCCCACCTTAAAGTACTGTGCAAATATATAAGTCCATTTTCTGACCTGCATTTTGAGGCTCTGGAAAAATCAAGCCTTCATAGGTAAACGTCACGCTCACTTCCAGAGCAGTTTAAGCCGGTCTTTCCCTGCTGGCTCCCAGGATCTGAAGAGTTATACTGGATGAACAGAGGAGGTGGCAGTTGGGGGTCATAATTCTTGTCAGAAGTCCACTGGGATGGGGATGTAAGGGGTCTTCTATCTGTTTCTGTGTCTTATTCAAATATCACACGTATAAATATCACACCTCTAAGGTAGGCATTGGTGACAAGATATAGAAGAAAATTTCCAATGAAAATTCCTTTCTGAAGATACTTTTCTGCCACTGAAGTGGATGATTATGAACCAGATTATACTGAGAATGTATTTTACCTTATGGGAGAAAAACAAAAAAATCATATTTAAGATTTCCCCTTCAGTAAGACCTGGTTGTTCCTATGACATCATTGTTTCTAAGGTCTTAGGCTATACTCCATGGCAGATGAGGAGTTTTTCTGGTTCTCCTTTTCAGTTCTCCCAGTGATTGAAGAAACTTGCTCTGGGAAACGTGAGAAGAGAAAGAGGAGACATGAATGTATCAAGACTAGCAATCTGAAAGCCTAGATATCAGTCAATCAAACTGCTCTTTATGAAGGCAAATGAATAGAACTAGAAAACAAAAGTCATACTGAATGAAGTATCCCAGACCCAGAAAGATAAGGTATGCATTCACTTATAATTGGGTGTTAGCTGATAATTAAATCCAGAGAGGTCAGGAAAGAGGAAGGGATCTAGTGGTGGGGTGTAGCAAGGGAATTCTCATTCAAAGTGGAGATAGAATAGATTTTATGGGTAGGCTGGGAGCAGGCGAGGATCAGGAAGGGAAAGATAGGGTGGAGGGAGAGAACGCAGTGGGGACAGTTGGAATTGAGGGAGGTCTTCAGTGTGTGTGTGAGAACTTTCTGGAATCTATAAAGGTAATCCTAATGAGGACTCCTAGCAATGGAGAATAGGGAGTCACCTGGCCATCTCTTGTAGCCAGGAAAGGCTTTCGGTGAGGGTGAGTTGGCATCCAATTGAGTTGTTGTCTATGGGGGTCCCATGGAAATTCCAAATAACTGAGGCTGTCGTTAAGACAACAGGCTACTCTTTGCAAACCGACAGCGGGTTCCCATTGCAGAGAAAAATATTCACTCAACTCATTGAACATTGAGAAGTCAAGTTAGTGCCTGCAGGCAGCTCTCCCCTCTATGTCCTAGTCTCTTTGATGTGGGAAGGTACTCTACAGGATACCAAAAGGGAAACATGGACACTAGCACAGCCACAAATCTTTGATTGACAACCTGTCCTGCCTACAACCTATGCTTGGGCAATGGTGGCATAGAACTTGTGGGAACAGCCAACCAACATCTGATTTGACCTGTGGCCCACCCATGAGAAGGAACCCACACTTGCTAGGGTAACCAAGAACCAGAGACATAGGATACTGGTTGAAACAAAAACAAACAAAACAAACCAATAAAATTATTCCTAATGCTATTCTGCTATACTCATAGCTTGGTGCCCTGCCTAGTCATTATTAGAGAAGCTGCCTCTGATAGCAGATGGGAACAGATGCAGAGACCCACAGCCAGACAGGATGCAGAGAATCTAAACTGGAGGTTTCCGTCAAAGCCCTCCCCTCAGAACTCAGGGAATCCTGCTGAGAAGGAAATGAAATGATTTAAAAAAAACAGAGAGGATGGGGGGCATCAGGAGAATAAGGTCATCTGAGTCAACTAAGCAAAGAGCATATAAGCTCACAGAGACCAGACTGCAAGCATGGGACCTATAGGGGTCTGCATGACATCTTCTGTGCATATATTATAACTACTAACTTAGTATTTTTATAGGGATCCTGACTGTGAGAACAAGTAGCCATCTGATTCTTTGCCTGCTCTTGGGACTCCTTTCTTCCTGTTGGGTTGCCTTGTCTAAGTTTGATATGATGCATTTTGTTTTGTATTATTATGTTTTATTTTGTCATGCTTGGTTGTTATCTCTTCTAAGCTTCTTCTCTTTTAAATGACAGCCAGCAAAGGATGAATCTAGAGGGGAGAGGCGGTAGAAAGGAATTGGGAGGAGTAGATGGAGAGGGAACTATAATCATGACCTATTCTATGAAAAAAATAATCTATTTTCAATAAAAGATAAAGAAAAGATGGCAAAAAAAAAAAAAAAAGACATGGCCTTGAGTCTCAAACGAGACTTTGTATTTTCAAAAGCATTGATGCTGAAAGATTATGGAGACTTTGAAGTGTGGCACTCAGTTTTACCAAGTAACTCTCCTACAAAGAAGAACTTTCAGTTGTATTCCAAGGACTTGGTTTCTTGTATTGAATTGAAAAAGATTATCTGTCACATACATACATACATACATACATACATACATACATACATACACACACACACATATACACACACATATATAATTACATATATATAATTACATATATAAAATATATTATTTTATCATCAATGTATCAATGCACTGAAGAAATTACTTTCTCTTTCATATATTTCTCTTAGAAAAAGCAGTAGCTACTAACTGATCTCATTTAAAAATAACTATGCACAAACTTTCTTTAACCTTATGAAAAAAAAGTACCATGGTTCTAGAGTAAATATAATAAAGAGATCTGTAAATAAATAATAAATTTCCAAGAAGTCCATCTTTAATAAATGTTGAGAATCTCCCAAAGTGAGAAAAATCTGTGTTGGGAATTCCCATCTGAACTGACAGCCTCATTTTCATTTCCACAAATGTGCCTCACATAAATTCCAACATGAGAAATGAGCAGAGACACTGCCAGCCCCATCACTGGGTTCCTATTGTTTCTTGGGTGAATTCAGGGAGTTGAGAGCATTACACTTCTTTTTGCATGCAGCAGGCTGCTATAGACTAATTTCCCTCTGCTCTTGGAAAGAGAGGAAGCTCAAATGAGAAATTCATCAGATGCCTGTCAGAATGAAAAGGACCCATCATGCTGTCTGCAAAAGAAGATGCTACACGGTCTACCGTTGTGGTTTGCTACAAATCATAGGAAGCCTCTGTGACGATATGAAACAATGAAGACTGAAAAATACGTATCAGTTGCCTACCCATCCATATCCCATAAATACATAATTAACTTTCTGAACATGGATATTTTTGGCATTTAAAAATGCATATTAATTACTTGATATTCTGCCCATTCCAGGCTGTTTATGCAAATATTGAGTTGAGAGACTTCTTAAAATGCACAGAATATGCTTAGTTATCTACAATAGTAATTGCCTAAATACATAATTAAGGTATTTTTTAAAACAGGTATTATAGACTCCATAATCTTTAATGACCTTTTGCATCATTCTAACCTAAGGTGTCAAGACTTAATTAGAATTTGAAATTTACAGATCATTGACCAAGGCATCCTAATTGGCTTGAAGATATACACCACCGCCGATCACCAGTGAACTACTCACTTGAAACAACTGTTCAGACTGCTACATTAAAACTGTTCTGATTTGTCTACTTAGAATAGGGCTCACAGAGAATTATGCTGTATTAAACCAGGATTCTCTACAGGAACAGAGAACTATGGGTGAAAAAAATTATGGATGAAAATATAAATATTCATCTATATGGATGAAAATATGTATTTATATAAATAAATTCAGTATATATACATACATATACATCATATACATATACATACATATACATATATATATAGAGAGAGAGACAGAGACAGAGAGAGAGACAGAGAGAGAGACAGAGAGACAGAGAGATGAAGTGGGATAGGGAGAGAGAGAGAGGAGGGGGATTTATTAGATTGGCTTACAGGCTGTGGTCAAGGTTGTCCTACAATGGCTATCGACTGACAAAAGGTCCAAGAATGCAGTAGCTCTTCAGTTCAAGAGAATGAGTGTCTCAGCTTGTCTTCATTTCATGCCAGAAGCCCAGCAAAGTAGATGCTAAAGATAGTGAAGGAAAGATCTTGTCACAGAGAATGAGAGCAAGCAGATAGAGTAAGCTTCCTTCTTCCATATGCGTTGTATGGACCATCAACAAAAGTTGTGGCCCAGATTACAGGTGGACCTCCCACCTCAAAGGATCTAGATTAAAGAAGCATTTAATGATTTAACTAAGGAAAAATCCCTCACAGTTGAACCTAGCCACTTAGGTTTTAGTTCCAGATGCAGTCAAGTCGACAACCAAGACTAGACATCCATAACCATTTTGAATCTTGAAAGGAGGTACTTGAACTGTAGAATTTATCTACAGTTGATGAGGGATTATTCTCTTTTATACAAATCAAAGTCATCTAGTTAGCGTAGGAGAAATTTGTTAAATCTCCATTTTGTAATCTACCCCCCTCCTCCACCTCACCTCAAGATGGCACTGATTCAGAAAACAAACATCACTGGGGACCAAAACCACTGGATCAAATGTATAAAAAGAAAACACAAGGGATCATCTACAAAACACTTGAATTCACAAAAATGAAAGATATAAAGGAATATAACAAAAATGCAAATGTGATATCTAAGTGGTCCATATATGAGTTTATTAAATGATGCTTTACATGTTGGTAAGTATAGCTATCTATGTATATCTCCTTGTCTCCTCATTGATCTATACATTAAGTGGGAAAGAGCATTCTTTATTTTAAAGATTTATTTATTTATAAATAATATAGAATAAATAATAAATAGAAGAAAGATTTAGTATATGAGTAATCTTTCTTCATGCATACCGGAAGATCCCATTGCAGATGTTGTAAGTCACCATGTGGTTGCTAGGACTTGAACTCAGGACCTCTGGAAGAGCAGTCAAGTGCTCCTAACTGCTGAGGCATCTCTCTAGTCCCAGGATAGAGCATCCTTGCTCTACATTTTTATATATTTCTTATATTGTTAGTAGTTTCTTAATATCTATGTCTGTGCGTCTAGAAAGATAATTCCCTAGAAGCTTATATTAGTAATAGAGAATGATACCACTTATTAAATATTTGGTTCTTGTTTCACATTTATTCTGTTGACTTTGTGTGAGGTGTGTGTGTGAGGTGTGTGTGAGTGTGTGTGTGTGTGTGTGTGTGTGTGTGTGTGTGTGCGCGCGCGTGTGCGCCCACGCGCGTGCGCACGTGCACTCCAGAGGGTACTATAAAGTGTTGTTTCTCTGGAAGTAAAACTTTTTTTTTACGACAGGGTCTCTTATTGGCTTATAGCCTTCCCATAGCTAGAGTGGCTGGCCAAAGACTTGCTTGTTTCCATCTTCCAGACATTGAGATTACATTCATGTCCTGGTCTTTTACTTTGTGTTCTTTTGGTCATACTCAGCTCCTCATGTACTTTGCTGACTGGGTCAACCCACCAGCCTGGGTCTCTTGCATATTGTTAAAAAAAAAAACATTGGGGCATCACAAAGGAAGAGATCATCACTCAGTTGGAGTCAACTGAAGTTTAAGGACAAGGCAAAATTTGCTCTTGACCAAGAGGGTGTGCTCAGAAGAGCAAATGCACTAAGACAGGGAGAGCATTTGATTTTTATTCTAATTCAATCAATGCATCTTTCTCCATTGACTGGGGTGGAATGTCAAGTCAGTTCAGTTGACTAGACTGCAAAGAACTAGCACACAGGGAACAAAGGAGGAAGGGGACAAAGTTTCTGTTTTAGGCCATCAAATTTCTAGAAGACAGCAGAGCAGTGGGCCTTTGTATGAACAAAGGTTTTACTGGGTAAGGAAATTAAAACATTTGCATAAAATCCTTACAAGGTAAGGGAGATGAAAAAAGATTTGAAGTCATTCTCCTAAACACCAGTCTATATAGAATAGACACATATTTCATATTTCTTACATTATTGACACAGAACTGATATATATTATCTGGTACTTCCATAGACATAGTGTGTTTTACCTGTCTAATATCCAGTTTAATCATTATATAGATGTTTTGTGTATCTATTATAAGGACAATATAAGTCCCCCCCAACCTCAGGGTGGGGGCAAAATGGCTAAATAAATACAAATTTGTACCCGGATAGTTCACTAGCAAACAGAAATTTTAATCGAATTATTACATGGAAACACAACAACAATATGTCATGAAAACAAACATATATTGATTTACTCCCAGATGAAGGAGAGTATGATTGCATGTGGTGACCACTGTACTGAGAGATGGAAAGTGACTGAGCATTTACTACAAGAAGGAAATGGTGGACATAGAGAAGAGCATGCCCAGCTCTGGAAACAAAGGCACTATGGATAAGGCATAGTGAGAGTAGAAGAGGGAAGGAAGAAAGGGAGGAGAGAAAGGGTCACCTAGTATCACATGCTCCATTATCACCACCACCAAATAGCAATGACGATGGCATTGCCCTAAATAAAAGGACTTTGTCCATGTAAATGGAAGAATTGTTATTGGGTAAAGAAGACTATAGTTGGGTTTATATTTACCCAGAATCTCCCATAATCTTTAATGCTTCCCAAAGGTCAACTACTATGGGTCAACCAACTACAGCCTGAATCAACACAAAGCCTCCCATCTTGTTGATTTGTGAAAAATCTGCTTGCTCTTTTCTTTGCTGCCCTCCACCAAGAGACTTACAGTTTGATTCCTAATAAACCTTACTTTCTACCCATAGGTTCAGTGGTTGTACTGGCTGATTTTGTGTGTCAACTTGATACAAGCTGGAGTTATCCCAGAGAATGGAGCCTCCTTTGAGGAAATGCCTCCGTAAGATCCCGCTGTAAAGCATTTTCTCAATTAGTGATGAAGATGGGAGGGCCCAGCCCATTGTGGGTGATGCCATCCCTGGGCTGGTAGCCCTGGGTTCCATAAGAAAGCAAACTGAGCAAGCCAGGCGAAGCAAGCCAGTAAAGAGCACTCCTCCGTGGCATCTGCATCCATTCCTGCCTCCAAGTTCCTGCCCTGTGTGAGTTCCTGTCCTGACTTCCTTTGGTGATGGACAGCAATGTGGAAGTGTAAACTGAATAAACCCTTTTCTCCCCAACTTGCTTCTTGGTCATGATGTTTTTGTGCAGGAATAGAAACCCTGACTATGAAGTGATTTTACTGTGTCCTTGATTACACTGCTCTACATCCATGTACTATTAGTTTTATGTATGAAAGTGATACAATATGTTATACTAGTCTACGATGTGAAAGGATCAACATTTTAAAAGATTTCTCAGCAATGTATACACTATGAAAGTCACTTACTTCATGGTTGCCAAATGATAGGAAGATGGAGTCCTGTCTTAAAGTTCTTACACACACTAATTAATGCCCTTAAGAACAGACTAAAACAGAACCTCGAAGACAATTTTTATTACTTATAAGAAACAAAGCAAACAAACAAACAAAACCCCCAAAAAACCCCAAAATAACGACAAAGAAACCAACAACAACAACCAAACAAAAATGCAACAGGGCAGGCAAGCTGTAAGGAGAAACTTAATAGAAATGTGTTATTTATTTCAGTAAAGTTGCCATGGAGGTCAGCTAGTCACATGGCAAACAAGCAACTACATAGCAGTGAAGGCACCTTTAGAGAAAGATTAAGAAAGCCCAAAGTACCAGAGAAAGCAAACTTAGAACAATTATGAAAGAAAGAGAGAGAAAGAAGGAAAGAAAGAAAGAGAGAAAGAAAGAGGGAGGGAAAGAGGAAGGAAGGAAAGAAAGAAGAAAGGGGGAAGCATTATGTTTTTTCTGGCTAATTAAAAAAAATCAAATTTGACCTAGGAGACCAGATAGCTAGGACCCTGTAAGCCACTGTTCCAGGGGGCCAGGAATTTTAGTGAAAGAAAAAATGGGATCTAATTAGAGAGTTAATTTTTCTGCCTATCCCACTAGCGTGAGTTAAGAGTTAAGGTTAACCTGCCTTCCAAAGGGTGATTCTGCCTCCCTGAGGAGGTAGCCTCTTAGTCAGGCCCTGGGACTGTACAGCTGCAATGTTAGGTCTCCACCCAAGCCAGAGATGTTTATCCTCTTGACTAGAAGGAAGTAGTTTTTCCTTAATGGTATTTTATTGCTGTTGTCTCAATCCACTAAATGGATTACAGAATAGAGGCTCAGAGGGCAGTTAGGAAGTAATTGTGAAAAAAAATAAAGGGAGAGAGAGAGCAATGGCTTGAAGTACGTGGGAAGCCATGGAAATGGAGCTAAGCAAACAGGTTTAAAGCTTGGTGATGGTTGATCACGTACTGCCTCTGGCGCTCTCAGCTGCTGAGTAGAGCATGCTGAAGGAAAGATGAAGTGAACGCTCATTAGTTTAGCCATGTGGCATAGTCAAACGGTATATTATCTAATATTAGATGTTAAAAATGTGGGTATAAAACAAACAAAATTACTTTTGTTAAAATGGAGTTCTGGAATTCCAAGGGAGAACTCCAATTTGAATTATGTATTAGTTGCTTCTATTGTCACAATAAACAACCTAAGGGGAAGAAATGTTTATTTGCGCTCATGGTTTTGGAAGGTTCAGTCCATGATTGCTTGTTCCTATGTGATTGGACAGAACATCATAGCTATGGGTGTATGTGCTAAGGATAGCTGTCCACTTCTTAGTGGACTGAAAGCAACATAGAGAGAGGCCAGGGAGACCACACCTCCAACGATCCATGTCTTATTTCGGATGTTTTTCTAGAACCACTCAAAATACCTGAACACTTGAGAGTGTTCAAAGCATAATCTTATTAAGAATTTTTTTTTATTCAAAGTATACCATTCTTCCTTCTGGCTGCCACAGGTTTCTGGCATGTCATGATTCAAAATGCACTTAGTCCATCTCAGAGAGTCCTCAAGGTCCCAACAATATATAAAACAATAACAATATATAAAAGTATAAATTCAAAGTCTTCTTCTAGAGTCAAGGCTAACACTTAGCTATGAGACCCTTCAAAAACGCTCTCCTAATATATAATAGCACTAATAAACTGTTTCCTTTCTTAAAGGAGAAGATGGAGGCACAGAGGGAAGAGGTAGGATGAAGCAAGACAACACCAGCAACACAAGAACTGAGTTCTGTAGGTCTATGCCAGGCATCTGGGGCATACAGTGCCATAGTATGAGTTCCCAGGGGCTTGATCATCCCTGATTCTATGACCTTGTCATTCACAGCCTCCATGACTTCTCTCTGGGGCCGACTTCACCCATTGCTGGTAGCTTTTTCTGAAGGCACTCACATTTCTAGTGTCTTAAGCATCTTGGAGCATTCCCTGTGCCTCCCGCTTCACCCTCACAGATTCATTGATTTTTCTCCTGGAGGGATGCCTGCAGAATCCTGGTCCTGTCACATTGCTCGGTGTTCCAGCCTTCCCTTTGAAATCTCAGTGGAAACCTCTATAATCCCATGCTATGTGCATTCTGACAGCCTGCCAAATCAGCAATGTGTGTATGATGTCAGGATCTGCCCTCCGGTTCAAAACTAACAGACCCTCTTAGATCCTGATGGCCACAGCCTGTGAGTACCTGGGCAGCTTGGCAGGATGAAAGGATTCATGAGAGAACACTTTCCTAGGCTGATTTTCATCAGCAATGTTATTTTACTAAATGAAAAACTTTTAGATGGATTACTCTTTCATATACTCTAGTCTTTAATGAAGAGGACCTAGAAAATCCCTGAGATGTTCTTGGGCTAGCTCTCTTATTGTTCCAATACAAAGAACTTGATTTCTTTTTATTGATACTACTTTCTTTTTAAAAATGGCCTTTTTTAGTCTTATCACTATACTTATTTTTTTAAGCATAACTAGATTTTTCTCCTGTTCTTTTTGTTGCTTATTATCACTATAAACCTGGATAAAAGCAGCTAGCAATAACCATGACATGGGTTGAGTTACTACATTATTTGGAAAATTCTTCTGCCAAATTAATCAGTCCAAAACTTTAAAATCTGTCTCACTCAAACTCTTGGGACATTTACAAAGTCTAGATTTCTATGCCAGGATATAACAGGAATAGTTTCTAACCCAGTACCCTAGAGTCTTTACTTTCACCTTAGCCTGGCCTTCACTGCTTACATGCACGTAGCCATTCTGTTCTTCTGAATTGCCACCAGAATTAACCACAGGAAGCTTTGGTGACTGAATTTTCAGGTCTCTAAATTGCATCTTCAAGCTTTTAAAAATTCCTCCCACAAACTAAATCCAAAAGCTGTTAGACCCTGTGACTATTGCAGTCATAACAGCTCAATTCCCAGTACTAATATTCTGAATTCATTTTGATTTTGTCACATGACCAACTTATCTGACAGAAACTTAACTATGGAAACAAGTATTTTTGTCTTAAGGTTTCAGAGGTGTCAGTTAACCACCTTAAAGATCACATCACACAACAGAGCAATTTAGAGCACAGTAGACCAGAAACAGAGAGCAAAAAAGAAAGACAGGAAGGGGCCAATGGCCAAGGGGGAGATACACCTAAAGACTTATTCCCAAGGTCCTCTTGACCTCCCAGTGTTTCTAGAATCCAAATAGGACCATCACCCAGGGATCAGCCTGTGGGAGACATAGTATTAAACTAACTTCTGATGACTTATAACTTTACCCATAGAGTAGTGCATCTCTTAACCCTCACCTGAGAGCCTTCTGTGTGCAGTAGACAGTGATTAGCACAGAGGCTCACAACTGGCCAAAGTACAGAGAATAGGAGACTATACTATGCTCAACTATAAACCATTTATGAGTGTGTGTGTGTGTATACATATATATATATATATATATATATATGTCTGTGTGTGTGTGTGTATACACACATATATATATACACACACATATAAGTGTGTGTATGTTTGTTTATATATTTTATATATAATATATACTTGGTTTATATAATGTATATTTTTTGTTTAATATACATGTAAGTGTACATATATACAAAATGCATGCATATGTGTGTATATATCAGTCCTGCCAAGGCTCAGGGGTCACTGTGTAAAAGGGCAGGAAGAGTGTAAGAGCCAGAGGAAGTGGATGACTACAAGGAACCGTTTGATCTAACAGGACAGCTAGACAACTTGCAGCAATAGTGTCAGCATTCACAATCCTTATAAAAGCCCAGGACAGACCAAATTCCATCCTGGAAAGAGAAACTGAGCACACAATCCTGCCCCTAGTGGTTGGTGAAGGGACCAGCAAATGTTAGCTTCCTGGAGAGAGGTAGAAAGTTTTCTCTAAGAGTATATCCACTTGTAGTCAACCTTGGAGGGCCACATATACATTCAGGAATATTTGGGCAGCATGAATTGTCTTAAAGGATTGGTTTTTTTTTTCTGTTTTTGTTTATTTTTAAAGAACACAAAGCTGGGTGGTTCAGGAAGGGAAAGTGGATCTGGGAAGAGTTATAGGGAGGATGACGGTGATCAAAGTACCAGGCACAGACCTCAAAACTCTCAACAAACTTATAAAAATGTTTAAGCCATCTCTGAGAGCCAACTTGCTACTTCTCGTCAGCATTAGGTTTCATAGTGCCTCCTGCATCCTCTGGACCCCAGATTCCTGTGTGTATGAGTTCATGATAGATACCCACTGCTTTCTGTCTTGTTGTCTTATTTCATCCTGTTTTACTTTGTTGTATCTTAAGATCCCAAGAATCTTTTTCACTCTCAAGCTAGGGTATAATACATAGCAGTCTGTTGACATGTTATCAATTGTTTATTAATTGTGCGTGTAAGATTGACTTTGTTAATTTATCAGTTTATCATAATTGTATTAAATATAGTCCTGCACCATCACCTAACATGTTTCTTCTTAAACACTCCCTGAACAACTTTTATCAGGTTCTAAAATAACAAAAACCAACACGTACACACGCATGCTCATGCACACACACACACACACACACACACACACACACACACATACACAAACACATGCAGGCAGACAGACAGACAGACACGCACACACAAACACATGCAGGCAGACAGACAGACAGACAGACAGACAGACACACACACACACACACACACACACCTCTATGAAAAGGAAGAGAAGATGAGCAGAGAAAAACTTACAGAAGGAAAAATGAAGGAATTAAAAGATTCACACATGATAAATAATTTCCTTTAGATATGCCCTATTAAGGAAGTTAGGACCACTACAGAGATTCTCAAAATGAGCATGGAAAAAAAAGGTCCACTCAAGTGCCCAAGGCCTGGTATGGTGAAGAACACTAGTCGTATATAAACAAAATAGAGTCATACTGAGCAGTCTAGCCCACTCAACATGATCACATAAGTTCATCACAATCACGTAGCTGACAGAATTTTCTAAATTTATTGTGGACCATACATACAAGGCATATTTATTTAAAGTGCTGGTGCTGAAGCCCAATTGAACCAGAGACTCTGTGGGTGCACTGATGTGTTTACAGCCTAGTAAAACACATCTAGAAATCCACTAAGCCCACACTATCTGAGTGGTGCTTCTGGTTCTACCTCTTGATTTCTAAGGACTTGAGGAATGCTACTCGACTCCTCTGATGTCCAAACATTCTGTCATAGATGAGATCAATTTGCTGATTTCTAAAGTGCTTTCCTGCTCTAGGATTCTGTATGCCTGAAACTCTGTTGCTTTTCCTCTCTGAGGAGTCAAGCAGCTAAACGCAAGCAGACCTTGAATGCACAAATGTTTTGATTGGCTGGATGACCTGAGCTCAGATTTCACGTTTATCCTCATGGTTAGGATAACTATCTATTGTGTGGCTGGCTGGACCACTTTGCAGTTTCATGTTATAAACCAGCTCTCCAAAACATAATGATTCCACAAGTAAAGGATCATGGACAGTTGTCAGTATCTATTTCAGGTTAGTAACCAAGGGTTAGTAGAAGGCATATAAGAAACACAATTAGTAGTTGATATCATAATTAGATTGATGGTATCAAAAAGTGGGTGGAGCTAAGAGCATAATTCTAGAATTTAGATCAAATGCAGTTTTGTGTATTTTCCAAAACAAAGTCAAAGAGGAAAAGAAGTTTTGATTAAAACATAATAAAGTTTAAGTGTGAAATAATGTGCTCTAATAATGGGTTGAGATGATGTCACAAGAATGTGACCACAAAAAAAAAAAAAAAAGAATGTGACCACAATGATTCAATTCATACTTTATGTATGTCATTTAAAGTACAACTTATACTAGGCATGATGGCACCTATTTTTAATCTCATCGTTCAGGAGGCAGAATCAAGCAGATATCTGTCATTTCAAAGCAAGTCTGGTCTAGATAGTGGATTTAGGCTAGTCAAGGCTACATGGTAAGCCCCTGTCACATAAAAATAAATAAATAAGCAAATAACAAACAAATAAATAAGGAAGAAAATTTTAAATAAAATGCACTTTATATATTGGCAAACATTTGTCACTGAATGAATATCCCATTACTTTGGGCACATATTCCATTTAAGTCATAAGTGCCAAGCAGAACTTCTTGTAGTGGCTTGAATATGAATGCCCCCCCACAGGCTCATATACAAAATCTTAGTCACCAGGGAATGGAACTCTCTGAAGGGATTAGAAAGTTTAGGAAGTAACCTTGTTGGAGGAATCATGTCACTAGGAGTGGGATTTGGGGTTTTATAAACCCATGACAGGTCCAGTCAGTCTCTATTTGCTGCCTGCAGATACAGAACTCTCAGATGGCTCTCCAGTACCATGTCTGCCTGTGTGCCACCACACTCCTCCATGCCATGATCGCAATGGACCAAGCTTCTGAAATAGTAAGCAGTAAGCAGTAAGCAAGCCCCCAACGAAATGTTTTCTTTTAGAAAAGTTGCCATGGTCATGGTGTCTCTTCACAGCAATAGACCAGTGACTAAGACACCTCCTTGGGATTTCAAAGTTTGTGGTATGCAAGAATAAAATGATGGCTAAATAACTGGTGAGTTTCCAGACACCACTCTACTGAGGAGGTAGGTAGAAAATTAGACTGATCAGGCAGGAGACATTTGGAGGGGACAAGGCTTTGCTGCCAGCTCAGCCTCTGCCATGTCATGAGTCACAGAACTGGCAGGCTCTGATACACAGACGATCTTAAGACCCTCTGTGCTTGCCAGCTCTCCTGAGTTATGAGACCCAACCAATGCCTTCCCCTTTGAGGAGAAATGCTTTGAGTGAAAATTTTCCTTTGTGGGTAGGGAGTACATAAACAAATTTCCATCTACAATAAATTAATAAAATGTCTTCATAATTTAAAAGAACTAGAGAGTCTATATTATCAATGGCTGGGTTTTTCCTTCATGCAAAAAAGAAATGGAGACTGAAAGGGAGTCAGTAGCTGCCAAGGCTCCTGGGACAGGCTGCTGGCAGCTGGCTCTCTGAGGAAGGCAACAGATGGCCTCCAGGAAGCATGGGGAGTCAGCCAAGGTTTCTCTGGAGAATATTGGATAGATGTCCCAGTTACTTTGGGTCTACAACACTTTTAGGCCCTAATCAAGTACAACCCTATGATAGGTTCTTATAACCCACAGTAGGAATGGGTTATAAGAAGACAAACATTTTACCTGTGGAGCAGGAATCATTCTGTTCCCAAAATCACCATGGATAATGCCACTTAATCCATCCAGCTTGAGTTAGCTACTGAAACAATTCCAATCAACCTCATAAATGGCTTTTTATGACCTTCTCATCTCAAGTTGGTTAATCTGGACATGTGTAATATTTGGTCACTTGACCAAATGTGACATGAGGTTATGTTGGGTAACCTTTTCTGGTAGCACTATTTCCAGGAAGAGTTCACAAATATCAGAAATAGATTTTGTTTCTACCATGATTAGTAGCCTAGACTTTACATTCAATCTTAGCCTGATATTGTTCATGAACATTCACTGGACATTTATTCCAACTGGGTAGTGGCCATACAAAGATGTAGCAAAGGTAGCCACACATGGCTCATGTCCAAGTGTGCGGCATGATCAGAACTGTTTTAGAGAGAACATCAATGTGCTTGCAGGCAAGTCCTGATTCTGTTCAATAGCATGTTCAAGTAGCTAACTGAGAGAAGAGGATGCATACTCAAGGGTGATTGAATCTTGTGAAAGAAAACAGGATTTAATTTAGATAGATTGCTTCCACCACCTTGGAATGGACAAAATACCATTTTCCAAAGGCAAATGCTTCTCATTGTGAGAGTTTGACTCGGTATACTTGGTGATCTCTTCAAAGGAAGACACATTCAATCTGCTAAAAAAATTTAGATGCCCACTTGAGTAGTCAGATGCCATGGAGTCATTTGTCCCTTCCTCAAGCCAGGAACTGTTCCTCATCTTGGCTGAGGATTTTGGGTGCAGTGCAGGGCGGAGATGTTCCAACGTGGGCTGTCAGAGCACTCATTCGGGAGTGTTTCAGATGTACTCTTCTTTACTGAATAACTATGAATACACTTGCATTTTAAGTTTCAGTCTTCCTTACTTCCCTTGTACTTTTGCAAGTATTTCCTACTAAAGAGAAGGAGAGCACAAAATGATGGGGAGCAGCACCCCATGTGCCAGGCTCTGTGCCTAAGTCAGATTTCTCTCTGTTTTCCAGTATAGAAGGGTTGATTGCTAAGGTATAAATTCTCCTGATTATTCAAAGCCTCCATCAGATTAGACTTCTAGAAAGCACTCAGAGATTTTTTGGGGGGAAGCAGGTGAGACCACATCCTAGAATACTTACTGGTTATTTTATTGTATTTAGCATTTTTTATATTTAAGTATCTACATATAATGGTTCTAAGAACACATACATACACATATGTGATACATACCTGACACATATTTTCCCTCTTGAGTCTAAAACCAAACTCAGTGCATGATAATCAGATCACATTTCATAAAGATTATTGGATAGTGTTTTGTTGGACAAAATTACCAAATACTTTCAGTTTTATGATTAACTATTAATCCATGCAAGACTGAAGTTCTTCAAAACTGAAATATATATATATATATATATATGCATGTGTGTATACAGATATATATATTATATTTATATATAATCATATTATATAAATATATATTATATATAAATTATATTAATATATATTTACAATATGTAATAATATAAAATATATGCTATATATCATATATTATACAATATATATTATATTACATATCACATATCATATATAGTATATATATGCCATAGAAGTGGAAGTAAAATCATATGCTAAATTTAGGCAAATATTTAAGTAATAGTTATTAATCTTTTAAACCAATAGCTCAATTTAGGCAATGTTTAATAGTCATTAATCCTTCAAACCAATAGACAGTCAGCTTAGTCTACTTCTTTCTATAGCATAAAAACTTAGCAAAAACTAAACAAGGGTCTTAAAGTTTTTAATGTGAAAATACAAGGATATCTGGTTAACTTGTGTGTGTATCAAGATTATAAACAAACAAATAAACAAAATTCTGATAGAATGGTACAGGATTACAATGGTCTGAATGTTTATGACTCTGGACTTTATGCTGAAACCACCACAGCAGTGTTGTGAGGAAATACATTAGATAGTAATTAGGCCATGAGGACTGTGCTCTTATAAATGGGATCAATGACGTGAGAGCCTTGGTGAGGGGGTTGCAGAGGGTAAGTGTGTTTCCTTTACTCTTCTGTCTGCCATCATGCAAGAAACTCGTGTGATTGCCATGCTTGAAGACATTGTCTAAACGACTTCCCACCTCCCCGATTCCCTAAACATCCACTTCTATACACGAGCCACTCTGAGCATGCTCTTACTTTGTGTTTGATGCCAGTTACTCTTCCTGCTTGGAATGTTCTGCTCTCAAGTGTTATCATTTGGTCTCAGCAGAGGGCAAATCTCCTTAGGTATGATGACCCAGTCTTATATTCTATAATCTCGATGAGTAGCTACCTTTTTTAACTTCACTCTTTGTCTTAGGCTCTTGGAAGACAGTGACCTTTCTTGTGGTTTTGGCTTAGTTTAATGTTTGATATATCCTAAGTCCCCTTGGCCTGGTTAGTTTTATGTCAACTTGATACAAGCTAGAGTTATCTGAAAGAATGAAGACTCAGTTAAGAAAATAACTTCATGAGATCCCTCTGTAAGACATTTTCTTAATTAATAATCATTGGGCCCATTGTGGGTGATGCTATTCCTAGGCTGGTGGTTCTGGGTTCTTCATGGCTTCTGCATCAGCTCCTGCCTCCAGGATCTCTGTCCTGCATGAGTTCCTGCCCTCATGAGCTGTTATGTGGAATTGTGAGTGAAATAAACTCTTTTCTCCCCATGTTGCTTTTGGTCACATTCACCACAGCAACAGTAACACTAACTAAGACATTCTCCAAAAGAAATAAAACAATAATTTTCTTTTTAAAAATATATCACAGCATTCTGCCACTGATTATTTTATTTAAACTTCTATTATTTTTAACAGTACACTCATCATATTTTGAATAATTAACTAATATTTTAAGGTTTGGATTGATATTTTCTTTCCAAGACATGCATTGAAGAAGAAATTTCAAATAGTTAAGGCATAAAGTATCTTGGGACCCCATTTTTAAGGGGCTAGACAAATCTATAGATCACAAAAGGAACTATCTGACTTGGTAAAATCATAGTGTGGACTGGATTCTGTGAACAGAGAAACTCCAAGATGGTGGGGGGGCGGGGAGAGAAAATAAATGAGGGGTTACCTCGAACAACCAGTTGTTTGGAAATTGTGACCTTGTTCGTTCGTTCATTCATTCATTCATTCATTCATTCATATTTCTGTGTGTATATGTATGTGTGAGTGTGTGTCTAAGTAAACGCAAATGTGTGCTTGCTATGTATGTATGTAGAGGGCTGGTACCGGGCTTTAACATACACATTGTCTGAGACAGTTTCCTATTAACTACTATATACTTCAGACAAGTTCACTGCTCCATACTCTGTCTTATAATCTTTTTGTGAGTCTCCTTAAATTGACCTTGGTTTCCAGTAATAAATGAGGAAGGCAAGATCGAGAGTTGATTTCTCAGCCAGCCTCTGCAGCCCTACTGTGCCAGTAGCACCATAACATGGCATTCTCTACCACCGAGGCCAGAAAAGAACTGGGATATTGTGTCCTGCTGCCAAAAATCTTCTGGTAAGTTATTTAGTAATGGGAAAGATAAAATTTCTTTAGCATCCTGCAGATAGATAACCCTAATTTTTCATATCCCACACATGAGAGAGCCTTAAGGTTTTTCTTAGGGCAGTGGGGAAAGTATAGTCATTACTGTAAAGCCCTAGGAATTCTAGACTATTTTGGAATGAGAACCCCTGAAGTCAAAGTATGGCCTTTTCTCCCCAAGGGTGTATCTTCTTAACCTTCATTAGGACTGGTACAAAGCAATAGTTAGTAAAGATTTGTAGAATGATCATATGATCTTGTCTCAAAGACTTGGCCATAGTTTATCAACTCACGTGACAGACACTGTAAAAACTGTCCAGGAATGGGTGTAGGTTCAGTGAGAGAGAGAGAGAGAGAGAGAGAGAGAGAGAGAGAGAGAGAGAGAG
>JANHMN010000013.1:19687223-19731265 GCA_030674055.1 Rhabdomys pumilio
GGCTGAACAGAATTGATTTGGGGGAAGAAATAGGGTAGGCACATTCGATCCCTGCACAGTGAAAGTGAATAACTACCAGGCATGCGCCAAATTCCTTGGGCAGACTCAGCATAGGTCTGTGTGAAGCTGTAGAGAGCTGTTCTTTAACATGCAGGAACAAACAAATGACCCCTGGAGCCAGGAGGCAGCTGAACTCTTATTTGCAGAAAACATTGCACTTGGTGGCTGCCGTGTGGTCCCGCGGAAATGAATGAGACTTTTCTCCCTGCTGTCCCAGGCATTCTCCTGGATGATTAATTGACAGCTCTCCAGCCAAGACTGAGTTCCTTCTGGAGGCAGGGCCCCTGGGTGCGCACCTGCCACTGCTGAACTGAAGCAAGAAAATGTATTGTCTTCCTTTTTCTCTTCGGAGTGCTGCAGCTGCTGGCCTGCTTGAAGGAATTCTTCCTCGCTTGGGGTATGAACCTGACTTGCTGGCAAAAGGAAAACTGCACATTTTCAGCGAATTCAGGGAAGCTGTACTGTAGAGATTGATTTGAAAAATCCTCGCCATTCACAAGCTTTGGGGGCTGTTCTCTCTTCCCTGCCTGTCTGGTGCCCCCTTTCATATAGGGCTTTCTGTCCACATTCCTGAATACCACAGCACACTGCGCACTGTGACAGCTGCAGTGGTAGCCTGGAATCCTGAGGACACTGGTGGGGCCTCTTGCATTCAAGAGCAGGGATGCTTCGCCTGAAGGGAAAGCAAACCGAGCTGTTGGTGCAGACTTCATGAGACGTCCATCCGGCACAAATAGTTCCCGGAAGGCAAGGTCAATAGACAGTCTGCCGAGTGGAAGATTTCTGTGGCTTTCCAAAAGTTAAAGTTGATTTGTTTGCCAAAGACGCGTTTGAGCTGAAGTTTCTTGGGGCTTATTAGCAGAATTTGTGGTGTCCTCAAATTTGGACAGAAGGTTTTGATGCGAATAATTCTAGAAGCTAGAGACAATTAGAATTGTCATAAAAACACTCGTGCCTGGGTACTGTCTTTTTAGTTGCTTTCATTTAGCACTCATGATGATGTTGTTTTCATTAATTGTGTTATGACTTATTGCCTGTTATGTCAAAGACACATTATGTGGCAGGGAGAGACCCAAACATAAAAATAACAAGGAAAACACGTAGTATGTAACGTAGGTAGAAGAGCCATGAAAATAATAGATCAGAAGGAGAGGTTCCAGGAATCCTGGAATGTGGTAGAATGGGTCTGAAGATGTCATCGAGAAGCTGATACTTACAAATCGAGGTAGGTGTGGCTGGGTTGCCTTATCTTGGGATTATAGGACCATCTGGGCATGAAGGAAGCAATCCCTAGTATAAATAGAAAAGATAAAATAATTTATTGGTAGAAAGGCTGTGTTGAATGAGTCTAAGAAAATGTTAAGACTGTGATAAGTAGCATAATAGTCCCCAGGTATGTCCATGTCCTAACCCAGGGTGCTATGGCTATATTGGACAAGTTGGTGATGCCCAATATCACACATACACCTCACACATATCCCAATAAGATAGTGATCAAATCTGCCTAAATTATACAGAAGCTCTTGGATTAACGAAGGAAAAGTCCAGAATTTGAAATGTTGAAAAGATTGGGTCACTACGTTGTTAATGGATGGCATGAAATTTGCCATCAGCTGATCTTAAGAGTAGTACTTTGGATTATCCAAGTGAACCGCATCTAATTATCAAAGCTGTTGAGTAGAAGAAGAAGGCAGAAGAAAGAGAACTCACCAGGAAGCAGTATGGGAAGAAACTATTCGTTGCTGGGTGCAGAGATGGTATCTGAGGCCACAACCCAAGAAGGTCAAAAGACAAGCAAATGGTGTCTCCCATGGAGTGTCCAGCAAGGAATATCACCCTGCCAACACCTTGATATCAGCCCAGGAAGACTTCTACCTACAGAGTCAGAAGACGACTGACTCGTATCATTTTTAAGTCACCCCATTTGTAGGAAGGCATATAGCAGCCAGGAAGCTAACAAATGTATCCACCAATAATCTCCCTGAGAATTTATCAGCCATGCACCCAGGAAGCAGAGGGCTCCTCTGACCCCCTAAGATGAGCTAGTGTTATCCACCTCCCTGAATCCACTAGATTTCTAGATTTCAGTTCTGCCTGGTCCATGAGAAGAATATCTAGGTAAGTGCAGAGAGAGGGAGGTGAGCAGAAAGAGAGAACAAGAGAAGGAGCCAGCATCAAAGAGGAAAAGTACACTACTTGCTAGGTCTCAGGGGTAATTGGGTCACATGCTCTATTGGGTAGGTGTGAAAATCTCCAGATTACAAATGAAAAATAACAGATTAAGGGAATTCAGTGTGTGTGTGTGTGTGTGTGTGTGTGTGTGTGTGTGTGCTAATAAGGGTCAATGCCAAGGTTTTAGGCAAACAGTTGACCACTAAGCTACATTCCCAGCATCACATGGACGTGCAGAGTAAGCATGACTTGAATCGGAAGCTTTTTGGCTGTAAAGCCCTTATTTATGGCAGCTAGACCAAATGGCTCAGAGTTAGAGGAAGATGACAGCTTAGATCCGAGCAGCAGTGTTGTGATGTAGACGTGGCCTTCTGGATCAGATTGTGAAAATGGCCTCACTTATGAACATCCTGGAGGTTGTCAGAAGCATGGAGCTTTCCATGAGTGTGAGGCAGAGTTGCTACCCATGTTTCTCAGCATCTGATCAGCAGGACGTACACCATACACACTGTCATGGTCTTCCTTTGTCCTCAGCTCCTCATCATCAGCTGCTTTCTGGGAATCTGAAATAGATCTTTTCCACATTCCAGATTCTGGACTTTTCCTTCATTAATCCAAGAGCTTCTGTGCAATTTGGCAGATTTTCTCTCTATCTTATTGAGGTATGTGTGTGGCTAAATGTGCATTAATGCACGTGTGCACTTTTGTGTGTCTGGGTCTTTTTGCATTTGCTTTGAGATCGGGTCTCCCCATGGCCGAGATCAGGATCACTTAGGCCAGGATAGCTGCATCACCTTTCCCAGCCTCCAGGGGTCCTCAGCTCTCCATTTCCCATCCTGCAATGCTGGGATTGCAGGAGAGTCACCACACCAGGCTTTTTACACAGACTCTGGGTGTATGAAATCAGGTCTTTACATTTTGAAGACAAGCTTTCTACTGGCTGAATCATCTCTCCAATCCTCTTGTTGCTTTTTAACCATGAGACATTTGAGTCTCTGTGATTTGGTCTGCTATTCAAGCTCCTTTGCATGTCAGTGACACACAACCCGTCCTTTCTGACTTCTAGTGGTCCTTTCCTTTCCTACTGCGAGTGTCCTAAGTCTTCTGTGGTAAACAAGCCTGTAAGTCAGAGGTTCTCAAACTGTGGGTCTCAACCCTTTAGGGATTGAATGACTTTTTCACAGGGTTTGTCTAAGACCATCAGAAAACATAGATGTTTACGTTAAGATTCACAACAGTAACAAAATTACAGTTATAAAGCAGCAACAAAAAATATATAATTTTATGTTTAGGGGTCACCCTAACATGAAGAATTGTATTAAAGGGTCACAGCATTAGGAAGCTTTGGAACCACTGCTGTAAGTACATTTGACCTTGTGGCTTTGTCAATATAGATCACCCTCTTTTGGACAACAGGAGGGTATTAGATTCAAATTTAGTAACTCAGACTTCTTGAGAATTTTCTGTGGTTCTGAGGATCCAACCCAGTGTGCCCTGTATGCATGCTAGATATCCACTCTATCACTAAGGTGCATTTTAGAGCGGTTGAATCTAGAAAGTAATAACCCAAATATAGAAAATGGTGGAAGCTGGGTTATCTATAGGGAATCCTAAGAGATCAACATAAATATTTTTCCTGATGTAATGAATTCTGGCTGAGATATCTGTAGATATAATGATGCCCAACACTCCTTTTGTTAGATTAACTAATACTTATAATGAAATATTTCTTTATTTATATTAATTTTGAGTCAGTGTTAATTACTTACAGTTAGAAAAAGTAAGCCAGAGGCTGGAGAGATAGATCAGCAGTTACAAAAACAGGCTACTCTTCCAGAGGACCCAGGTTCAATTCCCAACACCCACAGGATAGCTCACAACTGTCTGTAATCCAAATTCAGGTGATCCAATGCCTTCTTTCCTGTCGGTACCAGGTATATACACTGTGCCTACACATATATGTAGTCAAAACACCCAAACACAGAAAATAAAATAATATTTTTTTAATTAAAAAAAAAACAGTTGGTAAACCATGCCTCCTGAGTATCTAATATATACCAATGTGTGGTGGCTTGGACAGGAATGGCCACCAACGGCTCATCTATCTGAATGATTGGTCATTAGGGAGTAAGGCAACTTGAAAGGCAATGGTTGTGCAGTCTCAGTGAAGTGGGTACGGCCTGGTTGGACGAAGTGTGTTACAGAAGTTGGGCTTTGGTCTTCAAAAGTCTAAGTCAGGTCTAGGGGCTCTCTGTAATTCTGCTGCCTGCAAATCTGGATTAGAAATTGCAACTTGTCCAGCACCACAATGTCTGTCTGTCTGTCTGCTCCCATGATGCTCTGGCAATGATGGCAGTGGGCTAACCCTCTAAAACTGTGAGCGAGCCCCAGTTAAATGATACCCTTTATAAGAGTTGTCATGGTTATGGTGTCTCTCCACAGCAACAGAACACTAACAAAGACAAAAGCTTTAATATTCTGTACTTCAAAGACTCTGGGCAACCAGATGCACCTCTAGTCTCCATGAGGCTGTTAATTTTTACTGCTCAAACTCGGGTATAATCTCTACACATGTGGTTTTCTAGTCATAGCCCTCAAAAAGGGATAAAAGCAATCGATCTTTTTCTAGTTCCAGTGATCAGTTTCTTACCTTTAGTCAATCTTTTTTTGGTTTCAAGAGTGAGAAAACAGAAGTTTGGCCTCAAATTTTCAGCCCAGAATCCTGATGTTATTTACTTTGAAATATATACATCTCCCTTGAAGATCTTCTTTTGGTCATTAACAAGGTATCTGCAAGAGTTAGTCACCTTTCTGTCACCATGACAAAAATACCTCAGGCAATCAACACAAAGGAGTAAAGGTTAATTTTGTCTCACAGCTTTGGTATTTCAGGGTGTGGCCACAGTCACCTGGCCACATTGCCTTGAGGCCTATGGACATCATAAATTATGACAGAGCACCTGGTAAAGGAAGTGATTCACTTCGTGATGAACAGGAAGTAGATCAGAGAGAAGGGAAAGAGCTAGGCTCCCAAAAGTCTACTTCAATTGTACGTCTTCAGCAACCTGACTTATTTCTACGAGACTTCATTTCCTAATGGGCCCACTATTTTCCAGCAATATCACGGGCTGGGGAGTGAGCTTTGAATAGAGGGTCATTGGAGAATATTCAAGATTCAGGCAAGGATACTTGCCATGCAAAATACTACTTGAAAATGGAAAATGGCCCTTAAGTGAGAGAGTCTTCATAATGCTGCTTTTATTTATTTTTTTATCATTTTTATTCAAGTTATTTAACTTAGTGTGTGTACATAGGTGTGCACTTATGTGCCACAGTACATGTCTGGAAGCCAGAAGACAACTTGCAAGAGTCAATCTAACACACATATCACAGGGATGGAACTCAGGTCATCAGGCTTGGCAGCAGATTCCTTTACCTGAGGAGCCATCTCACTAGCCCCACCATATTGTCTTTTAATATTGACAGTGGCAGGGAATTAGTTCATCATGGTGACATAACATAGTCTAAGATAAAATTCTGAGAAAGGAACATAAATGAACACACCATGTAAGACCGTCATTTGTTCCAACTTCTTTTCAAATGGATTTTGGATTTGATATCTGGAGTCTAAGCCAGCCATTTTGTTTCATAAAATAGTAACTATCCTTCATGAGAGTGGAACAGCATAAGCTAAGGAGCCTGGAAGGAGGATGGCTTCAGGAAATGACTTTGCCTATCCTTGGTTTGCAAGTTTCTATCTATCTATCTATCTATCTATCTATCTATCTATCTATCTATCTCTAGATATCTATCTATCTCTAGATATCTATATCTATATCTATATCTGTATCTGTATCTGTATCTAGAGATAGAGATAGAGACAGAGACAGAGACAGAGACAGAGATAGAGATAGAGATAGAGATAGAGATAGATAGATAGCTATTAACAATAAATTATATATTGCTAAGCCTTTGTTACTTAGGTCTGGTGTCCCTTACAATCACTTATTCCTAAGGCTTTTATGACATGGCTCAATCTAAGCTGAGTAGTTACCTCTGTACTACCTCGTACCAGGATTCACTGCCCTTGGCCTACTTAGTTGATCTTAACCAAGATATGGATGGATTGTAAACACCACAACAGCAAATCTCAAAATACACACACGAAACATTAAGCACGGTTATTATATTTAGTGCCCACATATTCCTGGATAGGCTCAGACTTGAACATCCCCTTATCCTCACGTACAGAAGCAGCATTCTATCCCGGACCTGCATGGCAAGTCTCAGGTTGAGTTGGCTTCATTGTGTCTACCTTAATTTGCCACCCTTGATCTTCTCTAAGACCATACACTGTGAACAATGAATCTGATCTTTAATCTTGAACAATTAACTGATCCTCTCTCAGCACCCCATGTAATGGGAAAAGTCTCGTGGAATGGTTAAGAGAGGATGAGGTAATACACAGGCTTTGATGGTGTTGCCTTGTATATCCTCAAATTGCATTATTTATTATTATGCATTACTTATTATTATGGTCATTGTTTTACTCTAAAAGAGAAAGCTAAAAAGCAGAAAGAACTTAATGGGGAAATCTACTGCTGTTTGGGTAGATGAGTAAACTGAGTCTTCAATGGAGTCATCTTTCTTGAGTCACACCCAAACCAATCTTCTATTTCATGAGGAGTAGAAAAGCCATTACATGAAAACATGTGGTGTCTGCCTTCCTCATCCACTTAGCTTCACAAAGCTTTTCATCCGATAAATTCAGTTCTGTATGTAAAGTAGGTAAGTAACCTGAAACAGAAGTGCAGAAGTACGCTTGCCTGTGACCTTTGCCTCTGAGTTCCCAGCTGCTCTGGCCTCTGACTCAGCACCCTCCACATGATATTTGTTTACCCACCGTGCTTTGCAAATGTACAGCATCTTTAAAGAGAGTGCTCATAAACTTCCCGTGTCATCTTCTGAAATCATCTGCAGAGATTCATCTGATTATGGTGCTGCTTTTAACAGGCAGTCATTCTGGGAACTGTCCGTAGCCAGGCAAACCAGGCTCAGAGAAACAATGTCTACTTTCTAGCCAATGCAAGAATGATGAAGGTGGAGAGCCAAGGCTGGAGTTGCAGGGTTTGCTTTCTCTTGAGTCCTTATTTAACAATGTCTCCTGGGTACAGCGAGAGGGGGTGAACCAACCCCTTTGCAGCCAGCGGTTTCTGATTTTCGAAGATTTACCAGGAAGATGAGATTACAATACCCACATTTTCCCTTTCCATCTTTCTGGAAGCTTATTTGTGTTCCTATGTCAACAGAGAGAAGAAAAATACAGTATTCATTTAGAGTAGCTTACAGCTACTAGGTCTTCCTTAACTTGTCTCTTTAATTTATTACTGTTGTTTAATCCCATTTAATACTCTCACCCAGAAGTGCACAACTTCCTGGTCACTATGGGGTGTGCTAGCCTTTCTTAGACCCTCGGGTCCGAGAGTATTAACCAAAAGTTCAACTGGAATCACAAATGTACGAGATAGGGTATTTGGTTACATTCTATGAATCTTAGGATTCAACTTTCATATAATGCTGTCGTGAAAAAAATATGTAGATATCCGAATAAACATATCAGTCCAAAAGATGAGTGTCTCACCTCCAACAAAACTAAATCAAAAGCTGAGCTGATTTGGAAGGGACACTATTTTTGGATGGAAAAAATGGTACTCTTCTCTGAGAAGAATTACTCTATGCTTAAAAGCCAGTTTTAAGATGGACACATATGTGATAAAGAAGATAAGGTACCCTGCAGTTTCAGGCAAAGAATTCTGCTAGTCAGAATGACATACACACACACACACACACACACACACACACACACACACACACACACCCCTTTTTAAAAGTGAGACATTTAAACTGGTGAGTGCCTCCAAAGTTATCTGCTGCTTAACTTAACTTAGCTCTTTCAAAGGACCACCGTTGATTCTTACAGCCCACATCAGCTTTATAACGAGGCTCCTAGGAAGCGGAGACTTTCTTTTGGCTTCTTCAGCCACCCATGTACATGTGTGTATGTGTACTCATGCCCATACACACACAAATAAAAACATTCATCTTTTAAAATTAAAAAGATTAAGCTACATATTGGTACCTTAGTATGTCTCCTCCTTATAACACCTGTAAATGAGAATGTCTCCAGAGAGGGGACCAAGACGTGGTCCCCTGTTCCCAACACTTGGAACAAGAGAGTACATGAGCATCTTGCCACTGTTAAGTGGGATTATGTTTTGATGATGGTAAAATGTTCAAGCTCATTGAGAGCTCTGATTCTGCATCCCCCACCACCACCACCTGTAACTTACGTATACCATTTCTACGACTGAGTCGTTTCATATTCCTAACAACTAGCAGAATTTCTGGCAGGCTGCAGATAGACAGCAAATGACTGCTTAGGTATTGCTAGGAAACAGCTCTCATATCCATGTTATCTGCTAGGCCCTGTTCCAAGGGCTTTGCAGATATTAATTACTTAATCCATATGGCATCTCTAGGAAGTAGTTGCTATTATTACTCCATTTGACAGATGACAAAAAAAATGGGATATGAAGATTTAAAAGCAACTGGGTCCTAAGTGACTGAGTTAAAACTAAGAGAATACAGTCTTGATAACACTTCTTGGCTCTACTCTCATCCCAAACCATAGGCCCTATTTATCTTACGTAACTTGAGAGATTCCCAAGTTCTGCAGAATGTGGTTCTAATTCTCCATTTTTAGACTACCAGTGGAGAATAGAAACCATCTTGCTAATGATACTAGGTCTGAAAAGCTGTCACAAGAAACATAGAAACATGATATTCTCTTCTTTCTTCCAAAATGACATGATTTCAATAATAATAATAATAATAATAATAATAATAATAATAATAATAATAAATTTTCTATGAGCATAAAAAGAAAACCACAATTGCTCCCAACTCTTCCAGACAATGGAGCTGGGGGGTTTTGTAATGATTCCTAAAACATAATACAGTGGCTGCATGTCACTAACAACAAATCAGCACAGATATCTGGGGACCTATGACAGCACAGGGAGAGGCTAATGCACTGTGAGAGGCTAGAAAGAATAAACCAGTGTTTCTAGTTACCAGAGAAGGTTCCAAGAAGCCACGAGACAGAAGTGAAGATGTCGAAGTTGTTCTGTGTTCTGAATCTCCTTCTCTGACTCCCACAGAGGTAGACTCTAGTCTGCCATCTTTACCTGAAAGAGCAAGAAGAGCAAAGTTGTACATGAGTGTCCCAAGAAGCTGGGTGGCCGATGGCAAACACTGGAGCACAGGGAATATGGGAATAAATAAGGAAGTTTGAAAGTTTGTTGAAAACAAGTTTGGTTCTGTCTTGTTTCCTTTTTGGTGGGTGAGTAGAGGAGTCAAAAGTTTGATTTAGTTTGTTTGTTTGTTTGTTTGTTTGTTTGTTTGAAAATCTCACAGATGCATATACTATATATGGATTATATCCATTCCAACTCCCTCCTTCCAACTCCCTCCTTCCAACTCCCTAAGCCCCCAATCACATGTCTCCCAAATTCATAGCCTCTTTTTTTTCCTTTAAATAACCCACTGAGTCCAGTTCACACTCCCCTTGTGCACACAGGGAAGTATGGGCACCAAACCTACCAGTAGGCACACCTACAAAAAAAAAAGTGATTCTTCCCTAATATGCCCTCAACTAGGGATAGAAGGCCCTCCATCCTCCATATTAAATAGTTTTATTAGCTTAGTCTTTTCAAGGTCATGTTCAAGTTCATCACAACTACTGTGAGTTCATGTGTGCAGCAGCCATGTCATGTCCAAAGGACAGCATTGCACAGAACTTCTTCCACAGTGGCTGGCTGGCACATTTTTCCTCTGATCATATACATCATATACATATACATATACACATACACATACACATACACATACACATACACATACACATACACATACACATACACATACACATATACATCATATACATACACATACACATACACATACACATACACATACACATACACATACACATACACATACACATACACATACATATATATATTATGAGCCCTGCAGGACAGTTGATATAGATGTCCCATCTACCAATGAAGATACAGAGTCACTTATTCTCAGTACTTTGACTATTTATGAATCTCTACATTACCCACTATCCACTGAAACCAGAAGTTTCTTTGACGAGCATAAATCTATGAATATACATGTGAATGCTTAGTAGATAGTTTGACAAGACAACATCAATAGGCTCTCTTTTTGTTCCTATGAATTCTCTGCCCATGGATTTTGATTGTTTTTATGGAACCAAGCATGAACTACCTCCTGTCAAACATATAGGCCAAGTTTCAAATCCCATCAAGAGAGTGGTTGGTAACTCCCAAAACAGACTTGACGTTATTGCAACACTGGGCACAATTCACCTGTCAGGACAGTAATGCAACAGATAGGAGCTGTGGTTGTTTGGATATGACCATTGATATAGTTTCTTCCCTAGAAGAATACAGAACACCTTCTGATACTGTGTAAATTAGCTGTGAGGGAGGAAGTTTCCTGGTCAGTACAAGATTGATTCTCTATTTTTTGTATCCAGAGTATGTGGTATCTTCAGCAGCAGGTCTTAGCCTGTACCTGATACTGAGTCTACTTTGTCTGCTTTGCCTTCCTTTACCCCAGGTGTCTCTCAGCTACGTAACAGTGATCTAACCTGTGACGAGCAGTGGGAAACAGAAGGTGAAAAGGGCCAACCATTTGCTCAACACTGAAAACAAAACTAACAAAATCCTCCTGTCTCTCATTCATCAAGAGATTGAAGTAGTGATTTACCACAGGGAGTGAAAACATGAGTGAGTGGGATACTCCAAAGGACGGATGTTTCTGGGGATTCATTCCCAACATGGCAGCCTTATGTCCAGTGCCATTTCTGGCCTTGGGAACCCAATAAAGATGAGTAAGAGCATGCAGAAAAAAAATTTTCATTAGCAAAGCAAGAGCCATCACTTTCAGCAGAAACCAATCAAATGTCCCAAAACATGCTTAACTATATCCACCTCCTTCTGCATAGTAGAGAGAGTTAGAAGGAAAGACTAGAAAAGCCATGAATTCCTCAGCTCCAGGAAATAAAATTCACTCTTATTTTTATCTATGAATTTACCAGAGACGCTCCACTCAAAGACAAACGGTGATGGTGACAAGGCCACTTTTCCAATATTGCCTCTTCTTATGTTTTGTACTTCAGCCAACAGCATTTGTCATCTGGACATGACTTTTGAATATCAGGTTAGACTCCAACCATCAGAGTCTCTCAGCTCTGTTTTTCAACCTTGAAAAATAGAGAAAACCTAGGAACATTAATACACAAATGCTTAAAGTTAAACAGAAAATGAAGACTTTTTCTGTACTTTTCCCCTATTCTTGGTTCCTAAAAAGTCATTTAAATGAAATGAAACTGGGGGTTAGAGAGATGGCTCAATGGTTAAGAGCACATGGTACTTTTTGCCAGAGGACCAGGATTCAGTTCCCAGCATCCAGATGGCAGCTTAACAACCATCCATAACTCTAGTTTCAAGAAATCTGGTGCCTTCATCTGGCCTCCATGGGTATCATCACACACACACACACACACACACACGTAGGCAAAACACTCATGTACATTAAAAAAAGAAAAAAATCCCTAAGGTTATCAGTTTATTTCTATCAAATAAACAAAGTTAAATTAGTCTTCAATGGCATTAAAGATTTTGACTCAGTCTATTGGACCTTGATCCAGTATTCATTTTATAAACAACAATTTTCTCCTTGACTTCAGAGTCTGGCTTGTCTTTGACTCAGCAGCAGAATCTTCTATCTGATTAGTCCTCTCTGTGGTCTACCTGCTCACCCTTGTCCTGCTCCCATTCATCCACCTCTTCTGAGATGCTTTCCCCAGCCAGCATCAACCCCACTGTACCCTGGCTTTCCAATGCCCACTGCTCATTATTTTTCTCAAAAATGCAATATTAACTGTCTTGTGCACGCCTTGCTTCCCCTGATAAACTGTAATCCCATACAAAATCCCTAACAGCATCATGTTAAATGAAACAGACCAGATACCAACAGATAAATACTGTATGCCTTGTCTCTCACTCGTGTGTCTTTTGGTGGCTTTTTAAACTCCATTGAAAGTCCCTCTGCCCAAACTAATCTAGCTTGTGTCAAATTGACATGAAACTCGACAGAATACAAGCTCAAGCCATCTAATACAGACAAATATGTGCATATATATGTTTGTGTGTACGATATTATATATATATATATGTAATAATATATTATATAATAACTGTGCTGCTGAAGCTACATATAAAGTGTTTATAGCAGATTTAAATAGGTAAGCTGTATTTATTAACCAGCTGGGTTGATTGGTTGATTGGTTGATTGACTGATTGTCTGACTTACTAAAGTTATTGCTCATATTTACAAAAAAAATGAGCAAACTTATAACTCATTCAATATGAAAGACTCTTGGAATTTGAGGCTGATCATCTCAACCATGGGGTGCAAATTGTCTTTGGTAAAATCACAGCAAAGCATATACCTTCTTTGCATCCTGGGTGTAGAATCTAAGGTTATGTTTCCTCCTCCACCTCTAACATGAAATGAAATAAATGTAAACACAAATACTAAGGAAGTAAGTTATAGATGGTCCTTTAGAAGTCAATTTTATCTGCGCATCTAACCATAAAAGCAGCATCTGCTCTGCTAAATACAGGTGTTTTATATCCTTGTCATTAATTGGAGGGGACATTATGTCATCATACATCAACAGTTAAGGTTGGTTAAAGTGCCACTTATCTCAGGTGCTGTCATTAATCAGATTCTTTCGAGCTTGGTAACTCCAGAGGCTTGGCTCCAAGCTGCTCGAAGTAGGTGAGTTTTCCCTGTAGGTTTGAGGTGTCTTTTTATTATCGTCTTGAATGAAAACCTGGGGACCCAGACATAAGTGGCGATTAAGGAGCTATCCTGATGCTTCAAAGAAGAGAAACATCCTTCCTTGCCTTCATGCCCTCACTCTCCTGCTTCTTCCAAAGAGTCACAGCGGAGAGGGAGGAACCTCAGCACCAGGCTGTCCTCACATTGGTTTTTAACCCGTTCAAGGATCTCAAAGCACCGGCGACATGCGACATAACAGCTTTGAAGCTGGAGAACAACAGCAGTCGGTGGAAAGCAGCACAGTCTCCGCTTGCCTGACACGCGGGGCCCCTGGATGCTTCCCTGGTCGTCCCCAAACCATAAAAGCTACACACACATGCTTGTTGCTTCCCCTGAAAATATTTGTCACAGTCTTTTCCTGCGGGGCCTTTGGGATTGGCGTACGTTTTCAGGAGCCGAGCGTCAAGTTTGTTTTACTTTTTCTTTTTTCTTTTTGGTTTATTGTTTGTTTGTTTGTTTGTTTGTTTGTTTTTACAATACAGCCTCTATGCCACCCTCACTCTGAACCTCCAGGCAAAATCTTCATGTGGCCGGTTGAGAATTGAGTTGTGGGTCTCGGAGCTGGAAGGAGGAATTCTCCTCAGAGCCTCCAGATGAGTACTGGATCCATCTAAACCTTGATCCAGAGTCTACCCAGCACTTGATCTAACCTGTGTGATAACCCTGAACGGAGAAGTCAGCTGCGCCTGAGCTTCTGAAGTGCAAGTTCACAAACGGATGCTCTTTTAAGCCTCGAAGTCTGTGGTCATTTGTTAGAGCTTGGCCGCAGAGGAAGACGGTATGGCCCAGACAGCCAAAAACACTGCTGCAAAAAGTTCTGGTCTTGGTTCTGTGAACAACAGAGGTCTCTGGTGGGATTATACTGGGGATGGCAAGATCTTGTTGTGTTCTTTCATCGCTTCTGTTTGCTCCTTTTTCTCTTCTTCTGAGTGAAAAATTTGAAAGACTGGGAAACAGCAAGAAAGATGGACAGTTTTTATCCCAACCTTCATAGCAGCAAAAAAGAAGAAGGACCAAGAAGAGGAAGAGAACACGAGGAAGATAAATCTTTATTGGCATATGCTTATATTGCATTTCATAGCATCATTTTTATGCAAGCATTTGATGTGCTTTGGCCATGCTTCCTCTCATGCCCCAACTCTCTCTCTCTCTTCCTTGCCTTCCCATTAGTCCCTTTTATTTTCCCAAGGAGCTCAGTTACTATTCCAATGCTTAAAGAACACACTCAAATTTAATTCTCTTTGCAAACCAGTTGTTAGGGCTACTCTATTTAGGATGAATTGAGATGTCTCCTATTTAACATCATCCCCAAAGCCTTCAGCCTGCAATTATATGAGTCTAAGACGTGTTCGCTCTCAATGCATTCTACCACTGAGCTACATACCCAGCCCCTGAATCAAAACTCATGGTTTCATCTGCCTGAGCCAGAGTTACCTTAACATCATGTGGTTTCTCTTGCCCTTCTCTTAAATGAGGTCTATGGATTACAATGAGCAATGCCTTTGCAATAAGGGGCAGGCAGATCAACCCAGATGAAGCTAGGCAGCTGAACTTGCACTAGACTCTAAAGACCAACCCAACTGGCATCTTTGTTATCTCCTCCCTGTTTTGCCTAAATAAATGGTCAGTGCCTGAGAACCGGAGCAAAGGAGGTGGTAACAACTTCTCTCCAAAGAACTAGGGGTAAGGCAAAGGAGTTTTAAAATCCTTCTCAAGAACACCCAAGCTCTGAATTAATTATGTCTAACATCATTTTCTTTCTCTTTTTGGTAGCAAGATGCAGAGCTGGAAATGAATCCACAGATCCAGCCCAGGGCACTGTGGACAATTTGAAGAAGACATCTGCTCTCTCATCAACCTCTCTGGAGTCACTATGGGAGAAAGATGCAAGGGAACAGTGGACAGTGCCCTGATGACAAAAGAGACTGTTTCCACACACTGCACTTTGCCAGTGAGTTTCAAGCCACGCACATCTGCCGTGGCCCCTTGAGGGTTATTACATTTTATATTCTTTACTTTCTTTTCAAAAGAAGGATGGACCACTTTCCTGGTGTTCATTTACATGCCTGTGATAAATTACTGTAACCAGATCAGAGAGATAACATAACCAGCCTATTAATTACAATGATTATTTATTTAATGGAAAAGTGGGATTCTAGGCACAGTGCGCAGTAAGGAGAAAACTTAGCAATGCATTATACAGACTGGTATTTTATCTTGAAGAGTAAGATAAGTGTCCAGCCAATGCCATAATCTAGAGGATATGCTCATTAGCTCTGCAAGATTTATAAGTATAATTGACCATAATATTTTAACACTATTTGCTCGATCTGGCAGTACATGGAGAACAAGGGGAAACTATATTTCAATTACATTGAGGAAATCATTCAAACGAACATATGACAGACTTGGTTTTACCCAGCAATGTGGGTGCAGACAGTTGGACAATGGCTCAACTGATTTTTAAAGATGGATTTGTTTTCATTTTCTGTGTGTGTTTGTCGGCCTGTATATAGGTGTACTGCCTGTGTGCCTGGTGCCTTCAGAAGCCTGAAGAAGGTGTTGGATTCCCAGAAACTGGAGTTACTGGTGGTTGTGTGCCCACATGAGGGTTCGGAGTACTGAACCCAAGTTGCTTTCACTAGCAGCAAGTGTTCTTAAATGGGGACCTATCTTCTCTCCACCACCCGAACTATTCTTAATTAAACGATATGCTCATTGCTACTGTTTGCATTTCCTTATTTTTAAATAGAGGTTGGGAGAAAAGCTTTCTTCACCTCAGTTGTCTTCAAATGTCAGCACTTTCTCAGAGAGATGCTGAGCTTCGTGGTCAAATCCTAACTCTACTCTCCCCGTCTGACAGCTGATTTTTGTCACACTTCCCTTAGCAACAAAGCTAAATGGCTGCTGTCCCTGTCATCCGGTCCTAAAGTTGTATGTATTGTTCATCCCCTGCGGCAGAATCTGCACTAGGATTTGTTTGTTAGTGTGTTTGTTTATTCATTTTGTTAGATTGCTGACACTCATTCTACAATTTGAAGTATTTTAATTAGCAGACGATAATATTCTTTTGTGACGTCTGAGAAGTTTGTGACATTCAAATTACAGTGTCCATTAGTAAAGTTTTATTGGAACATATCTATGCTCCCTTGTTAATATGTTGTCTGTGGCTGTTTTAGTGCCCCAAGAGCAGAGTTCAATATTCGGGCCAGAGACCATATGGCCAGCAAAGTTTCAAATATTTACAATCTGGCCTTTTATGGAAAAGAAGAAAATTTGCTGATCCCTGAACATAAAAAGTAGCATATGGAGCCTCAAAGTTGGCTACACATTAGAATCACCTAGAAAGCCTTGATAAACCATGTGCTCATTGGTTATATACCAGACTGATTAAATAAGAATTCCTGGAGGTTAATTCCAGGCCTTAATAATATGACAGCTTAATAATATGGAATCTCTTCCTAGGAGATTCCAGTGTCACACAGATCTGAGAGTCAGCACTCACAATGTGCAAGGTACACAAACTTAACATCTAATAAGCCTTGGGAGAGCCTCATGAAATGCTCAAATAGGGAATGGTTCATAAGATGAGTTTCTAGAGTTCCATCCATGTTCCTGGAAGCAGCTCCTGACTTCTGGTAGGCTGTCTGTCTGCTCACTGATATCTTTGAAATCATAAATTCAATAGCTGCTTCAGAAAGCACTCATAAAAATACATATGTGATCAAACAACTAAAATAATTAACTGGACGGATCCATATACTCAGTGTGCAAGGATGAATGACTCATTTCTAGAGGACTATAATGTAATTAGTAAGAAAATAGTAACTCTAAATAAACATGGTGCAGTTACACCCCAAATCTCTCCCCTTTATCGCAACCAGTAAACATCCCTAAATGTCATCCAGCAGAAGACAGACAAGGATACAGAGAAGACTGGAATAGAGAATTTACATTTAGGAGTTTTAAATCCACCAAGTTCAAGCAAATGTCATTAGTCACTGTTATACTGAGCCAACTCCCTACCTCTCAGAACCTCCATATTCCAGGGTATGTTCCATATAAACGGGAGAAAAACCTTGTATCTCACAGAGCTGATTGTTCTGAAACATATGAGCCTCTCTCTTTCTTTTTCTGTATGGCTGTGAGAAAGTTTTCGTAGGTCACAAGGGCCAACTCTCCACCACACATATGTGCCTTTCATTATCTGAAGCTCTTTCTTGAGTACTTGTCCTCAATGGCTAAGCATGCATGCTCAAAGAAAAGAATTACACTTCACACAGTCCTTCCCAAAATTACATCACAGTTCTCTCCAAAAAGGCTGCCATGTGGTAATTCGGCACATGCTGAAAATATAGAACTTCACCGAGGTATGTGGAGTTGTCCGAGTTATAAACAGACAATCGGCTTTCTTTACAATTTCCCTCCACACTAGCCCAAGATGCAGTGTATATTTCTGATTTCTTCAGCTGTAGGGTTCCTTGTGACCATTAAGAATCTGTACTCTTGGTGCCATGTTAGCACTGGAATCTGTCTTATTCATGTAATGACATTTTATACTGCATAGCCTCCCGGATCTCATTTGACATCTCCACCCATGTCTTCATTACCCGGTCAGGAGCAGTCTCATTCTAATCAATCAATCAATCAATCAATCAATCAATCATACTATACTACTCTCTCTCTCTCTTTCTCTCTTTCTTTCTTTCTTTTGTCCAGTTTAAGACATTGCTACAGTGGACATTAGGCTACCTGGCATGGACCCCAACCTCTGATTCACCTCTCTCATATTGAACAAATTTTTCATTCCCACAAGATACTCCTGAACTCCGATTTGTTAATCCTGTAGTTTTCAAAGGTCCAAATAACTTTTTAATACTTTCTATGGCAGAATTGACATCGTTCAAAAATACATTTCCCTGTTCAATAGACTAAATAAAGCCCATGAGAAACAAAGACATGGAATGCTTTTTTTAAATGTCTCCAATATTTTAATTTTCTATCATAGAGCCGTCTTCCCTACTCAAAAACTGATTCCTTTTCCTCTTTGTCAGTTTTTAATACTGGGTCAAATGAAACAAAGGACAAAATGAAACAAATCAACAGTAATAATGCAAGACAATAGAGCTAGAGGCTACGCAGGAACAGAAAACACCCGAGACTGACTAGGAAGGCCTTGCTTTCCACTCCTGCTGCTCACATCTCCTGTGAGACACTTGCCATTTGTGCCTCATGCTGGATGGATTCACATACTCATTGTGGATTAACTATACTAGTATTTTCATATCTCAGAAACTGTTTTCTGCTGGTTAAGTATGGATTACAAACACACACATACACACACACACCAAGAAGCTCGGACTTCTGCTTTATACATCTGACTTGTTAGTCAGTGCTGGTTTACTGATTTCCTTAGAAGAGTAGACTTCAGGGATGCAGATTCCTGTCCACACAAACCAGAAGGAAGTGACCGGCAAATGTCTGCTACAATCGCTCGTTGTTGTTTTATGTTACTGTATAACAAAGGACCCCAAATTTAATTGTTGAGTATCTATTCTAAAAAAAAAAAAAATATTGTGATGGGGAGAGTGCTTGCATAGTCCCAGGCACAGTGCTCCTGCACATGCTCTGAAGAAAGCCAGCAGCTTGTTCTGAGGTTAAATGAGGTGATGTATGAAAATCTTATATCATAAGATCACTTGCTTGGGAAGTACTCAGAACACATCTGTCATTATTAACCAAACAAAGAATGATATTAATGACAAAAAGTATATGTTGCAGCAGGTGTGATTATCCTTCGAACTGTGAGAGTGATTGGTTCTTCCATCCGACCAAATTGAAATTCCAATGGAGTGGATTCTTTTCTAGGAAAATATAAATCACATACTTGGGAAGGATTTTTAAAAACAGAAACAAGCTGAAGCTATTCAGGAAAGAAAATAAATGTAAAAACCTGATCCCAGAATCACAGCAATTGGCATTCTAACCTCCTTTGAGAAGCAGAAAATCTCTTATCACTTAGATTTTAACATTATAAAAAAAGAAGGGCTGGAGAGGTGGTTCAGCAGTTAAAAGCACTGGCTGTTCTTCTAAAGGATCTGGGTTCAATTCCCTGCACCCACATGACAGATCACAACTGTTTGTAACTCTAGTCCCAGGGGATCTGACACCCTCACTCTGACATACATGCAGACAAAACACAAAGCCATATAAAATAAAGTGATAAAATAAAAATAAATAAAATTTTGAAAAAGATTATAAAGAAGACACAAGCACACAATTTGACAAAAATAGGGTGATTAACAAAAATTGTTGAAACACAAAAATATTGTAGCTAATACTATGACCAGCTATTACACACAAAAATACTGAATAAAATGCAAGCAAGTTAACTTTAGACTTATAATGAAAGTTCTGTATCGTACCCAATGGATGCTTTCAGCGGTGGTCAGCTTTGAATGCATAGATGGCATTATTAAGAGGGGCCTTTGGAGGAGTCAGGTCACTGGGAGTATGTCTTATGCTATCCCAACATCCTTTTCTATTTTCTTCTCTTTGCTTCTTGACCTCCATGATGGAAGTGGTTTGTTCTGCAATGCCTTCCCCACCATGACAGACTGACATCTCTGAAACTAGAAAGCCAAATAAATCCTTTTCCACTTTAAGTTGTTTTTTTGTCAAGCATTTCATCAAAGGTACAAGAACTCACTCAAACTCCAATCTATTAAATGGATTAATACAAATTATCAATTTAGAAAGCTAAATGAGAGAAAGAATACAACAACCTTTATGGAAAGTGGGAAAAAATAAAATTCACCACCAATTCCCAATCTAGAGAAAAAACATAGTAATTTGTTTAGTGTCACCTATACATATACCTCTTCCTGAGTGACTCCAGGGACGATCATTAATTATCACTATTCTCAGTTAAGATTATTTTGCAATTCTAGTTAGTGAGACTCAAACTAAAAGCAAAATATCCTAAAGATTGGAAACAGTGGCCTAGAATTATAGATATTATGGTTGGTTACCTATAACAGACATTAGAAAAGGAGATTTATTTGAAAAATTATTACAACTAAAATCCTGCTTGGTCCTCAGCTGCTTTATCATGGAAAATAACTACAACTGGTCACACCCCCACATAATTATCTTTAAAATATAAAGATATAAGAATTGGGGCTGGAGTGATGGCTCAACTGTTAAGACCACTTGCTGCTCTTGAAGAGGTCATAGATCTGGTTCCAATCACACACATGGTGACTCACAAGCATCCTTAACTCTAGGTCCAGGAGATCCTGTGTAGAAGGATCTAAGGTGGGAGGACTAAAGAGAGGAAGATGGGGGAGAAGAGGAGTTAGGGAAGAAACCGAAAACGAGAGAGGGGGACATGGAAGCTGCTGCTCGCTTGCCTGTAGCAGTCAAAGGTATATCTAGGTTGGGTATTGGGTTACACTTCTGATTGTGTGGGTATCTTGTTATTGATCATTACCAAATATATAAGCCTTTGGATAATCTAAGCATTAGAGTCTCATCTGTACCAAGCCCGTGTGGTTGGCGGGATAGTCTGGGCAATGCCCAGCCTTGCAGAGACAGTGTGGAAGATTGGCAGAACCATTTCTCACGCTGGTGTCTCATGGGTGGCAGGGCTGGCATCTCTGACTGGTCATTTCTAGTTGCTGTGAGCACTTGGCCTCATGGCCTCAGAACATGGCATCTGATGTAGGCAGAGACGCTGCAGCCGAGACAGTCGACTTGACCAAGGGCAGTTTTTTAAAATAATTACTACAACATTCTGCACCCTTTTTTGGCCTCCACTGGCACGGACATGGTTCACATATATACATTCAGGCAAGGCATTCACATATATAAAATAAATATAGATTTGAAAATATTTTAAAATACCAGAATTATTAGGGCTTTTTATTTCACTAACGGAAATGCCAACAGAAGGGATTATTTTCTAGGAAAATATAAATCACATACTTGAGAAGGATTTAAAACTAAAATAAACTCAAACTGTTAAGGAGATAGAAAATAACTGTTAAAATATGAACCTCACCAAGGAACCATACTGGTGTCTATGGGTATTCTGACAATGGTTAAGCCAATTTACTGTTTCTTAGGCTATAGCTCTATTGATTTCTTGTAAGACATATAATTTAATAAGACAAGCAAGAAACTGACTAGCAAAGCAATATCCTTCTATTTTCTTATGACAAACATATGACAAACTTGAAATATGTGATAATAATATCCTATTCACAGTAGTAAGTAAAACCATAAAATATCTAGGAATAGAATGAATGAAAACACACGGCATCTTTTTACTGAAGGTCCCATGAGAAAAGTTGAAAAAAGAGAAGCTGTAGTCTTGCTGAAAGAATATCTAACATTGCTCAGATTTTTTGTAACTTGATCTTAAATGTAACATAATTCTTTTGAACACCCAAATAGAATTTCTCTTTGGAGATTAATAAAATACCGGTAGGAGAAAAATGTCTGAAATCAAAAAGTGATAAGTTGAGGCTTTCCTCAGCAGATAACCCAATATGTCATGAACCATGATTGTTAAGTGATTTTGAAATTGGTGCCAACATAAGCACATCAGGGGAATCAAGTAGAAAATCCAAAAATAGCTGATGTATATTTAAGAATTAGCAAATGATAAAGATGACATTTTAAACCTGTGGAGGAAAGATAAATTATTCAATTAATATGAGAAGAAAATGTGAGCCTTTTTGTAATCCTGAAGTTGGAAAAGGTTTTCTAAACATGAAACCACAAAAAAAATCATGAAGGAAAAATAAAAATATATTTGATCTCCAAAAACATGCTACTTAAAACCATCTCTCTAGGGCAGGAAGACCTAACAGAAGGCTTTTCTATGGAAAACAAAAAGACCAATATTTTAGTATCATTAGATCCTTCCCATAATAGACATTAAACTTAGTAAATACAGAAGAAAGTATTGTCAAAAAGAAAAGAGACAATAAACTCAATACTTAAGATGAGAAAAATATAATCAGGAATAAGACACAGGGCACTGTAGAGATGGTTCAGAGATTGTTGGTTGTTCTTGCAGTGGATCTGAACTCAGTTCCTGCTACATACATGGTAGTTTAGTAGCTGGTAATTCCAACTCCAAAGGATCTACTGTCACCTTTTGGCATCTGTATGAGGTGCACATAAACCTATGCAAGCACAAACACACACACACAGACACACACACACACACACAGACACACACACACGCACACACAAACACAGAGACACACGCATTCACAAATAATAAGAAGAAGCATAACACAATAAAAATTTTATGACAGTGAAGATGTTTCTGGGAGAGACAGACAATGAACATTGAGATTTCTCTTTCACCAATGTGAGTAGAACTCATCCAGCTACCAAGAGCCTGGATAGAGCAAAAATGCAGAAGAAAATGAACTGCTCCTTTTTCTTTTTATAACTTTTAGATTTATTTATTTATTTATTTATTTATTTATTTATTTATTTATTACTTTGTGTGTATGTATATGGGTGTTTTGCCTGCATATATATGTACCATCTGAGTGCCTGCAACTAGGATAGGTCACAAGAGGGCGTGAGAGAGTCCCTGGCACTGGTGTTACAGATGCTTACGAACCACTGTGTGGGTGCTAGGTGCTGGGTCCTCTGCAAGAACAAGTACGCCTAACTTCTCAGACTTTATTGGCCTTCCAGCTTGTAGGTACAAACTGTGAGACATCTCATTCTTCACAATCACATGAGCAATTAAAAAAAAAAAAGCAGATTTCCTGTTAGTTCTGTCTCCCTGGAAGACACAGACTATAGCAGCCATAGCTTGTATTCTGTCCACTTCCCAAGTACATGCCTTGCTCATGTCTCGTGAAAACTCATTTTTCAGGGCAGTATCCAAAAGTCTCATCTAGATTTCCTTATTTTTACCTGCCTTCTTACAAGTTAAAAACAATTTTGTTGTCTTCCAAAATAAAGACCCTGGAATGGAACCACTAGCATCTTGTGATTCATGAAATTCAAATGGCAGAAATACTGATGGGATCATGCATCTATTTTTTCCCACAGTGGGGGGGGGAACCCACAATGCTTTTAAATAAAGAATAATCCAATAATAGAGAATAATTACCAAGAGACATTAACACTAGCTAGCAATGCACCTCCTTAAATACCATCAGCCCTGAGAAAGGCCAACAAAAGTTGGATCCACTCCTAGCTCGGTAGGCTCAAGATCTAATTGGGCAATGTGAGATATTATTATCGAACCTCTCAGGACTCCTTGGCACTGGCAAGAAGATTATTGCAATCTCCAATTTAATCCTCCCCGATTTCATCCCAGATATTTATAACGCAGCTGTGCGGAAGGTGCTCCTGGCAGGAAGTTGGCATGCAATCTCCCAGGCTGGGAGCAAATATCTAATTCAAAAAGAAGGGGGAAAAACATCCAAATGGATGAATTTGTTCAAGGTTTAGAGCTGGGAAAAACAGGATCCGATGCAGGGAGCTTGAAGTGATACCAGAGAATTCATGAATCTCTATGAACTCCATGATTGCAGAAAGGTCTATCTGAAGATGATGCTACCAAGAAGACTCTTCAACAACGGAAGATCTGACCTGTCAGAATCAAACTTTAAAAGCATTTGTTGTTTAAATAGAATGCTTATCTCTCCCCCACTTCCTCTATCTCTCTTTCCTAATTCCCTCTCTTCCTTCTTTCCATCTTTCCCTTCTAGAAGGGAAATGAGAAGAACAGAATTGTATAATACATTTTTCTTGCTTGCTTTCTTAAAATGCGTCATTAATACACATTTAAGACACAATACAAAAGTCAGTAAATTTAAGTACCTCTGAGACTACCTGAGTTGCAGTAAAGGCAGATGACTTGCATTGGAAAGACTTAATCATTTCTTGGGCTTGGAAGATACCCATCAACTTTATCCTTCAACAGGAATTAAAAACAAGACTCCACGCAAGTGGTAACAATTATTGGAACAGTTTAAAATGGAAGGCAGGCTTGGACACATGCAAAAATCACACATCAGCTTCCTGGGTAATTAAAACTACTAGCAGTGATAGTGTCCCTGACTCAGGCCACCCAGCAAGACAGCACCCACTTCCATTCAGCAGGGCTGTTCACCTGCTCACAGTGCCCAAGGCAGGTAAGAAGACAGCATCTCCTCTGTTGTTCCCATTCACATTTAAGGGGAGCAGCCAAAGACCATTTTCTCTAAACCACAGAATTTGCTTAGGAACTGGCTTATACATATCGCTAAATACACTGATCCGGTCAGGGAGATGAACCAATGGGCCTCGGAATTTCAGGATTCTTATAACAATGTAAGCCAACACGTATTATATGTTTGTGTGTGCACGAGGATTTGAAAACTTACCATTTTCTATGGAATTTTCTAAGAAGGTCACGTAATACCATCTGATTTTAACCTTGGAATTCCTCTGAAAGACAGCTGATGTAAACATCAACAGAATAAACGGGCAAACTGAAGGCAGTAGCAGTTAATGAGACTACCCCTTGCTCCATCGCTATCATACTGTGACCTTTAGTACGATGCCTACTGGGAAACACCATGATTGTGGAAGAGATGGAAAATGAGATCACGTCGACTACAGCACCGACTTCATCAAGAACAGAACAGACAGACAAAAGAACAAGAGTCTCCAGGTCAACCAGGCTTGTTGATGAGCTTGATAAAGATGGGTTAAGGAAGGACAAATAGATGGTGGTCAGGTATCTGACCCAGATACTAAAGAGAACTTAATGCCGTGAGATGTGAAGGAAGACGCTGCTCAAAGCGATAAAAATTTTGATTCCCACTTTGGAGGGTGTGCTTGCTACTGTTATGCCAACTTGACACAAAACGGAGTCATTTGAGGAAAGGCAACTTTAATTGAGAAGATCCTCTCACTAAGTTGGCCCGTGGGCAAGCTTGTAGGGCATTTTCTTCATTAATAATTGATGGTAAGGTCCAAATCACATCAGGCAGTACCACACCCAAGCTGGCGATCCTTGGTTCTATACAAAAGCAGACTGAGCAAGCCATGTGGAGCAAGTGTGTAAGCAGCACGCTTCCATGCTCTGCATCAGCTCCTGCCTCTAGGCTCCTCCTGCCTTGAGTTCCCTGGATGATGATACATGGTAACCTCTTTCTTGACCAAGTTGCTTTCGGTCATGGTGTTTTAGCACAGCATTAGAAACAGATGGAGTGGCTATAAAGAATCTTTTGAGCATATTTAAGCTAATGTTCAGCTGAGTAAAGAATATTTGAGTCTGAAATCTCGGAGTTGAGATCTGGGAGCGGAAAGTACCAGTTTCCTTCAATCTGACCTGGAAATTACCCTATAAAAGAAAGGAGTGAACTCGCAGAAATGCTGGTCGCCATCCAAACACCAGTGTGGACGGTGCCTTGTAGGTAGGAGAGCACTTCATGCCAACTTCTTGGATTTCTCCCACTAAGAGGATCTCTCTGCTCTGTGCGATGTCATAGCAGCCCCCCAGCTTCCGAGTTTGCTTCCTCCTCTGCCAAACCTGGTTGAGTGTCACCATATTAAAGCTTAAAAGCTGAAGGTACTCAAGAGCAAACTTGTTGGTTACAAGCTTTGCTTCTCCGTTTCTCCTCTCTTCCATACAGCATCTAAGGGTCTCATCCCCTTAGAGCTGGCTGATGGAAGCTAGGCCTATCTCTGCTGCCCTACAGTGCTGTCACAGTTCTCATCATCCTGCCCCAGGTTCAGAGAGAACGGTGATTCCTCCACCAAGCAGAAAGGAAGAGTGCCATTTCCGGGCCCTCTATGCTCTGTCTCACACACCCCCATTTACATTCCTTCTCAGTTTCTTTCCACTCTGCCAGTTTTGCTTGCATGTCTGGCACAAGGGGTGGCTCCCGGGGCTTTTTTGCAGCCCTCTTCCTTTTTTTTTTTTTCACCCAGAAGGAAGGTGGACCACTCTGCCTCCAATTTGCCACAGAATGCCAACTGGCAGGTGGCTGGGGTGTCGGGAGGGTGATGATACTGAGGGGCCCTCCTAGCAGGCAGGGGGGAATCAGGGCACCAGATTGGCACCCACAGATGTAACTTCAAAGTGTCAACAACAGCCAGAATCCTGACTGCCGAGTCCTCCTGTCATTCCTCGCAGTCTTGGAATCTTCTCCGAGTGGCTTGAATACTAACGGAAGGGGAAGGGAAATTTCTCAGAAGCCACACGCAGTTGCAGTTCGGGAATAAGAGAGCTGAAATAGTATCTCATCCTCTCCTAGGTTTATTAACATACAGATTCATGCGCAAAGCCGTCTTAATCTCCTCAAAGATGGGGGAGCGCGTGAATGGGAGGCATATGCCAGGCACGATGCTCTTCTGATTATCTCCCAGCTCTTGCGTTCCTGCTGCTGAGATTTGGGGGACCATGTCCTTATTGCTTGTGAAGCTTACTACAGCCGCCCGCCCCACCAGAGAGAAGACTTTTTCTTGTTACTCTTGTGTATGGAATTTTCCCAGTAGAATTCGTGGACATCGGATACCATTAGTTTCTATGTTTCTTTCCAGCTTTCTCCCTCTCTGTCTCCCCCCCCCCACCCCACCCCAGACATCTGTCCCATTAGAAAGCACTTTGGCCTTTTCCCTCAGTTCATCTCCTTTTCTTAATCCTCATCCTTAAAATCTGATATATATGTATACACACACACACACACACACACACACACACACACACATATATATATATATATAATGTATATACATTATATCAATATAGAGATAGATAGATAAATAGAGAGAGAGAGAGAGAGAGAGAGAGAGAGAGAGAGAGAGAGAGATTGTATATATATTTGTACAATGAGAAGCTCATATCCATGTTCTGGGTGTGTCTTTGCCTTTTAATAAAATTTCAAGTTTGCCACATAAAGATGTGTATTTTATGTTAATTCAAATCCTGATGTGCTGGCTAGATTTTTGTCAAGCATCCCAGGATAATTAGCAGTAAGGGAGTGCAACTGGGGACAGTTGGAAGCTACTTGCATTACTTAATGCACCATTAGCAACTGAGTAAGTCCTCATTTCAGGGGCTGTCTACCCAGGACCTCTCTATGTCCACCCATCCATGTATTAACAGATGAGATTGCAGAAGCACTAACTGTTATTGATGAAGAATTATAGTCACTAGAGAGGTGCAAATATAAATTGTAGTTTGGGTCATGCATGAGAAGGTTGATCTTGGGGAAGATTCAAAAAGGTGAAGTTAAAGTGATAGTTTATATTCCTCTCAGGAAATCTGACAAAAAATCCAAGAAGCGAGCCCATCAAGAGAATTCCCTGTCAGATTAATCTCACTTCCTTTGGTAATATTATTAAAGCAGCTTCTCAGAGGATTTGCTAGACTGAGTCAATCTAGAGGTCAGAGTCACAAGGATGAGCTTACAGGAGCAGCTTGTTAGATTATACATGTGTATATGGAAACTGCCTTTCTTCCTTTCTCTTTTTTTCTTTTTCTATTTCTTTCACTCTTTCTTTTTAACCAACTTAATCATCCCTGTAAGACATTCCCTGTTGACAGGACAACTCAACACAGGGAAGCTAATATGCTATCAGGATCATGACCAGACAAGTTTCTTCTTCTAGGATTTAAACAAGGAAAGAAGGACATCAGGTAGAAAAGATGGTGGCAGGAGAGAAAGAAAAGAGGGAAGGAGGCAAGAAAGAAGGAAAGAAGATAGGAAAAGAAAGTGAGGAAAAGGAAAGAAATAGAAGTGAAAAAAAGTAAAATCAAGACAGATGGTAGTAGGCCCTGGAACAGGACGCCTACACTGGGATTATGCCAGGATTGGTCCAAACCAAAGTTAAAGAGAACAGAAAGTAAGACTTCCATTCAAGCAGCTGACAACAGTAAGAATAGACAAGATCTGTGAGGTGTATAAAAGTTAATTTAAAAAAAAATTGCCAATGATATGAATCCAAAAACAAGTTAATGAATGATTCTGTAATGACAAAATCAGGGATTGGTATGGTAAGTGCTTATATTGCATCAGAACGATGGCAATGGTCTGAAACTGAGTCCGAGCATGCGCAATGCCTCTTTTTTTTTTTTTAAGTTTTTTTTTGAGATAGGGTTTCTCTGTGTGGCCCGGGCTGTCCTGGAACTCACTCTGTAGACCAGGCTGGCCTTGAACTCAGAAATCCGCCTGCCTCTGCCTCCCAAGTGCTGGGATTAAAGGCATGCACCACCACCGCCCGGTCGCGCAATGCCTCTTGAGAGCATCCTGATTATAGCTGAACTGCTGACCATGGTAGTGTGTTCACAAGTCAGCAGGAAGGGGATGGCTCTTGTAGCCACATAGCGCTTCAGTGGGCTCCCAGAGATACATGCAAGGAAGAGCCTAGTCCTAGTGAGATATTCACCAGAGTCCTCAAGGGATATCGCATCTGGGTCTGGGCGAACCTTTAAATAGCAAAGCACAAGCTGCAGTGTATGGAGAGAGCAAAAGAAGTAGTAAGTGTTTCAGATACGTTCAAATGAAATAGACTCTGCAGACTTAACAGCAGTTATTTCACTGATGGGAAATAAAGGTAGTCTTCAAACCTTTGAAACGTTATCATGAGTATGAACCATACTCAGTAAGTCTCTTCCAGAGAAGAAAAGGTAAGATTTTAAATAATAGTATTTCTGCTCTTTCTATCAATGAAAACATAAATGAAGCAATTCACCTTCAGTGGTTCAACATCTTGGTACACACTATGCTGTCCTGAGATAGCGGGCAGACTGCCATTATGGAACGGTCTGGTAGGGAGCCCAACGCTAAACACAAAGTCATCACCGGATGTGTAAGGAATGAAGGTAAGGAGAACTGGAAGATGCTCTCTGGATTCTCTAAGATTTTAAGATCTGAATCATTTTTATATCTATTTTATTGCAATTTCATTTTATTTATGAGCTTGGAGAACAAAATAAAATCATTAAAATGTAGAGAGGAAACGGGAGATAAGGGTAAATTGTTGTGAAGAAATTGAGATATTAAAGCAGGGGTTTCCCTAAAAAGACATTTTAAGTAGTGAATTAAACTAAAACAGGCCATGCAAGTTAATATCATACTAAATATTTACTTTGAGTGTAAAAGCTAAACGACTTCAGGATATATTGGACAAAACTAAGACCTGCCTTAATCTACCCTCTTTGATGTTTTATTATTTGGACAAAAACTGATTTAAAATATTTTATACTATTTGTAAAGAAAGCATTCACTGAGTCCATAAAATTCACTTAGAGGCAAGAGATTTGGAAGGGAATGTTTAATCTACTTCATAGAATGAGCGTGTTTAAAGACTTAGGTAAATGCCATTGAAGTCTGCTCAAAAGATCCCTATAATTTGAAATAAATTTCTGAAGTTCAGGCTTCTCAAGAATCAAAATTAGGATTTAGGTAATGATCACTTTCCTGTGCAAAGATACTTTGCTGAATATTTAAAATAAGCATGAGAGTGTGCAGGTTACAGAGATGTCTGAAGAAAGAGCTGGCTCAAAAATAAGAGGAACACGGGCTGTGTCCTAACTTAAGGCCCCCCAGACTAGAATAAAACAGGTGATGCACAGAATCAGAGCACTGTGCCTTACAAGGTAGGGCATTCAGAAGCAGCCTGGCAGGGTAGGAAAGAAGCAGCAGACTAGGCTACAGCAGAGGCACAGAGGGTTGGGAATGTGTCCTGAAGCAATGAACAGTGTATAAACATGTAAACCGTGGATAAAAACATCTGGAAACGGTTAGTGAAGAAAAGGTGGCATTTCTCAGTGTCCCTTACACTCCGATTCTTCCAAGCATGCCACTGGATAGGAATGTGGGGTGTAAGGTTCCAATCCCACTGGCATTTTTATTATTGCATGGCTTGGCCATCTGAACCAGGATTTAGGCTCTAGTTGCCTCTCTCTTTGGCAAAGACATACGAATATTCACTAGCTCCCAAATTCCCCATGACCAGACTGTTTCCACCCCAGAGGTAGAATTGTTGGATCATTAGTGCCACATTAGTTTCTGGTCATCCCTATGAGCTCCACCAAGTTTGATATATAGCATCCCAAAAGCACCTAGAGCACATGCTGTTTCAGTTCTTCCCATGAGACTTAGGTCTTAATTTTCTTTGAAGGAAGTTGTGAGTGCCACCAGCTCTGGAGTTTCTGTACCTAAACAGGGTCAACGAAATGTGAGTTTGAAAATATTCAGCCCCTAAACTGTCAGGGACAGCTTTGGATCTTGCACCCATAAGATATAGTCTATGTCTTTTGGATAAAATATTGGTAAATGTTTTGATATAGATCCTGCATCCTTTCTTCACAAACATTGAAGATTTCTATTAGTGAACTCTCGGTTCCTAATTCTATATCGTATCCTCTTTATTACCAAGTCAGAACAATTGATCAATTCTTGTTTCCCTTCTTGAATGTTACCTGCCCACTATGGGGAGAAATAACCATCCAGGATCAAGAACCCAGTGGGCCCAAAACCTACAGAAGAGACTGAGCCCTGACTTCATTATTACTTGGTACTCACCCAAGCTTTCCAGCCTTGATTAAACAACGCCAATCAAGATCTTCAAGTGTGGTACAGCATTTAGCTCTCTGCCAACCTTCTCATCATTCTGAAGATGTTGCCATTTTCCTGTGTTTCCCTTGAGAGCCACCTAGGGAGTTTCCCACATGGAAGGATGGGTTACTTAGCACGGTGAGTGTTAGGACAAGATGGTAAGGCTTGAGCACAGACCACCTGTCATCCCTCATTAGTTACATATTCCACACCAGGGACTTGTAATATTAAAGGGCCCTGATATTATTTATATCAGATAACAGAATCCCAATTAAATGCTACATGGAATATTGAAATACCATTATTCTTTTTTTATACGGAAGCATAAATAATGGAAACGAGGCAGGCTTATTAACAGAATTAACTTGTTTCCATCCCATCTTTAGGTTTGTCCTGTAGCTGAAGTCTTGCAGGGCTTATCTGAACTCATAGCTCACTGTCGGCCTCTGCTCTGCTGAAACTCATTCTGAGAAAACAGCTAGAGTTATGGAGAATTTGACTGGCCTCTGAACAAAAGACACCGTGGGAAGATAAAGTAATCAGTCACGAAGCTTAAAGAGCAAAAGCCAAGCTCTTACTGGTCCCAGGGTGGGATGATAACCCAAGAGGGGGCTCTTCTTCTCTGAGGAGATGGGGAAGAGCCAATGAGGGGAAAGATTTGTAAGGGTGGGGCTGGGAAGAGAGGAGGCTGTGATGGAGATGTAAAGTGAATTTTAATGATGATGATGATGATGATGATGATGATGATGATGATGATGGTGGTGGTGGTGGTGGTGGTGGTGGTGGTGGTGGTGGTGGTGGTGATGGTGGTGGTGGTGGTGGTGGTGATAAGAAGCTGAGCTCTCAGCTGCTGCTTCTCCCAGTGTGCCTGCTGCTTCCTGCAATGCTGCCACCATGATGCATTCTTTCCCCTCTAAAACCACAATACCAAGATAAAACCTTCCTTCTTCAATTCGCTTTGGTCCCGGTGCTTTATCACTACAATAGAAAAGTGGCTAAGAAGCATACCTCATCCTGAGACCATGAGGATTTAATGAATTAATGCTTCTAGAACAACTTGGAACAATGCTTGCCACCTGGTAGGTTGTACTGTTGGGATATAACCCCTAAAGCAGAAGACTCCCAACATTTGACATTTGATGGACGCAAGGCATTGCTCTGCCAAATTATCTGAGACAAACAGCTTAGAAGAAGAACAGTTTTATTTTTGTTCAAAGTTTCAGCCCATGACCACTTAATGTCATGGCAGTACAACACACATGTGTGTAAGTTCATGGCAGAAAATTAAGCTAATCATCTCGTGGCAGTCAGAAAGCAAACACAGAGAAAGAGAAAAAGAGCAAGGCAGGCCAGCACACTTGCAAGGTCACACCTGTCTTGGCTCACAGCTCAAGCTGGATTATATAAGGACTGCTGTTGGAGAGATAAAAGCTTACACAGAACATTCCTCAGAAACGTGTGAAATGGGTTTCTGGCTGCCATAAAGGGCTTCTTCCCTTGGTATGTACCAGTGGTTGCACATTAAAGCCTACAAAAACTTCCAGACTCCTTTGGTCTCATTCACATGTGCCTGTTATGAATAGCAAATCTCCTCTCATTACTTCTGGCCCTCCTCACCTCCTCATTTCCTCACTATGCTAGCTCCAGACTATTCCAGGTCACAGGCTTCCCTCCCCTCAGCTCCTTACACCCTGCTAGAGTTCTCCATGTCCTACTTATCTAGCCCTGGCCATGGCCAGTCTGCTTCTTTTTTTCAGTGCTCTGGACTTGTCCGGATGCCTCTGGCTGTTTTCTCTCTCTCTCTTACTTACAATAAAAAACTGTTCCCTACCTATGGAGTGGCCATTTTGGTGGTTATTTTTTTTACTGTGCCCTTGCTCACCTCTCTTGCCAAAACCTAGGAGAGGACCATGGGCCACCTTTCCAAAGGACCTGATCTCTCTCATCTGAACCAACTTGTTAATTTGTCCCTCCTAAAGTATGGATCATTTGTGTCTGCTGGCATCTGCAGACATGTTTGACTTGGAATTTTAGAGCCCTCTTCTCCATCTGCTTTAACTATTGGTCTCTCCTTGTCTACTCAGTAAATGTCTCACTTGCAACTGCCAGGTTTTTTTTCTCTCTCAACTCCTAGAACCTACTGCAACATTACCCCCTGAAGCCCCTTCCGAGTGCCCATCACATAGCAATGGACACCTCTCTATTGTGATTCAGATCCCCCTAGGGACATTCTCAGATTGAAACTCTGCTGCATGGGACATTCTCCTTATCATCTCCCTCCAGGTCTCCATTCCTACACTATTGGAATTCTCACCTGGCAAAATTCCGATTTGTGACCCCTTTACCTGAGACTCTCAGATCTTACTGTTTCTGGCTCCCTCTCCACCACCAAATATATCTCATGGAGATCTCTCTGTCTCTGTCTCTGTCTCTGTCTCTCTGTCTCTGTCTCTCTGTCTCTGTCTCTCTGTCTCTGTCTCTGTCTGTCTCTCTCTCTTTTTCTCTCTCTCTCTCTCTCTCTCTCTCTCTCTCTCTCTCTCTCTCTCCTGTTGGAGCCTGAACTAACCATGGACTCTTTTAGACTCATCAACTCCTCACGCTTGCCTTCCTTAATCTTTTCCTTTCTTGGACTCAGAGGTTTCATAGACTGTCTTAGGGCAAACAGCTTGTCCTCAGTACAAACTAGATAATAAGTTTTAATGGAAAACAATGGCATTCTCAAATTCTTATCATTTATAACAACTTTTGCAACCACATAAGAAAATGATCTAGAAAATACCTTATCTCTAGGCTTTCTCTATATTACACTCTCAGAAAGTTCTTATCTATCTCTAAGCCATCTTTGCTCTTTGCTCCCACCCGTCCCCTGCTCACTTGATTCAGTCTTACAGAGATTCAAATACCTTTTGGGTATGACACATGCTGTTCTAGTCTATTGAAAAACCTGGCTCTGGAGTTTAGGTATGGCCTGTTCACTATAGACTCAAGTCTCTATAAGTTTCCTCTAAAGTAACTGTGGTGGTAATAAGAGTGGCCACCATAGGTTCATGTCATGTTGTTGAGTGCTTAGTCATCAGGTAGTAGAACTCTTTGGAAGGATTAGATGGATTAGATGATAGGGACTTATTGGAGGAAGTGCATAACTAGGAGTGGGCTTTGAGGTTTCAAAAGCCAATGCAAGACCCAGAGTTTCTCTCATTCTGATGGCTGCAGATCAATATGTAGAATTCTCAGCTACAACTCTGACTCCATGTCTGCCTGCAAGCCACTATGCTCTCTGCCGTAATGATAATGGACTAAACTCTGAAACTATTGTCAAGCCCCCCAATTAAATGTTTTCTTTTATAAGAGTTGCTTTGGTCATGATGTCTCCTCGCCAAAGCAATAAAATGGTGACTAAGACAGTCTAGCCACCTGACTCTGTGACAGGAAGAAGGAGAGCAAAACTGAACAGTCCAAGAAAAACACTGTGTGCTTAAAAACAGCTAAGAGGTAAACTTGCCAACAGAGATTACGATGGCTTATCTCATACTGATTTTCCTGGTTTTGTTTGCTATCTTTGAAAATGGCTAAATGTAATCACAGATGTTTAACTCTCTAAATATCCTCCCACCCCACTTATAACTCTGAAGTTTTTGCTGAAGTGTAAACTTTGTTTTATCTCCAGATTTGTAAGACTGTCTTGTAAAGTTTCTGTATCTAGGACTTCCTTATGAGTTTATTCATTAGGTATGGTTAAGATTATATAAAATCTGTAAAAAAAAAAAAAATAACGTTAGTTGAAAATGTATAACAAAAGTTTTCATAGCTAAAAGTTTATGCATAGGTAATCTTAATTTGATGTACCATACTATATGTATAACTAGGATTCAATTCTTATTTATGAACAATAGAATATACTAACAACAAATGTTTGGTTAAGGTTTATGAATACCTAAGGTTAAAAAGGTCCACTCGGACTAACAAAAAACTGACTTAGAGATGTATGTGTGAGCATTTATGTCTTTGCTAACTGGACTTCTAAGATATTTTATAAGGAACAGCATATGTTGGGTGATTACAGTTAATGAATTCCTAAGGTCTATTCAGGCTATCAGAAACTCACTTGAGGCGGTGTCTCTAGCTGCTTTGTCTTTGCTGACTTTCTTAAGCTTTAGGTGTTTGAATAAATTGAGTCATATTTTTAAAAACTGATATTTTGTAAAGGGTGCTATTTAAAAAAAAAAAAACAGGAAAATAAGGTTTCAGTCTCTCTGTGGCCTGCATTCATGGTTTAAAGTTTTATTTTGATGGTACAAGATCTTCAGTCCAAATTCTTTAGGGCTCAAACTGTGACAGATAAAACTGCAAAATTCTAATCTTATAAAAGCTACTAACTTGTAAATTGTTGAAAGATAGTTGAGTAATGGTAACTTGGTGGTCAGTCACTGTAGGGATAAACAAATTCTTTAATGTGTTCAAAACTATGTCTGTAGTCATGCTAAGTACAAATGTACTTTACTTGTAGGGAAAAGCTTTAGCCCCCTGTCAATGTTGCCAGTGTTAATCCTGAAGCACATAACTCGAAACAAAGAAAGTTTGTTTCATGTAAAACAATGATCAAACTCAGGTACTAGATGATAGCCCTCAACCCCCTCAGAGAAATCTAATGAGTACAGCATTTAAAGTACTTGAAGAAAATTACTTCCCTGATGGGCAGAAATACCAGCTTCTTGGCCCTACAGCCATCTGCAAGAAGATGGACACCAATAGACTCTCCTTGGAGCTTGTTTTGAATGTGTTGACAGTGACCACAAGGAACAAACTGTCCCCACACCTCTCCACCGACAGGACCCTGCTCAAACTGTAGACACTGTTGAGTTGATTGTTCCACTTGGCTCCACCACTGTAGGCCAGTCCCGCAAGGTTTTCCTCCACAGGAACAATTTTCAGGTCTTCTGGGACTACTGGCTAAAGACTAACACTTCTCTGTCTGGTGGCCAATGATTGATGATTCTCTATGTAGCAGCCAAAGACTAACAATCTCTTTCTGCCCCGCCAAAAAGCCACTGAGATCACAGTGGAAGAGTCCAGATGACTAGGCTGTATACATGGGCAAAATCTATATACTCGTTTCTTTACTTTGCCTTTGCTTACAACACTGGCCCATTTCCTCCAGGTAAGTCCCATCTTCTGATGTTTTTATCACCTCCCAATAGTACCACACCAGTCAAGGATGAAGTGTTCTGACACATGAACTTTTGAGATATTTATAATACAAACTATAATAGTATACAAAGCCAGGTTTATATAAGAAAAATTTTGTTGACCTTAAAATGTGTATTTTAAATAACTACAATAGGTGGAGTACTTTTGCATGTTGAGTTATTTACCCATAAAATTCATATATATATATACATATATGCACACATATATGTATATATATATATGAATATTACATATGTACATATATATATGAATACACACACACACACTTACACAACCAAATCTACCAAATTCCATGTAGAATTCCTAATATTTGTTACCTCAGTCTATGCCTTTATTTAAGGCACTGCAGACATAAATCATTAAGATGATGTCATATTGGAGTTAAATGAGCCCTACTGTAAGATGACATAGATACCACATGCAACATGATGCAAGGTGGAGATGAAAGCATAGATCAGAGGAATGTGCCTACAATCCCAGAAACATTGACGATTACCAGAAAGACATCAGGATCATCCAAGATCTAAGAGAGTCCTGCAGGAATTCCTTGCTCAAAGGAATAAGGCTTGTGGATATAGATCCTGCCCTCCAGACTAGGAGAGCATACATTTCTGTTGTATAAACCAGTCACTGGTATGATACTGGCCTGCAGCAGCAACACTGGTAAACAGATTCAAGTTTGGATCCAGATGCCAGTTGTTGCTAATCCAGCTGAGAAAGAGATGCTCATAACACCCTTGACAAGTGTTAGTGGAGAAAGAAGTTGTATACCACACAGTTTCTGAGCTCAAGGACAGATAGACCAATGAAACAAAAAATGCGTGCATGCATGCACGCTCTCTCTCACACACATGTATACACACACACACACACACACACACACACACACACACTTAGAGAAAGAGAAAGAGAGAGAGAGAGAGAGAGAGAGAGAGAGAGAGAGAGAGAGAGAGAGAGAGAGAGATCAATGTAGATTTTACTAATTAAGTCAGGGAAGAGTCCATCTTAAATGAACTCTTAAACTCTGAAGGCAACCCTGGGTGGAATATAGTCCCGTAAAATTCTGTGAAGCCGGGAATCATGGATCTTGCCTATCTTCCTTCATCCTGTCTCTAACTCTGGCTACCTTTTCCTCAGCATAAGCTTCCTGCTTAGGGATACTCCATAGCCACTGCCATATGAGTGTGAAATTCCTCCTCTTTTGTTACTACAACTTTCTTTGCAGAAGAAATGCAGTGGCAATTCCATTAACATTACAAATGGTGTCAGGAAACCCAAGCAGAGCCATTGCTTTCTCAGATGGGTGAGAATTTGGTACTCTGGGGTGACTTTTTTTTTTTTTTAATCTCATTGTTCAGGAGCATGCTGCTGAGATATGCAGAGTGAGAAAAGACAGAAGAGAGGAAAGAAAACTCAAATACATATTAATACTTTATACTATGATATGTTATATATTATATATAATATGTACTATATCAGGGAGGTGCTGTTGTCACAAGGAAACCAATAATAAATATTCTTGCACTAAAATGATGAGTCTCACTTCAGTAAGCAAGACATTATACACCATACTGGTATAATAAAGCACACATCTCCTCATTCCCACTAATACAATGTATTCAGTGCTCATATGATTACACTTTTACAGCCTGTTAGCAAAAACACATACAATTGCAAAGTGCTGCTAATGCAATGTGACAGAATAGTGTTATTACAAGGAGAAGTTGTCAACGCCAAGCAATTGATTTTCCTTCATCCCCTCTCTGCTTCTGCCCATCCTCCCAGGCTCTTCTGGAGATGTTTATTATGTGCTGTGGGTACAGCCATTTCTCTGAATCAATTCTAGTGTCACGTAGGGGAAGGAATACAGAGATGCGAAAAGCAGTTCACTCTACTCTAGACATTTTAATGGGAAAAAGGTTTTCCTTTGGGAATATCTTCCTTCCAAAATCTTCATGAAAGCTTCAGGTTTGAGAGTGTGCTTCCCCCAGTAAAAAGATCTTGGGCTTGTGTTCCCTGGTACCATGACCATGTGTTTTCCTCTTTTCTTTCTTTCTTTCTTTCTTTCTTTCTTCCTTCCTTCCTTCCTTCCTTCCTTCCTTCCTTCCCTTCTTCTTGTTCTTCTTGTTCTTGGTTTTGTTCTTGTACTTGTTCTTCTTTTTCTTCTTCTTGTTCCTCTCTCTCTCTCTCTCTCTCTCTCTCTCTCTCTCTCTCTCCCTCTGTGTGTGTGTGTGTGTGTGTGTGTGTTATGTACACCTGTGTGAGTATCTGGCATATATATATATATATATGCTGTGTGTACACGTGTGTCTGTGTGTGTGAGAGTGCATGTGTACGACCTATGTGTGGAGTGGAGTGTGTACAGGGTGCCTACAAGAGGCCTGAGAGCAGAACAGGCATTCTCTATGCCTTTCTATCTTATTCCCTGGAGACAGAGTCTCTTGCTGCCCCTGGAGTCCATGTTTTTCAACGAGGCTAGCAACCAACAGACCCCAGCAACCTTGCTTGCAGTCTTCACCCCAGCTCAGCACTGGGGTTACAAAGATAAATGGACAATGCCCGTCTTAGTCTACGTTTTCTGGGATTTCAAGTCTGTTCCTAGTGCACAGCAAGTCCTCCTAATGACAAAGTAATCCCTCTAGCCCCTGCTTCTGCTTAGACAATGTAATTTGATGTTACTTTAAAGTATTGGGACTCTAACGTATCTGTCGATTTCCCTCTATCCCTTTTGAGAAGCAATAAATGGAAGAAATAAGGCAATAAAAGAAGAAAATCAAAAAGAAAAGTTGTTTGGTGATTGTACGATCATTGTCTGACAAATTTGTACCTTTGTGTCGAGGTGACAAAAGACTTAGGAAACAAAGAAAGGAAAGTTGTAGAGAACCAAAGTTATTCTGGGAACAAAGAAAGGAAGGCTGTAAAGAACCGAACTTAATTCTGGGGCCTGCACCAACAACCTCACTTACGTCCATAGAGGAGTCCAAATGGGATGGAATGGGAGGGTCCATGATTTGCTGAAGAATGATACCCAGACTCAAATAGTATGTAAATGCAAAGAGTGTTTTATTCCATGGAAGTCTAGCATATTGGGACCTCCCATTACCAGAATAGAGACAACAACCAAGTGAGCTTGTAGGCACATTAGGGAATTCTGGGGTAGGTGACCTCTATGTTAATCTGTTGGGTCCTTCACTAAGGACATTCCCTTACTGGGGTGTAAACTGGGCTGAAAACTTGCTGGGGAGTTCTGAAAATTGTTAGTGAGGAATTAGCTGAGGAAGTCTGGAAACTGCTGCTGACCCATGGTCCTTACCTCAGGTCAAGTGGCAGGGCAGCTTCTGAGGCCTGGTCTTGCCTGAAATTGCCCAGTTCATGGAAACAGAGATTTAGGCCTAGTCTCCTTGACTGCCTATTTGAAGACTGTCAGGGAATCAGCTTAGCCTTCTCAGGAACAAGAAGAGTCTCAAAGCCCAATGTTTGTTTTCTCATTATACTACAGGTGAGAAAATATAGGCCATAAGAGTCAGGGAGTGTGTCTAAGTTCTTACTACTACTTAGAGCTCCATCTAAAGGTCTTGTTTTTGCTATATAATACTGTACCATGCCTTCCAGTGAATATGCATGAGTGAATAACTTTAATTTTTCTGTTCTCTACTTTGATAGAAGAGCTCCTGTGTTATGGGAAGAATAGTGAAAGTCACAAATCCCTCCATGATCTTCTGAAAGTCATTACCAAAAGAAACCTTAAAATATCTCCACTTATCTCGAGATGCTGCACCTTCAAAGAGCACAAAAAGAACCATCCTTCCTCTATGCTATTTAAATACACGATGCTTATGTTTCTTTCCCTACTCCACTTGTTAAATGCATGTACCCTTTGTTGCTAGTTAAAAAAATCAATGCTGACTCTCTGTGTGTTCTACTCAGCAGGATCTTATAAAATGTTCTTTAAAAAACTACATGAACCAGAGTTACCTTAAGATCCTCAAACATTGCTGACCACAGTTTTGCCACAAAAATAAAGTGTCAGTGAGGTGCCTGTTAGACAAAATGGGACAGTAATAAACCACAGGTTTAATATAATATATACCACTTAAGATTCTCCAGTGTGTGGATGGAAAGAGTAGGTCTGGGTTGTATTCATTTGACTTTGCTTTTGGTTTATGACACCATAGAGTAAGCATGCATAGGAGGGACATGTTTAATTTAGGTAAACAAATTATCTGCATTGGGTAGGAACTTGGAGGTATATAATCTCTACTGGAGTCTTTTCCCCATCTGTATCTCCCTCCCCTTTCCTGCTCTTGTGTTATCATTAAGTAATAAAACAAAGTAAAGATTTAAAGTTTCTCTGATTTGTCTGATGAAACAACTGGTGTGATGCTCCCAGAAGTCCCACTAGACATCCAGCTTATTCCATATCTCGGTTCTGCAACAGACAATGGGATGTGAATGTGACAGTTTTCTTGTCCCACATTCCAGGGACCATTGTTGTCAATTTATAACACTGAACATTTATCTGGGACAAGCACGGCACGGAGTACTGTGAAAAAAAGAAAGATGAAGAATGAGGCAGAGCCCAGAACGCCAAGAAACTTTTTACATAGACAGAAGGGGAAAGTTGCAAAGAGCAGAGTCACCATCAAATAGTTGCTGATCCAGGATGAAGGAAAAACTGAATTCCTACTCAGGGTGTTGTGTTTTATGAAAAGATAAGGAAAAGAAGGAAGATGTTTGGTGGACGTGTTATGTGGGGGGAGGGGTATCTCTGCAGGCCCATGCTGAGGCATCCCTTCCCCTTGAAGGACCAGCCACATGACCTTATAGTATAGAATAAAGTTTATTCAGGGCATGGAGAGGGTAGCAGAGGGAGTAGAGACAGAGAGAGTGAAGGAGTAGAGGCTGGCCATGAGCACATGGAGAAAGAAGGGGAAGGGGAATAGGGAGAGAGAAGGAGTAGGAGCAAGAGGACAGGGCAAGACCAGAAAGGCAAGAGGGAGAGGAGGGGGCAAGCAGCCCCTTTTATAGTGAGTGAGACACCCTTAGCTATTGCCAGGTAATGGTGGGGTGGAGCCTAGACTAAATGCCAACACAGGGTATTAGTCAAAGTAGGTTGGTCCCCAATGGCAGCCATACCCATCATAAGTAGTACAATGGTTAGCAGTTTCACCATCATTATTTGGTTCCTTTTTAACATGAGTGCTGTTTGCTCTCTAGTCGGAAAGACAACCTGCTTTACCGTGTGATAAGTGAGTTGACTCCTGTATGTGCATTAGCTAAATGTCACATTAACTTTACTTTTTTTTTCCTATTTCTTCCATAATGGTGGAATTAAATAGCTCTACTTCCAAGTGTTGGCACCAATAAAAATAAATAATCCACATACATTGTTTACCGATCTTCTGAAACTATTACTACCAAAGGAAACATTAAAATAGCCCAGTATGCAAAGTTCATCTTAGCATGCTGCACACTGGACCACCCCAAATTTTGGCACCCCTTGATGCCCAGAAAGTGCCTACAAGAGCCAGACACAACACAGACAGCTTCTTGGAAAGAGAACTAAAGATTTCTTCAGAAGGAACTATCTCTGCTGATATCACTCAGGGAAATCTGGACTTAGTATATGAAGTTTACCCCTCCTCCACACCCCTGTAAACATTTCTGAAGAAAACTTGGTACAAAAAAAATATGATTAACTTGTATGAAAAGTTCTGGGTGGGGATTGGGTTTTTATGAATGTTTAACTCACTGTGCTTCAGTGCATGTAACTGAAAAGTTATGAGTCATTTTGGTTTGTTAATAAAACATCATGTACATATGGGTGAGCCTGGGGGACCAAAACAGCACAGAGAATTCAAATAAAAGGATTGAGTCTTGGCAACATATGCTTCGCCCCCTCCTTCTTCTTTCCCCATTTTCATTCTTCTTCCCAAGTTCTTCAGATTCTTCTGACCTTTCTGTCATTCTCCATGTCTGCTTCCTACTCTTTCTTCTCTTTGCTTCGAATTTCATTCCCCCAAATACTTCCCTTTGTATCTCACTCAGATTCCCTTTCTCTCTCTCTCTCTCTCTCTCTCTCTCTCTCTCTCTCTCTCTCTCTCTCTCTCTCTCTCTCTGCCCTGTTTGTGGTTTGTGTATGCTCAACCCAAGGAATGGCATTATTAGAGGGTATGGCCCTGCTGGACTAGGTGTGTCACTGTGGGTGTAGGCTATAAGGCCCTCATCTTGGCTGCCTGGAAGTCAGTATTCTGCTAGAAGCTTTCAGGTGAAGATGTAGAACTCTCAACTCCTCCTGCACTATGCCTGCCTGAACGCTGCCATGTTCTCACCTTGATGATAATGGACTGAACCTTTGAACCTGTAAGCCAGCCCCAATTAAATGTTGTCCTTAGAAGAGTTGCCTTGGTCATGCTGTCTGTTCATAGCAGTAAAACCCTAAGACTCTCTCTATCTCTGTCTCTCTGCCTTTGTCTCTCTCTCTCTGTCTCTCTCTCTCCCCTTTCATCTTTGCTCTCCCCTCTCTCTTCCTGCCCCTCTTTTCTCCATTCCTCTTTCCTCCCTTCCTGCTCCCCTTTCTGTCTCCCTCCCTCCCTGCTACCCTCCCTTCTTCCTCCTCCTCCCTCCCTCATTTCCTCCATCTCTCACACCACATAGAACTATCTCCTCTGACTCTTGTCTGTGACTCTCTGACTTCCATCTTCATCTTTTCCAAACATGAGCCCCAGATGGAGCTACACTGTGACTTGCACTGTCCTCTCAGAGAGGATGTCCTAATACAAACAAAATACAGCATCTACTGCCCAGCGACAGCCTCCTGAGCGACATAGGATTAGCACACTTCACCAAATGTGTTGGAGTGAGAAGAGATTGACCCCCTCGAATTGCTGCAAGTACCAGAGCAGATGAATAAAGGCAATTAAGCCAGTTGCATTCAGTAGTCTTCAAAACACACCCACAAACCTTCTCTGTACCCCCACCCCTCCATCAGCGTGTCTTCACACTTTCACTAGTGCCAGCTGGTCTGTACACCCTAGAAGCATCACACTCTCCAGTCCCTGAAATTAAGACTCTAAATACTGGGCAGATCTACTCTGGGCATCAGCTAGTCTTTCTGCAGATTTCCACACTGGAGTCTCTTCTCCTGGGAAACCTTCATAGCTTGCATGTCTGCCCGAGGAGGAAAATACTGCAGCAGCCAGATGTGTGAGAGGGATGGAGGAATTGTGCCCGAGAAAAGGGATCAAGGGCAATGTTACTCTCCAATTTGGGGGATTGGGGAGCGCACTGAGGAAGTATGTGTTCCACAGATGCAGAACCACAGAGCTGCTTCTTATGTTTGATTGTGTGGCACCCTTTGACAGAAAGGACAAATGATGTGAGGTTAAGCAGTTGATATTTGTAATCTATCCTGGGAGTTCATAGCAGTCTGAACTCCATCCAATCAGGAGCCAGGAAGTTAGAGAAACTAGAACTTCAGGTTCGGGGGAAATGCCTCTACAGGTAAAGGCACTAAACACAAAAGCCCGAAGTCCCCAGAACCCATGTAAGAATCTGGACACCGAGACATGCATCTATAATCTCAACATTCCTAGAGCAAAATGGTTAGCAGAGACCAGAGACTAAGCCAGAAGCTTGCAAGCCAATTAGCCTAAACTACAGAGAACAGCAACAGAAACAAGAGAGACCCTTCCTCCGCATGATCCGAGGAGTGAGCTCACTCACTAAAGTTGCCCCTAACCTCTACACGTGCACTCAACTCAATATAACTAATATTAATTACTTTTTAAAAAGAGAGGCTGGAATTCAGTTTATGTTTTGTCCTTTCAGTTCCTGTCTAAAAGAATCATGAGCTTGACTACCTGACTACTAAAGGTTAAACTTATTGTGTGTCACCTTCCACATTTTTCTTGGTACCTGAGCTCACTCTCTCTCCCTCTGCCTCTGTCTCTATCTCCCTTCTTCCCTCCCCCCCCCCCCCCCCCCCCCCCCCCCCCCCCCCCC
>JANHMN010000013.1:19731365-19747298 GCA_030674055.1 Rhabdomys pumilio
ACACACACACACACAGAGAGAGAGAGAGAGAGAGAGAGAGAGAGAGAGAGAGAGAGAGAGAGAGAGAGAATCTAAGATTCCCCATCTCATCCCTGTTGTTTGCCATGAATAGCTTCGGGTATATACCCCCATGAATCTAAGATTTCTTTGGAATTTGTACTTCTTTCCTTCGTGAAGATGGTTATTTGTGTGGTAATTTAATTTCCTCAGTGCTGGCCCTGTCTTTTAAGAGGTGTCCTAGTTCATCTTGACTGAAATTAATCCACAATGCTACTATGTTTTGACCTAAAAAGGCATTTGTTCAACACAGTGATAGAATAATGAAAGTCAACGCAGATGTTAGTGAGAGATATTTTAGGTATCATGGTTGGCAGGAAGCAGAACTTGACAGTAAGATGACTTTTCCCAACCCTGGAGAGTCTATGCCCTACCCTAGGAAGCTTCCATCTCGTTGGAATTGACTAAGCTACAGTACCTGTGATGTGTGACTCTGTCTGCCAGACTCTCAGAGCCCTGAATGTAACACGAGATATCTACTATACTGCAGAACTTTAGTTGAAGCAGCCTCACATAGCTGAGGGGTTAATTTTTTCTGTGATTCCAACGTTATATAGAAGCTGGTATTGCCTGCAAAGCAACCCAAGGGCCTGGATGCTATAAACAGCATGTCTGGATTCCAAGGGGCTTTTTATTTCTGTACACTTTAACATTTCAGTCTAAAGGCCTCTTGGAGACTTTGAGAAAAAAAAGGCGAGGAAGCAAAGGTTAAAAAGCAGAACCAAATAAAGGCAAACTAGCAAGGAGAGATGTTTCCAAAGTTAACCACGTAGGACAAAAGAAGAAATTTTAGATGAATACTTATCTAATCTTAGTGTTTAGAATAATAAATTAATCAGTTATCTGTTTAACAAATGCTTATTGAGTACCCAGTTCAAGCCAAGCTTGGTGCAGAACCCCAAAGGCAGAGACGGTGCCCCTAGGATCACTGACATCGTCCTCCAGAGGATACGCAGACAGAAAGAAGTATGAAGAATATTACAGTCGGTGTGCACAAGGCATTCATGCATATATGAAGATAGAGCAGGGATGGCTTATTTAAGAAGATGCTGGTAGTGGAAAGGAGACCAGAGAAGATGAAAAGTTAACAAAGCACCCTGAATCTCTGGAAACTAAAGACTTCCAATGGGCTAATGTAACCCGGATGCAGGGCATACAGGATAAAGAAAAATGAGGGGACAAAACCAAAGATACAGAGAATCAAAGTCACCTAGATTATGTTAGATATTTTAGCTGAATCCCAAGAGTTGTGGGAAGCTATCAGAGACTTCTGAGTAAGCTATTGATTGATTAGTCTGCGAACTGTGTCATAATCAATGCAAAAGGAGAGGCTATATTTAAGAACTTTATTTTTACTGTTTATGTATCTTGTTATTGGTGTGTGTGCCTGTTTGTACATTTGGACACATACATACACACTGCATGTGCAAACATTTGCCTATGTAAACACACACACACACACACACACACACACACACTCACACACACGCATGCATGAGCTATGATGCCTGTGCTGGGGTCAGAAGACAACCCTGGAACTGACTCTCTTCTTCGCCTTTCATGTGAGTTCCAGGGATTAAACTGAGATCATCAAACATGTACAGCAGGTGCTTTTAGCCACTGAACGGTGTTGCTGGCCTGAGAGGTTACATTTCAAGAATAAGCCTGTTAATATACATGAGGGGATCATGGTTGTTAAATATATGTTGATACATGTCTAAAAGATATCAGCTTTTTTAAAAAAAAAAAGTATTAAAAGGCCCATTTGCTTAGCTGCAAACTCACACATTGCTATGGTTGGAAGGCAGGATAAGGGACAAGATTTAGGAGCATAAATGGCTTGTCTTTGACTTGAGAATGATGAAACAAATCAGTTTAAAGTATTTGCCACCCCTTAGGATAAAAGTCAGCAGCCAGAAATTGTTCTCTATCAAAGACCTAGTCAACCAGTCTTCCCGGAAATGGAACTGAAGGAGACCCAATGTATTCAAATCCAGGTCCTACTTATCCTGTTGTCGAATGGAGTGCAGCTTAGACAGACTCTTTGGGTGAACAGGCATTGGCTCTAGGAGAAAGGACTCAATCTAAAGCTTTCTAGTGCTTCTTGGCAAAGTTACAGTGAAGCATTTTCACTCATTTTTACCACCCTCCCCACATACACACACCCCACACACATACACATGCTGCTACTGTCTTGTAAACAGGGTCTGTTAACTTCATTTGTGATAGTTTGTTCTTTCTAATCTAAAAAAAAAAAAAAAAGTAGGGATCCAGGATCAGGACATGTTCAGCTCACCCCTGAGCTGCCACAGGAGCCACAGGAGCTGTGTGACAAACGTTTGATAGAGTCATTGTTAATGACTGTTTCCATTGTTTGTTTGATTTTATAACTCAACTAGTCTCCAAGGAGTAAACTTTCCAGTCCACCATATGTACTATACAGTTAATTATAACACACTCCCTCTCTTACCCATGGACCCTGAACATAAGGATGTTTCTAGCCTACATATGGTGAACAATCCTGTTCATGCATTCCACCCTCGATGCACTTCCTAGATCCCTCACACACTGGACATTAATGACTTCTTTGGGCCCCTTCTGGTTTCACCAGATGAACAAAAATGAAAATAAGCAGCTGTCATATTTTAACTCAAAAAAAAAGGAGGAAGAAATTCATCAAGCCTACTCCAATTTGGAGAAATGTTTGGCTTGGAGAGGAGAATTGGCTGTACCATGGATGGCAAAAAAGCTCCCTGATGAATGCACCATTTCCTGACATTTAATTTGCACAATTTGTCTCTTATTATCTGGCAACTCTCAGAAGATTTTGGAAGAAGGAAAAAACAAGTGAGAATTGCTATAAGAAGTTAGACCGAAGCGTGAATATGTGCGGAGCGTTGAGTCAAGTATCAAGTAGCTAACCAATCATATCCTGTCTCCCAGCCAACCAGCACCTGTTGACAGTCCACTCTACCCAGAGAATGGCCAGGAGAGGGAATCAGATGGAAGGTTAGCCTGCAGACAGCACACAGTGACAGAACAAAAGTCATTTGTGTTAGCTACCCAACACTTGAGACCCCGGAGAATTCAAGCGCATCTAAATTTAGACATAATATATCTAAGGATGGATTGTCAAACACCTAGACAAGGAACATTGCATTTTTTTTATCATAAAAAATAACTATTAAAATGTTTTAGCTGTACTTCTGCAATTCAAAATGACTGAAGCTGTGAACTTCAAATTTGGCAAGCCTGCCGTCCTCATTAAGGAAGGCAATGGGAGCCAATTTTGAAGAAAAATGGTTTCCTATTTTTGAGTGGGGAAGGTTTAAACAATTGAGTGTTGGACCTAAGATGAGGAGCACTTCCTGTCCCCTTTTAGCTCCTGTTCGGATAATGACCATCAAGCAGAGGCTAAAAGTAGACTTGCCTCTTTTTGACTTATAAATGGAAACACCTTTCCTGAGCCACACCCCCTTTGTTTGTTTCTTTCCCTTCACATTTCTAAATCAAATTCCATTTGTTATCGTGAATCTGAGATGTAAAATGAAAGCACTTCCAAAATCAGGAAAAGTCACCGAGTGGCTTTAGGCTGACCAGTTGAAGCCTAGAACAGAATATCCCCTCCTGTGGGATTCAGGGGTCTGTGAAGCAAGATGCAGGAAATGATGCAGAGAAGACTGTTACAGCTCAGAGACTTTGGAATCTCCTGATTTGAATGCAAAGCTTTCAGTCTTACCACTGTGCTAATATTGGTTTTAAATATACACATGTTTGTTTACTGGTGCACACACACAGACATACAAGACTCACATCTATAAAACACACCGGCATCTTGCTGAAACACAGCAGCTGTTTAACAGCCCAGTCCAACATTTTGGGAAAAAAAGAAAGAAAGAAAGAAAGAAAGAAAGAAAGAAAGAAAGAAAGAAAGAAAGAAAAGAGAAGTAAAAGGGACCTGAGTTAAGAAGTCTATGTCCACAGCTACAGTGAGAATGGAGAGCCTAATAAGAACACTGTCTTGAAAGCTCTCCAAGGTTCCCCGGGACAAAATCCTTTTGCCAAATTCACAGCATGGTTCCTGAAACTTGGAATTAATAATGAAAGTCCCTGACTTTATTCTTCGCTCTAATAATTGTATCCTAATAAATGATACTTGGAAGGGCAGCTCAAAATAGAATAAAAGTAGTCGAGAGTCGGCTAAACAGTCTCAAGATGTCTGCAACACACACAAAGATGAAGCTACCCAAAGGTTCTGCTCATGCAGTTGCGAACGTGTAGGGTGAGGCACAAACAGTTGGCTAGTGGTGAGTTCTCGGGAACCTATACTTGCCTTTGTTAGCAATCCATAGGAGGGCATCTCCTGTAGTTGTGCTCCAGGCTTCAGATGGCATAAGTGAATATAATCTTGGAAAAGATAAGAGAAGGATGCAGTCATCTAAACTTCACATCCACACATCATCAAGATGTGGCGGAGAAGGCACCTCAACATGCCCTTCTGGGTAATGTTTGCTACCGACTGAGGTTATAGAAGAGCTTTCTCGGTTTATTTGTTGATTTATTTGTTTATTTGTTTATAAGAAAATCACATGTTTTCTGTCACCTAAAACTACTCCAATCTCCAGATACAAAAGCAGGATTTTTTTTTAATTGCAAAATGAATATGTAGATTTGTACCACTGTTTTCTCTCATAGATTTTTCTTCTCCTTTGTCCATGTGTTTCTCTTTCTTTTCTGATTTTTTTTCCTCCTTTCTAATTTTACTTCATAACATGTGAGTTAAATCTAAGCATTTTCCTCCTGCAGTTTTTGCCTACCATGCCTACACGATGAATTCCAGTTTCTCCAGCCTTGCACACAAACCTTCTATTGATGATATTCATTCATTTATCTTCTTCATTAATTTAGTGTCTGTTAAGTACAAAGTACAGGGTGGGGAATAGAAAAATACGAAAAAGATATCCTATCTGCACCAAAAATTTAGAGCCTAACATGAAACACACATAATAAATATCAATTCACATAAGGGAACGAGGGCTAAGGTAGAGTAACAGAGAAGTCCTGGTTGATGGATAGACAATGCATTTACTAGAGGGGGCTGGAAAGATGGTTGAGAAGATCACTTCCTGCTCTTGTAAAGCATGGGAATTCAGTTCCCAGCAGCCATGTCAGGTCGCTCACAACTGCCTATAACTCTAGCTCCAGGAGATCTAATACCCTGTTCTGGTCACTGCCCAAACCTGCACTCCCATACCCATCTGTACATGCACGAATAGGCACGCCCACATACGTGTGCATGTGCATGCACGCATACAGACACACACACACACACACACACACACACACACACATCTTCAAAGACCAAAATGAAGTGATATCTTATATAAACTGACACTAGGAACTTGAGTGTGAATTTACCAAAGTATGTGTAAAAATGAAAGAAGCCACTGAAAGAAGTGAGAGCAATGAGAGCAGAGTCATTAAGTTGAAAAGAAGGGGAGGTGTGGTGGTTTGAATATGCTTGGCCCAGGGAGGGCCACTATTAGGAGGTGTGGCCTTGTTGAAGTAGGTGTGGCCCTTTTGGACGAAATGAGTCACTGTGGGGGTGAACTTTTATGAAGTACATAAGAGAAGTCTTGTTTGGCAGGCTGCTGAAAGATTCTAGTTAAGTGTCTGGAGGTGTCATTAACCTAGAAAGGTTAGTCAGTTTGTAATTTTTGGATAGTTATGCACGTAGAGTATGCAAACTATATACCATTCTGCCTTTCCCAGAGTTTGAGTAGTTTGACTAGTGTAGCTACTGGGAACTGTTTAGTCTTTCCATTTCCTGTGTTTTTAAATCCTCAGATAGTGAGCACCTTGAGGGACTTACTTTTCCAGGGAATGTATCCTATGCTCTTTTGAACTTCCTGAAGCACCAGACTGAACAGATAAGGAAAATGATCAGTTAAACAAATCTATGTGAATTCTTCCATCATATTACCCTTGTCTACCCAGGATGACTTTGCACTTGGTTTTGTTTGTTTGTTCATTTTGTTTTATTTCATGTTGTTTTTAAACAAGTCTTCTGGGCCAACTCTTGTGAAATTTTATATTCTGCCTTTGTGGGCTTTAAAGTATTCATGTATCTAAGCTCCCTTGTAACAACGTATCACATTTTGGTCAGTAGTGATCTGCATGCTACCATAGTCTGCCTCTCCTGAAACTTAGTTTCTATCATTGACGAAGTGTTTGGGTTTAAAATGAAACAAAACAAAACAAAAAACCTAGTTATTCACATAGCTAATTGGCTGTTTGAAGAGGAGTAAACCCCATTCTCACATCTCTTATGGGAAAGCTATATACTCAACAACTAACAGCTTATTCCATCCAAACGTAAGCCTCACTATGCTTTTGCTCCTGGTTTTGCATCTTAGATATCCTCAGGGTTCTTTTCAAACCCCTCAGGCCGTTTTAAAAGCAACAAGCAAGGCCTGGCCCCGTCCCCTCTCTAGTGGATCTGCCACTTTCATTTCCTGCACTGTACCCTGCTGTCACACACAGGCTGTCTCTTCGTGTATAAGATCTCAGTGCTAAACTGCTATTATATAAGACATTGTTAGGACTCTGGGGAGTTAAGGAAAGGGAAGAACACATTGTTTCTCTTTTCCATCATCTTCCTGTCTTGATAAAGGGCTCTCCATAATCCATACCCAGGCATATCATTTTATTTTTTTTAGCAGAAGTAACACTCTGGCCTGTTCCATGAGGAGTCAGGAAGCATTTCTTTCATCATTCTTGGACTTTCCTCGATTCCTTGATCTCTTTCACCTGGTCACTTTGGCCACGCTGCTGCCATCCGCCATTGTTGCCTTTGTTATCTTCATCCATCCTTTGATCTATCGGCCAATTCCTTTTCTGCCACTCTCGTTCTATCTCTAAGAATTTTGGGTTTGCTCTAGGAATATCTTTCTTTAAGCCTTTACTTCTTTCTCTTTCGAGATTTCAATTGCCAGATGTCTAATTGTCTCCTGTTTGCTACTTATGGGAATTTAGTGTGCGCCCTGCGACTTCTGGCTCTCTCCTGATTTGGCAAGGTATATAAGTAAGTATTTGGCTTCCAAGTTTATTCTTCTCCTGCCAGCTACCATCCTACAAAACTGGGCTTTACAGTGTCATGGTCTCCCCCATTCACCCCACTGACTATGGCTTTGTCTTTTCTCCCATCTTAGTGACAGCCTTATGCAAACATACAAATTAAACTTACTTTACACACATTTCTGGGACACACATGTGAACAAGGACAGTGGTCCCAGCTTACAACACTGACCTATTGTAGATACCTACCTGAGGATGGCTGACAGCCTGCCAGAGTGCTCTCACAGCTGGGAGCCTGACAAGCACCACAGCTGCTCAGGGAATTGATCCAATCAGAGCTTGTTTAGAGGCAAAGAGACATCAAGTGAAGCTCTCCTTCCCTATCAGGTTACAGATTGCTTTCCCATAAGCCACTAGATATCTAAACACTCATCAGAAACTTAAGGGAAATACTCACCCAGATGCTTTCTTGTCTAAATGACTTGCCTATCATTAGCCTGATGGCTTTAGGCTTGGAGTGAGGGCTTTGTCCAGATGTGACGGGCAACAGGCCCCAGAACATTCTTCTGTTTAAGTGGTGGCCTGAAATCTGCCATCAAAAGGCGCAAGGCAAGCATCTCTCAAGCTCTGTAGAGGATATTAGCATATTGCTCAAATGCCCTCTTGGGCAGATTTCTGTGTGTGTATGCATTCCATTAGCATGCTAAGGATACGCTTTCTCACAGAGTGAGGAAGGGCTGACACGTTTAGTGGGAATGGGCAGATTCTGTTAAATCAGAATGTGCCACAAGTAGCTCAGCGTGTTAGCCACATTCACAATCACAGGCCCTAAGAAAGCAGGAGGAACCCAAAGGAATCCAGCTTGGGGGCCACCAAGCATTTTAATGAAAACAGCAAGCTTCTGTCTGCCGCCAGGTGGAGACTTGCATTCAGGGGCAGGGACCGTACAACTGCTCTGGAGGTGTGAGGGAAGGAGGAAAGAGCTAGACAAGTAACAGCTCCATCCAAGGGGAAGGACAGTGGGAAGAAATGCCACCTGCCGAAAGAACCTTAACAATCACTTCGGATGTTTCAAAAATGTCTAGTAAGTCAACATTCTACTGACATGTATAAATGAAAATGTTTTGACCAACAAATTCCTTCACATTTCAATTTAAGGGTGATAAAGGGAACTCAATGTGCAATTTTTCCTTTGTACTTTTTTTTTTTTTTTTTTTTTTTTTGCAAAAGAAGGAGAAAACAAACACAGGTGCTTTAAATTTAAATTTTTCAAGGTGCAAACTAAATTATGAGTTGCCCAGGAGTAAGCAGCAGCGTTTCTTTGTTTGAGCATGGAATAAAAGACACATAATTAGGAAATTGGGAGTCTATTAATTTTCCAAATTTACTCATGCAAGAACCACTGAGCTATGGTGATATTTGCTTACCTCGTCATTATGCAAAAATATATTAGCTAATTATTTTGACTAATGCAATTAAGATATGCATATTTAGCATAAACCATACAATAGAAATGTTACAGTCAGCAATTGCTGGGTTGTGCTCATGGGGTAGCAGAGAGGCAAAAGTCCCCTCTCAGTCTCCAATGGTAAGCCACAAGTCTGCTACAACTCTGCCTGTGCTGTTATTATTAGTTCGGTTGCAGTAATTAATTTACTTTACAGCATGACTAGGTGGCACAGCTAGCAGCGGTATTCATTTTTGTTATGAGACACCTGAAGATGTCAGCTTTTGAGCAGCAGTGTCTGCACCTTTAATTGCCTTAATCAGTGGAAATGCAGTATCTCTTTCAGGGATCCAATTAAGAATGCTATTGTTATTTTTTTTTCCTCTTCCCCCTAACCCTTTCTAATAAATGCAGGCGCTTGCAAAAGCTAAGGTGACGGGAGTAGCCAAGAACGGAGTCCTCTATTCTTGACCAGCAAGACCCCTGAGCCTTGAGCTCTTGTAGGGGAGGTTAATGTTGACACTGAATTTTAGTGGGTTCCATGTTTCCAAAGATTTTAGCCATTCCATTCCATGTGTGCCTGTTAGCAAGTTGGTCCACCCAACTCTCTCTGTAAATCAGAGTCTGTGTCTTAACTGCATTTACAGTGTTGTATGAAATTCCTGGGGAGATGTGAAAAAATATTTTGATAACCCCTCAACCCCATCCCATAAGACACCAACAGCTGAAACAAAGAGGTCATTCCACGGTAGTGTAGCTTGGTAAACCCCTGATTTTAAGGGGGTTAAGCATGGACAACTTGTTAGGGGCTACATCACCAAGAAAAGTCTTCATCACCAAAGAAAAGTCTCTCAGAGATTGTCACTGCTAGTAGATCCTTTGGAAAATGTGAGGCCTCATGAGCTCCCCCTCCTCCGTTACCCTCTAATATGGTAAACCATTAATGGGTCCAAAGTTTGTAGTTTGAGGGTGTAGTAAGAGTGTAAACTCTTGCTAAGAGTTTAGGAGCATAATGACCATGTCATGCCTGGACTGAGCTCCACAATACTCAGATAACTAGCAAGTCTATTAAGGTTTAAGAAAGGCTGCTACTGCTACGTTAGTGTGAGCAGACTGTGAGTCCAGAAAGAACTCAAGGGCAAACACAGCAGGTCTGTTAGCTACTGCATGTGCCTTTGTCTCTGGGACCATGTTGACCCAGGACAGTTTCCTACCAGAGTTTTTTGATTTCGAGAGTGGTTAAGATTGTCCCTTGTGTTTGGCTGAGAATGCTAGAGGGATGAAGCAAAGTTTCCAGGACAAAAGAAGAGTTGGAAGAAAAGTCCAAAAGGTCACTGTCCTGCCCCACAGTGCAGCCCCACCACGCAGCACTGCCTCAGAGTTCGTCCTCCATGATCTTCTCTAAGAACACCAGTGTTCGTATCTAGCACAAGGATGTCAGCCAAATGGTCCTAGCAGTGCTTCCCTGCCCCTTCTGCACTAGTGACTCCCTCTCCACCACCTCCACCTGTCCGTCTGCGTTCCCTGGCTTCTCTCTGGCTCTTTATCCATTTGCCCTTGCAGGAAAAAGAATTATCTAGGTCATGTCACACTCTTTGTGATACTCAATTTTTAACCTTTTTTTTTTTAATTTTTTTTGAATGCTCCCAGAAGTTATCCCAAGGAACTCAAACCTGCAATCACCTACCTATCACAGCAGTTGATCCTTCTAGAAAACACCAGGGAGAACTTGGGTTCCCACTCTTGGCCACAGGCTATCTCTGCAATTTCTCCTCACATACCTTCCGATTGAATTTCTCCTCTCAGTCCAACGACTGAATTTTTGTGTGTACAAAGTCAAGCTAAGCTAATAACCATTTTTATCACCTTATGAATTGCTTAGAGATAAGTAGGGCAGGATTGACTAAAAGAAAATAATTATTCTAATTTACAGCATAGAAACTATCATGGGAGCTCCTGTGTGGTCTCCACCCAGTCTACCAAAAAACGCATATTGAATTACTAACTCTCAATACCTGAGCTGTGCTCTTATTTGATGATAGAGTCTTTGGAGAGAGGAGGGGTTAAGTTAAGATGAAGTTATTAGGGTAGGCCCTAATCCAACATGACTCGTCCTTAAAAGGAATAGAACTAACATGAGATAGAGGAGGTCTAGAGGGCCTGTGAAAACATAGGAAGGAGAAAAGGCCATCTACACATACAAGCTCAGGGATAAGAGAGATAACCCACTCAGCAAAGTGATTACCATTCAAGCACGAGGACCTAAAATAGGATCCTCAGATCCATATAAAAGATCCAGGTAGGTGATGTACACCTCTATTTCCATCTCGAAGAATCCCAGCTGATGAGACCTAGATGAAAGGCCCTATTTCAAAATATAAGGTAGAGAGAGAGTGAATAAAACATTCATTATTATCCTCTGGCCTCCATTCAGGCTACACACAAGAACACATAGAAACACAAAGACACACACAAACACATACATACACACACACACACACACACACACACACACAAGAGACCTGGAACACATTCTTGCTCAGAAGGAAGCCACCAGCTAGTGCCTCGACCATGAACTTCTGGCTGTTAGAAGCAAGACAATAATGTTAGGTTGTTTCAGCAATCCAGTGATGTATTGCTTTGCTGTGGCAGACCTAGAAATTCACAGAAGTGCTTAAAAAGCAGATATATTTGTTTGTGTGTTTATATCCTCATGGTGTCAGTTATAATAATAGGAATTATGAAATTGGTATTCAATAAACAGAAAGGATAGATAGATAAATGACTGGATGAGATGAAGTAACGGATGCTACAGAGAACCATTCCTAGGACATTAAGAGTCCAGGGCTTTTTATCCATCTCATAACTCCTCTGTTTCTGTTCCTCCACTCTGAGGTGAAGAATTTCTGAACAAATCTCCTGGCAAAGGACTATGGAAGCCTTGGTGCCAACTCTCCAGTCATGAGGTGCTCTTGCAGGTCCCCCAAAATCTCCTCAGCATCTCAAGAAGTGTGAGTCAGTGGAGTGGCAGACAGATTTATTTTCATATATTAGTGGTGTATTTGATAGCGTGTACAGCAAATGTATGTGATAACATAACATATACTTTACATTTATAAATTTGGACAGCTGTCATGGCATTTGAAAGAGAACTAAAAACTACTGCTAAATCCACTTCTGAATGCCATGCCAAATGGCTAAACTTGTCAACCTTCCCACACAACAGTATTCTACATTTGCTTGACTGTTTGGGAGTTTAGAAAAGGAATTTACCAGGTGATGGCCTGGCAGCTGGTCAATGGTAAATAACACTCTATCAAATAAGATGTGAGGCTACAGTGAATCAGGCCCAACTCTACCCAGCATGTCTTAAATCATAGCCAACTTTGGGCAAAGTATCTAGCAAGGCACCAGGATCAGGAGGACTCAGTGAGCCTGGGGTGGACATAAAAATGAGAAAGTGATGCTGAGTTCAGGAACTGTCATTTCAAACATTGCCCTCTTGAGCTGAGATTGACATCACGCTGTATGCTGTAATGAGAGGCAGTGGTCCTTTGGCTCCTGTCAATCTGTGCCTGAGGGATGCAGACCTGTAAGAAAACCTAAAAAGACAGATGATACCACAAAAATCTCCCTTATTTTCACCTGTCATTTTTTTATTTTTGCTCTCTACTCTCATATATGTACATAATGAAATATGATCATATTCACTCCACACTCACGTTCCCTTCTCCAACTCCCCTCTCTCATACTCATTATATAAAACCAAAGGAAGTGAGGTCAGGAGCCTGTGATAGACCTATGGGTAACCATTTTGCAACTTCCTGCTACTCCATACTCAATTATACTCAGGCCAAAGCAGAAACCACATTGATTTCTCAATATCCATTTCTCCTAAAGAACTGGATTTGAGGTTCCAATGTATATGTAACCATCTTTCGAACTAAAGTTATACATTCAATATGTTCTTTAAAGTATTGTCTAGAACTCCATGCTTGGAGAAATATATATTGACATTAAAAACACAATGCATTATGGAGTTCTACTCATTATCTATCTTTATTGGCAACTGAAACACATGCCTTCCTGATTTTATTTAGTTTGTACCAAAGTATTCAAATCAGTTTGCCTTTTCTGAGAAAAGGAATAAGAGAAGGCAAAGGAAACTGTCCAGAAATGGAAATTCTCCTTGAACCCAAGTGTCAGTGGTACTGTTGTAAGTTGTCCTTTGAAATGGAGCTAATTCTTAAACTGAATGCATATCAGAAACATTAGCTATCTGCTGTCAGGCCTTTATGTGCCACATGCTGAGTTAATTAACACAAAGACACTTGATACTGGAACCCTCCAGAGGAGAAAACAGAAAGTGGTCTGGGTGTGAGAGCAGAAAGAACCCTCCAGGGTGTTGGAAAACACAGGGGTCTGTTCAGTTTGTATTCCTTTCTGTTCTTGTGATATAGGATTAATGGGGCTGTCAAGTCCATTTCTGTTCCAGTGTCTTTTGTAATTCCCAAGAAGACAACTATGAATGATAAAGCTCTACCACCTTCCAAAAATTAAACACCACCAACCTACCCTTTTTCATGGTTAAAGACAATGGACAGTCAGAAATACAACTTGCCTTCCAAAACAGAAGCTCTGTCCTTGGGGTCCACCACAAAAACAAAAACTGCAGACTCTATTCAAAATGTTATTCTTTCCAATCTATTTATAGGGAGATGAATTTTTATGATCAAAGAAAAACATGCCCAAAGTTTCAAATGCTATACTGTGGTATACACACAGATGTACACGTGTCTCTTCTCTAGGGGTTGGTTCACACACAAAAATCACTCTACCCTTCATTTGTCCCTATGATGCAGTAGGCAGTGTCTGTCTGGGAGACTCAGACATAAAAGTCATGAGACTGTGAGGGACATTGTGAACCTCGAGGAAAAGCAAGTGAGAATCCCTGCCAGAGTGTTTTATGATATGAAAGCCAAGAAATATGAACTGGCATTTGGGACCAAGACAAAAAAGAGCAGAAACAAATCCTGTGAAAACGGAAGAAAAAAAAAAGACTTTTAGATATAACGGTCATATGTGACCGAGTGTCCAAATTCTTATGTTGAGAGGCCAGTGTAGGAAGCAGAGTATGGACAGGAAGTAATCTTACCTGGTAGGCAGTTCCAGCTCTGGAGGAAGACAAGTAACTCTTGTTGAGTGTGACACCCCTGGAAATCCCTCAGACTCTCAGAGTTATAGTTTTCTTGGGTCCATGTTAAGGAATGATGACATCTGCATGGTGTAGTCCTGTGGGAATAAGGGAAACTCTCTAGAGCAGGGTCTTCAAAAACATTGACTCAGGAATCAGTAAGTTGCTTCCTTTCCTAATCATCACATGCCTCAGTTACTTGTAAATTTCTCTGACAAAATACCATGACCGATGCAACTTATGGAAGAAAGGGCTTATTGGGACTTGAGATTCACATGAGCCCATCAATGTCATGCTGGGAAGCATGGGAGCAGGCAGGCAGGCATGGCGCTGGAGCAGTAGCTGAGAGCTTACATCCTGATCCACAAACACAAGGCAGAGGGTTGGGGAGAGTGAGCTACGTGAGAATGGTGTGGGCTTTTGAAATCCCAAAGTTTCTCCACATAAAGCTTCTCCAACAAGGTCACATCTCCCAATCCTTCCCAAACAGTTCCACCAACTGACGATCAAACATTCAAATACATGAGCATATGGGGACCATTCTCATTCAAACCACCACACCATATAACCTTGGTTAACTTGCCCATGCCTCTCTTCCCCATGTATAAAATGATAATAAGGAATCAGGAATATGGAGCAGTAGGTAAAGTGCTCACTGCATAAGCATGAACATCTGAGATTGGCCCCTAGTATCCACATAAAGCTTGTTTTGGTAACATGAATTTATAATCTCAGAACTGTGGAGCTAGGTGAATGAATTCCTGGGGCTCTGGTGGCCTGTATGCTTAAGCTAACTTTCAAGCCCATGAGTCCCAGAGGACAAAACTTAGCTTAAAACACATCCAAAGGAACATCACCTGAGGCTGTCCTCTGGCCTACACATGTACCCACACACATGTACACACAAAGGTAGGTCCATGCATGCATACCAGCATACCTATACACAAAGACAGTTACATAATATTACTTGTTCAATGGTTGTTTGCAGGGGTTAACTAAGGCAATATATGTAAAATACTCCAAACAGTAGGCAGCATATAGTAGCCATTTTATATGTATTACCTATTATGAACTAGAGTCTTAACGTAGTACCTGGGACAAAGTAGATAGCGTCATAACCATGATGTTGCTGATGCTGATGGTGATGTGTGGAATCTTGTGCAAGCAGAACTGAGGCAAAACATTAGGAAAGAAACGGGCACTCCAAGAAGATAGGAAGGGGGGATGTCAGACCACTACTGACAACCAAGGTTCATCCCCCACCCAGAGGGTGAACACAAGCAATCTCCCCAGATCAGAAGACAGGACAGAAGGAATCTCTACATTCACATCTATCTTGCTTGACCTTGCTTCTGTATGGCTATCGACTGAGAAGCACACCTAAGCCCATCACTGAGCATTCATGGAGAATCACCTTAAAACCTCCTGACACCTGCTCTGCCTCACATCCCAGTGCTGTCTCCGCTGAGCAGCTCACCCCACAGCACCCCCATCACTGCTGCCACCATCCTCTTGGCTAATTTTGCATTAGCCATGTGGACTGTCGGATGGTTTCTGCTGTATTTTGTTGCCCTTTCAAATATTTCTTAAATAGAAGACTATACCATCTGGTGGACAATCTGCCTGTGTGCTATCTCACCTATCCCAGTGTGGATTCTACTCCTATTAGGGAAGGGATGCAGCAGAGAAGAGAAGCTGCCTGCTAGAATGCTGCCTCTGGCCACCTGCAGCCCACTGTCACTGGCCTGCTCCCTTTCTCCCCGTGGTCTGGTTCTGCCTGCACAGCACTCGGTTTCTGTGCTGAGTAGGGCTTTCTCCCACTCACTCTATAGCCAGGCTATTACTCATGGGTCTTCAGGGAACAGATGTTTCCATAGGTAGACCTTTCTGACCTGTGCTGACACTTTACATACCTAAGCATCAAATGAGGATGCAGCCACCTTTCTAATGTGTGTGTGAGAGAGAGAGAGAGTGGCTGAGGCTCACTCAGTCAAATTCCATACTTAGAATCTGTAGTTTGTCAGTCAGGAAGAAATTTGTTCAGATATGCCTAGGCTATCTATGGTTCCTGGAGAAGGAAAGCATACATAGGTATGTCAGGAAGAAAATAGATAGATAGATAGATAGATAGATAGATAGATAGATAGATAGATAGATA
>JANHMN010000013.1:19749731-19772852 GCA_030674055.1 Rhabdomys pumilio
GATAGATAGATAGATGATAGATGAAGATAGATAGATAGATAGATGATAGATGAAGATAGATAGATAGAGAGATAGATAGATAGATAGATAGATGATAGATGAAGATAGATAGATAGATAGATGATAGATGAAGATAGAGAGATAGATAGATAGATGATAGATGAAGATAGATAGATAGATAGATGATAGATGAAGATAGAGAGATAGATAGATGATAGATGAAGATAGATGATAGATAGATAGATAGATAGATAGATAGATAGATAGATAGATGATAGATAGATGATAGATGAAGATAGATAGATAGATAGATAGATAGATAGATAGATAGATAGATATTTTGGAAGGCATAATCTCTTCAAGGGACAAGTCGGAGATTACAAAAGTTTTGATTTCATAACATATTTGAAAATCTACATTTTTCTCTACATTATGACTTCATGATACAAGATAATTAAGTATTGAAACTAATAAAAGATTTCTTTTAGGTCAAGTAAGACCTTGATAGACAAAGGGTTAACTCAGGAACCTAGGCAAAGATGAACTTCAACCCACTCTCTTTGAAATAAGCTATCTGCTTTTGAATTCTTGCCTTTCAACATAATTAGTTAGAAATTTAAATGAAGACACCCCTGATGAAAAAACCAAAAACCAAAACCAACAATACCAAAAGATTATTTTCAATCTGGTTAAGAAAAATGGTTAAACAAAAACAACAACAACAAAAAAAAAACAACAACAAACGAAAACCCACTTTCTTCAGATTTAAAAAATGATTTTGGTCCCATGAATTTAATGTTCAGACAAGCCATCATTCATTGGTGACAATAACAGAAAGGAATTCCCAACTAAACAAGTGAAGAGCCATAATTAATTGTATTGTGTTAAACAAAACTCAAACCTCCACCTCCATCCTGCTAACCTTCTTATGACAACACAAAAACTCTCTCCCTAACCATATTCTTACAAATGCTCTGATAGCATGAAGAGCATGAAGCACATTTAATTTAAAAAGAGAGATAAATAAAAGAAAAAAGAAAATGTCTTAGTACTTACTTCTATTTAAATATGTAATCAGAATTTTTTTTACCACCCTCAATAACCAAAACTAAAATGTATAAACAGGAAAAAATTATATATTAAGGTTGTTATGTAATGCGGCAACAGTCAGTCATTCCTAACTCACACTTTCAATTTTTTAAAATAGTTATTTATTTTTCTTTTAAATTGCATTGGTGTTTTATCTGCATGTATGTGTGAGGGTGTCAGATCTTGGAGTTATAGACAGTTGTGAGCTGCTATGTGGGCACTGGGATTTGAACCTCGGTCCTCTGGAAGAGCAGTTAGTGCCCTTAACTTCTGAGCCATCTCTCCAGCCTTACACTTTTATTCGTGTGGCTGCTTTTGCCCGCCTGTGTGTATGTGTACCACATGCATGCACAACTAGAGTTGTGAGCTGCCGTTGGAGTACTGGGGACCCCTACAGTAGCAACAAGTATACTTGACTTCTGAGCAGTCTCTCCAGATCACCACTTTCAACTGGTGTGTGTGTGTGTGTGTGTGTTCCACTAAGACATTCCAGAATTCCCTTTGAGTGCCTTTTAAATAAACTAGCTTTAAAGTTATAATTTCATACACTCGAAAGGTACAAAAATAAATCTGAGCTACCTATAGATACCTTTTGCTGCCCGACATACTTAGGTACCAGGCACGGTTTGTTTGGGAAGAGGAATATAGCATTGCTTAATTAAAAAATAGTTAGCTCATTTCCGAGCGGGCAGAGTGGGCAACAGTGTGGCTGTGACTTTCTTGGTGCTGCGCTTGGTGGATCCTTTCCGTTCACCCACCTAGAGTGTGTCTGTTTTGTGTGTCACAGAATAAAAGTACACTGGTGTGCTACACTCACATTGGATAATTGTCATCATCACTGAGCATATAGGCCAGCTGCTCATGATAAAGTAACAGTGGCAGTGGTCGGGGATTTACCTCAATGGTAGAGCCCTTGCCTAGCAAACACAAGGCCTTGGGTTCAATCCACTGCTCCAGGAAAAAAAAAGGGAGTAGGGTTGGCGGGGGGCTCAATTCTTCAAACCCCACAGACTATTATTGAAAAGTAACACCACCAGCCATGAGCGCAGAGAGCCAAGAAGCCTACCGGAAGGTACTAAAGATTTATCTAATTATGCATCTTGCTTTTGGCCAGCTTGATTCCATTTCCTTGCCTTTGAACTAATTCCCAAACTGGGGGAGATGACTCTGAGGGTAAAAAGTGCTTGCTGCACAGGTGTCAAGACCTGAATTCAGATCCCTAGACAACATACAAAAGCCAGATACTTAGTACTAGTCTGTAATTTCCGAGTGATTATGGGAAGATGGAAGGGGGTGGCAGAGGAATCTCTAGAAGCTTCCAACCTGCTAGCTTAGTATAAGCATCAGAGAAACAAAGAAGCTCTGACTCAAACAAGAAAGAACAGACACCTGGGGTTGTCCTCTGACCTCTCCATGTGTGTCTACAATCACATATACACCGATGGGCAGGAGTGCACACAATGTATACACACGTTTTTGTTTCGTCTTGTTTTGTTTTAAAGAACCATTTTTCCTCTGGAGAGCATACCCAATTTCTATGCCTTTATGCCTTTTAAACTGATGAATAACTCTGACAATTGCTGTTGCATTTTTAAACACATACGGAAAAGCAGAGCCAAAAGGCACTGGGACTACAGCTCGATTATAATATTTTAAAGAACTCATATTCCAACTGGGACTTCAAGGGGTGGAGGGAGTCTGTGAAAAATCAAGAACTGAGAGGAAAATGCCATTGGTCAGGAAGTTGAGAGTGAGTATCCAAAGTGATGTAGTCAGGACCCCAAGAGAGAGACGCTCTTCCTATGGCTTATGGTTATACGTGAAGCCTCTAGCCCTCTTACGCCTCCTGATTATTTGATCCTTGTCCACATTTGCTTAGCATAAGATAATTTCTCTAACCATCTTTTCTCTTTCACAACACCCTGAAAAAAAAAAGAAAGAAAGAAAAGGAAGGGGGGAGTGTGCTTTATTTTACAGCTAATTTGCTGTGAGCACATAGCCCAGCTGCTCTCGATGAAGTGAAAGAGGAAACAGGAACAGAGGGAACCTTCTAATGAAGGAGGGTGGGAGATGGAGAAGGGGGTGGAGGAAAGGCTAGGTGCTGGCTGTATGATTAAAGACAAGCAAGAAACAGTAGAAAGCAGATATGTTCTTCTGAGCCGAGGAACAAAGAGCAGATAAAGATCAACAAAGAACAAATAATCTATTCAGCAAGGTGTTTTAACTGGGCAGAAGAAATCACCCTCCCTCCCACCACGCAGTTAAGGCTTCAGATTTTGTACTTCAGTGTGTGTGTTATCATTGGTCCCCAGACAAGAGATCATTCTAAAAACAGATGTTAAAAAATACATGTAATCTTGTAAGAATGAGGTGGATTTAATTAGACAGAAAAAAATAATGAATTAATATGGGAAAATATCTTCAGCTTCAGAGGCAGCAGACTATCTACTTCATTCTTACAAAGGATTTCTCTTTAAAACTAGGAATGCTCGTGCTCTTTAATAAATGCTATTTTTTAACTGACCCTGCCCCCTTAAAAAGACCCCCCCAGCTCTTTCCCCTGAAGACCACATCAGAATGGGGTACACTTTACTTTGGTGCTTTCTCAAATTTCAATAATTCACATGGAAATGAAGAAAGTTCTAAACTTCAGCCTTTCTCTTGAACAGTGCAACTTGCTATGGGGTTGGGGGGCAGGCGTGGAGGAAGACAGCTAATGGGCAAGAAGAAAAATAAATTGCTTTTAATATTGGGCTTTATATAAATACACTGAATCAGACTGTATGAAAGTTGTGTCACAATAATGAACGTGAGCTTCATTCTCTCATCCTTCAGTGAGAGCAGGTTGCAAAGCTTCTGGGAGCCCTTGGAAGAACTGGCCAGTCATCCTGTTGGGCTCCTGGAGTAAGCAGAGGCAGCATTTCCTCCTGCCCAGCTGGGAACTTTTCAGGCTGGACTAAGAATTCTCCGTCAAAGGATTCCTTCAGCACCAAGGGAGCTCCTGTCCCACCTCACATCCTGGAGCAGTTCTTCAGCCTGCTGATCTTCAGAGAAAAAAATGGTTTTAGTTGCTATTTAATAGCAATGATTGGGAATTGCAATTTCCTGAATTTGAGTCCCACTTAGTAACATGGAATAAGTCCTTGATCCTCAGATTTGGTGACTAGAATCGTAGGACACTGTGGTGAATAGACATAACACCACCACCACCATGCTTATGGGTGTTTTGCTTGCCTATATGCCTGTGCACATTCCCAAGTATGTAGATACAGGTGGAGGCTCAAAGTTTACCACAGGAATTTTTCTCAGTATCTCCCTGCCTTATTCATTAACCCAAAGTCTCTCAGTTGAACCCAGTTCTCTTGAAAACACCTAGTCTGGTGTTTCAGAAATCCAAGCCAGACCCAGTGGGGTGCTCTCACTCTCTTCTCTCTCTCTCTCTCTCTCTCTCTCTCTCTCTCTCTCTCTCTCTCTCTGTCTCTCTGTCTCTCTCTCTCTCCCTCCCCTCTCTCTCTCTCTTTCCCTCCCCCCTCTCTCTTATGCCTATGGATCTGGATGTAAAACTGCCAGCAACTTCTTCAGCACCATGTCTGCTTGCATGCTACCTTATTCCCTGCCATGCTGACAATGAACTAAACCTCTGAAACTGTTCCTGCCCTTAAGATGATGGCAATCACAACACAGATGCTTGCTGGCCAAGTGGCCCACCTTCAGTAGGAGTCACTGTGATGTGTAAGTCAGTGTGTGCTAGAGAAATGGGAGAGAAATCGAAGCAGTCGATTTGAGCACCATGAAAGCAGACAGAACTGGGAGTGTCCGGGTGGGAGGGATGGCCTGATGTGAGTAGCCTGTCCTGCCACTGAGGCTGTGGTGAAGTCCCAGCCCACACTGCCACTGAGGGTCATGTCTGAGTCTGTGGTCATGCAGGAGCAGGTGTGAGTGACAATGCCTATGGCTCATATTATCACTAAAGACCTTGCAGTCGTCCCTGATCTGGGCTGCTTTTGGTGTCTAAGGGTCGTGCAGAGCTGGTTCTGCCCCTCACTGGCTGCAGCACTCTAAAGAGCTGGCTCTGTACCTCACCTAGGCAGCACAGTAGAGCTGGCCTTGGTGGTGGAGTACAGGTGAGTCAGCTCTGAGGGTGTGAGCAGGGAAGAGCTGGTCCTGCCACAAAGAGTTGGGTTTTTTCTTTATTCTTTTTTGTTTGCTTGTTTTTTGTTTGTTTGTTTTTGTTTTTTGAGACAGGGTTTCTCTGTGTAGCCCTGGCTGTCCTGGAACTCACTCTGTAGACCAGGCTGGCCTCAAACTCAGAAATCCACCTGCCTCTGCCTCCCAAGTGCTGGGATTAAAGGCATGCGCCACCACTGCCCAGCTTCTTTCTTTCTTTCTTTCTTTCTTTCTTTCTTTCTTTCTTTCTTTCTTGTTTATTTATTTATTTACTTATTTATTTATTTTTGGGAGGAGATTGCAAGGGCAGAGGGCAGATACAAGGGGATGGGGAGATGAGTGAGATTGGGGGACATAATGCACTAAGGATTCATTGGGGAAGAGCCTTAGAAAGACTTTCAGTGAAGCCAGCTTCTGCCCTGCCTAACAAACACTCTGTCTTCCTATCCTGGTCCTACAAAGACTCTTCCTTCTCCCCCGAGGTCAATGCCTCTTGGGACCAACTCATTCAGAAGGACGCTGGGAGTATATGATTATACAGACAGATATCCATTGCACGCTTTCTACACACTAAGCCATCTCTATAGATCTTTATAATCTTCACAATGAAGACCTCGAGATGCCCATTCCTCAGGTGTGTGGAGAAAGGCTGAAGCTACTGGACTCAGTCCCATACTCACATAGCTAGTTTTTTTTCTTGAGATTTTTTTTTTTTTTTTTTTTTGGCATGAGCCTTGCAAGTTTCAAAGGCTGGTTGGCACACTTGACGATGGAATTTGGGCAACGTTCTCTGTCCTCAGGGCCACCAAAATGAACGGATGGCTCTTTACATTAGTGATCATCGAACTTAGGTCGGCATCAGAGACAGCTGAGCAATTTGGAGGAAAAGAAAGGTAGATTCTGGAGCTGGAGAGAAGTTCCTCAATGTGTACGGTGCTGGAGGGGCAAGTAAGAGAACCTGAGTTTGAATCGAATCCCCAGAACTCATGTAAAAAAAAAACAAATAAAAACCAAAAAAACCCAAAAAACAAAAAAACTGAGGGTAGCAGGACAAACATTTAATTCCAACTCTAGAGAAGAAACAAAAGCATCCGTGGGCCTTGCTCGCTGGCCAGTCTATGCAAATTAGCAAGCTCTAAACTTAGCAAGAGACTGCCTCAAAATCAAAGTGATCCATAGAGGAAGATACCCAAAGTTTATCTGTGGCCTTCATACACACACAGACACACAGACACACAGACACACACAGACACACACACACACACACACACACACAGTCACAGACACACACAAATATACACAGAGAGGGGGGTAGAGAGGGAGGGAGGAAGAGAGAGAAAAGAGAGAGAAGAGAGAGAAGGGAGAGAGAGAAAGAGAGAGAGAGAGAGAGAGAGAGAGAGAGAGAGAGAGAGAGAGAGATTCTGTGGCTAGGCTAGGAGAGCCTGGGAATGTGTTGTTAGCCAAAGATTCTCATGCAGATGGTTAAAGAACAAAGCTTGAAGAAACATTTCCCAAACCCATCACGGTCTTAAACTTCAAATACGTTATGATCCTAGACTCTGGTTCCTGGCACTACGCCCCCATAAATGAATAAGCAGTTACTCACCCACTTCAGAAAGTCTCTACTCCTGTCATTGCTTTGGACAAAATAATACACTCACCACCATCGCTAGAGTGAAATACACAGGAGAAGCCGTATCTGAGGGGCACAAAGGCCGTTGAGAGTATCTACACGGCCTTCTTCACACTGCCCATCATGCACTGAATTCAAAATCGCAGATGCTCTGGCTTGTAACCCACTCTAAAATCAGAAGTCTGTCCCTTCTTTTAAGCCTAACTGCAACGTAACCAAACACACAGTGTTAGAGAACCAACAGGGACTTGCAGAGGTGAACAGGACAGGAAGCCTTCTATTGGAAATGCCATTCAGAAGCTTCTCGGTGCTCAAAACCTAAGGAAAGCTTTGAGGCCGGTCACTCAGAAGAGAAGGGAACATCTGCATTGACCACACAAGGCAGCACGGTGCTGATGTGGGCAAGTGACCTGTTCCCAGCTATGCTGTTATCCTTTGGGGGGGCAGTTTATAGGTAAGGTGCTCAGTAATACACAGCACGAATTATGTAATACCTGGATCCCTTGGGACAGCAGCTGCCTCCCCGCGGGAGCTCCAGATCACAGAGTGTGATGCTTCCTACAATCCAGTACATTTTTTGCTGAGGATTTATCAACCACAAAAAAATGAGTTTAACCTTTTGAGCTTCAGTTTGGCACCTCTCTCATTTCCACCCTCAAATGTTGTCTCCCACCCCATCTGGCTGTGGCAAGACTCGTTCGAGGACCAGACATCTCTAAAATTAGGCATCGGCTGAGATTTATGCTGATTCTCTTGATTCAGTCCAGACTTGTCAACTTCCCTGGAAGCAAGCAGAGTGTTCCATAAATTACTGCAGCCTTTAAACAACCAAACTATTTTTAAAGGGTGGTCTATATCAAATGCAATTAAATCTGAATTGTTGCCTCAATAACTCTGCCTTCTTTCTTTTCTTGTGCTCCTCTGTTCCCTAAGCGTGCTTAGCTGGAGCTACATTAAGGACCCTGCTCATCATTTTTCTCAGCCTCCCGAGAGATGGCAAGAGCATCGACATTTTTCATTTCCAGAGGTGTGGAAACGAAGCGTCAGCACACCTTCCTTAAACAGCCCTCCCAGTTAAGAGTGCCACCCTGATTCTGACTGCAGGAAATACTCCTGTCCTAAACAGTGGAAGTGTCATGAGAACTTAACTGAACTCAAAAAGTTATGAGACCCACGGACTAAAACAGACCTTAGCATCTCCAGTTTGAATGGCACTGGCACTGAGGTCTGTGCGTTCTTTGACAACTCTCTGTACGACAGCTCCTAAACTCCAAGCTAACTATCCTAAATGAAGCCAGCTTCTGTAGCTGTCTCTCGGGTGAGGCCCCACATAGAAGGAAGTGCCTGGGAACCTACTGTGCTCTCTTCTCGTTCAGCCATCAACGCAAATATGTGGAGTTAATCAGGGTTGTGTGCAAGGATGTGTTTTGTGAGGAATCCGAGTCCTCTATTTTTGCTGCTTGATTGATGACAGCTTTTTGAACTACCTCCTTTTCTCTTCTAGTGGTGCCCATCCTCTGGCCAAATTGGTAGGAAAGTCCAGGAGATCTCTTCTCTGTACCAATAAAAGATGTGAATATGTTAATTGGGTTTGCTAGGCTCTCATATGGAGCCCTTTTTACTAATCATAAGAAACTTTCAGACTGGCCTCCTTCCTTAGCTCATTGATTTAATGGATCACTTCAGACCTACTGGAGTCAGTGTTGCTGTCCCCAAAGACCTTGGTAATGTGGTCACATTCCTTACTCCCTCTTGTGTGCAAGAGCGTTACACCCTAACAGCCATATCACATTCTAGATGGGGTTCCTCTTTTTTTTTTTTTTTTTTGAAAGTGTATAGAGTAGTGTGTTTTCCTTCCCACCCCAAACCATAATCCTTAGCCAAAAGACGTCAGCAAAAGAGAGTCGCAATCCTTAGGTCTCTTTCACAGCTGTTAGAAACCTTCGCACCTACCTCATAAGGTGGGAGCCTGCTGGACCATGCTGCACCGATGCCTCTACTGCACTTCAGACCTGACCACAGTCACTTCTGTCACCAGCTGCCACATCTCACCCCTCACATTCTCTCCACACTGGAAACTCTCTGTAGCACATTGTTCTCTTCTGCCACCTCCAATCCTATCCTATTAGCTGAGTCTGAGGTAATGGAATGCCCTCTCCCAAGATGTTTTATTGCCATCTATCAGAAAAAGGCAGTAATAACTATTTTAAATCTGGTGATGGAAACATGAGCAACCTTCCCTGGAAGGTGTACAATCTACTATGCTACCCCAAAGCAGGAGTGTCCCTGTTCCCACCAAGGCCAGTCATAGCCCTTACTGGCTATCATTAGAGACATGAGCCCACATCAGACTAGACATTGTTTCATGTCAATTCACCTTAAACTATCACTATCTTGAGTGGGACACTGTAGAATGTATTGGACCAGCCCTCCCTATAGGAGATTTGACATCCTAATAACCAGGCACCAAATGTCAGCGGCAGTCTCTGGTTACTGTGGAAATCAAAACTATCCCTTTCCGTAGTTCCAAAAGTACATTAAGATGACAGCAAACCTCCTCCGCAAGACTCATAGCTGAAGACCAAGAGATGATACTGTTTCTTTGTTTCTTGTTTGTTTTTATCTACCTTCATCTCTAGAGATGTTTTTAGGAAGACAAGCATCTGTCCCACAGAACTACGTTTCACAGTACCTAGCACAAGTGTTTAATGCAGAATTATTGTCATATCACTTGAGACAAAGCAGGCCAGATGAACCAGGAAATGAGCATCTGCACTTGGTTCATAGGGTGGTTGCTATGGGTTGGGAATGAGATGACTACCCCCCCCCCACTCACATTCAAGGCTTCTCTCCCAATACAATATTCAGAGGTGGGGCTTTAGGGTAGTGATTGCTATTAGATCATGAGAGTTCTGACGTATGAATGGACTCTTTGTAATTAATTATTATTAATTTATTGATTGATTCCTAATTTCACGGTGGTGTTGAGAGGCAGTCGAGACTAGGAGGTAGAGCAGTAATGACTAGTGTACCTTGGAGGACCTCGTTTTCTCCTTAGGACTTCAGCTCCCTGTTTCCTTGCTGTCTGTAGGCAATCAGTTTTTCTCTTCCACATCTTACCATGATGTTGAGAGGCTTTCCAACACCACCCTGGAAGTGGAGGTGCCTGCCAACTGAATTGAAAACTCTCAAACTCTGGGCCAAAGAAAACTTTTACTCTACACGTTGACCTCAGGCATTTTGTCACAGCCACTGAAGGTCCAGCTGACACAGCCAATCAAGATTTCCCCTCTTCAGCTGGCTGCAGAAGATCCCATGAAAGCTCACTTTATCCAAGACTCAGAGGGTTTTGTGTCTCCAACTGTCTTGCCATTAGAGAGCACCCCCTTCATAGCATGGGTGGGCCATGTACAAGCAGCTGAAGACTTGAAGAGCAAACAGGATCTACTTCCCCCGAGCAAGAGAGAATTTTTTTGGCAGACGACCTTTGGGCTTCGGCAGATACTACCGCTCTTCCTGGACCTTCATCCTGGTGACTCTGACTTTCCATCTCTTCTCAGTCCCACACATCAAGTTTTAAAATTCAATCTTGGAATTTCACTTCGTATGTATGTATGTATGTATTGTAAGTACACGCATGTGCGCACACACACAGACGTGGTTACAAAATCATTTTTTACGTCTTAAAATTATGTATAATTAAGTACCTACATGATGTCATCAATTTTGCTTCTTAATTAGCTTACATAATTATTATTATTTGCCCCATTAAGAAAGTTTAACGATTTCTTCAAAACCAATTGTTTCTGTCTCTCCACCTAGTCACTTTGTCAATAATTATCTATACACAGCCTCAGCTTGCCCAGGCATATAAAAGACAAATGCCTATGAAGACCAATGGGAAAGGTTTATTTGCTCCAGTGGAGGACTAAAAGTGACATCTGGACCTGCTGCAGCCATCTTGCAGGCATGTGGTTGTCTGTCGCAAGCACATGGCTACCTTGTTTAGCATGACAAACCAAAGGGTGAGGAGACTTTCCCATGACATCAGCGTCATAGAATTGCTATCCCACCCCAGTGCTTCTTGGTATGTAAAACAGCAAGGTCCCTCAATACTTATGATGTTTGACTCCGAGTTCTTGTTACCTACAGCAAAGCACATGTTAGACACCATGAATTCACTCCCTTCAGTGTCCTTGCTTATTTGTTGCTTGGATTTCTCCAGAAGACTCTTCTCTGAACTGAGGAGACAAAGGTTGAAGCACTCAGGCAAAGGTGAAGCTTTCCATGAATGGGCTCAGAGTATCTGAGTAGAGACATACATACATACATGCATGCATACATGCATACATACATACATACATACATACATGCATACATGCATACATGCTTACATACATACATGCATGCATGAATACATGCATACATACATACATGCATACATGCTTACACACAGACATACATACATGCGTTCATGCTTACATACATACATACATGCATGCATACATGCTTACACACATACATACATGCATACATACATGCATACATGCATACATAGTAAAGACAACACTCACCTCCCACTTTCCTTGTATTTATATTTCATTAAATTCCCAAGAGAATAAGTCACTGATAGTTTCCCAAGAAAAAGAATCCTATAAAAATACTAAAATATGCTTTTACAAACAAGAGGCGCTCCACACCAGTGGTCTAGCCACCCTGGGCTTGGTCATTATCATTTGCTTCTTTACTGTTAGGACAAATGCTGAAATCTGACTAGCAGTACTGGCTGAATACTATGGTGTAGTGATTTTCTTTTTTGCCTTACACTACTGAGGCTGCCCCTTGCACGTTAAAGGTCACGGGTTTAGAAGATGGTTAGTTGTCACTGCACCTACCTGGTGGTCTTTGTTCCTACAGTACCCATTTCTCAGAAGCATGAGTACAGTGACTGCACAAAATACAAAATACCACTCCCCGAGCCCAATGTCACATAAAGAACATAAATCGATATTGCCCCTTCAAGCTAAAGCTGCCTCTGTTGCTTGTGAACCTAGCAGTTAACAATTGAGCCATCTCTTCAGGTCCAAAGCTGTCCCTTTATGGCCTTGTTCAAATAATTATGTTCAAACGTGGGTCTATCGAGACCATGCAGTCCTGTAGGTAGGTTATAGTTCTGTCTACAGGATTTCAGTGTAAATCCCATAAATGTAAAAAAGATCCTCATGGGCTGGAGAGATGGCTCAGCGGTTAAGAACACTGACTGTTCTTCCAGAGGTCCTGAGTTCAATTCCCAGCAACCACATAGTGGCTCACAACCATCTGTAATGGGATCTGATGCCCTCTTCGCCTGTGTCTGAATATGCAGCATACTCGTATTCATATAAAAAGACTCTCATACAGACCCACCTTTTCCTGGAGGATGGGTTAATTCTCAGACACTATAATGCCAGAAGCTAACATGTAAAAAAAAAAATACATTTAACCTACATGGAAGTCTTGGCTTTATTTTATTTCAAATTGCCTCAAAACCCTGTGATTTGGAGGTGTTTAAATTAAGTCCATTTTTTTTTGGAAATACATATTTAGATTTAAAGCACCAGCAGTCCCAGGTTGAGGGTGGGCTTCGGAGTCTCCTGATTCTCAGCATCAGCTCTCTATCCGCCCTCTCCAGTCATTCCATCTCTGTTGCATCAGGACCTCATTGCTAGAAGTCTCTGCTGCTGAACATCGGAACAAAGTCTGTCTTCCTGCCCACAACCCACAGGCTGTAGTTCTGCCCACTGGTGCCTCCCCGAAAAACTACATTTCCTCTTTCACAAGCCAAATCTGTCAACATTTTAAGACCACCACAGTATAACCCAGAATTTTCTCTTCCCCATATCGAACCTCCAGTTCCCTCAACTATAAAGTAGAGAGCCCAGTCCCCCTTCTCAGAACATGGTATGTATGGGGCATGAACAATATGGATGAATATCGATACCCCCATTTTCCTCCCTCCCAGGAGCCTTACCTGCTTCCACTGACTAGCACTTTCATGGTGTGACCCTGTTGTACAGTCTGTGCTCCTAAGAGCCTGTTCATTTCAGCCCTGTTCTTTTTAGAAAATCCCTGCCCCCAGTGACAACCAGAGCACAATCAGCCTGTCATTCCATGGAGTTTTTTTTTTTTCCCAGCGCCATGAACAATAAAGCTGTTTTGATATGGGCCTTCTTGGTCTATAATTACCACCCAGCACCTGATTTCAGATACTTGCTAAACATTGCCACGTCTGCTTTAATATAAGTAAAATAAGTAAACTCTGCATGTGTGGACATATCAGAGTGTTTGAAAGTTCCACGTGGCAAAGGAAGGTGACAAGACACTTCTGAGGCTGGTTTGAAGGAACATATATAACATACATAGAACATACAGAACACATATAACATTGCTCTTCTAATTCCCACAGAGTCCTTGTGACCAGGTAGTCATCAGCATGGACTTTTAGTTATGAGCTAATAAGTAATCAAACAGCAATCAGTGTTGTGTTCCTACCATGTGCTATTTATACTAATAAGTGGGAATGGGGTCAGAATATAGGGCAGTGTGGCTTGAGTCTCCTCTAGAAAGTGACATCTAGCTGTGGAGTAGTGGCAAACATTAGCCACACAAGGCCTTGCTGACTTAGTATGGATGCAGGAAGCATACTCAGAGTAGACCGACTGCAGTAGGGACAAACACTGAGAAAGAAGTGCCTACTATGTGCACGCTGAAAGCAATGTTTCCTTATGTCTTTCACTAGCTTGGCTCTGTTTTCCAGCCCTCGGCCACTCAGAAATTCGAGAAGTAAATCAGTGCAGGAAGGCAGCATCTGCTGCTCCAGAGTGAGTCTGGAAAAGAATGGAGACTTCCCAGGTAACCGAAGTGAAGACAGCACTCAGAGAACACAGAGCAAAGGCTGGGGAAGATGAGAAAGGGACATGGCCCCGGAGAACGATGGTACACGAACTCTGAGCAGTGATTCCAAGCTGTGGGTGGCAGAGGAGCTGGGCTTCCACTACTGCTGTCTTGGCTGAGACAGGACCTGAGTCACTCGGCAGAATGAGCCTGTGCTCCCACTCCAGATGTCATGGCTGCCTCCACTCTTGGTGTATTGAGTTCCTAGAATAAGAAAAACAGCCATAGGTTTCTCGAGTACAGCCCTCCATTTTGAATCTTAGGAAGAGTTTATCCAGGACAGTTCTAGAATAGGTCCAAATCAATGTGCCCTGGAGCCAATGTTTCTTCCTTCATCCCAGATTGGGTATAGGCTTTCCATTTTCAGTCCAGTCTCTTCCTACCAAATCATACCCTCTACCAAGCCAAATCTCTGTTCTCATCACCCCTTTTCCTAAACCCACAGGCTCTCTTTTCCACAGACTCTTTTCCATATACAGCAAGGTCTTGGGTAGTCTACACACTGAAGACCACAGCATTCTCTGCCCATGCTTGTTAGATGGGCCCGACACAAACTCGCAGGGGAAAGGAAGCCAGCATTGTGTATAAGTAGCTATAAATAATAAAAATTAAAAAAAAAAACCCAAACTAGTGAAAGTTTCTAGATCTCCTTTTTATTTAAATGTTCCTCATTTATATGCAACCAATTCACAAAAGCCCACACACCAATCTGTAATGCACCTGGTATTGTGAGAGATTGCCAGTTTGGTAGCGTCAGCCCCTTCCCCCACCCCCCACTACACATATACACACAATTAAAAACTGCACAGGAGTTCGTGTCCTTAGGGTCCAACTGTCCCCCTCGTTAAAAACTGAATCCCCCAAATAAGTCAAACCATAGGCTATACCAAATGAACAGGTCACTCTTTATTCCCAGTCTTCTAGCAATATCCTTCCAGGTGGGTTTTAGAGAGCAGCTATAGCCAGACACTCTGTCTTGTGGTCTTATGCTGCACTTCACCGTGTCAGCTCTGCATTTGTCCAACTGTCCATCTGCTACAGTGTCTGTCACGAGGTGTTGACACTGAGAGACTCAACACCAGTTCCTTCCCTCAAGCTTGGAGGCTCTCAACCTAAAATCAAGGGTCCAGCAAGGTTAGTCTCTTCCAAGGCTTCTTTTTCTGACTTGTAGACAGTCCTAACGTCTAACTGTTTCCTAACGCCTTCCTATGAGAGCAGCAGACACACAGAATTAGGGCCTGCCCTGCAGTGCCCATTTATAGTCAATTATCTATTGGGAAACTGTCTCCAACGGTAGTCATATTCTGAGATGCTGGGAGGGAAAGTCTTAACATAGACATTTTAAGTGGAAGACAACTCAGTTCACAACGTCAAGGCCTATGTTCCACCTCACATGCATGTTCTCACATGAAGGATACATTCACTCACCCTAGCACTCCCTAAATACCTTAACTTTTAATAACATTGACACTCAGTTTCTACCTAAAGCAGCTTTAAGGAACAAAGTTTGAAGAAAAGGATTCAACTGAATTGCTATTCTCGCCCAAAATTGGCTTCCGGTACCAGAGAGAGACTTTGCCTACCAGTCACTTAACTAGGGAGTCTCTTTCTTCAGAAGCCATGTAAAACCTTAAAGACAGATTAAGTAAGCATCCATAGAGAACCCATCTGATGGTTCTTTTACAGAAGGAGCTGATCTACTGTGTTCTAGGGAAGGAGAACAGAGAGCTGACTCAGCCCTCTCAGGGTAAAAAGAGTGAAGAAGTGGACAGCGTGAGCAAAACCTTGCAGTTCACCTGGCCTCCCGTGATCAACGGCACAATAGTAGATATAGCCTCCAAAGTAAGAAGCCAGTGTAACATCGAGGCTCTGTGTAAAAGTGGTCTAAAGAGATTTTTTTTTTTTTTGGTGAGGAGCAGGCTCTGATTGAAAACAGACAGATGCAATGTGGGTTTCTCCATGAACAGCTGTTAGGGGACCAGCACTCAACAGGAAGCCTCGATGGCGCTATTCGCATGTGAAACACTGCACTGTAGAAGGCTCCCATCGACAAGAGAAGGGCAGATCACATGCCATGGGGAAAGGCTACATCTTCCTGTCACTATGGCTGTCTTCCCAAAGTTGAGCATTTGTGCCTGGCTAGCTTAAGGGGCAGTTACACGTCAGGTTCATTATCAGTTCTGGAAAACGGGGGCTCTTTACTGTGTAGAACCACATTAATGTTGGATGTCCAAGGTTTCTGAACCCGAGGATTTGAACTCGGGATTAAACTCCGCAGCTTCGCTGCCCGCAGACAAGTCGACTGTTGCAGAAGGGTGGATGGAGAGACACAAGCAGCTTTTGTGTTCTTTGACAGCATCAGACCGTCTCATGCTCTTAAGTATTTATGGCTAGTTCTGTTCAAGTTTGAAAGAGGCAAATTATGGACTGAATAAGAGGAGGCAAATAGGGTTTGGGGGCTTAAAGAAACACACATACAGACAGGTAGGCAGACAGATAGACAAACAGACACATACACACATACACATACACACACACACACACAGAGAGAGAGAGAGAGAGAGAGAGAGAGAGAGAGAGAGAGAGAGAACACTTGCTCACTTCAAAAGCACAAGACATGGTTTAAAAATAGCAAACAGCAAACCTACCCCAGTTTGTCCATCTCTAAGTGCTTGTTAATGGAAATGCCATGCTGACAAACAGTCCTCACTAAAGGTAGGCACGGCAGGCAGCGCGCACCCACCAACAGCATCTCCTGTTCGGTTCTAGCCCCTCTCAAGTTTAGTTTTTGTAAGTCAGGAAGCCTGTGACCTACTGTGCCTTCAGGGCTCAGTGGACTGCCGGTGGGCAGGAAGGGGTCTCCTCTTGTCCTGAGTTAATCATCCCAGGACCTGAACAGGCAGCTATGGGGCCTTTGCTCCCCACTTGTGAGCCATGAGCTGGGGTAGCAAGGCACAGGGTCTAACTTTAGAAGTACACTCCAAACTTTGATCTTCCAGCACTGCTTGGCTTTAGGCAAAACTGAAACATGAGAGCTGCGACATGTTTTTTAAATCTTAATCCCCCTGGCAGTTTTAGAATAAGGACAGGAATTATTTTCAAATGAGAATCTTTGACTGCATAACACAGGCTTCCAAAATTAAGCAGAAACACATGGCGGATCTTATTATTAAATTTCCCTTGGAAAACAATGGTTTAGATTAAGGGGTGGGAGTAGTTTGATAAAACTTTGAAATATGAAGCCTAAAATAATGGTGTGTGTGTGTGTGTGTGTGTGTGTGTGTGTGTGTGTGTGTGTAGATCATTTTGGAGTTTTACCCAGTTTTACCATTATTAATCTGTTTCTGACAATGTTTAAGTAATTGAATGCTTGAGGTCTGAAATATAAATGATTTTTTTTTTAAAAGCTGGGAATCAGGTGCAAGGGTTTTTCTGAAGTCCAGAGAGAATCTCGGGCTGATTAAAATATCTCCCTGTAAAGCATGTTTTTTTTTAAGAAAATAGAGGAAACAGAAGATTTAACTGTATCATGACCTGCACCAGAGTCTCGACAGCCTTCAGCAGAAAACCTTCAGCAACATGACCGGGACCACAGTAAGGGCTACTGGCATCTTTTCTCATCAAAAATGAATCCACCGGCAATTCTCCTCTCCTCACAGAGCTGTTCCCAGAATGAGATTTGAGGGAGAGAATGTTCCTGGAAACGGTGGTGTTGCAGACCTCCAGGGCACCATTTAATTCTTTCTTCCCTTGAAGGAATGAATCAATTACTACCTTCTCGATGAAGCCTTTCTGATCAGCTCATTTACGCTTCCCCATGTCCTCGTCAGCCTGTATCCCATGTATTGCTCACTTGGAACTTATTTCCTGCTGGATATGGTTAGTGGTCTTAAGAGTACATCTCTTTTCAGCTACCTTATGAGATCCTAAATGGCGAGAAGCAACACTCTTCCTCACCTTCTCCTTTTTGCAACCCCCATTGGACCTAGCTCAGGGCTCTGCACCAGTGGCTGGGCTACCATGCTAGGGACAATGGCAGGGCAAAATGATGCTAAGATGTTATGTTCTAGCATCACCCAGAGGAAGCCCTGGGGAATAGACATTAAAAGGAAATAGCACACCCTGGTGGAGGTTAGACAGCCAGTTGGGCTCACGGGTGAGTGAGAAGCACCACTCCAAGGAATCAACTTGAGTGAGGAACTAAAGGAGTCAAGGGAGCAGTTGGTCCCACTGTGGTTCTGTAAATGACTAATTCTCCCATTGTGGTAGATTGTCCTAACCCCAATTCACCTTAGCACCATGGCCTGTTTCAAAGCTTCTCTGATTAAAAGGATGACGTCTGTACAGGGTATTGTTGGTCTTAATAATATCCATTCCCCACACATGCACGCCCGCCAGCTTCTCTTGCCATCTTTGGAGCATTTCTGAGAGAGTATTAATACCAGTTGTGGGAAAGCAAGAACGTCTCTCACAAAACTTTGTTTATGCGACTGAATTCCAGTCTGGAATGGTTGCCTGTTAAGTTATAAGAAACTTCCCTATATCTTAATGTAAACCTCATCCATCCCACATTTGGGGTATAGATTTTATCACCCAGTTCACAAAGAAAAATCACAGATGCTGACATGGGTTGGGACAAAAAAAATGATGCTGTCACTGGAGTCCTTAGTATTCAAACTGTGGTCCAAGGCCCAACATCATCACTGGAGGTTGTTAGACTTGTAGAATCCCAGCCCACTTTCCTCATCCACTAAATCTGAACCTCTACTTTTAACAGGCACCCCAGAGATTGAAGACCATGTCGATGTTGATCATAGCATCCCATACAAGTTTGTTCTTCACCAGAAGAAAAGCCTTCTCCTGGCGATCAATTCCCCCTGTTCTATGGAACATCACAGGATGGATATTTTACCCTTGCTCAGCCCCCCACCCCAACCTTTAAAGTTTAAGTTTCATCCAAATCAACAGTTCAGCAACATGCACAGAGCTGTACACAGTCAGGTATCTGCTTCTCTCTATTAGGAAACTATGCAAGGATGTAAAAAAACGAGAGACAGAAGATTCATGCTTTGCATTCTCTAGGACAATATACAGATAAAAGTGTGAGGGGGTTATGTGGTCAAGAGGCAGTGGGAACTATTTACATGGCTCATGCTGGTTGATGTCAGATAGCAGACGAGAGAGAATTCCCATAATAGAAGATGTGGGCAGACTTTAAACACTTAGCAAATAGGCTTCATAAAGGGACAGCCATCTTTAGGAGAGTTTAAAGCCAGAGGGTGAAGCCAGGGAACCGATAAAGATGGGAGCTAGAAAGAAAATTACCAAATTAACCAGAGATGAAATGAACAGGACCAAGACATGAAATCTTGTGGGTCTACTCTGAGCCTGAATGTAGAGGCCAGCATTTGTACAAACAGAATAGAGACACCAGCAGGTGTGTAAGAACTCACAGTCTCGTTCATAGTGACTCTCGCAATCTAATTTCTACCGTATGACATCAGTGCTGATGACCCTACTGTGAGATGTGTCTACTCCCATGGGCATCCTGGACTGAAACTCTGGACATCAGGTTATTTCTTGTTCTGGGTGTGTAGCATCTCATCATTTCCCATGGATGGATGCTTCATCTTTGTGGTTCTATAACATCCCCCAAAAGCTGAAGGCACAGTCCTCAAGCCCTTTTATTGTTGGGTAGCAGACCCTTTAGCTAAGCTTTGGATACCCAGGGTCTAGCAACACTTCATTGTCTTTCATGGACTCCAGAGTGTCTTTCCACCACTGGCTTTTGTCTCTCCCTATTCTTACCGTGTCAGATCCACAGACACTCCAATATGTGTCTGTCCTCTAATCATGGGTCTGATTCCAGTTGTTTCTTCATAGGAGCAAGGGATAAAAATACCAGTGGACATGGAGAGGGTGCTCAGAGGGTTCCCAGGAGTCTCCATGCCTAGCATAGCCAAAGTTTAACACAGCAATACTCTGCTCCAGTCAATCGGTTTATTAATAAATGAAATGCTTTAAAGTAAACTTCAAAGGCAGATGTAAAAGGACAGCAGCCTGAGGTAATGGCAGCACTTCTACCCACTTGTGCCCCTTTGTTCATTTAGTCAACACCTAAAACACTGTCTGGCATAGAGCAAGCAATAAATATTTGCAAGCAAATGACCAAATGAACATAGGATTTTGGAAGCCTGCTTAGAGATTGGGCAAATCCTCACACTAGACTTTAAATGTGTCAGGAAATACCCTGACTGAGGATCCAAGATACAAACTCATGATCCACACACCCAGGTGGTGATAATGCCAGTGTGTAGGGGGTGGGAGGGGTGTCAGGAAGAGTCACAGGAATGTGTGAAAAAGGCTTGGTGAGGACCCTCATGATGACAGCTCAACAGAGATGTGGAGCAAAGAGAGGTGCTATTTACCAACAAGGGTTTGTACACTGAGTCACAGGACTGGGCATTCTTGCTAAAAGAATACCTCCACTGACCCCTTAAAGCATCTCCCTGGGGACAATGGCTATGAATATCATTGAGTCACAATCCCTGGGCCTGGACTTTCTACCCCAACAGAGTTCAAGTCCATTGTCCATAGCTGATGGTAGTTAGCACATAAGTTGAGAAAGCGTGGAGGTCCATGAAGGGAGCATGTGCACAGAAGGAAAGAACACGAATGGGAGAACAGAACGGGGATACTGGGATACTGCAGCCAGCATCTCAGGTGACTGACATCTTAAATAGAGGAAGGACCAGGCAGGTTCAGAAGGGGGAAATGGCCCTTTATAGAGAGAACTGAATTGTTGAAGATGAAGTACAAGGTGCTGAAAAGCGGCTTTCAGAGCAAAACCGATGGACCCAAGCAGACATCTGCCAAAATCTACTGCTTCGACGGCCAGCTCAAGTAACCGTCTAAGGTGGTTTACCCAGAGAGTATGGCTAAGTTTGGCAGGGGTGTCATCAGGTAATGGGATAAAAGTTCAGGCTTCTAAGGCTTCTCCTGCAACCTGGTTTGGAGCTAGAGGGAACTCTGTTGTGGTACATATTTGTGTTTGAAAGCATGCCAGGACACATTCTACAGGCTGAGGTCTTTCATGCTTAGGGGTGGAAAAGGTTTCTATTCTTACATATTCTTTCATCCTAAATCCAAGGCACTTAATAAGAAGTCAGTGTTTGGCAAAGGCTGTGTGGGGAGTGTGTGTGTGTGTGTGTGTGTGTGTGTGTGTGTGTGTGTGTATGTGTGTATGTGTGTGTATGTGTGTGTGTAGGGGTGTTAATATAGGTGTGTTGGTGTGAGTGTTGTGTGTATTTGTGTATATGGGTGGTGTGTGTGAATCTGTATGTGTGTGTGTATGTGTGTGTAGGGGGTTAATATAGGTGTGTTTGTGTGAGTGTTGTGTGTATTTGTATATATGGGTAGTGTGTGTGAATCTGTGTGTGTGTGGTGAATTTATGTATATGGCGGTCTGCATGAGTGTCTGTGTGTGCATAGTATGTATTTGTGTGTGTAATGGGTGGTGTGTATGATCTGCCTGTGTCTATGTGTATGTAGTGTGATATGTGTGTGGTGTATCTATGAGAAAACCACATCTACTATGTTGGGAAATATATTTCTTCTTTCATGAGTGAATACTTGAAATAGGAGAAAATGTTCACAACAGTAAATATTTCATGGGTCACATTTTAACTTAACTCACTTTTGCTTTGCCCCATGTGCCAAATCTCCTTCCCCTGTTCATAAAAGTGCCTCATCAACACCAAATTCAAATCCTCCCCAGACATACAAATTAGAAAAGACTAGCCCATCCAGTTATCGGTGCCTCACGTGCCTTCGGGTACATAGCCAGATCCACAGTAGCTGGGGTTGTCCACAAGGAAACTTGTTTCTTACTCCAACTCATTCAAAAACAGGGGTAATACGTGATCAGTGTATTCTGAGTCATATAGCTAATATTATAACCAAGAAGTCAAATGCCAGATCTGTAAGAAGGGAGACAGATGAACAAGAAGTAGCTAAAGTTGAGAGAGCACCAGAGCTTGCCAACAGATGCAATGACTCAGGACAGCTTGTTGACTTCAGCTTGCTGGACAGCCTTTGGCCTTAGTCCTGCCCTTTCTCCTTATCTGTCCTTTCTCTGAGTGACCTGGGTTAGCCCCACACTTTCATATCATGCACCCTGACTTTAAGTCTAAAACCCCTCCTAGACCAGCAACCTCCCAGGATCCACCTGCTTCTGTCTTTAACACTGGGATTATAAATGTATTCTGCCATGCCTGGCTTTCTTTCGAATTTTTAAATTCCATTTTATGTGTATGGGTGCATGTGATTTTTGCCTGCATGTGATGCTGTACACCAGATGAGTACCTGGTGGCAAAGGAGGCCAGAAGAAGGCATCAGATCCCCAGTTTCGGATGGTTGTCGGCCACCATTTGGGTGCTGTCACTTAAAGCTCTGAAAGAGCAGCCAGTTTTCCCACCCCAGGGGACCACTCTCTGTACCTCACACCTGGCTTTTTTACATGGGTGTTGGAGACCCAAACTCCATGCTTGCTCACTTCCGCTCTACCGACTGAGCCATCTCTACAGTTCTTGTCTTCTTCTGCTTTTCTTCATAACACTCGGGTGTATTGGCCTTTAATGTCTGGTTTTGGAAATCCCAAATATTTTAACATTCTTTATTCTTGTTTGAATTTTCAGACATTCTAAGGCAGATGGCAGTGTGACAGATTGAATAGCATTCTTCCAAAATTCGCCACCCAGAACCTCAGAATGTGTCCTTAATTGGTAACAGGTTCTTTGAAGGTATGACAGGGTCTCAAGACAAAGTTGTCTTAGATTTAGAGTGAACACTTAATGTGGTTACTGGAATCTTGTGAAGAGAAAGGAGAAGACAAACACAGAGATAAGGAGACAAACAAGTTGACAATGGAGGCCAATATTGGATCTCAAAGGCTACCAAGTATCATTGTCAATTGCCTAAAGCTGAAAACAAATGGGGGAAGAGTCTTCCCTAGAGCCTTCTGAAAAGGCATGCCCCTGATGGCAACCTGTAGCCGTTTGTTACAGAACTTTTGGGAGATTAATGCTGCTGAAGAGAAACCATTTCCCTAGATGCTATGTAACGAAGACACAAGCAGGAAAATCATATTTCCCAATGAGATGCTTCTACAGGAGACCTCTATTGGAGGTCTCTCTCTCTCTCTTTCTCTCTCTCTCTCTCTCTCTCTCTCTCTCTCTCTCTCTCTCTCTCTCTCACACACACACACACACACACACACACACACACACACACACACACAC
>JANHMN010000013.1:19772862-19792417 GCA_030674055.1 Rhabdomys pumilio
ACACACACACACACACACACACACACACACACACACACACACACACAGAGTTGCTTATCTCTTCTCAACCTAGAGCATCAGATATAGAGATGCAAGAGCTGTAGTATTTCTGGATGTCCAAACCTCCAACAAACAAAATCCAAAAGCATGATGTAATGGTTAGTGAAGACAAAGGAAGAGGAGAGTTGAAGCACTCTGCCAAAAAGACAGTTGACTTGTTTAAATTGGACATCAAAGCCCCCAGTGCTTCATCAGAGTCTTGCATACATGAGGGCTTTCAGAAAGTAATTACATCTCCTGGAATCTTAAAATTTTGGAGAAATATTTTAAAATCCTTGGAAGGTGGGGGGAACATCCGCAAGTTATCTTGCCAGTTTTACTCATGCTTTGAACCCTTAAGAAACCCAAAGCATAAAGTTCTGACAATGTAAGATGTCAAAATGTCAAACAATTGCCAAAGTCTCCTCTCTTGACATTTTAAGGCTTCTGCCAGACCATGTTCTCACATAGGCAGCTAGGGGTAGTTAGAGAGGAAGTTCAGAGAAATGGACCACAGGGTATTTTTAATCAAAGAAAAGGCTAAGTAAGCAAAGGGCCATTTTAACAGATGCCTGGCATCTTCATCCTGCAGTCTGGACTGAGTTGGTTCTTAATTCATTCTTCAAGGAAGAAATTCATACCAGAAAAATGTCCTGTGGTATATTTCTGTACTGTTGGTTAGAGCCAAGAAATTTTTTTCTCATTTCGAATAAACACATAATCTGATACACTATAAAATATATTGAAAAGGGTGCCCCAAAAAATACTGGTAGGGACCTGAGCACAACCAGGAATTTGCTGATATCCCTAGACTAAAAGACAATGATGACTTTTAGCTGGCACAGTCCACATCTGTACGCTAGCAAGAATCAGGAAGTGCAGCACTAACCTAGAAACAATGGTCCTTGCATGGTTAATAATCTACTGAAAATACTCAGGACCATGTTACCAAATTGCTACCCTCTCAAGGGTATGATAAGGATCTGCCAGATTTCATGAGAACATAGGCAACGTAGAACCTCATCCCAGACAACCAGAAATCTAGTGATGTGCATTATATATACATCCCCTTTCTAAGAGAAAAATAAAACACGTAATCTCGTTGCTTCATTATGCAGATAAGAAAGATTTCAGCTCAGTAAGTTTAAGCTCTCGTAGACAAAGTCCTGATAGGATTACATAAAGCTCAGTGTCCCTCGGCAGGGGTGTGAGTCTCTTCCTCTCCCAAGGCACACTGTGACACTGTGTGTCAAGTTTATTTCTCTCCCTGAACCTCAGTTTGTTTTCACATCTCAAAAATAGAGACGCTAACAGCACTCACCTTATGTTATTGCTCAAGTTATAAGATACCAAATGCAGTATGACTGGCATTCAGTAGATGCCCAGTCACATTTAGTTGCTGCTGTACTTGCCCAGAATCATACAAATCCTGTATGGACCTGAATTAAAAAGCCCAGGGGTCCAGATTCTCATGCCACTCCATTAGAAAGAAGAACATATTTTCCCCTCATATCTCTGCATCTATGTCATCTTTTAGACCACTGACCGGCACATTCATAAGTTGAGTAGAATATAAATAACTCCAATAAATCTGTTGTTTTCCCAATGAAGCTCAGAACCCATCCCGTAGTGCCATGCTGAGTCCATAAAACTGTAGGCAGCTTCCTTTGGGACCAACATTTTCTGGCTAATTAAAATGAATGTTGTATCGACTAAAGATTATTTTAAAATGGTCTGATAGTGTTTAGACATTGTCATAACATCAGCCGGTGGATCACTAATTTGCAAATTTTACTAAAGATCTTGCCAATTAAAACCCCTTCTAGACACTCTCAAACACACTGTCTGTGACAGCTGATAGACCACATGGTAAAGACATGATCACATTAAAATCACACAAGACTGTTATCCCTGGAAGGGCTGAGGGAGAGAGACGGGGGCATGTCCCCAAACAGGGTGCCACTGAGACAATCCAGCCAAACTGTCAGAGGAGAAAAGCAAATCTTTGTTTTTTTGTTTTTTTCTTTCTTTTTTTTTAAATTGCTTTCCAAAACAAATAGTGGAGCTTCTGAGAAAGTTGGTGGGAACTGAGAGTCCTGCAAAAGTGCCCTCCCTGGTGGATCTCTTAGAGAGATCAGCCAGGAGAAGTAAGCCTCCAAACCAAAGGTTCTGGGTATGAAATCAACTCACCCAGGGAGCCTAGAGTCTCTGAGACCAGATCACTCTTTAGAAATGATGCAGAAAGGATAGCAGTAGTGTCAGAATATCCTAAAAATCACTCCAACCAACAGCCACACTGAATCCCTGAAAAGTCAGGTTTACAAACCCCATTCAACGGGAACCAATGCAGGAAGCCTCCTACATTTAGAAGCTAAACTACCATAATAAGGTGTATCTTTAAATGGCAAATAACATAATATAACCCCAACAAGCCAACATTTTATTAAGTGCCCACCAAAGCAATATAACTTCATCATTGCAACAGCCTGATAGGATGGTACTGTTATGTCCGAAGGACAGAGGAGGAAGATGAGGCTCTGAGATGTCGTGGACTGAAATGATTTACACACAGGCTCTACACAACAGAGACAGAAACCTGAAATGAGTCACACCTAGCTCTAGGACCCTACTGGTAACAAGGCACAGTATGTCTGACCTTGTCCCTAAGACTTTTGGTCTAGCCACATACTAACATGTAGAATATTATGGTCTTCTTTAATATCTATATGAAAAATTTTTCACTCATGATATTCAGTAACAATCTAGTCACAGATCTCTAACCAGACCTACTTAAACCCTGTGAAAAAACAAACAAACAAACAAACAAAAATGAACAACAACAAAAACCCCATGAGCTGATACTTTCCACTGAACCTAAAACAGACAAGACATACTATTTAGTTTGAAAATATTTGGGAATTTTTAACTAAAACAGTGGCTCAGTGAATAAAAGTGTTCTCTGTGCAAGTAAGAGGACCTGGGTTTGAACCTATAGTACCCACATAAAACCTGGACACCACCACACATGCCTGCAACCCCAATAGGAGACAGAAACAGGTGGATCTGTGAAATGTACTAGATGGCCATCCTAGCTCAAAGTGTTAGCTTCGGCAAAGACATTGTCTCCACAAAGAAAACAGAGGGTAGAGTTGTGAAATGCCCAGGCAGACAGACCACATACTTTCTTATACATGACCTACACAAGAGCAAGGGTAGAGGGAATATTAAGAGGGAAGAGGGTAAAGAAAGAAGGGAGGGGAAGGGGGAGGAAGGGAGGGAATATTTGAGAAATTTCCAGGGATTTTTCTATTAGCAATTTCTAATTTAAATGCACCATGTCCCCTAAGTACATTTTGAATGATTGTCAGCACTTGTTAAATGCTTTGACACTTCTTTTATGTCCCCCAGATATGATCAGCTTTCTGTGTGCACTGGAAACTAGTGTGTATCTTGGAGTTTAGAGGTATGCTGTGTCAATCAGACCACACAGTCCTCCCACATTGCTCAAGCCTTCAGATCTCACTGACGTGTGGGCTACCTACTCTGTCATTGAGATACTAGTATCAAAATCTCTGGCAACCACGGAGTTTATCTACTTGAAACACTTCTAGCTTTTGTTTCATGCATTCTGAAATTCTGTCATTAGGGGAAAGTGTTTAGGACTATTATGTTATCTCGCTGAACTGGCTGTGGCATCCTGACAAAATAATCTTCTTTCTACCTACAAATATTCTTTGGTATAATATAGCTAACCCAACTTTATTTTGACTGGTGTTAGCATTTGTATATCTGTGTCCATTAACTTTGAAAATATTTGTGTCTTTACTCAAAGACTTATTTTATAGGTGGGCATACATGGGTCTCTTTTAGAAATGTATAGTCAGATAATGTCTAGCTTTTAACTGAGTTGTAGAACTTATTAAATTCAGTATAACTGTCAATACTGTTAGACCTGAATCTACCATCTTGTCTTGCTTCGTTATTTTTTTTTCCCATTTTCCCTTCTGGTTCATGCCCTCTCCTTTTCTCCCTGCCTTCTTTTGAATTGATTCTTCCAAGGACTCTTTTTACCCTTTTGTTAGCTTACTAGCAATTCTTTTTTCATGAGTTTAGTTTTACATGAGGGTTGATAGCACAGATACTTGACTTATGTCCATCTACCTTCAGGTAGTAAACACCCCCCTCCCATGCAATACAGGAAATCACACAGTCAGGCATTTTTTTCTTTATCCCTGTCTCTATATTACACCATAGCTTTTACTTTTACATGATATATATATTGTCAAATGTGTATATATATATATATATATATATATATACACATATAAGTATATGTATATATATTTATATATATATAATATATATAAATATATATTATATAAATATAAATATAAATATATATATATAAATATATAAATACACACATATATATACATATATATATATAGAATTAAAATATATATTAGTTTAAATAGTCTCTAATATTTTAAAGATATTTAAGAAGTATAAAGATATTTATACTCCTTGCTGAGACCTTGACTTTTCAGTGTCCTTGTTATGACATTTCTTTCTGTGGAAGGGAGTCCTGTGCCCAGTAGGTTGCTTTAAATCATACCTAGATGCTAGAGCACTGTACATGTGCTCACACAAAGTATCTCTAGACGTTGTCAAATGTTCAGGAACATGGACATGATCTCCCTCAGCTCGGAACCATTGGTGAACAACCTTGTTACAAAGTGACATCAGTTCCTTCTTTAAAGACCCTTTAATATTTCGTGTATGGTAGATGTTGCTCACAAATGCTCTCTATCATTGTATTTCTTAAAATATTACTATTTTCTGTGTGTTTTGAAAAATATTTTTACTGGATGAAAATCATAGGCTGTGATAGTTTTCCTCTTTTAGCATTTTAAAATTATGGCTTAATTGCCTCCTCATTTAGTTTGCTTCCAACGAGAAATCCACTGTCATTCTTATCTTTATTCCTCTGTGCATAGGACACGGTTTCCCACCCACCTCGTTCTGGCTTCTTTAAAGATACCCTCTCTCACTGGTGCTGAGGGCACTAACTACGATGAACTTAAAAATGCCATTTTCTTCATATTTCTTGTGCATAGGGCCCATTTATGCTAGACATCTTAGTTTAAGTTTCCATTGCTGTGAAGAGAAACCATGAACATGGATCTCATAAAGGACAATATTTAATCGGAGCTGGTTTACAGTGTCAGAGATTCAGTCCATTCTCATCATGTCAAGGAGCATGGTGGCATTCAAGCAGACATAGTACTGGAGAAGAAGCTGAGAGTTTTACATCTTAATCCACAGGCAGCAGAGGGAGACTGCCCTACTAGGCCTATCTTCTATCTTGAACATATATGAGACCTCAAAGGCACCTCCTTAGTGACACAAGTCCTTCGCCAAGGCCATACCTACTGCAATAAGGTCACAACTCCTAATAGTGCCAAGGCTAAGCATTCAAACATATGAGTCTATGAGGGTTATTCCTATTCAAACCATCCCACTAGAATAAGTCTTAGTCTACAGACAAAGCGCATTGAATATGAAATTCTTTTTGTTATTTTAACTAAAGCTAAAGCTCACTCAGCACCAAGCCATTCCAACAGATGTAGGAAGTTTAATTATAGTCTTTGTCTTTCCCTTCCCTCTCCAGAGCAGAAAAGCTCATTGGGTTTAACAGAGACACAGAATTCTTTTAGTTCTGAGCCACTGGCTACATAGTCGCCATAGGGACACTAAATGTACTTGCTCCTTGCCAATGTTATCTCTAATCTGTGTTTGAGACTTGAGAATCTTCAGGCAGTCAGAACCCTGTGACCAAGCATAGAGCTGTATCAATAGATCTAGCGCTTTTTACATTCTTTTCCCCTGGAGCAATGTGGCAGGGTCCCACCTTTCTCTACTCCAAGGAACTGCCATCCCCTGGACTGTCTGTCTTCTCTCTTTTCTTTTGGAAATCCAGCCCCATTTATTCAATACATTTGCTTTTGGAAGAAAACCAAATAAGGAAGTCATAGAATCGCATGAACAGGCACAAATAACCAAAGCAAAGAAACACATGTTAAGCAATGTACCTGTTTACTTGAAAAGGAAGCAAAGGAGAAGGTTTAGAGATTAAAATCATGGCATCCAAGATTCCTTTATCACCTATGCAATTAATAATGCATGGTGAGAAATGATACAATGTATATATTAGTGAAATTAGGAATAATTTATAAAGGAGCAGTGGTGAGCTGGATTGAAAACGAAGAGCCCAGACAAAATAAAGGAATCTGTAGGAGGAGCTAAGGTGGGAGGAGTAAGAGAAGAAAGAGGAAAAGGAAGGCAAGGGAGAGAGAGAGAGAGAGAGAGAGAGAGAGGTGTAGAAGGCGCCATGGATGGCCACACATATACCAGGATCAGTCTTGGGTAACAACTTATATCTAGGTTAGTTAACTGGGAAACATCTATAATTATGTGGGCATATTGTTATTGAGCATTACCAAATATATAAAGTCTTTGATTAATATTTAAGAGTCTCATTTCCTATTGGGCTCGTATAGATGGCGGGATGGTCTGGGCACAGCCCAGCATTGTGGAGACAGCATGAAAGATTGGCAGAGCCATCTCCCACACTGGCGTCTCGTGGGTAGCAGGGCCAGTGTTTCTGGCTGGCCGTTTCTAGATGTGGCAGGCACATGACCTCTGGCCGCTTCCAGCTGCAGAGTACTTGGCTTCAGGCCACAGCGCATGGCAGCCTGAGTCAAGCAGAGCTGCCGCGCTTAGTTGGCCCTTCCAGCAGCCTTTGTTTAATATATTCTACAAGAATCTCCAAGAAAGGTTAAAATAATGGGCGAATATTGGAAGTTGTGGGGAACCTTGGGGACTATAGAAGAATGAGCTATATAGAGAAAGCTGGGGGAAACATTCCAGCACAGCAAGAGAGAAAGCTGAAACACTTAGTCAATAACTCATGATAAAAGACTTTCCATGCTAAACTACAAAACTGAGATTACACTTTAGGAACTGGGAAGTTAGAAGAGTGTTGAGTGACACAAATACCTCTACTTTTAAATTATTATGCTTACCACCACCCTCCCCCCCCCAAAAAAAAACAACCCTATGATATGAGAGCTAGGGAGGTGGCTCATGGGTAAAATCCTTACTGTGTAAATATGAGGACCTGAGTTTAGATCCCAGCAACTATGTGAAATGCCTAGGCAGACAGACCACATCTGTAACCCTCAGAGTGAGGAAGCAGAGAGAGGAGGATCTCTTGGCCTTGCTGCTTACCTAGTCTAGCCAAAACCACAAGTTCCAGGTTCAGTGAGAGACCTTGTCCCAGAAAGTACTGGTGAAGAGTGATATTGAAAGACACATGATATCACTCGCTTGCCATCACACAGGAATAAATGTGTGCATACACAAATGTATAAAACACACACACACACACACACAGACTCAGGCACACTCATGAAAGGACTCTCATAGCCTGTAGTCAAGATACCAACTAGATCCAGGATCTCATTGATTCCTAAAAGACTGTTCGACTGCAGATCACAATTCCTTTCTGGCTACTGGCCAGGGGTTACCATTTTCTTGCCGCTGTACTTCTCTGAAAGCATGACAAAATATGGTAGGTTTGTTTCTGCAAAAACAGCACGACAAAGAACATATCAGCAAAATGGAAGGTACACTCTCAGGTACCATCATGAGTGTGGGTAATATTTGCAACAAATATTACCACTCATAAAGAATCTAGAAACAATAGGTTATCTTTCACAATGGTAAATATGCATATTTAGAAACTGAAATAAAAAAGATTTTATTTTGATAATTTTCTAAGAACTTATACTTTTCTAAGAAGTTAGATTTTTTCTCTTTTTTCTTTCTTTGTTATGGGGTCTGATTACAAAGTTTAGGCCTGGTTCATGAGTGGTTAGAAACTAAGGTTTTCCTCTCTGGACTTGTGAAAAATGGGTCTGAGAACCAGCAGGTTGGTGGTAAAGTCATTTCAAATGTGTTTCAGATGTACCTGTTCCAAAAAGCTCAGTGTGAGAGAAATAGTTCTTCGAAGTTTGAGGCCTCCAAGTCGTCCTCTAAAACTTGATGGCACTGAGCTGAGTACTTTCGTCTCTAACGCTCCATGAATACATACTTTCCTTACCATTCAATCATCTTGAATTCTGCCCAATTGTTTTAGCCTAAATTTGAAAGGGCTTAGGGGGCTTGTAATTTGCAATCAGTCACTTCAGGATGAGTGTCAAGAGAACAGTCTCAAGAATGAGATCTAAACTGACTGCAAAGTGGATCTGCGGAGCCTGCAGCGGCAATAAACTGACTGCAGAGTAGGGGGTAGGATCCAGCTGCGACAGTGACTGGTCTTTTAGTACGCCATCATACATGTAAGCTTAACTTCTTCATCCTCAGAGACCTCCTAACCAAGAGTCCCGGCTTCTTTCCAGACTGTGCAGGGCAGGTAGAAACTCCTAGCCTCTTCTGTGGAATCCCCAGTGTTCAGCATGGACCAGGATCAGCTCACTCCTAGCCTTTCCTAGCCACACATGTTTTAACAAGCATGATTTAGTCCACAGTTTTGAATAGGTATTGATTAGACTTGTTCTCTTCGTGAGAGACATTTATCATCAAGCGTGTGGACATACACACCATCACAGCTGTGTTCTTCTGAAGTGAAAAACAAAGGGGCACAGAAGCGCAGACTGAGGACACTGAGCATACTTGAGAGAGGCGCTACAGAGGAACCTGAGCTTCAGTATAAAGGATGCTGAGCAGCAACCGAAGCAGGTGGAAGAAATTGACACGGTGATCAAGAGAAGAAATTTCAAGCCTCTATTAATATTACTATTGTTGTTATTCTTTTCTCATACAATACATCTCTGGACCACAGCCTCTCCTCTCTTCACTGCACCCAGTCCCCACGCCCATCCCCCAGATTCACTGCTCCTCCTCGGTTTCCCCTCAGAAAAGATGAGGTCTCTCAGTGATATCAACAGATGCCACAAGACTAGATATAAGCCCTTACATAAAGATTGGACAAGACAACCCAGTAGGAGGAAAAGGGTCCCACGAGCAGATAAAAGTCAGAGACACCCCCACTCCTGCTGCTAGGAGTCGAACAAAAACCCCAATCTAAACAATCACAGCATGTGTGCAGAGAACCAAGCATAGACCCATGCAGGCTCCATGGTTACTGCGTGTGAGCCCTGCTTAGTTGATTCTGTGAGCCATATTCTTCTGATGTCCTTGACCTCTCTTGCTTCTACGATCCTTCCTCCTCCTCTTCCGAGGGACTTCCCAAGCTAACTTTTTGGGTGTGGGTCTCTGTAACCTCTTAAGAGTCTCAAGAAAAAGAATGATATCTAATTTGGATTCTTAGAAGATCATTTTGACTAGAGTTTGAAGGCATCAGGATCCTAGTTGGGAAAACAGCGACGTAGACAAGAGATCACAGTAGTGTGCTTGAAGGTGAAGCAAATAGAAATGCAAGAAGCTGCAGATTCCAGAGACATTTAAAAGTCTTGGTTGGCAAGCTTCTATAATAGGGGACTGGGGAGATGACTCCCTGAGTGAAGAGGAGCACTGCAGCCCAGATCACCAGCACCCAGGTAAAATCCAGGCATGGTAGTGCATGTCTCCAACCGTAGCACTGGGGTTTGGAAACAGGAATACCAGTGGGTCACTGGTTAGATAGTATAGCCAAATTGGCAAGCTCCAGACTTGGTAAGAGACCCTGCCTCAAAAAAATAAGTCAAACAAGAAGAGAATAAGACACCTAGCATAGACCTCCAGCTCCTGAATTCACTCACCCCTGGCTCCAAATACTCACATGCACAGATCACACACATGAAAACACTTTGAAGCTGGTAAAGAAATAGGCTCAGAAACCATTATGAAGTAGCACTTGTCAGGTGTCTATGTTGGACAAGAGAATGCACAGCAGGAATTTTTTACTAAGCTAGAGAATCCTGGAAGTAGTGAAACTTTTGTAAACCTTCTGTAATTCAAAAATTGGATTATAGGCTCAGAAACATGATTTAGTTGGTAAAGACATCTGCCACCAAGCATGACACCCTAAGTTTGGCCCCTAAGACTCCAACATGGTAAAAGGAGAGAACACAATCCAGCAATTCGGCCAGTGACCTTCACATGAACACCCATGGCATGTGGGTTACACACCCACAAAAAATACATACACACACACACACACACACAGCATTATAATGTAATGAAAACCAAAGAATAGGATTATGAGTGTAGCCTAACTCACACCAATGGCTGAAATACCTTTGCAAACTGCCTTTGGAGATGACATGACAATATGTATGTGGACATTTAAGAATCTGTGATCACATATGGTAGCTGAAGACTCAGATAAGATAGATACCATCTAAGATGAACAAGTAGAAGAGAGAGATTGAGTGTTATAGTGTCCAATGGGTAAGTGAGGAAGGGTGGTCCTTTCTGCCTTACGCAGCATTGTCGAAGCTATCTCACTGGGCCAGGAAAGTGATTTCAAGTGGATAAGGTTTACAGTGATAACCAACAGCTGATGGAGAAAATCAATGGGAGAGTACTACTTACTCTTCACATTACTATGACAGAACATGCAGTATAACAGCTTAAAGGAAGGAAAGACATATTTTGGCTCCTGATTCTAGAGATTTCCCTTCATAGTCAATGGACCCATTGATTGAGCCTGTGGTGAGTTGTAATGACACACAGGAAACATCTTGTGGATGATTGGACTGTTGGAGGTCTGGCTGAGAGGAAACAGAGATGCCAAGGGCCTAGGATCAGGTACAAACAGATGAATAAGACTCCCAACGACCCACCTCTTCCAGTGAGGGCACATCTCCTAAGATAGCCAGTTTCTCTCAAATTAGGGCCAACAGCTGAGCGACTACCAAGTATTCAGTAATGAGTCTATGGCATCATTCCTTAGTTAAGCCATAGCAGGAAGCACATCCTGAAGACAGAGAACAGAGATAACATGGATGGCATAGCAAGAACATGGCAGGAACAAGATGTGAGCGATACAGATGGCTTTAGAGAGAAGAAATAATCCACACTACCCGCCCCAGTCCAGGAATTTAAGAGAGAAGAATGGGTAGAGATGGTTACAGGTCTGAAAGTTTGTTAGAAATAATGCATAGAATTCTAAGAAGTAGCTTCTCTTTATTTTTATTTTTAAAATAGAAATGTATTCATTTAAAAAAATCCAGAGAACTAAAACAGTAACAGAAGTAAATCCTTGTGTGAGAGAATTCTTCTACAAAATAATAACTATATCTTGTGCTCTCATGATCTTAACAAGAAAAAGAAGGTCCATCCATTTACCGAATCCCAATAAGTTTTCACTGACTTTCTGGCTATTACTTAGCCTGGCTTGGATCTGGGTGCTGATTGTTTTTTTATTAGCTAAAATGATTTATTTCCTCTGTATGAGCTCAAACTAAAATCACATCCAACATCACTTTTTCCAGCATTACTTGTGTCAAATGTTATCAGTAATTTCCTCCTGGGGACCCAATCTATGTCTTGGTTTCCTGGATCTTTAACCGTGGTGTACAATAATTAAGATCTTACATGAACATTGCTTTTATTTTAGCATTAACTCGGGATCTAACTAGTCCAAGGAAATAGTCTCAAGCTTTGCCATTTTGAGGGCTGGAGAGATGGCTCAGCAGTTGAGAGAACACCCTGCTCCTGCAGAGTGACCAAGAGCAGCTCCCAGCTCCCAAATGGATGGGCTTATAAGTGTCTGTAACTCTGGATCCTGAGGATCCTAAGACACTGGCCTCTTCAGGCACCTGCACTCAGTTGCATATCCCCCTACTCCAGCCCTACACATTTATGCATTCACTCACACAAATTTTTTAATTTTTTTAAAAACATAAAATCATTTTGTCAAAAAAATTCACAACTCTAAAAGTAGTGAAAATATTACAAGAAATATAGTGGATAAACTAATTTATATAAATTTCTGTCCAACCCACTCACTTCTCCATGGAGTTTGTGTCTCCTACATATTTCGTACTCAGTTTTCTCTGGTTCCTATCTCTGGCATATTAAATACCCTTTAATTAATGTAGGGCTCCTTTTGGCTCTGGTCTCTGAAAATCATGTCTATTTTTAAGTTATTCTTTGATTCTGAAGACTTACTAAGGCATTAATGAAGAACAACTTGATGGGTGTCAAAGGAGCTTCCAGTGAAGAGGTGCCAAGGATCCGCTTGATTGCAGGGGCCTGTCTAGGAAAAGAACAGTGAGGAGAGAAACAGTATAATTAAACCTCTAGGTGCCGGAGCTTGCACAGGCTTCCAGAAAAGATAAGATGAAGCCAATATAGATGATTATTTACGACTACTGCAAGCCAAGCCAAAATGGGCAATAATAACTCAGAAGTCGGGATACTTAATTTAAAAACCAATTTGGAAGAATATTTCTAATATGAGTGATAGCTTTCTAGTACCTGGAAAATAATACCACTTTTGTCCACAACTCCAGGAAATCTTCCTTCTCTTTCTCTTCAGTCTCTTCTTCCTTTTCTTTCTGCCCTCTTCCTCCTCCTTTTCCTCCTCCTCCTCACTTAGAACCAATTCACTCATTGCCTTCATAAAAATCCCAGTATTGAACTAACTTTTTCAAGAGAACTGACAATTTTCTCACCACTATATCTACAATTAAAGCAGCGACCAACTGTGAGCACCATCTTGTCCATCTCGTTGTCTACTTTCAGTAACACTTAGCAACGTCTAATGTAAGGAGGAGTTTATTTTGGCTCACAGTGTCGGAGAAGTCAGTTCATCATAGAGGAGAAGCTGTGGGACTTGGAGTAGACCTGCCCATATCACAGGTGTTTGCAGCATGACTTCAGCCAGCCTGAACCAGAGGCAAACATCATGGCCCATTTTTAGGACCCACTTTTCCACGAAAAACCAGAGTCTCAAATGTTCCACAACAATCCCACACTAGGCAAACTGACTGTTTAAACACACAGCCTGTGGTTTCACTTAAAACCAGGGTACTGGCATGGACAACTTAGCACTGAAAGGGACTTTTATCTCTCTTGACTGTCAAGGGTTCATTCTACTATGGGCGAGTCAAGTGCAAGCTGGGAAACAGAATAAAACAGGAAATGGACAAGGATAACGTACTCCCAGAAACTACCCCCAGATACCTACTTCCTCCTCTTACACACCACTTCCTACAGCTTCCATAATGGCTCAGAACAGTTTCATCTGCTATTGTGAAACCAAACATTCAAGACAGGAGTCTGAGGGAGTGGGGCCATTTCATATTCAAGTCGTAACAGCCTTGGATAGTACGCGTGTGCTGGGATGCACGCTCACAGCTGCCATTCTCAGCAGACAAGAAAGAATGCACAGAAGGAACAATGTATTATTGAAAACAATGCTTTTGCTTATTTCCACAAAAAGCTTAGTTTGACATTAAGATATAAATGTACAAGTGGCATGACGGGAGAGAGTAAACGAAATCTCACTTTGCCCAGGAAATTCCATGTGTCACTTTAACACCCATTTAGGAAAGAATTTTCCTAGTGCACCAAGATGGGCCATGGGCCATGCAACTCTGAATCTTCATTTCTTTTTCTTTTTTCTTTTTTTTGACTGTTGCTTCATGGAACATGGCTTTCCCACTGTTGTACACGATGACTGCAGTTTTAGTTAAAAGAGGAGTGTGTGTGTGTGTGTGTGTGTGTGTGTGTGTGTGTGTGTGTGTGTACACTATGTGGTGTGCAGACGTGCATGTGGAGTCTAGAAGAGGATGTTTGATGTCCTTACCTCTGTACCTCATTTCCTTGAGACTAGCTCTGTCACTGAACTTAGTGCTAGGTTAGTGGCCAAGTGCCAGTGATTATTCTGTTTCTCTCCTTCTCTACAGCCTGGGAACGCCTTGAATGTGCTCTGTATGCCTGTGTTGAGATCCGAACTCAGATCCTCATGCTTGCGTGGTAGGCACTCTTACCCTGTGAGCATCTCCCCAGCCCAGAACAGTCATTGCTGAGATATCACATTATGGGACACTCAGATTGCAAGGCAGTCATGACACCTAATGCTGGCATTTGTTCTCTTTTGGTCTTGATTATAAAGTATGTACAGAGAAACAAATTGCATAGTTAATGGCCTTTCATAAGGGAACTTTGTCATGTTCCATCGCACGGTGAGGTGACTATAGATAATGAGAGTGTATTCTGAATTTCAGAACGCTGTAATGCAAGAGGGGATACTGAAGGCTTTGTCCACAAAGAAATGAAAAACTTTTGAAAGCAAAGATAAACTTACTTTGATTGGAACAAATCAAAGTAGTATTATATATAATGTATAATATACTGTATACTGTATAGTGTATAGTGTATATTATCTATTATATGTTATGTATGTGCTTTTAAAAATCACATGGTACCTCATAAGTATGTTTAGTTTTTATTTCAACTTTAAAATTGTAATTCAAACAACTAATTAGTCATTTGGCACTTCTCTGGTTCAATACTGAAAGGCTAAATAGAAGCCAAGGCTGAAGAAGAAAGAGTCCATCTTTCCTTTTTAACCACTTTCATGCTTGAGCTGAGACAATGTATCTCCTTCTTTCCTTCCCTCCCCCTGAGTTTAGTGTTCTCTCTAGAACCCCCAGACTCCAGTTGAAGTGCTTTCCAGCTTTTCTGGACCTCCAGCTTGCAGGTGACAGTTCTCGGCCTCTGGAATCATGTGAGCAGTGACTTATACTTCAGGATACATATGTAGATGTATGTGTTTCTGTAGATGACCCTGATGAACAAAATATGAAGCTTTTCTTAAAAAACAAAAAACAAAACAAAACAAAACAAAACAACAACAACAACAACAACAACAACAACAACAACAACAAACCAAAGAAACCTGTCCAGACAGCCAAGGAACCTAACCCTTCAAGGTCCTATGCAAGGCTAGTTTAGCCTCATGTACCAGAAGCAGTTTTTAAATCGTTTAGTTATTTGAATAGTATAATGTAATCACTAGAAATTTGGAACTAAAAAAAAAATGTGATGAATGGGAGACTTTCTGAAATTTGTTGTCATGGCCAATGTGGTCTGCAGAGCCAGCAATGAATAAATATTTAAGCAAAATATATCTGATTGATAGCTAGATAAGTGGCTCACAAATTAGTTTATGTAAGGAATATGTGTTGACAGCCTTGAATTTGTCTAGCATAACTAAGAAGAGGAGGTATAGTTCTGATTTTGTACTCTAATGGAGAATGAGTATTAATGAGTATTAAGAATCACGCTCCTAAGAACCAGGCATGATGGTGCATGCCTCTAATGCCAGCATTTGGGAAGCAGATACATGTGGATTTCTGGAAACTTAAGGCAAGTCTGTAGTATATATCATGTGCAAAGCCAGCCAGGGCTGAATACTGTGTAGTGAGACCCTGCCTCCAAACAAAAGTCATGGTTCTACAAAGAAATGGCATACACTGCAGAAGGTATGGCAGAGAGGAGATGAGGTCAGGGACTTCAGCAGCTCATAGCAGTAACTCAGCTTGGAGCAGTAAGGAGTGCAGGCTGCATGTTGAGCTGCGTTGAAAGGGGGATGAGTCAAAAGACAAGGAAGAACTGGTGTCACAATGAAGAAGCTCCAGAACCTGATCCTGCATCCACGGGGTGGGCGAGATGAGCACCCGAGTGGAAGTCCAGAGCCGAGTCTATCACTGTGATCAGAAGGAACATAGGCATATCCATGGCCATATTCACGAGGGAGGGTTTCATTATGGGTCAAACATACTGACAAGAACCCAGGAAAGGAGTGGGACAAAAGTCTGCATTAGAGCTGACAGAACTTTATCTTTAAGGATAAAATGTTGTGGTCTCCAAAGAGCAAGACCATACCACCTCATTTATCCAGCTTTCAAACTCTACTGTGAAACTACAGCTTTCATGCAGGTTCAGGTTTGGAGAGATACATACCAACCGCAGGCCTGCCCATGTACAACGCACCAAAGAAACTGACAAACACAGTGTGGTCTAAAGGCATAATGGTGGGAGAAGGAAGTAGATATATTTTTCACTGGAGGGGGAGAGGAGGAGGAAGAGGAGGAGGAGGAGGAAGAGGAGGAGGAAGAAGAGCAAAAGGAGGAGGAAGAGGAGGAGGAAGAGGAAGAGGAAGAGGAAGAGGAGGAGGAGGAGGAGAAAGGGGAGGAAGGAGGATAGAAGCAACAGAGACAGAGACAGAGACAGAGACAGAGAAATGTGGGATTCAGGAGAGAAGCGAAACGTAAAAGACAGGCTGAATGGAAAAAAGCTGAGCTGAATTTCATCACTAATGTTAACTTCAGAAGGATGTGAAAAGATGGGGGGTGAGCATTAAGAATCTATAGATTTCATTAGGGAATAAACTATAATTTGGCTTAATTAGACCCCCAAAATTAATGAAAGAATCTAACAGAGAAGTAACAGGACAAAATGCTAGTATTCAAAAGCCCATGAAAGCAATACATCTCCTCCTAGTAACGATCATGTGCCTTTTATTATTAAAGATGCAATTTTAAAAAATTGTGATTTTCCCTTTTGTATAAGAAAACAATAAACATTATATTTGATACTTTCTTTTTTTTAATATAAAATGACACTGGAAATGTAACTTAGCTGTGTTTTTCTTTTAAACAAATTGTCTTAAGTGACTATAATGACAACTTCAAGATTCCTTTTGTGGTTGTTTAATTTCTTTTAAATGATACATACAAACAGAATCATACATACTTATGGCATACCATGTGATGTTTTGACATATATATATATATTGTATAATATTTAAATCATGATAAATACATCCCTTTCCTCAAGCATTTATCATTTCTTTACGGTGAAAGCATTATAAATAATTCTTTGAGCTTTTTGAAATGTAGAGTACATTATCATTATCTACAGTCTCCGTACTGTGCCAAGCACAGTCTAAACAGAGTATGGACTCATTATCTAAGTGCAGATACAGCCTGGCATTCTGTAGCCTTGATGCTAAAGCTGCAATAGGTACTATATTTTAAGCACTGTGGTGGGGCACATGCAATATAATGTTTTTAAAACAATGCTGTGTCTTATGCAAAAGGAGTACCATCAAAAACCTTCAGAATGGACTGGTCTCCTAATGATTTTAAAGAAGACAAAAGAGCAAAGGGGACCCAGATGGATACAGCCCCTGTTTGGTGGAATCCTTATGTCCATGTTTATGCATCAAATACTCATAGCTTTAATCATGGGTACCCGGTAGCCAATTGAAGAACTGAAATTGACTCTGATTTTCTTGATGTTGATTATAACAGCAAGATATAACTTTCTTCTTATGAAGGAAATATTATCCAACATATAGACAAAAGAAAAAGGTGATAATTCACAATCTTCACAGAAAACTACTTTTGCTTGGTAGTATTTACAGTTTGAAGGGAGATGTAAGTAACAGTGGTGAACCATGGAAAATCACCTATGTTATTCACTTTAAGATCTAGGTATTAGCTTAGTCAAGTCAATAATCCCTTCTGTTCTCCAACCCTCTTCCTGCTATTGGCTCACTACACGTTATGGTTAAGTGCTGCACACTGACATGGTGGTTTGGCATCTGCCTCTCAGTGGACATACTGTAGTTGCATCTTCCACTCTGACTGCAATATTCACGTAAAATTTCAAAGGTAACAATTTCAAAGGTAACAATTTCAAAGGTAACAAAGCTGAGCTACATATAATGCCAGAGCTTTCCATAGAGCGATTTTTAGGACGTTTAGTCCTATTTTGCTCAGTGGTGCCTCCTGGTGAGATCTGAGAAGCCCATCTCTGCTCATGGGATCTCCACTCTGAAGAAGAGCTGCTGTCCAAGTAAGGTACATGTATGGAGGATGGAGCTCAGGTGACAGGCATCAGAAAGGACAGTGCTGTTGACATCTACATTGCTGCTGATGTCAGTCTGCCACAAAAGCAGTATCTTGCAAAATTTCTCTACATATAGAGTTCAATATGCATGAACAATTATATTTCTTCTTATCAAGCATTTTATTAAGAATTGACTGGAGGACATTCTTACTGCCACGTGTTTTCATCTTTATAATATGAGAAAACTTTTCTTGCAAGTCATATGAGAAAGTTATCAAATGACTGAGTGCTTCTACTCTGGGAATCGATGCAACACTTCTAAGGAGCAAGCAGAAGTGATCTCCTGGTCACTGTTAATCTGCTTTACAGATATGGAAAATGTGGCTGTATCAACAGTGCACAGGGAGTACGGAGTCATTAGAACAACTCACAATACTGTCTGGCCATGATCCCGAACTTCTGATCCATAAGCAGAAAGACTAAAAATATGCTTATAAACAACAACAGTCATACAGAATTACAATAGAAAATTTTAATTCTATTCATTCAACATAGCAAATCTAATTATATGAACATCCCCATGTTCATTAGAATGAAAACATACAAGAATTAGCTGAGTGCGGGACATTTAGGAGAAAGAAGTCCCTCATTTTAGGAGAGAATTTAAATAAAACCCAAATAAGAAGTTAATTTTTCCAAATATAATAACCTTACACTACAGAGCATTGTATGACACCCAGAGGGTACTAACTGCTTCCACATAGGGTCAGATAGTAAATAGTTGACTTGGAAAGAAAATCTGCTGCTGTTATTCAGCTCTGAGAATCTGACTTTGCAACTAGACCTGAGAGAGCCAGGGACAGCTTGTAGTAAGCGTGACAGAAGTCCCAAGAAAGTTGTTTACTTCATTTAAGAAGTAAACAACAGGCTACGTCTGACCCAGGGGACCCAGGTTGGTAACCCTTCTAGATGACAATGTATAATGATATGCTACCTCCTCTTACTAAAGTAAATCTATTCCATAGTTATCCATCAGGTAGTATTGAGCAGATAGTGGGCGTCCCTCATTCAAAATAGAGGAAAGGCTATTCAGTGAAAATGAGTGTTCCCTCTTCAGATATTCTCCACTTTCCTCCATGCCTGCCTCTCACTTGTTCTCAAATGCACTAGTATTAGTTTCTTCAGCATCTTCCTAATGATGTCCTAAAGCTATGAAATTCATGAAACCTTAAGAAATAAAACCCCGCTTTAATTCTCAAGGTACTCTCAGTAAGGAGACTACCTGGTATTGGGGGTGGGGGGAGATGGGGCAGAAGGGGAGGGGAAGGAGAGAGAGAGAAAGAGAGAGAGAGAGAGAGAGAGAGAGAGAGAGAGAGAGAGAGAGAGACTGACTGTGTGCTAAGAGACTTTAGAAACCAAGTCATTATTATCCAGGACCAGGACCACACAGTTCACCCCTGGGATCCAACTCACAAAAGGCTACCTGGAAAAGTACATCTATCTCAAAACCTCACATATATGTTTCTTACATAGAAGCATGCTGGAGTATTTGAGAAGAGAGAGAGGAAGGGGAAGGAGATAGACAGAGACACAGACAGACAGACAGACAGACAGACAGACAGACAGACAGACAGACAGA
>JANHMN010000013.1:19792427-19807695 GCA_030674055.1 Rhabdomys pumilio
AGACAGACAGACAGACAGACAGACAGACAGACAGACAGACAGACAGAAGCTTGTGAAGTGTGAAGGACAGCTTTATTGAAAAAGCTGATGCCTACCATCTAACCATGTGTTTGCATTTCATATCCCTCCAAGATGTGGTTTTCCCTCCCCAACTAAAAAAATGAAACACTACATTAAAGTTTGGTGTGTCATGGAGTGATGAGGTTGACATAGCAGGTGACACTGGTAGATGCTCCTGGCACTGCATAATATCACCTGGAGATTTTTATCCCATTTCTCCTTCCCTTGTTTTATCCCTCTATCCTTAAGCTCTCTCCATTTTCTCAATAGCATTATTTCCTTAGTGAGCTGTGTTCCCAGCACACCAACACACCCACATGGTATCACCATGTTTTCCTTTCACTTTTAATCCCAGACATTCTTTAAAGGTTAACTCAGACTGAGCTCATTCCAAGAAAAAGTTATGATAACCTTGGCAGAATTCACTCTCTCCAACTGTGTGTGGTAGTGCACACCTGTAACCCAAATACCTCACCCAAAATTCCTCACATGAGGAAGCTGAAGCAGGAGCCTCAAGAGTCCCGGACCTGGACCACAGTGGCAGACATCACCTCTCATACATCTGCTCCAGTAAAGGGCCTAGGAAACGATAATGGAATCAGCAGTACTTCTCCCGACTCATTTCTTCCACATGTTCATGTTCTCTGTAACTTTTCTTTCTGTTCATATCAACATCAGTTTGCATTAGGTTTCCAGCCCGCTGCTATTAAAGTTGTTTATTCCAGTAGTTAGCTGAGATCTTGGCACCTAAACTTTCCCAGCCTTACTTACTGATGACTACATAAAGTTCAGGATCAATGGCTTTCAATGGTTCTTACGTGAGTGAATAGAAATACTGATTAAAGACTGGTAATGGAATGTCCCGCTTGCCTTGTGGATCTCAAAGCAATTTCCCAAGCATCGTTATATGATCTTATAATGTTGAGGGCAAGTGATTGTGTCCATATTTGTTAGAGGCCCTGAGAAACTCAGGGCCCATTTCTCTTACTGTGCTATGCCCCACCAAGCTGATGGTAACTCTGGGAACCCTTCAGAAATCAGTAGGGGAGGCTCATGGAAGCTTTGCACGGCAGGGGGTTAGAGGTTAAGGCAGCCATTCAGTTGTCCCACCAGGAATCCCACAGCAGACTGGTTCCTTCCAGAGATTAGCTCCTTCCTGTTGAACTAATGGGTGCCCTTTTAGATCCAACTGGCACACATCATTTTAGAGTTATTGACCCAGATCCTTCATTCAAAGTCTCTTCTGCTGTCCAGGTGGAGACTTCAGTGAAGCGTCGTGCACTTTCTGTAAAAAAAAAAAAAAAAAAAAAAAAAAATCTAATTTTCCCAGTCAATGTGGTAGAACTTTCCCTTTAGATTGTCTTTTCCCACCTTACTAACAATCATTTGACATTTTCTTTCTAAGTGCGAAAGTAATTACTGACATATCCTGTTTGAAAACACAGAAAATCATTATAGAAACATTTAATCCATGCACAAGTGTATCGTGAAGAGTTAAGCAGTTTACATTATTTACATTTTTCCTTCCACTCTTTTTTTTCTATACAATTGCATACAAACAAACTGAATGCAACACTGTGAAGAACATTTTAAGCCTCTTACATTTAGCAATACAGTCATTCCATGAGTGAGCAAAGGTATGTAGCCAGTAGAGCCGGACAAGGGAATGCTACACTTGCCTGTGGTTCTCAAAACAGTCCACCAAGTATCACTGTATGATCATATAATATTGAGGGCAAACTTGGATCAATCTCAAGTTTTGACAGTTATAAATAATATAGTAAAAATACCATTGCATAAAAGCTGTTATCTGTCTCTGTTTATTTCTTAGAACCCCTGTTAACTAATGAAATTATGGCCATAAACATCTTAAAGCAGTGGTTTTCAACCTGTGGCTCATGACCCTACTGGGGTGGGTGTCAAATAACCCTGGTGGTCTTCAAAAAAACACCAGAAAAAATAGATACTAACATTATGATTAATAACAGTAGTAAATTACAACTATGAAGTATCAACAAAATGATTTTATGGTTGAGGGCTACCACAACACGAGGAGCTGTATTAAATTGTTGCAGCATCAGGAAGGTTTAGAACAACTGCTTTAAAGACTCTTGATCCATGTCCTCTAAGATTGTTACTCTGTTCAGCAGACTATTAGAATTTCCCAAATAATTCTTCATGGCTTTACTCCTATCCAAGTACGCCTCTAAGGTTGCCTTTAATATGATTTCTCCTGGTTAGAAATATTGCCAGATAGGATGAAATGTTTAGAAAATATTCGAGTTCCTACTTATAGTCTAACCATGCAAAGTATTTATAGAAGTACTTCCCTGCCCCATACACACACACACCTTAAAAACAGAAAGACATCTGAGCCCTGTTCTTAACCCATGATTTCCTATGCCGAAGAAAGAACCAAACACAAACTAGGTTTTCTAAAACTCCAGTGAAAAATCTCTACAAACTAAGTTGAAATATTCCCCTTGCTATAATCAAGAGGACAGCTTCCTTATTTTTCAACCTGTGCAAATGGCTCAAAGTTTCTGTTTTTCTCAAACTGCCAAGAAAAAGATTCATTATTCTTTGCACATAGACTTCTACATTTTGCTGTGAAAGTCAATATTTATTGCACTCTTTTCTTGCATTTCTTAATGGAACATGTGTGTGATTATTGAATAAACATGAATGTATTGAGTTTTGCAATGCTTCTACTACCGTAATTTGTTAGGATTTTTTTTTCACTCCTCTAACTCAAAACAGATTTATTTTTCTAATAAGATTTTGCAAGTTCTTCATCCCCAGTATCCACTAGATTTATTTCATTTTCAAAATATAAACTGCTGCACCTGGGCAGCAATTTTTTGATCACCTCAAATGGTTTATAATGGTTTCTAGCGCAGAGCAACGGTATGCACACCCACCAGATGTAGCTCAGTTCATGCATTACATTCTGCTTCAATATTTTTTGGTCTGCTTATTCCATCTCAGTCTCCCTGACCGCATTCCCAGGCCTTATTTCATCCTCATTTGCACATCCTTCAAGACAGCATCTCAGCTGCATAAAGAAGCCTTTGAAAGACTTCACTTGGAGATTGAAGAACTAATAAATGCTTGATGAAAAAGCTTATTATTGCCGGTATAATTATTATTGACAATGGCCAGAGAGTTCCTATGATAGCCTCAGCTTTACAGAGCCTTTACATGGCATTATCTGTCCCCGAGAGCATCTCGGCAACGCTCATCCATTGTTTTCTCTACGTGAGTTCACGGGACCAATAGTTAGACAATCAGAGGCCACAAAAAGGAAATTTTAATTTTGGATTTTACAAATGTTACAAGGGCTGGCCTAGCATACTTATAGTCTTTATTCTAGTAAGCGTGAAACATATCATAAATTATCAATAGGATTTTCCTCAATACTTGATGCTGCACAACCCACAAAGAAAATGCACAATTTAGTGCAGAGCATAAATTTCTTCCGATTAGAATTCATCATTGTGACCATCATCTTAGATGTCGTTTTGAGCTGATTCTGCCTCCAGTTCAAAGAGTGAGTCCTTTCCTTTGAGCCATTAATGGACCATGGACTGTTCTACCTTTATTGACACAAATGTTCTAATGTTAAGCAAGTATATAGGTAGCACCATTTGGCTTTTAAAGTTTTTAAATGTCCCAAGTCTGTAACAAGACCTCGCTGGCCTAACAGATAATCCTTCCTCTCACTAAAGTAAGAAAATTCACAGAAGTAATGCATTGGAATGCACACCATCTTGGATATGTACAAAACAGTCAATGCTTCCATTATTTTTAGAGTTTTAAAGATTTTTTGTTTGATTATTATTTTACATGCATGCGTGAGTCCCTGCCTATATGTCTGCCCACTATGTGCTCGCCTGGTACCCACAGAGGCCACAAGGTGGCACTTGATCCTGGGGAACTGAAATTCTAGGAGATTGTGAGCTACCATGTGGGTGCTGGGAACTGAATTCAGGTCTTATGGAAGAGCAGCCAGTCTTAACTCCTGATCATCTCTCGAACCCATTCATCAGGATTTTTCTTAACAAAATAATGTTGAAGCTTGGGACACTGGTCTGGGTGTTAAGCAGTTCTTCCTATAAAGATGTCAGTATCTGTAGAGGATTTAATGCTATTAATAATCCTCTAGTTAAAAACAGAGAAAAACACAGCTTCTTTTTTCCCCAAAGGAAACCTTATTTCCTATTTCTTCTTCCTCTGAGCTAACTACATTTCTAACTTTTAAATTTGTCTGTTGTCAGAATAACAGCTCCCCTGAAAGCCACTCTTCTGAAATCGCCATGCAGATGATCAATAAGCAACCCAAATTTAGTAATCTATCTGCAAAAGATACCCTAAATGTACCCTATAACTCACTGTCTCTTCTTTCCAGTTGCACAAGTGACACAACCATTTGCTCAGTTTAAAACCCTTGGGGTCTTCTTTGCTTTTCTTATCCCTCTTCTTAACACAGAATCCAAACCTCATTCCATAAACGTTAACTTCAAATATAAGCCAAGAATACTGCCTTCTGCCCATACCCAGCAGTGCACATAACTCATTCCAATGCTGCTCCGTGTTCTGTAACATGGACCTTGCAGACCTTTGTTCCTTGGATTTACCATACTCATTCCTTTTTCTAAAGTCATGTTTGTCTGTTTTTCCTTGTTTACATGGTACTATCTCCCCTTGTTTTCTTGCATCACTACTAATATCTAGGTGTCACATCTCAGAAAAAGTGTCACTTCCTGATGACGGTCACTCTTAACCACCCCATCCTGACTGCTCATTTGCTTCCAAGAAACTATGAATCTTCCAAATTATCTTTCAATTTATTGATCTTCCTAGAATATACACCCCATGGGAGGTGATGATTCATTTCTCAGGTTAACCACTATGACCACTATGCCATGGTTTATACAGCATGCCTTCCATAAATTCCCATTTTACATGTATACATTTCTCAATCAAGAAGAAAGTTAAGCTCATTGGAATGCCATTCTGGGATCCTCACAAGTCCAAGAGAACCTAGAACTGACTGTAGCCTATTTCCCAATGTGCTATACAAGCTGTACCAGACTAGTTAGTATCTTTCAAGCACATAATGAAATTTTATGACCACTGCCTTCTTCAGATCATGACATCATCCTCAAAAATTCTTTTTTAACTTTGCCCAACACCTTATCCCCAGCTCTACTTGGTTAAATCCTATTTGATGCTTAGGGCTCATCTCAAACATTCCCTTTTTCTGTGGCTCCAGAACAGCCTAATTCCCTAATGCAGTTTCCCTAATGTAATCATTTTATAGGTAGGTCTGTCCACGTTTGCCTTCTGAAGATTTGCTGGGTTTTTTTGTTTGTTTGTTTGTTTCAAAATAGAATAGCTAAATCATCTCCTTGTTTTTGTTTTATTGTTGTTTCTTTGTTGGTTTGTTTGTCTTTAATTGTATATCCACATTTATTATGACACTACTCACAATCACCCAGAAATTGAACCAGGCTAGATGTCTATCAGCAAATGAATGGAGAATGGAGGAAATGTGGGAAATATTCACAATTGAAAGGGTTTTGTCCTTGCTGTTAAACTCTTGTCTTTTAATTTTTGAAATTATAATATAATTACATCATCTCTCCCTTCCCTTTTCTCTCACCAAGCCCTCACACACAACCCTCTTTATCTCTTTAAAATTTACAGACATTTTAAAATTAATTATTGTTACATACAGGAATGCATACTTATATACATATAACATATATACACATATACATATATATTCCTGAATGCAATCTGCTTGGTCTGTATAATGCTACTTGTATGTATGTTTTGTAGTTCATAGGCAAAGGAGCTGGATAGAACTGTTTCTTGCTTCCCTCCTTAGGAAGTGTGTATGTTATCTTGTGGTACCATGAAATCTATCTCTCCTGAAGAAGGCTTTCAGGTCAGTTCCAGCTCAGGGGCCTCTGGGGCCTGTATCTGAAGTGCATGGTGTCTTCAGCAATAAAGATTTATCTTACACCTCTGGAGTCAACCAAGGGCAATAACAATGATCTTTAATGCTTTAGAAGTCTTTTAGACAACACACACCAAAGACTCAAAAGGGTGCTTCTCATGCTTAGTGTTGGAGGTATTTTTTGTTAGACAGTCTTTGGTTCTGGGAGGGAGTATTTTCAGCCCCCACCTCTTTCTTATGACATAGTCTGGTCTACGCTGAGGACTTGATCTGAATGGAGTTGAACTTAACTGGATTATGAAATGATTTAGAAACTACACACAGTGTCCCCAGTTAGAGCTTTATATTCACAGGATCATAAAATACACAGTTCGGTGATTCACTGTGCAGAAGGAGTAGCTTTCAGTGTCATGAGAACTCTTCTGTCACTTTTCTCTGCCTATTGCAAGAAGATTGCAAGAAGAAGAGTCAGGAGTCACTGACCCCATGTTTTCTGTATCTCCGCCTTAAATCACCAGCTGCTGATTTAGCCTTTATCCCCATGCTTGGCAGAGACTCCAACGCCTCTCTCACACGTGTTTTTCCTTCGGAGTGTTGATATTGGGCTGTATCCTATATGATAACAAAATACCAAATTCCTAAGGTCATCATCAGTTTAACACAGCTGTGGTGGTTGGGGTTTGTGAAAGTCACTATTTGTCATGTGTTTGTAGTGTAGCCTACTGAATTAATTAATTATTGGTGTTGCGGTTGCTATAGTTAGAAACTTCATAATTAGAGCCATAGTAGCAACGCGCGCACACACACACACACACACACACACACACACCACAGCACTTTAAATGGCATGAGAATGGAAGTTGTATGGAGCACAGTATCCCGGGATGCTGAACAGAGAATGCAGGAACATAGTAGAGTGCCCAGGAGGGAGCAGATTTAAGTGGTTTCTCCTTGAGTTAATGTACTCTGGGTTCATTAGAGTCAGAGAACAATCTATAGTGTAGCACTTTGGGACCTTGTCTTCTCAGACAAGGCTGACTGAAGAGAATATGTGTCTGGAGGGTACACAGGAGTCTACAGTATGGAAGGCATGCAATAGTGAAGCATGGGCATTTATGATGGTATGAAGAACAGGAGCAAGGTCCGGATGAAGACACAGTTTACCAAATGCAATGAGTTTGAAGCTGACTAAAACCCCAGCATCTTTTTCTCAGATTTGGTACCTTGCTCTACAACTAAAGGATACCACTGTGGTTGGGGTAAGCAGATCTTCTCAGTAGTCCCTCTGCTGATCTCTGCCATGGCATGGCATAAAGAATGCCCAAAACTCATGTGAAAGCCTGTTTTTCTGTTCTTTTTTCACCTTAACAATTGTTCTACTTTTTAGTACCTCATATCATCTTCATCTTTTTGATCCTCTAAAAACAAAACATCAACAACAAAACAGAAAAGCCACTATCCACCCCCAAAAAACATAAGTTCTAAGCAATAGGCTAAGTATACACTCCCCCCCCCAACACACTCACACACAGTTTCAGTTCAGGTCCATGTGTCAGTAAACTTGTAGCAGCAGCAATACTCACACACATATACATATGTGTGTGTGTGTGTATGTGTGTGTGTGTGTACTGTTGCTATGTGTATATACACACAGTATACTGTTGTTACATGTGTGTGCTTGTGTGTGTCTCTCTCTCTCTGTGTGTGTGTGTGTGTGTGTGTGTGTGTGTATGATGATTCAGGACTAGCTGGCAAAATTTTCTTCAAATCAATGTGGTTTAACTCACCTGTTAGAGTGAGAAGGACAGTTTGCATGTCCGAGGTTTGAAACATATCTCTACAGAGCAATATGGCTACTGAGAGAGTTATTGGGTACTGCTGATAAAGACTAAAGACAGAAAATGGATTTGTATGAACTATGCTTAGAGGAAGACCATAACACGGGAAGGAAAGGAGGGTACAGGCAGTAAGTCCAAATGCATCCCTGCTAAAGGACCTAAAAGCCCTCTCTGATCTTGACTTTGGGGTATCAGGATGTGCTTTATCTTTCTGATTCCTTCCCAAGTCCCAGCAGGTCAGGGAACACAGCTGATGGCAGAGACCTTGCCTGTAAGCTAAGCGTTGCCAAGGTCACACACATAGTCAGACACTGGCTTTTCTCATCCTTTCAATACAGTGTGAACCATGTTTCCATGAGAAAGTTATAGCTGATGTTTAGGGAATTAACCTCATTTCAAACAAATAAACAAAACCTCTCCTGAGAAGACATCACACTCTTGCAAAAAGCTCCTTCTCTCCAGAACCTATCAGGTTATCTGCTCGAGAGAGAGAGAGAGAGAGGACAAAGAGGTACATGATCTTTTAAGACACATTAGCTTATAGTGGTGGATAAAGAGAGCTTTCTGCTGCTTGTTGAGCATGTGTGTGCAAGCACACACACGTGCCTGAATGTGTGGGAAAGTTTTGTGTCTATTTAAAGAACTACCTGCCGGGTTGTGAGCTACACAGAGAGATAAAAGTCAACAAAAAATAAAAAAAATAATAATAATCAAGCATGTTTATGTAGGACCTGGGCATGCACCATGCTGAGCTTTGAAAAGAATTTAAATGCATGTTTTTCCAAAAACAGTTTGGAGGGTTGACATCTTGTCCCTAAGACACCAAATATTACTGAGACAAATCCTAGATGCTAATCTCTTGCAATTATTTTTTGCCAACAATCCAACACCAGTTTTCTATTATTTAGAGCAAAGCTACTATATGCTCATCTAAAGTTCCCTAAGAAATGCTAAAAAGAACAGCAGAAAAATCCCAATGGGCCCCAGAGCTGCTTCTTCATCCAAGCATCTTCTGGCATTCCCACTGAAGTAAAATGTCTCTTTTATCTCAGGAAATCAGAACAAGTGAATGAGCAAAATAAATAAATAGATGAGGGCTGTATTAGCCAACAAGTAATGTTCGAAAGCAAGCTAGACTTCCTGGGGTTCCGAATTAAATATAGCAAAAGTGCTATAAAGCTTACTGCCAGGTTGAGTTTCCTTAAAACATCAAAACTATATCAGTAGAGGCAGGTGCAGCTAAGTGGGTCACATCGGTTTGGCTCCAGCAATTACAAAGAGAGGAACAGCAGTGTGTGCCTATATACCTGACTAGAAGTCACACCTAGCACTGGGTTCAGTTTGAGACCTCCCTGGTAAGATTAGCTAGTTGTTCTCCAGAGTCAGAAACTACCGTGGTGAGTCAATCCGAGATTATTTTCACAGGAAGCAGGATCAATGGTTTCACTGGGATTACTAGGCTGGAAAAGGGGGAAATGGACAAGAAGTAGGAAAGGCAACCATTTCTTTACATTGTATGTCTTATGTGTTTCTTATGTACTCTATGAGTTCTCTGTCTGGATAGGTTCTTCCGGGTAAAACTCTATTTCTCCAGATCCAACTCAGCATCACTTACCCAGACAACCTTTGTTGAGTCCTCTCTCCGTTCCTCTGTCCCTGTCACAAGCACAGTCCTCTGCACTCATTGGTTCTGCACATCCTTTCCCATAAAACATCTTTAATTTTGTACAGTATAGTTTTGTACTCCGATACCTTTTTCTCTTCCAGTATGCCATTAGACTTGAGTAGATCCTATAAATTATTTATTTTGTGCCCACTTTGTCTGAATGTATGCTCTACACTAAACATGGCATCAAAGATTAGGAATACAAAACAAAAGAGACTTAGCCTCTGTCCCTCCAGAACAGAAAATGCAAACGCAACCAACAGGAAGAGGATGTCTTATTTCGTGTTTTTCTTTTAATTCTTTATTAGAAACTTCAACCAGTGCAGCAAAGAAAGAAAAATGAATAAGAAGAACCAATGTTGGAAAGAGATTAAATTCTAGTTATTCATAGACATATACTAATTTATGTAGAAAAGCCAATCACATTGAGAATTAACAAGTTTAGGACCCACAGGCACATGACCCATACCATTTGTACGTATAAAACAACTATAAGAGTTCGGCACCCACAATTTATCTCTTTCAATATTTGATGTCTTAGGGCCTGTACATCAACCCTACAAGCTGTTTCTTTTTGGGGGAAATGCCTTTAAATTATTTTCAAAGCTCAGAAGTGTGGGTGCCCAAGTCGTACATTGATTTTTATTGGTGCTTACTTGATTATTATTTTTAGCATCAAAAAACATGAGAATGATGAAAGATAAAATGGACTATATCACTTGACCCATATTAATAAAGACATGTGTGATGTTAAAAGTAATAAAGGCAATTCACTGGGTGGAGAATAATCTTCCCAAGAAATAAACACTATTGGATACTATTGATAAACACCAATGAATACTGTGTGTAACGAGAAGATCAACTTTGATCAGTAAATTATATAATATACTTATATTGTTCCAGAAATGGATCACTGAGCAAAAGCTCACACTTAGACCTCAAATTGGAAAGTTTCTAACCAGAAAAGAGAAGAAAACCTTTTTTATGTTACTTTAGAACCTGTGACTATTTCTTAAATGCAACACTCCAAAAGAAAATATTTTGAACAACATCAGAATTTAAAATATGTGTCCTTTCAAAATTACTGCTAAAGGCATGGAAACAAAGCCCAGACAAATGGAAAAACACTGATAATCTGCACAGCCTGTATCTAGAAATTATGAACAACAGCAAAAGCTAATAGTCAAAAAAAACAACACTTGTTTTTAGTGGGGAAGAGATTTGGGCAGGTTCTTTTCTACAGAGGGTGTATAGTAGGAAATAAACAATGTAATTAGGTTATTTTCTCTCAAAGTAGGGTAAACCACAATTAGGAATCACTACATATTAGAACTAAAAAGACTATACCAGTGTTGGAAAGAATAGGGAGCTAAGCGTTAGTGCTACTTGGAAAGCAGAGTGCCAGGTTTTTGGTTGTGTTTTCAAAAGTGTACACCTCCCATGTGACCTAATTACTCTGGTGTTAGGTGACTAGTCAAATTAATGCAAAAGCGTATGTCCATCTGAGCCTTGAACACTAATGCCAGTAGAACTTTAGGTTTAACAGACATAGCCTTGAAGCCAGCCAGATGCCCATATAAATAATGCTCGCTCTATGTAATAGACACTACTGGGCAACAGGAGGAAAGAGGCTGCTGGTACACTCTTCACAGGGGTAAGTCTCCAAAGAGTTACAGCTAGAAAGAAGACCTCAACGGGCTCAAGGAAGCCTTTCAGGGTGACAGAGGAGTTCCTTACCCCAACTTCAGTGGTGATGAGTTCATATTTGTTTGGAAAACTTCCCGTATCCCCTACGGACGCAGTATGTCATATTTAGCAGTTATTCACAAGCAAAAGCTGTCTTGCCCCATCACGGCACGTCAGTCCTTCCCACTCATTTTCTGGGATTCCAGAGGAACAAATGTGGCCACAACGCTGGACATGTCCCTTAAATTCACTGAACCTGTTTATTTCTCACTTGAAAAGCAGAAATAATAATAGCTTTTATTCCATGGAAATGGTATAGATAACAATTGGACAAAAAAAATCACCAGATGAATTATACTGACTGGGGCACTAAGAGGAAGGCGGAGCCAGCTAATGTCAAAGCATTAGACAGCAATGTGAGTAGCTATGATAATTAAAAGACTTTCTTTTCTTTCTTTTTTTCTGTCCCTCCTTCCATCCTTCCCTCCTCCCCTCCCTCCCTTTCTGCCTAGCTTCTCCAACAGTGGAAATGGAATACCACAGCTTGTATAAGCTATACAGTACTGTACCATGAAGCTGCACTTCTAGCTCTAATAGTGGACATTTCCCTCTGGGTACCACTGATGGAGATGGTAATGGAAGCCAAGGAAGTTTGGACCTGACCTTCTTCCTTTTAATCCTCAACCACCAATCTTCTTTTCAATGGGTATTACCGGCACATCTCCCTGTTCATCACTCCGTAATTTCTAAATATCCTGCTCTACACAGAGAGCTCCCCCCAAACCTCCATACTTCTCTGCCTAGACTCGGTGGCAAAATTAAAAAGAAGAAAGTTCAATTACTTTGCCTATAAGGATTTTGAATTGTAGAATAATCCTAACAGAAGAGCAAGCCGCCCGACCCCTTACTCATCGATGCAGGACTCTTTCTCCACAAAGCAACACGTTTTGGAAATGGCTGTACGTCACTAAGAATAGCAAAAAATATTCCAAGGGATCTGAGGGAGCTTGTTTCGTGTTTATTACAGATTTCTCTTTGATGATTTCCAGTTATCAGTGTTTTCCAAAACTCTTGGTCCATGAGAACGAACTCTGCCACTGAAGAACTTCCTCTTTGAAATCTCTTAATTGGCCAAACAAGCTGCGAGAAATGTGTAGCAGACATGGGCTTCGGCGATCCCTCCATTTTATAGGCCAGCGAGAGGAAGAGTTTCCTTGCTCAAGGCCATGCAGAAGGAGAACACTAGAGGAGCAAAGGGGCTGGGAACTCCTGATTGCCAACGCCATGTTTGGTTTCCTTGGGCTTGGGGTCGGACATCTGTGGCCAGTTACTGCTTTGTTCGCTTGATGTTGGGATAAAATGAAGAGCCGGCTGTTCTGGGCCTCGCCTTTTGTTTCTTTAGACTAAGGCTCTTATAAAATTGCAGATGCCTGAAGTTTACTCACTGGGTGGACATGGGCTTCTCTTTCTATTTTTGAATCAGCAGGTCCCTTCTCTAATGATGTGCTGTCCCAAACCTCATAGGCTGCCTCATTCCACACGCTGAAAGAGGGCCATGGGAAATGTTTAACCTGAATAGCAGTGAATTCGTGATTTGCATGCACCTTTTGAGTAAAAATCAAACATTTGCCCTGGATTGGCCCAAGTTAATTAAAATGATGAGAATGTGTGATAGGCATTTGGTCTAAGGCAAAAAGGATGTGCAGTATTGAAATTTGCAACAAACATTTTTTTTAAAAAAAAAATGAGAAATGCATGGTTGGCAGTGATAAGAAATGCCAAGACTATGTATTACATGGGATCACAGGTTGAAAATAGAAAATATCCTAAAAATTCTGGCGGAATGTGTAACTGTTGAGGGAAGGTTTGGATTGGATTACATGCTCTATGGATAATATCCCTGTAACTAACAGTGTAGATGTTTCTAATCTTTTCTATAGTCTTTTTGTGGCTTGTCATGTCTAGTTGATGGGTTGCTCATAGGGGCTGGAAGATTTTCCTATTTAGCCACACAGGAAGCGAGGAGTTGGAGGGTCATTATTATCTTTGTTGCTATAATAATAATAATAATTATTATTATTATTATTATTATTATTATTATTATTATTATATCTCTTAGGGTTAACCTCTGTAAAATTGATCAGCTCTGCACATTGGAGAACAAAATTGAAATGGCCAGGTGTTGAAGTGGGTGACTCATTTTTTGAGTCAAGGATTGTGAAAACTGGCAACCCTCTCCCTGCAAAGTTGGAATGTGGTTGTCATCAAGCAAATGCTTCCTATTGCTTTCTATTTTAAATAAGCATAGATATACACTTGGATAAACAGATTTGCAGGTAAACAGTGCTCATAATTTTGAAATGAAGACAGCTACATTAGGTAAATCTCCAACTCCTGGGTAATTTCTCGTTTTACTGGATTCCTGTAAGCTTCATCATTTACTAAACAAATACTAAAATTGCTAAACAAGGAACATTGAATGATTTCGAGGCATAATTATCATACTCAACTATTCACATAGATTGGCCTCACATGACAGATATCAAACCACTGCAGAAATAATGAATGTATTTTTACCTATTGAATATACTCTAATGTTTGATCTCCTTAGGATCAATTCTGTTAAGATGTGCTAATAAGTGTAAAGACATCTCCAAACTCTGCTGCTTTAAAGGTGTGTGATTAAGTAGCTTCTCCATCTCAGTGAGACAAACCCCAAACTTGGAAGCCCAAAAATCTGTGCTTAAGCCTTACTTTGGGCTCAAAGAGGAAATGCAGAAAGTACGGTGGAAAGAGTGACTGAGTTGTGTCTCTTCCCCCAGGAGCAACTGCTAACTACTGTGTAGCAGAGGGAGGAAGTCCAGGAGAAATCCAGGCTTCCTCCTCCTCTCTAAGAACAATACTTGTCTTGCAAATGGTTCCAGCCTAAGTCCCAGTGTTCAGTTTTAAACAGGACCAGATATTGTTTTGGTATCCTCAGGGAGCTCAGTTATGGCTTAAGAAAAAGCTTTTCATTTAATCCCGTCCTTTTTCTTCTATTTACTCCAAATGCTTAAAAATACAGTCTTGAGTTTTGTCAGCTGCCAAGTTCCCAGCAGTCATTTGCTCATATAGCTGCATCTAAGGTAATAATACTGAGATGGAAACAATGGCCAGAGATCTCCCCATACCTTAACTGTGAAATCGGTATATGGACCTACAACTGGTATACAGATACACACCAGGTCAAAGGGACATACAGAAGTGGCTGGCTGCTTCAAGTTCAACAGAGGCATGAACATCTGTTCCGGACGTCCTCCAGAGCAGAGTTAGGCACATTTAAACAACTTGATATGCCAGACAAATACATTTTCAGAAAAGAATGCGTGGCTGCAGACCTCACAGACTCAAAACTCACATTTCCCGTGGCCTAAGTTTTCACAAGAATAAATATAAAGGGAAAAGTATACAAAATCCACCAACCCTTAGAGCTGCACTTCTGCTCTGAGACTCGGTTTAAAATATTTTGATTAATGTCTTGAGAATTCTATAGGCTGTGTTTTGATTATATTTACTCCCTCCAAAATCTTCTGAGACCAAACCCTTTTCATCGGCACCTAATTTTGTGTTCTTGTTTTTTTTTTTAAACACAGGAAGTATACTTTGTGCCATCCATATATTCTTAAATATTCAGACACTCTTAAAGAAAACTAACTCTCTCTCCCCGAGTGACTAATAACTACCAGTAGCTCCTCAACCATGGCTGAAACTTGATGATCTCCTGACCATTACATGCTGCTATTTTCCTGGTTTGAGTTTGAGCTTGTATTTCTTGTATGCTGTTACAATGGCTATGAGTTCAGATGTGCCTTAAGCTATTCAGAAAGCAGCTTTGTTGTAGTCATCTGTTGCTTCGGGTTCTTACAATCTCCCTGATCCACCTTCCTCAATGGTACCTGAGGCTTTTGGGGAAGGGATGTGATATAGATCACCAATCTTTAAAGCATAGGCTCTATGCCTGCCACACGGAGATGGAGATGGAGATGGAGATGGAGATGGAGATGGAGATGGAGA
>JANHMN010000013.1:19811351-19836180 GCA_030674055.1 Rhabdomys pumilio
AAAATAAAATAAAATAAAATAAAATAAAATAAAATAAAATAAAATAAAATAAAATAAAATAAAATAAAATAAACAACTTTTTGAACCTTCTGTGTTATTTACTTCTGAAGACAATTTTCAAAAACAAAGACTTTTAGTTCTAGTCTAGATGTACAAACTTCCCCCAAGTGGCTGAAACTGAGTCAAGAAATTAATTTAAGTGCTTCTCCCTCCATCACATCCCCTTGTGCCTGCATCTCCTTTCAGAAGTGGTATAAGCGTTGCTTCTGGAAAGAGCATCCGCTCAGAGCCCTACATGCCTTGCTGACTGCTGAACGAACAGCACGCAGAGTGGAGTGCGCATGCTCTGTGCACGGTCTTCCCTCGAACACATATTGAAACTCCCGTAGAACATTCTGCCTTTCTTTCTCCTGAGATGTTCAGGGAAAGAGCCCAGCATTTCCACGTGAAAATACCTGGATCTAAATCTTGTTCTGAGAGTGATCAGTACACACATTCTCCTCATCTGCTTCCTCTACAAGAGAAAGTAAGCAGATCACGGGGCATTCAGCTTATAGTCAAACATTAAAGGTTCCCAGGGTTCTAGCTCCCGAGGTTATTATAAGGTGAGCTGATGAAGACATTGAAGATGTGGCTCTTTGCTCCCAAAACTGTGTCTCCAACCAAGTACTAGGGTCCTATTTTTCAAACCTATTATCTCAGGCACAAGGCAAAATTATCAAGACGCTCGTTAGAGTATTATAAGTCACAGTTTGAGCGATCAATCTGTCCACTACTAAAAACACAAGCTTTAGTATTTTCAAAAACTATAGTAAGATTACCCAGCAACAGGTTTTTTCCACCAGATTTTCTGAGCCCCCTCCACAGTGGGGAAGGCTGTTGGAATGCTAGAATGGAGTAATGCTCCTCCCTGCTAATACAACGCCAGGCCTACGGCCTTCTGGTTTACAGCACACCCTGATTTGGAAGCAAATATTTTTCCAACAACATCACTGAATCGAAAGTATTTTTGAAAAATCGGAAGTCTTAAAGAAGGCTGTTTTAGCAAAATGAATCTTAGCGGGTCATCTGTGATGTAAGTCAGCCTTTAGATTTAACTTGAAAATGTGGGCTTACCCTGCCCACTCTGCTCTAAATTACATATCATTGCACAGGGCACTCTGAGATGGAACGAAACTGTGGTTAAAACATATTCCTTATTATGCACCTCTTATTTATCAATAAAAACAATGACATCTGGCGGCTTTTAACATTATTCTGGCAGATTTATTTGTGAGTAAGGCATCCAGGCACTCCCGTGAATCCAAAATGTTCTCCCAGATCTGCAATTTCTTTGAAGTTTTTCATTCACCCAGTACCCATTGGTCCTAAAGGGCTGCTGAGGACAGTTCTCAACGCTAGATTTTGTGATAGGTCTGAAGTCATTTGAGAAATAACATTACCAAGGAAATCTGTTTATTTGAAGAGAACAATGCAAAGTGCCCTGTCCACTAAGGCTCAAAGTAGACACTGGCTCTCTTTTGCCTTTCTCATCTCCCTCAGTTGGAGCATGAAGGCTTTTAAGGGACACATGTCCCTATCTTGCCATATTGACATTTGGGGGAAATTTGTAAAATGAGAGATATCTACCAACAAGTAGTGCTTTTCGATCTCAAATTCTCTGTGAAAATGTTTCAGTGCCCCCCATTTCCCTAAATTATTACAGTCACTCCCTCTTTAAGTCCTAAATATGCACACGTTTTCTTCTGGGGAGCTGGCTCACTGAATGAAGGGCTTACTGCACACTCGTAAGGACCTGGGTTCGAACCCCCATCACTCACATCAAAAGCCAGGCGTGGCAGCATGTACCCGGTGCTTCGGACCAGAGACAGAAGAAGGCAGTCTAGTCACATGTACGAGCTCAAGGTTCAGTGAGAAACCTGCTTCATAAAACATGGTGGAGAGTGATCAGGGAGGGGATCAGATTGCCCTCTGGCCATGATAGGCACACATGTGTATCTGGATATTCAACCCACACAGCCCATCTCCAGTATGTATGCTTACACACAGATGAACACAGACACACACACATCACACACACACACACACACACACACACACACACACACACACACACAGAGGGAGACAGACAGAGACACAGAGAGAAAGACAATGAGACAGAGACACACATAGAGAAAAAGATACCAACACCTATCTATATCAAGATAGAGATATATATAGGGAGAGAGAGAAAGAAGACAGACAGACAGACAGACAGACAGACAGACATGTCTCAAATATGTTCTGTGTTGTCACACACCTGTCCCTTGGACCAGCTGATTGTCATTACTTAGCCTATCTTGTTTCATCTGACTCCCGACCTGCCCCTCCTCCAACACTCAGGCTGGATTATTCTAAAGCCCATCCCAAACAGCCTACTATTTCTGTAAAGACATCAGTTTAGTCAGACCTGTGTTAATGTTTCCTCTATACCTACACGAGTCTCTGACATGTTCAGGTAATTCAGGCCATTGCCCATTCTAGACAGTTTGCCGGTCTGTGTTCTAGCTACAGATAATTTTAGTGGCGGACCAGTCAGTTCCAAACTAGTTCTCAAAACAATAGGTTGTAAGCATCAGCGCTGTTAATCACTGCGGAACTTCTGCGAGCAATGGATCTGTGTTTGCAAGCTCACACTCTGTCACTCACTTCCACACTATTATTTTGAGCATGTTAGTACTTGCCATTTATTTATTTAGAATATTTTCATATTATAATGAGTTTCTCACACTTGGTTTCTCTCCTGCTCCGCAGCAGTTATCGATCTGTGAAAGTGTCCCTGTTCCAGAGAACAGCTTGTCTGTCTCATGGGGGCACAGTTCATAGGTCCTCTTTCCATGTGGCATTGAAGGATAAAAGCATCCAGTCCAAGGATCTTATCAGAGGACTCACCCAAACACCTTGGAGACGCTTACAGCGGAGGTTGACAGCTCCTAGTAGTGGGACAAGCTTCTTGCAGTAGAGTGAGTGAAATTTCTCCCAGGAGGTTAAATAGTCAAGATGAGTGGGAAAGCCCTGGCCCTTTATTTGAAGTAAAGAATGATGTTCCTGAGGCTGGCTGCTATTAAAGAAATGAAGCCGTGTGTTCAGGTGATTAAATCAAAAGATGAAAAGGGAGAAACCCATTCCCTTGTGCCAATGACAAGCCTCCCTTACTGCTCAGAGCAAAAGTTTTGAGACATTCAACAACAGGTCAGAATAACATTCTGTGTTAGGCACACCATATTCCAACCCAAGCAAAATGTCTTTGGATATTTTTTTTTCTTAATTTCAAAGCCTTTTGATTAAAGTATACCAGAAGGGCATTGACAGAGCAGGCTGTCTCTGTCCTTCTGCAGAAGGTTTCAATGGCCGCTGTACTCTCTCTAAATCTATTTACTTCAAGGCTGGAATGAAACAAACATGACAGATGGTTTTATAAAAAAATCAAAGGGGAAGTTCTTGGAACACAGCCTTCAAAATAAAATTTTGTTTCTTTCTTTCTTTTTCTTTTTTTTCCCCCTCTTTTTTGGAGCAGCTGAAATGATTTTTCAGAACATCTGATGAGTGATTTTAATACTTCAACTTTCTCCTCCACAAAGCAAGCCCATTCATTTGGAGACTTCTGTTCTTTTGTTTTATTTCTGTGTCTTTCTTTGACAAGACATAAAGTCTGAAAACGACAATATGCTAAATGAATGGACCCATAGGATCCTTGGCTGCGCGAGGATTGCTGGGGTGTACTTTCTCTTCTGACGGGATAATAGAACACTTAATGGAAGAGATCATGAAGAAAGAAAGAGGAAATCTAATGAGCCCTCAAGTTTGCTATTGCTCACACACACGGAGTCCTTACAAGTCTGCAAGGGCGGTGATTGGAAGGCTGTAGGAGACTTCTGAAAGATGAAGAACTCACCAGTCAGGAAAGGGCCAAACGAGGCATGGAGGGCGGGGGCTCTAGTAAGGAACAGGGCTGGTCCTGTGAAGAGTTACTAGGTTTCCCCTTACCTGTGCTCAGAGGAGCACTCATTCAACCCTACCAACATGGTCTCCCAAAGCTGGAATTTTCTTTAGGAAGCATGTGATACCAACCAGTTCAGCATAGTCTGCCAAAAGTAGGTAAAGGACCTTTCTCAGCTGTATTGAAAGAGAGAAACACACACACACACACACACACGAGAGAGAGAGAGAGAGAGAGAGAGAGAGAGAGAGAGAGAGAGAGAGAAGGTGGTGACGACTTCCAGACAGAGCTCTGTAATGGGTGAGGATTAGTGCCCAGGGCCACTGCAGTTTTAGAAATTGATGTTTCTACTTTCAAAGGCGTAGCTGGAGGCATAGGCCACACATAGCTCTATACTAGAAGATTTAGACTTCTGTGTAAAGGAAGAATGCAGCTTTGTTTAAAAACAAATTTTGGTGATGAAAACCTTACCTGGGTCTCAATTCCCATCAGACTTGCCATAGAAACAGCAGAGACTGGCCCTCAGCCTCTCTTGTCTGTTTCTTTATCTAAAACACTAATCCCCAAGTTTTCTTGTTCTTGGGATCCTAAGGAGCTCAACTGATGGGAGGCAAAGGAGAAAGGTCTGTCCACAAAGTGGGCCCTTAACAAAGCTGGCTCTCCAACCAGGCCTCATGGGGCCTAGACAAAAGGAAAGTATTCTCTATGGGAGCTCACAGTTCTGTCTGACTATGACTCCCTACCTACCAAGCAAACAGCACAGTAGTCAATGAAATAAGTCAGACACAGAGGACCAACATCACGCGATTGTACATACCAAGCGTCTAACGAAGTCACATTCAGAGGCAGGAAGAGAGTGGTTTTTGTCACAGTAAAAAGAGAAAAATGATGTCAAAAGCCCTGCCCACCAGTCTCAAGATGCAAAATGTTGGCAAGCATAGCCCAGCCCAGCACAGCCATAGCTATCCTGATGTTAAGCCCAGAGTAACAATTAAGCAAAGTGGTAGAGTGTGCACCAAATGCTGAATAAGTAGTTAGGATGGAAGCATTTGGGGTTATAAGAGAACAGTCACATGGGTCAATGACAGGCAAGAAAGAGGGACACAGCTTCCTGCTCTGTCTGAGTGCGCTGTGCCAGGTCCTGTCCAGTGTTTTCAGAAAGCGAGATTCCATGCGAAAAGAGAGTCCAGAAATAGATCAACACATCTCAGCCCTAAGAACAGTTTCTGGCCGAGAGTCAATGTTTCATAAACATTTAGTGAATGGATGTAACATGGAAATTTCACAGAACCACCTATTACACATTTTATTTACTTAGCTGACAGCAAGTTAATGACATATTTACAAAGCTTATAACAAAGCCATTTGGTTTGGCAATGTCACTTCACACTAAAAATTAGCTTATGCTTTGACCCAGACATTCCAATTCGAAATGTCTGCTGAAAGAAAGCCTGAGCTGAACACCAGGAAACATATGAGGGGCCCATTGTTTATCACGGCAATGGCTGGGTACATTTGGGATAGAAACTATGGTAGAGTACTACAAGGAACTGAAAAGGAACAAGCCAGATCCATTAAAGTGACATTGTAGGATTCCAAAGACACTGCACTTGAGTAAAACTGTTGCAGAAAAGCATGCCACATATATTCAAGGCACACACACATGCACGTACACAAGTACACACGTACACATACATGCACATATGTACACACACATGCACATATGTATATACACAGACACACATGCACATATGCATATACACATACACACATATGCACATACTCACACACATACATACACACACATATACAAAGAAAGACTATATAAATACACACGTGTGAATAAGAGTTCTGTAGCTCTAATATACAGCTGACTGTCACATAGGTCTCAAAATATAGAGATAAAGATATTTGTATGAGACTGGGGCAACTTTGCGGGATACATAGAACCCAAATGCATTATGCTACATGAAAGAAGCAAGAATCAACTTCATAATGTATTATGTTACATGTTTGAAATTTCAGCGAAGACAAAATGCTAGTGACAGAAAGAAGAATGGCATTCTCCAGAGGCTAAAACCAGAGTGGCAAATGACATGAAAGGCCCAAAGGCAACTTCAGAGAGATGGAAGCTACATAGCTCATACTACAGTAGAGAGAGCAACCTCACGGGCTCATTTATCAGAATTCATTTTATTGTACACTAAAAACAAGTGAATTTAATCGCGTGCAAATGATATGTGAACAATGAACAGATTTTGGGAATCAAGGCTACTTTAATGGAGTTGTGGTGTCTGATATGGGCATTGGTGCTTTTAAAAGAGAAAGGCATTGAATTGTTTTAAATTATTTTTTTGAATAATAATTATTTTGAATTAATTTTTCGGTTCTTGTGTACTTTATTATATTATATTAAATACCTATAAAATCCGTTGCCTATAAAGTTACAATAAAGATGTGTTTATGTAACGCTTTTAGTTAATTTGATAGTATTGAAAGGAAAATGTCTGAGGGAGAAGAGATGTGTCGCTTGGGCTTTGCATAACACAGAATGCTGAGAGAATAAAACCAGGGATCTAAGTCACTCACTGACTCTCACTCTCCATTCTGACCCTCAGTCACCCATCTGAGGGCCTGGCTTCTGACAAGGGAGGAAAGAGGGTTGGATACCCCACGAACTTCTCAGTTCTTTTTCAGCCAGTGGCCAGTGCGTGGCTCACTTCAAACCCAGCTCAGCTGGCAGATGAAGCAGATGGCTAAAAATGAACCTAAAAATGTAGGGTTTACATAAGCGGAGTGATCCTATCTCCAGGACTACAGGTCTCTAAAGCCAGCACGCTTTGTTCCTTCTGCTTTTCTCCTTGCCACTCCCTTCCACTTGAAGGTTGTGTGAAAAGCTGGGGAAACTTGCCTACTGGGAGTGGCCTTCACTTTGGCCCAAACCAATCTCATGTCCCATATTTGAAATCTGCAATGGAAATTCAGAAGTATATGGATTTTGGTCTCCAAAGTTTGTCTAATGAATTATCTAAATATTTATTTTTACTTAATTAAATCACGTTATTATATTCATTATCATATCAAAGTGTGGTATCATGGTTTCTATTCTGTGACTGTGGTGAAACATCCTGATGAAAACAACTGGAGCTGGAGAAGAAAGGGTTCGTTTGAGTTCACAGTTCAAGGGTACAGCCCATCACTGCAGGGGAAGCCACAGCAACAGGAGCACAAAGCAGGCAGTCATATTGCATCCACAGTAAAGAAGCAGAGAGAAAAAAATGGATGCATGAATGTGCTCAGTTTGCTTTCTCCATTTATAAAGCGCAGATCCTGCCCACCTTAAGATGGGTCTTTCCACAACAAGCAATATCATCAAGATAATCCCCTATAGGTGAGGCATTATCCCCAAAGGCCCAGCTCCAAGATTATTCCAGACTTTGTCAAGTTGACAACTAACACTAGACGCTGTGTATGGATAGGTTTTAGCTGCAAGCATATGATAACTGAGTCGTGGTTCCCCCAGAGAGCCAAAACTAATAGGATGCATGGATAGATAGATCTAAACATGGTGGCTCATACAGTTATAGAACCTGATGAGTTCCACAGTACATTCCACAAGCTAGAGAGCCAATGCTATGGCTCTATCTGAATACAAAGGCTTGTAGTGGTTTGAATAAGAATAGCCTCCATAGGCTCATCTATTTGAATGATGGTCACTTGCAGTTGATAGAACTCTTTGAGAAAGATTAAACGGTGTGGCCTTGTTGGAGGAGGTGTGTTACTGGGCCCTCAAAAGCCTTCATCACTCCAGTTAGTGCTCTCGCTCTCTCTCCCTCTCCCTCTTTCTCTCTCTTCTCCTCCCTCCTTCCCTCCCCCCCTCTCTCCACCCCCCATACCTGTGAATTAAACTATCAGCCACTGCTCCAGAGCCATACCTGTCCACCTGTTGCCATGCTTCCTGCCGTCATGGTCACTAATTTTCATCCTCTGGAACCATTAGGCTGCAAATTAAATGCTTTCTTTTATAAGTTGCCTTGGCCATGTTGTTCTGGCACAGCAATAGAAACCTAACTAAAATAAGACCTGAGAGTCCAGCAGAGCAATCATGTAGTTCTAGCCCCAAAGTAGGTCTGTCTGCCTAAGACAAACCATTGCTTCATTTAAGTCTTTATGCATGAAAATTCCATTTTTTAAGCCTGAATCAAGTATGATTTCCCTTTACAAGAGGGAATACCTGTCTTTTTAAAAAAGCTATTTAGGTCTTTCATTGATTATAAGAGATCTATCTCCATTAGCAAGAGATAATTGCTTTATTTAGTCCATCATTTTAAATATTAATCTTATTCATAAACACATAGGCACACCTAGAGTAAAAGCTGAACATACATCTCAGCACCTCATGGCCCAGGCAAGTTGACACAGAAAAGTAGCTATCAAAGTAGAAAAAAGTAAATTGAATTCTTTGGAAGGTCATAAGTTAGAACATTGACACCTGAGAAGAATTAAAACCTAGCTTAAGCATCAGTTAGCTAGAAAATTATTCTTTTGTTCCCCACTGTTTTAAGAATACACAGAACATACTTAAAGAGAGGCAAACACCCATGGAAGTTGATGTCTTTCACACAGTGATTCAAATATGGATAGAGGTAAGGCACATTGATTGGTCCTGAATGAACTGATGAATTCGTGATTAGTTATCTGCAAGCTAGTTGTGAAGCCTTTCCAGACCTTTCCTTTGTCCCTCAGAGTCTATACTAATGATCATTGTCATAATTCTTTTCTTTCAGGTTGTCATTTCTTTAGAGAAAAGGACAGCTGGCTTTACCACTTTGAACCTTAGGCCAGCTGTCTTAGTGATGACTGACTGTGGTTTGTGTGCAGTCTGGGGACATTGTGTGCACAATGGCATGTCATCCTGCTTTGAAGTTTCTGAGCTAACAAAAGTCCTTGGTCTTTTTGAGAAAAACAGAATACTTATCTACCCAGGGCCCTGCCCACCATCTCTCTCTCTCTCTCTCTCTCTCTCTCTCTCTCTCTCTCTCTGTAGGTCATCCTTTGAATTCCATGCCACATCAGGGTTTTTGCACCAACACTTTCTTCCTAAAATGACTTCCTCCCTCCACTTTCCATTCACCATTCATCTTCCATATGTATGTTTATCTGCCACTCTTCCAGCAGTCTTTCCTCCATCCACTGGATTAATCTTGAGGTATGATAGCCCCAGTGATTATAATACTCAGCCCAATAATAAAATCATTTTACTCTTAGTGACCAGAATTGATAACAAAACCTTGTTCACAAGAAGTGCTGATTTATTCTTTGAAATACATACATATTATATATATATATATATATATATATATATATATATATATATATATATATATCACACCATAATTGACTTAGGGGAAGGACAGATTATTTTGCTTACACTTTCATGTTACACAGATCATATTGAGTCACATTAAGGCAGGAAATCATAGCAGAAACCATTAAGGAGTGAACACTGCTTGATGGCTTACTTAGTCAGGCTCATGCTTATTTGACTCCCTTAAACCTGCCTAGAGATTGGTACTGCCCATAGTGGGCTAAGCATCCCTGTATCAATCAGTAATCAAGATAATCCCTCATAGATATACCCACAGACTAACCTGACAAAGACAATTATTTAACTGAGATTCCTTAGTCAGGTGACTCTAGACTGTATCCGGTTGACAGTTAATGCTAACTAGGACAAAACCCATAACCATCATTTACAGGGAGCTTGCTGTGTGTCAGTTTCAAAAAGTATAAAAGTATGAACTCATTAAATCCTCAACAGCCCCATGAAGTTCACAACACTATTTTCATATATTACAACTGAGAAGACAAAGCTAAGAGAATACTTGAAAAAAAATGCGGCAAATCCTACTAATCAGTCCATCTGGGATGAGACCCTGTAAAATTGGCCTTTCTAACACTGGGCTTCAGCCAACTGAGACAACAGACCTCTAGCCTCCCGGATATTTCACCTCCTTTAACAAACTGAAGCACAAAGAAAATACTCATTCCTTCTGAGCAAGCTGTTTCCCACTGTAATTGTGGATTGGATTTTTCCCCTCTGGTGAAAATAATGACACTGTTTCAGAGAGTGGGCTGAAAAATCAGGAAACACGATGTATAGCATTGCAGAACTGGACTCAGGGGGTTACCTGAGCCCTTAGCTCCAGAGGGCACTAAGAATCAAAAAAAAAAAAAACCCCACCCAGGGCTATAACAAGGGGGCAGAGACAACTCAAATCTTTATCATAAGCCAATCATGGACCTATTAATGGCCACAGGCACATTCTGACCACCATGGCTAAGCCTGATTTAGATGAGATTTGTATATTCGGGAAGCATATGACACGAGGAAGGTGATAGAAGGGAAGACAAGTTGACCAACTCCCAAAAAATGTGACAAAGGAAAATAAGACACATGGGACCAATAAGTTAGGGGAGTCAGTGAGGAAAGCTGACAGTTAATTTAAGGCTGAGGCTCAAAAACGGACCTTGTAATAATGACATGATGACTTTTTTTCTGTAGTCACCAAGCTTTGTAGCCTGGGCTGGTAGGTATAAGTTCATAAAGCCATGGTATATGAAACATCATTCCACCAGAGACAGAGATGCCAAACCATTTCTTTCAGAGGCACAATTAGGTTTCTTCCTATAATAGCCAGAGTAGATTTAAGGAAGTCAAGGTAATTTGAAGACTCCTGGATACATGCAACAAACAAAAATCATCTCAGAACTGTCTGAGCATTTATCTTATTTCAGCAGCACTGATAGTTGGCCTAATGCAAATACGAACTACCTGGAAAACATTAAATGATGGCACCTGTGGTCTTCTCCCCTAAGCCTCTGCACATCAAAACATTTTTATTAATACATTTTTAGGGTGGTACCTATAAAGTAATATGAATACTCAATATTGTGTGCCATGCCCTAATAGGATTTCCATTACTTCAAAAGAGACTTCAGAATTCTTACCTACTAGCATGGAACCATATGCCCAGAAATGCAACTGTGGGACATATGCATTTGAGATGTTATGGGAGTAACCAAATACTTTCCGGTTATATTTAAGGTCTGTTTCGGAGAAGGAAACACATATATGATACTATAGATATGGTCAAGAACTCATGGTTGGGAGCTTATAGGCCCTGATATTGAACCTGATACAATCATCTTGCTAACTGAACATACTGTCAAGCTTCCTGCTACCTTTGTTTATCTATACCAATAGATAAATGCAGCTATCAGACCCCTTCAAAGAAATTTCTTTGTGCAATGGGCAGTAATTAACCCAGAAACTCACAGTTGGTTCAAGTACAGAGGATTGGTTGTGTCTGGGGAGTGCCGGAATAGAAGTGAGACATTGTTATCATCTCTCTCTCCAAGGGGCAGAAAGACTGTAAGAGCCAGAGGTGAGAGATAACTGCAGTGAAACTGTGTCCTCTGGAACTTGTGGCAGCTCTGAATGCCTACGCAACACCTACACAAGGTAGCCACTACTCTACCATGGACGACAGAGGGGCTCACCAGGCCCTAACACTAGCTGAAGAACATTTAATAGTTGATGGCTTTATGGTTATATTAAGGCCTGTTCCACCTGAGGAGATATATACCTAATACTATAAATATGGTCAAAACCTCGTGGTTGAGAGCTCATAGGCCCCAGGGTTGAACCTACTACTACTTTCTACCATGTTACAATGGATGGCCTCATACCCATAAAGATATGGGCAACACAACTTCGATTCTGCAGCTTATTAAAGAAAGGGAGATGAAGAACACAGTATTGTAAGGATGTCAGGGATAGATTTGGGGGGGGGACTAGGAGTCGGGGGTGAACGTGATCAAAATACATCGTATGCGTGTATGAAATTCTCAAAGAATTAATACAATATCATATTAAAATACAATAGTAGAAATTCGAGAGATGGCTCAGCAGTCATGAGCATTTGTTGCTTTTGCAAAATGTACCAGACACATATGCAGTGCATTTACACACATGCAAGTAAAATATTCATATGCACGAAATAAAAATGAAAAAAATCTTCGAATATATGTTAAATTTCCTTCATTTCAGGGATCTTTCCCACAATCTACACAGGACTTCAGTAGAAGAAGCTCATGGATTTCAGCAGGGTTTCGGGGAATCAAATGGACAGCTTCAGATTGTGATCACTGGAAACTGACAGTCATCCTATTTAGAATTCATTAAAACTGATGCACAGATTTAATCTAATTGAAAGCCAGGTCTTTGACAAGTTATTCCTCCCATAGCAACCTCTAGATGTATTTGTAGGACTCCTGCTCAGTAATTTTGTGTTTAGAGGGGAAGACAGAGAAAAAGACTAAATGAGCTCAATATCCAAGTATAATACAAAATTTGGAGGGAAGGAAGGAAATAAGGAAAAGGGAAGGAGAGATGGAGAAGGCGGAGAAGAAAACAAGAGAGGAAATGGAATGAGAGAGCAAGGTGCAAAAGAAATAAGGGTTGAGAAACAAACCTAGGATTTCGTAAAACCTAACAAGTCTTAAAATGTAGTTTAACACACAGAAATAGGAAGGGAAGGGAAAAAATTCTACAGCCAAACCCAATAGAACAAAAGCTTGTATGGGGCAAAGCAGGATCATGTTTAAACAACCTTACAGAAAGTTGCAAACTCAGGTCTCCTGTTATTGTTCACCACTTTGAAAACCATGGCTCTCTTAACATACCCAGTGCTGTTATTTTGTGTCACAAAATAACCCTCTAATAATAAAAATGATCCACTCTCTAAAATAAAATCCAAGGGCTTTAGACAGAACCCGTCTTCTGATTAGCGGTTCCCCCAAGCTTGCCTTCTCAAAATAAGGCCAAGTGCCTTTAAGTTTCTGAAATCTTCTTCATATCCCTTTAGAAAATGTAGAGTAAATATTATGTTGGCTCCTCTCTGCAGCCAATTAATGCATCCTCTTTGCCAATGTCATAAATATAACTTTTTTCAACTTCTGCTTCTCTTATTGCATACATATGCTACTGATAATTACTTGTTTTTGAGTTCTTAGCCACTTGGGCATGGAAAGACATCTGAGGTTTAAATGTTAGGACTATTACATTATTACATGTCTGACTTTATAAAAGAATAGGCTGTCACAGCCCCCCTATTCTATGTATTAAAATCCTACTCAACAAAGGAATCTATTTACTATACTGGAACCCTAAAACAATCAGGCACTCTTGTAAGAAAAGTCAATGCAAGCACCACCAGAGTCCTCTCTGCAATCAATTTCCTGAAGCTTCTGTATGGCAGCGTTTGAGGAAACTCTCTGGTTTTCTTTTCTTTGCTTAGATGTTTAGGCCTGCAGACAAGGAACTGAGGGAGGTCTTGGGCTGGCATAGGGTAAGTAATAATGGTGATTTTCCTTAGAAGTCTAAAGGTTAAGAACAAGAACTCTTGGTAGAGTTCAAAATCCCATTTGTTAGGCTACATAAGAAAAAAAAAATATAGAGTTTGGGTTTAAAGCAAAAACACCGCTTCTTTTAGAAGAGCACCTGAAAGGATAAGGAGAAAGCTCAGTAAAATTGGTGCTACACAAACTTGAGAACTTTCTTTTGATTCCCAGCATCTATGTAAGATGCCAGTCATGGTGACATTCACATGTCAGAGACAGGAGGAGCTCTGGAATTCACTGGTTAGAAGTCAAGCCAAATCAACCAGTTCCCGGAAAAAGTGAGTGAACCTGTCTCCAAAAAGCAAGAGAAATAACCCCTAAGGAGTGACATCAGAGGTTGACATCTGAACTACACACACACACACACACACACACACACACACACACACACACACACACGAAAATATGTGCATAGGTACAGCCAATAAACATATGAAACTCCAAGCATTTGACTGTGCACACAAATTAAATAAAATAATAAAGTGAAACAAAAATTTAAAAAGAGCATTTGAGATTCAGAATTTCATAGGCCTGTTACCCTACAAATTTCAAGGACTTTTTGAGTGCATCACTTTGCATTCTCTCCAGGAATCAGCTAGCTCATGAGACCTACACGAAGCCTGATTAGGTTGTTCCCGTTTTCATGTGCATATACTTGCTTTCTGTAATGTGCTACCGTTACAGCTAAATGAAACTGTCCCTAATAAGAATGACAATAGTAATAAGATTTACTTTCTGGCCTATCCCAGGACCCTTACATGGTCAGGGAACCAATGGGTTCATTCCCTAAACCTAAATCATGTCAGAGTATTATTAGATTCATTTGGTCAACCAGGCTTTAATTGGGAGACATTTCGATATTAATTTGGTTTTTGTCTTTGCAACAATAGTACTTTGCTTAGTGTAGAAGGAAAGGGCAGAGGAGGAAGCCACAGGAAATAAACACAACTCTTCCTAATTTAGATTTATTGAGAAGTCTAAATAGGCTTTTCTGAAGTCTGGGTTATACAGTTTTGAAGGCATTATTTACTGCTAATTATATTCATTTAAACTGTAATAAATTATGGAGGAGTAGAGGCTCTCTGGGCAATACATGCATATTTGCTTTACACAGAATTTTCCATTAGTTTCTCAAATATGACGATGCTCCAAGACAGCTGCCACATTAGTGCTCTTAACCCAGTACAAGTCTGTGGTCAAACCAGTTGCCATGCTGGTTTGCTTAGAAAATGCATTCTGTCCTGCTTAGCCCAAGCTGACTACCAGCCTGGTTCCTGTCTAAATCATTGACATTGATTAGGTAACAGTGACATCTCTGTTTTAATAGCAAAATTGTTTTGGCTAGAGAGCATATTTGGGTGAAGCGCCTAACCACACAGCTTGCCTGCCTTATCCTCAAAAATTGCAACAGCATTTTGGCTTCAGCACTGATCAACAGAAATAAGTTATAAACCGTGGATATCCACTTAAAGTTGACTTTATTATTTTTATTCGTGTGTGTGTGTGTGTGTGTGTGTGTGTGTGTGTGTGTACGTACAGAGATGTGTAAGTGTGCAGAGGTGCCATTGGAGGTCAGAAGAGGGAGACTGGAGTCACAGTCAGTTGTGAGCCACCTGACGGGAATGATCAGAAAAGAACTGGAGTCCTTTGGAATAGCAGTAAGTGTTCTTTGCCACTAAGCTGTCTCTCTAGCCACCCTATGTATTATCTTGAATGTTCCAAAGTGCATGTTGCACTAAGTAAAGGGAAACAGGTAAAGCCAATGTTAAGGGTTTGTTTTCCCCTGACCCAACATATCCAAAGGATTATCATTTTGCTCTAAATTCAACACCATTATTGATTTCTGAATGTGTTTTTCATATTATTTGTGGCTGTTACTCCTGGCTTCAGCTCCTGAATGAGACCACATAGCTAAAAGTAACTTGTCCTTAAAATTATATACAGTTCCAATTTTGAACCTGATGTCCTGGGATTATTCAAAGAAACAAAGCAAAGTGCAAAAGAAGATGTGTTTGGGCCAGATTTACTAACACAGAGCTTGTTAGCCTGGCCCCTTACTCCCCAAGAAGTCATTGCTCACCCCCCAGGCCCCCATTCATCTTTGCTCCACTTTTTCCTGAACTTGACTGTCCCTCTGGACTGCTTAACGTTCCTTGAGTTGTCAGAGAGGCCAGTACTTGCTTGCTTGCTTCTGTCTCTATCCTTGTTTTTTCTTACCAGAACTAGTTTCTCAACGTTTCTCTCTTGTGAGCTCTTCCTCTTCCTCCAAGGATTGCTCTAGAAAACTGGACCACAGCTGCCAAAGCTATACATGCCACTGAATCCAGCACGTGGCCCCAAGACATTTGAGGGTTGATATTTACAGCTTTTCAAACTGCCTTCCTTTGTAAACTCTTAAGTTGTACAATGATGAGAACCATACCTTGGTGTTTTTTTTTTGTTTGTCTGCTTTTTTGTTTAAAGCCTTGCCTGCCATTTCTTAGCACATTGCTTGGCTCATTGAAAGTGCTTGCTAAATTTTGTTTGATGAATAATGAATGAACTGATGGCAGAGGAATACACAAACTCTGGAGCTCAACCTAACCATCTTCTCTCCTGCCCCAAACCTCCGATTTAGGGTTGTAAGTTCATAATGTGGGGATCCCGATACCTCCTAATAAACACTGGTCACCTAAGCTGCTTGTCTGCTGCTGTGTGACAATAACCCTGCTTGAGACTATAGCCTCCTATATTATACACAGTTAAAAAGTGAGTCCTATGGCAACACAGGCACAAATGATAACTCTCGGGGTTAGTGGAATTCTTGGGATCCTTAGAAGGAGAGGGTTTGGAGCTGCTCATCTCATTTTGCTTCTTGGGATATAGCAAATGTAATCAGATGGAAACTAATGCATCAACTTTGCTTTGCCTCTTTGTAGTTGGAGCCTCTACTGTCTACTCTCAGGCCTACCTCTTTATCTCTATCGAATCTATCATATTACTAAGTGTGCCCGTCCCCATTTGGCAACAGTGCATCTTCTTTGTCTGCGTCTATTCTCTAACATCTGTCACTTCCTGACCTTCAATCAATGCTGACCAATCTTCTAAGAAAGTAGTCTCTAATTTCTCCCAATTAAAAGCTACTTCTTCCCTTTCCCAACTCCCTGCGATACGTTGTGAGCATAAATCTACTCTGCGTTGACTGTAGGTTACACAATCGCCTCTCCTATTTGTTTCCCATGCTGCCTTGTGACTCTGGATCTGTGGCCATGATGACATTGTCATGCAGCTTCATACAGCCTGTCACAGTGCTGGATGCACAGTAGTCATTCAAATAGTATGTGCTAGACAAAAAGAGCGTCAGAGATTTTCTTATGCCCAGAGAAATATAACTGTATTGTAAAAGGCTTCTGGGAGATTTTTCCAAAAATAGACAGAAACTAATTATTAATCGAAACGTTATATCAATACCATTAAAAAAATTTCTGAAATAAGAAAGTCCCACTATAATCAATAGTGTCTTCCAAAAGATGGATTTTTCTTCCACCCTTAACTGCCTAAATTTATTTATTATAAGTGATATGGTTATTAAGCTCAGCATGTAGAAGCTGCATGGTCTTTGATCAACCACAAAGTCCCTTTGATATTGTGACAGTTATTCTTGGTTGTCAATTTTACTATATCTGGAATGAACTCAAACCTAAGCTACTAGTATAACTGTGAGGGTTATTTTTCCAATCATTTGGATCATTTGAGGCAGGAGGTCTAAACCACCTTTCTGTTGGCAGCCTTTATGAAGGACATGGCAGAAGGAAGTGCTTGCCTTTTGCCTGCTTGTCTTTCCTCTTGATATCAAGTTTATTCATTCACTGACATTCAAGCCTTCTTCTTGGATATTCTGGTGTATACTTGAAGACCACCTGAAACAGAGCCTCATAAACCAAAAGACTATTGGATTCTTGGACTGTCAGGAGACAGTCTTTTTGGGGAATAGTTGGACCATAGCCTGAAATAAATCCCACATATAGACAAACTGACTAATACAGTCTTATCTGTTGAATTAAAGAACTGGACCACTTTTTATAATCTCTTGAAGATGGAAACATCCAAAAAGAGTTTTTGTTGTTGACTATACTTCTTTTAGGCTATGTTATAAAAAGGATGGGTGGATATAATGTTTTATATCAGTATAAATTTATTTGATTCCAATGGGCTAGCTGGTAAGAAGACTTAACAAGTAAAAATTCTTGTTGAAGAAGCCTGATGCCCTGATTTTGATCTCCAGAACCCATGATAGAAAAGTGCTGACTATTAAAAGTTGTCTGCCTTGGAACACACACACACACACACACACACACACACACCAATAGTAATAATAAATCAGTTTCAATACGTTGTTACACTTAAACTGAATGCAAGGAAAGGGTTCATGAATCCACATCTAAGTTTGTAGCAGTACAACATCCACAGGCCAACAGTGCCATCTCAGTCTTGAATGGAGGACACTTACTTCTGTGTAACAGAATAAATCTCAGAAACTGAGATTTATGGTAAACTTCATGGATTCATTGTTAACTATGAAGATAGGAAATTTCTAGGTTGGCTGGAAGTGGATTATCAGACACTGTTCCTCTGATAGATGGCTTCCCACGTGATTGGAAGAACACTCAGAGTCTTTGGAATTTATGTGAAAAATCAGAGTGTAGAAAGATTGATGATAAATATAAGACACTGCCAAAATATTTGACTCGAACTTCACATTTTCATTTATTGACAGTTCTTTTGATGGTGATAAAAAGGGAGTAGTCTGTGATTTAGTTGGTTTATCGCTGAGTGGTATTTAACATTCACTTTATGCTTTCCACAGACAATATGCAAAGCAAAGCTCCATCTCTCTTGGAACTCTGTGAGAATCCTCTGAAAGAAAGAGGAGATGTAATCTACATCATAAATAAAATGATCTCTAAGGAAAACATTTTCCCTTGAGGCCTGGACTAAATTGCAAAACTGTGATACAGCAGTAAGTGATATTCCCTAATCTATCAGCCTTGTAAAAACTTGGATTTGGGGGCTTAAGAACTGCTTCTGCCCTTTCCTGTATGTCAGGGGACTGATTGTAAGTGGAATGTGTCTCTGCCCTGCTCCAGTCACAAAAACCCAGGAACAACTACATGGATGTCCAGACAGAAGGCTAGCCCTTCTCATTCTGCCTCTGTAACTTACTTTGATTCTTCTTCCTTAGAAGGGAAAAAAGCCTTGTTGTTGTTGTTGTTGTTGTTGTTTTTCCTTCTTCTTTAATGCAATCCCTGGTAGCCCTAGTTGAGGCCCTGGGGAATTATCATTATTATCAGTTATGATGTTAATGGGCTGTCACTGTTGGCTGAAGTGGATTCTTTCTAGATGCTTTGTTTATTCGTCTAACAAAAAAAAAAAAAAACAAAAAAGGCATCTTGGAATCAGAAAAGGAACCGTGCCAACCAATTAATCCAAAACTAGATTGGATGCTTTGGGGACTTTCTAACATTTCTTTCATTGAATTTTTGTTTAAGTTCAGTATCTGTTTTTTTTTTTTTTTCCTCTAAAATTTCATTCTGGAGAGGTTTTTAGGTTTTTTTTTTCCATGCCATTTCTGCAGGAGGCACACTGAGCCACTGAGACTGTCTGAGTAAATACCACATGTTTTAAAATATTTATCAATAATGAGGGTACTAGCTCACACAGTCCATGAAAATACCAATCTGGGAAGTCAAATCATGGTTTTAAAAAGATGTCAAAAATCTCTTGCCATACACATTTATATTACAAGTGCTTTTTCTTTTGACAACATATCAAAGTAGCTATTCCTCAAATAATAATAGCAATACTAAGGGCCCTGTGGTCAGTAAGATGAAATACAGGTAAATCTACATTATAAACATGAAGATTACTGAAAGGTTTATTTTTATTAATTTTAATGATGTGTGGAGGAGGCCAAAAGCATAGACTGTCCCCAGGGCTACTGTTATAGGCACTCGTGAGCCACCTGATATAGGTACTGGGAATTGAATTCCAGTCCTCTGCAAGAGCAATATGTACTCTGAATTTCTGAGACTTCTCTACAGGTCCTAAAAAATTTAAAAATGTTATTCCTATGGACCATATGAAAAACTTCCTGGAGAAACACAATCAAAGTTACCTACTTAGCTAATATCTTTTTTTTTTAAGACAAGATCTCATTATATAACTCTAGCTGGTCTAGAACTCACTATGAAGATCAAGATTGCTACAAACTCACAGAATCCACCTGCCTTTGCCTCCCAAGAATATGCACCACAATAGCTTGTCTCGGATATATATTTATTATATATCACATATATATGATATATATGTGTAGTGTGTGTGTGTGTGTGTGTGTGTGTGTGTGTGTGTGTGTGTGTGTGTGTATGTGTGTGTGTGTACATACCACATGTGTGAAAGTCCCCCCAAGGGAACCAGAAAAGAGTACTGGGTCCACTGGAGCTGGAATTACAGGTATCGTAAGCTGTTCAATGTAGGTGCGGTGAACTGAAATCAGACTCTGCTTCATAGAAAGCCTTTGGCTTTGGTCCTGCCCTTTCTCCTTACCCATGCTTTCTCCAGATGATCTCAGTCAGCCTCACCCTTTTACATTATGTACCATGTTTTCAAAAAGCTCCATCTTGACCAGTAAGCCCCCTGGTTCCACCTGGCTCTGTCCCCAACTATAGATACATTCTCCCTCCTCTGGCTTTTTTTTTTTTTAAGATGTGTGTGTACAGATATTTTGAGTGCCTGGTGCCTGTGGAAGACAAAAGAGCGTATCAGATCCTCTGGAACTGGAGGTGCGGAGAGTTGTGAGCATATGTGTGGGTGCTTGGAACCATCCTGGGTCCTCTGAAAAAGTTCTTTGCAGAGCTCTTGACTGCTGAGCCATCGCTCCAGCCCAGTCTATCATCTTAGACCTCTTAATCCTGTTAAAAGAATCTCCTAATGTCAGTTCAGTTTGGTTGACTGACAGAAAATATGAACCCACCCTTAACTGCCTAGACACACCACACAGATACACACACACACACACACACACACACACACACACACACACACGTTCATCAAATATCACTACATGTTTTTTCCAGAGAATTTTACCTTGAAATTTTTTCTAATTGTTATATCAAAAGATTGGTTGTGGACAATACAAGTGGATAGAATGTATATTCTATCCATTTCTCTGAATAACCTAAGTTTACTCTTACATCAAACCAAGTCGTTAGAAATCTGTCTCCTTGGCTTACATTGATTCTCATCTAAAAAGGCATTTTATTAAATTTTGCCCTGGCAACATGCCAGTGTTTGCTTTGAGGATACAGATAGAATCATCACAAACAATGGAACTGTGGGATAATGGAACAATGTCACTCTGTTTAACTGTGGATTGAGGGGGCTGCTGAAATCCTAACTGGCTTCCCATGTCTCTCCATGCCGTCTCCAGGGTCATAGAAACTCCCTATTTCAAGAGTGCTTCTCTTCATTTGCTTTTTATGTGTCAGTGAGAATTTTGTTTTGTTTCAACCTTAAAAACATTTGGTCCCTTGAAAGATTTGTCTTCCTCCTTCTAACTGATGATTCTCCTTTTTGGTTTGAAAATTAAGATCCTAAAATGTAGCTCGGTTCTCACTAGTGTACAAATTTAGTTCAAACATGTCTTTATATCAGAAATGTTAACACAAAAGAGGGAAAATTTATGGAGCCCCACTCTTAGTCAAAGATTATTAGCAACTAATAACTGCAGAGAGAGGGAGAAATATTGGCCTGTCCCAGTGATGGGCCCCTTTACTGGTTGTTTAAAGATAATCAGCCTGAAACCATATAGAAAAACAAAAACAGATTCAACAGGATATACGTGTGTGTGTGTGTGTGTGTGTGTGTGTGTGTGTGTGTGTGTGTATGTGTGTAACAATACTAATCAAAGAAAAGAAGGCTAACAACTTGACAATTCAGGAGGAACACTGAAGAGATTTCGGCAGGGCATTGGGGAAGAGCTGGAAGAAGGAAAAGATGAGGCAGAAGTAATATAATCCTAGTTCAATTAAAATAAATAAACAAATAAAAATCATATCAGGGATTTTGTGTGCTCACTCCCCCTTTTTACTTTTAAATATTATTTTCATGGTGTTATTTTGCTATGATAGTCTGGCTTATTTAAATTTGCATTTCTATGAGTCATATCATTTATTTTCTCCTCAGGCCTGTTAAATCAATCTTAGAGGCAAAATGAACAATTAAAAAAACAAAACAAAACAAAACAACAACAACAACAAAAACCCTATGACATTGACATTGATCTAAACCAGAAAGGCAGTGGGTCTAAGACTTCAGTAACAACTAAGACAGAGAAGGAAATTAATATTTAAGAATTAAAAGCAGTAAAAGAAAATGATTCCTAAAGACTAACCCCATCATTTCTTCTTTCCAAAGGTGAAGCCTGAAACTCGTAGACCCTACAGTGTGGTCAGTGTCTCAGTTTCAAAGATGTGCCAGCTAAGTAGACAGGCATAAAGACAGGCATGAAGTCATCCTCCATGTCTGCACTGCCCCACTTGAATCTTGGTCTTCTTATACAGCCTGCATTGCTTCCCTGTTGGTCTAAAACTAAATCAAACTGAGTCTTTACTTCCTCTGATCTTATTTAGCTCCTACTGTCAATGTCCTCCTTCACCATTCATCACTTAAAATCAGTCTACTGTAGCACCCGAAGCACCTGTAGCTATGCCTGTGAGGTGTTTGTTTGTTTGTTTGTTTTTCCCCTTCAAGGTATTTGAAGCTGCCCAGAAAGTATTGGTCCCTAGAAAAGCACTCAGCCAAAGATAGATGGAAGTTTGGTGGGTTGGCATCCTAGCTTCTACCTATACATGGATAGGTCTGATGCGCAGTCAAGTTATCTGCTGGGACCAAGATCCAGTCGTCTGCACTTGGCCTACTCACTGGCCTATTATGTACTGGACTCCATCATTCTTAGAAAAATTTGAGCAGTGCCTCCTATGTAAACTGCTCGCATAGGCTAGGGTATATGTCAGTAGTAGCAAAACAGATGCTAATAATTGTAAGGAGATCAATATCTATACAAAGTTCCTCTGCTATGTTTTCTTTGTGGACATTTTTGCTTATGAATTAACATAGATTCATCTGGATTAAACAACTAGTTCAGTAGGTGAAGTGCTTGTCTCAAAACACCCTGAAGACTGAGTTTAGATTCCCAGAATCCACTTAGATAGATGAAAGATGATAAATAGATAAACAGATAGATGATTGATAGATAGATAGATAGATAGATAGATGATTGATAACAGATAGATAGATAGATGATAGATATGATAGATAACAGATAAAGATAGATAAAAGATAGATTGATAGATACATAGATAATAGATACATACAAACATACATATACATAAATAGATAGATAGATAGATAGATAGATAGATAGATAGATAGATAGACAAACAGATAGATGATTGATAACAGATGGATAGATAGATGATAGATATGATAGATAACAGATAAAGATAGATAAAAGATAGATTGATAGATACATAGATAATAGATACATACAAACATACATATAGATAGATAGATAGATAGATAGATAGATAGATAGATAGATAGATAGATAGATAGAGACAGACAGACAGACAGACAGACAGACAGACAGACAGACAGATGATAGATACATAGTTATCAGAGTTTATCCATTCATCTTATGGTAGATATTTTATGGTTTATGACCACTTGGATACTAGCAAACACACACACACATAAACTAAGGACATTTTTAGCCCATTTCCTAGATGGGGATGGTTTGTTCACTATGGTGAGCACAGTAACTGAAGACTGGATCACAGATGCCACGTCCCTGGCTTTTTCTTTTTTAGTAAAACTGTAGAGCGCCAGTGACTGAAAGTAACTGAGAAGCATGTGAAGATTTGGTAGCTGGGGTAGAAGATTTACTATCTTGAAGGTGCACTCAAGCAATTCCTAAAACCAGAGGAATGCCATGCTTTACAGGGGGGGGGTGCAGGGTGGGGAAGAGTGGTGCTTTTTGTCTCAGAATCTCTATGGAGGAAAAATAAAAAGATGATAAGCCAGATCTCCTGGGAGAAGCCTCTTGGTTCTTTTAGCACGAAGAGGAACTCAGCCAAAAGTCTTTAGGCCAATGGCAACAATTTTCTGATCTGTCTGTTGCTTATTGCCACAGTAGTTTGAATTTATACCATTAATGCTCTCTGGGATACATTGTCATCTTAGAATGCAGAGAGAAGAAATCATACATGTGCATTCTAACAATACAATCATGGAAGCAATTTATTTTCGACATTAGTTTGGAGTGGGGCCTTTATGCAGCCAGAGGTTTAATAAATACATGGATATGAGACTGCATTTTTCACTTAGGTTCATCAAACACAGAGAGATTTCCCATTATGGAGAGAGAAGGTTTGGAATCAGGATGGGGTTTTCCTTGCAGAGATTAAAAAGACAGATGGCAAGGTGCTGTGCTCAGGAGGGGGAAAAGGCCTTTATAATCAAGGAATTAGGATTTGTTCCTCAGTCTTCCGTTTAGGTTCAGTCTCCATATGCAGGGTCATTTCATATCCAACCAAAAAATTATTCTATCCATTTCATGTGGATCATCAAACCTGAGTTACCAAGTTAGTGAATCTTGGAGAAGATAGCCTCTTCAGGAAATGAAAACGTCTAGCTTCTCAGTGTCTAATTCCATTCCTCAAATGCATACATGTGAGTATATATACTTTTGGTAGATAGCACCTCCACAAAAATGATAGTTCAATCCTAGAAAGTTACACAGAGTACTCTTCACCCACCTTAACAGCCTTGGGTGCTATGTCACCCAGATAATGGCAGGTCACTTGTCTATCTGGCCTGCTCTGTTATGAGTGTATAGAAATCTGGCCACAAAATCAGTTCTTTTATTATCCAGTTACATGAAGGATTCTTCTTTTATTTATATATTTACTTGGGAATCCCAGAATGTTGGGGAAGAAAAGTCTCAATGGTAGTATCATTCCTAAAATCAGGGATAAAGAAACACCACCATCTTGAATTGTGAGAATTGTCTTAAGAGCTTATTTGGCACAAAGAAAAGAAAGAATGAGAGTCTCTGAAAATACAGCTTCTTGGAAGGTGATTGCTTTATTTCTAGAAATTCGTGTGTCATTATTAAGTCATCTGTCATGGAGAATGAGTCACATTTTTCAATTTGAATTACCAGCTCTTTGGGATAAGGAAATAAACAGCTCCTGACCAGAAAAAAAAAATCAAAATCAGGTAGAGAAATTAAAAAGAAAAAAACAAAACAAAGAACAACAAAACAAAGAACAACAAAACAAAGAACAA
>JANHMN010000013.1:19836190-19854154 GCA_030674055.1 Rhabdomys pumilio
AAAACAAAGAACAACAAAACAAAGAACAACAAAACAAAGAACAACAATAACAAAAACACACCTCAAGTGTTGAAAGAGTTCAAGAGTTAAAATAGTTTGTCCTGAGAAGGTGCCATAGATATTATAAAAAAAAATGTAGGTGTGGGAGTAGATATGACCAATATACATTGTATAAATGTATAAAAGTAATCTATAATGTATATAAAATATATCAAAAATAAATGAAAACTATTAATGTAAAAATGTCCTTGTGTGTATTCATTTACTCCAGATTCCTTGTGTTCAGTTTTGTGCCTTGGTGAGGAGATCAGCAGAAACCATGATACTTGAGAAAGTTCTTCCTGTCTTTAGGGAATAAATCAGAATTTCACTCACATGTGGGGCCAGAATGAATAATATTAATAAAGAGTTTTGAAGAATGGCCACCTCACATGATCACAATTATTCCATTAAAAAAAATCTTGGGCCTATGTTCAATACCATATCTTCCCATAACAACACTGGACAGAAACTTAAATTGCAGTATGTCATTCCACTGTTATGATAGGAAGTAGAAAGATCTGTGGCTTTTCCACACATGGCTAACTCTTCAGATCCTCTCGTAAGAAGTAAAAAATATAAACTCTTAAGGCATTTATAGTGAGCTAATGTTTGTCTCAACAACAACAGCAAAATATGGAGTCCTACACTGCTATCTCAGAATGTGATCTTATTTGGAAATAGGATATTTACAGAAACAAGAAACATGGCACTGGAGAATTTGAGTCACAAAAGACAGATAGACACTGAGGGAAAATGGGGAGGAGACATCTAAGATGATGGCTAGGTAAGATGGATGCCCAGACCAAGAAACGCCTAAGCATACTTTCATCCAGGAGAGCAGCCTGGATCACACCCCTCCCTGGTACCTTGAAATCCAGACAGAACCTTGAACTTGGACCAAAGTGACCACTAGAGAGGGGAAACAAGAATCTCCAGTTGGGCCAGTGTGTGGTACTCGGCTACTCAGTGTCTACTACTTGGTTACTCAGTATGTAGTGATTGGCTACTTGGTGTGTAGTACTTGGTTACTCCCTGTGTAGTGATTGGCTACTCGGTGTGTAGTATTTGGTCTAGGTAGCACTAGGGAATTAATCCAGAGCTTTTCTGGAATGCCTTCTGAAATTATTGAAGAGATGATGCTATGAAAAGTCCTTTACTGACTCATGTTGTTTCTGTGAAAAGTTCCTTACAGGCTCATGTGTCAAGTACTTGGTTCCTAGGATGTGACTATATTTTTAGAAGTTCTACACATTTTAGGAGAGAATCTAGGTGGGGAAAGGAATTCCCTAGGGCCATGTCTTCAGGATGTTCTTTTGTCCTGGGATCCTTCCCTCTCAGTTTCCCCTGCTTCCTATCTGCCAGTCTGTGAATAGCTTTCTTCAGAGCTACTGCCACCATGATGATCTTACCTCAAAGCAGACCCCACACCAACACAGCCAAGCTCAACTGCTCAACATCTCAAAAACCATGAACCAAAAGAAGCTATTTTTCCTTCAATTTATTTTCCTTGCGCATTTGGCAACACTACGATCAGTTCAATGGCAGAGGAGAGCTGAGTGGATTCTGTGAGTCGATTGTTAGCTATTCTAGCACAATGAATCCTCTTTCAGAGATGGTCCAAAGGTCAAAGGTAGTATTTTTCACCAGGCTGGATCAAGCCCCACTCTAATTACAACTACAATGAGAATCTCTCTACTTTTACTTTGTAGTGTGAAAGAAGAAAAAATGAATACAAACAAAATCCACCCTGAGGTCTTCTGCAAATCAGTAGGTTCAGAGAGTGCTTAGTGACTGCTGATCACTGAATAAAATGATCTGAGCATAATCACAGCGTCATTCCCTAGAGCTGACTCTAACCTTTGACCTACTATCCTCTATTTCCTCTTTCACTGCCTTCTATTATGTCCTGGTGTGTGTTGAAGCTCAGCTCTTTGGCTTGGATTATATAATTTTCTGGAAAAATGAAAAGTTCATGTGTCTCTAAAGAACAGAATTATTTTCTCCTTACAAAATGAAAATTGTGACTTTTTTCTTTAGTTTGCAGAAAAACATTTACCAGCTTGCATTAGAGGTTCCTTCCTTCCCCCCTCCCTCCCTCCCTCCCTCTCTCCCTCCCCCTCCTTCCTTCCTTCCTTCCTTCCTTCCTTCCTTCCTTCCTTCCTTCCCTCCTTCCTTCCTTCCTTCCCTCCTCTCTTCCTTCCTTTCTTTTTTGTTGTTTGTATGTTTCGAATGAGATCCACCTGCCTCTGCCTCCTGGACTAAAGGTGTGCACCTCCTGGCTGAAGGTTTCTTTTTAACTGTGGATATTATTCTGGTTCTTACCAGAGTGAGATTTCTCCATTGTCAACTTTCAAGTAAATCAAGCTTTGTATCCAGAAGTGCTATATTTCTTGGTGGCCACAAAGCACTACAGTTTTACTTTCTGATTGTTCATCAACACAATTGTATCAATTGAAGAGGCAGATTAGTTTAAATAATTGAGCAGTATGAAAACTAATTATTAAATCCCAAATGATACCTGATGAAATTATTTTTATGTTTTAATATTCAATAAATAATATATTTTCATTTTTATATTTAATAAAAAATTGAGCTTAAATAATACTTATCATATAGACTTTGAAATCTGAGACACTCAATTTGAGAAACTTGAGATTAAAATAATTTAATTGCATAAATTACAGGTCTAAGGTTTTATTCTTAAACCAATTTTCCTCTAAGTCTATGGTCAAATTCCTTAATTCTATTCATGTTCCTGGCTAGTCTACAAAACAAAGCATTGGATCCAGGTGTAGTCTTGAATGCCTTTTATGCCAACTTTTGGGAAGCAGAGACAAGTGAGTCTCTGAGGGTTTGAGACCAGCTTGGTCTACAAAGTGAATTTCAAACCAATCCAAAGCTACGTAGTGAGATTCTGTCACAAAGGGGAAAATAAGTAAAGATCGAAAGAATAATAATTCTCCCTAAACGGACTCTTAAAATGACCCAATATTATCTGTGATTTACATAGCCACAAATCAAGCCTGTGATGTGAAATATTGACAGAACTTATACATGTGAAAAATTAAAACATTCAATATAAAATTATAAGATCTTCATTCAGTCCCCCTACCATGACAGCAATATTCCCTACAGAACCCTCACAAGTGGCTACTTTGCCACGGCTTGCATAGCCTGCATGACAGCAGGAAAGTCCTTTCCACTATAGGAGGACCTGCTACAAGCTAGAATGGCCTCAGCAACAAGAAAGCCATTTCCAAAGAATGGAGCTATACAGAACAGGTCTGGCATTTCTTCCATGTACTAATTCTTTGACTTTTTAAAGAGTAACACACACACACACACACACACACACACACACACACACACACACCACAATGTAGCAAGTATCATTGTGTCTCTGATATGAAAACCTATTTTTAAAAGCCATAAAAAGTTTATGTTGCTCATAAAATATGAAAATCAAATGAAGACTCAGAGGAGACTATAATGTGTTGAAGGTCACAGAGCTAATAGCTAATGATAGAAGAGCCAAGCTTGGGAGACAAGACCCTCAGTTATCTCAGGTCGGGCCTTTTAACTATACTTTACTTCTGAACAATTTCTTTTTAGTCCATTTTTATATTGAAACTTCCAAGACCTTCATCAATCATTCTCCACTATGGGAATTCTCTAAATACCTGTACTAGATTATAACAAACTCAAGGTAAACCACGGGGACCAATCCCACATGCCAACAATTCTGGACAATCTTACTGTATGCCTCCCTGGAATGTTTCCTCTCTTCCGCTCACCCAAAAGACAACTGCATACCTTCTTCTCTCTGGAAGCCCATGCACTTCCTTCATAGCCCTACTGTCAGCGGATGATCATGTCTCACACATGACTGACAAGAGCTCCCTCGCCACCCCCCACTGTACACATAAGAACTCAGTCTCCCCTCTCCTCTCCTGTCACATCTCCACACCACCCCTGCAGCTCACTTCTTCAGATCACCCTCTTGGAGCCTGTCTGTCTCCTACATTCCCATTCCTCCCCAGTACTTTGCTTTGTTTCCATCAAAGCACAAGCAAGTACTAATGTATCCCAGTTTAAAAACAGTGAGGGATGGAGAGAAGGAAAAGGGGAAACGAGAGAGAAAAGGAGAAAAGGAGGAGGAGAGTTCTTTTTTAAAATTTCTTTTATTGGATATTTTATTTACATTTCAGATGTAATCCCCTTTCCCCATTTGCCCCCTACCCAAGAACCCCTTATCCCATCCCCCCTCCTCCTGCTTCTATGAGGATATACCCCCACCCACCTTCCCACTCACACCTCCCACACATGATTTCCCTTATACTGGGGCGTCCAGCCTTCACTGGACCAAGGACTTCCTCACCCACCTATGCCTGACAATGTTATCCTCCCCTATGTATACAGCTGGGGCTATGGGTCCCTCCCTATGTGCTCCCAGGCTGGTGGTTTAGACCCTGGGAGCTCTGGTTGGTTGGTATTGTTGCTCTCCTCATGGGGCCGCAAACCCTTTCAGCTCCTTCAGTCTTCTCTCTCACTCCTCCATTGGGAACCCCATGATCAGTTCAATGGTTAGCTGTGAGCACCCGCCTCTGAATGTGTCAGGCTCTGGCAAACCTCTAAGGAGACAGCTATATTAGGCTCCTGTCAGCATGCACTTCCTGGCATTCACATCAAGGAGGGGAGTTTTTGTTCCACTCTACATTCCCAACAGTTTGAAAGGACAGTGGCATTTCCCTCTTTCCTGTCTGTCCAACTCCCTCCAATAAACATTGGTCCAGAGTCGGCCAGTGAATGCTCTTACCGTCCTGTGCTGCTTCTATAATTACCTTCAACTTCACTTTGCTTCATCCCTAGTAGTCTCATGGATCCCAGAAGCCTGCCATGGTGTTTTGATTTGTTTTTTGATGTTGTTTGTTTGTTTGTTTGTTTGTTTTGCCTCATTACAATTTCATCTAGTGCTTCAGGACTCATTCCAAACATCATTGTCTTGAAAAGCTCTTGCTCTGTCCCCTAACCCAAGTACAGTCTCCCAGCTTCTTTGTCCCATTACTGTCCTTGAAATGTCACACTCTGTAAATGCCTGGTTCATGTGTCACCTTGCATCTTCTCTCAATGGAATAAAGAGGTAATGTCTTACTTGTCTATTAATTGAGGTGCCACCAATGCCCCATGCAACATCAATGACACGGGGTACACTCAGTAAGTGTACATTGAGAATTTGTCCTGGCCTTAGTCATTGCTTTAGAGTCAACAAATTCACTATCAAGCATCATTCATTAAACTGGCTGTAACCTGTAATTGAATGTACAATAGCTTTAAAATAAAACTGCCCAGTGTGCACAAGGCTACAGTATGTTTTGAGTGACCCAAGAGTACAAGGCTGGCACAGCTCCTTCTGCCCTGCTATGAAATAAAAGGACAAGAAGTATCCAGAAATTGTGTGTATATTCTTGAAAGTTTGAACCTATAGAATTGTAATTTTTAGCTCTTTAGGATATATAACAAGGATCTGTGATAAATAGCCACAGTAAACAGAAAGGCTATGGGAACTGCCAAAATTACAGGATTCCTAAGGAGCTGAGAGCAATCTTGTGTGAAGAAAGGTCTGAATCAGGGCAGATTTTGAGCAAAACTGTGACGAGTGCATTAGATATTGCCAATCACACACAGTAAGCAAAGGCCTGTCACGGCAACGCTGAACCACTGAGAATAGGCCAGGGTGTTTCTGTGAGCATTCCTCCTTACCTACCCACCCATAGTCTAATGCACCTTTTAAGCTCTGCAGCATTTTCAGGCCCTCAGTGCTCCTTAGATATTAAACTATATACTAGAGATGTTTAGGTAGACACTGAAGGACTATCTCACTCTAGAATAAGCACACTAAGGGCAGACTAAAAGAGGACACTTTCCGAAGCATTCTGGAGAGTTAAAGACCATTGTTATTTCATTTAAGATGCTGTTATTTTGAAAAGGACATCAGCGTGTGAGAGCTGATTTTTGAGTGGTTCCAATATCAGTGATTTGGGACAAGCGAGTCCAAAGAATGAAGCATCCTTAATGTAATTACACATCCATTGCTTGTGATGTACGACCATGTGAAGCATTACTAATCCCCAAACAGATACCTGCCGGGAGGACCGTGGCAACAGCTGTTTGGTCCACAAGAAATGAACCAAGTGAATTCAAAGTACTGAGGGCATTCAACAGCCGAATTCCCAGAGTCAGGCCCTGTCCACTAAGCCCAAGATTTATTAGGAATTAAAGAGGATTCCATCCGAAGGTACATTTGTTTCCAGCATAAATCACCCTGCCAAGTCATTTGTTATTGTAATAACCTTTCTCAGCATTTCTATTATTGGAGAGGACTTCTTTTCAAATGAAAAATGACGTAGCTGATTACTTGCACGGGACTTGGCGTCACACTCATTTTGGCTTCTTCTTCCAGGCAGTGAGAGGGCCAAGGGAAGGCCTTTACATCCTTGCATGCATATCGATTAAAGTTAATGGAGTTCATGGGTTTATTATGCATTGGGGAGTTAAGAAACAAGCCAGTAATGATGGAAGCTGTGCCAATGTTCTCAGTACATCCAAGAAAGCTTCGAGCTTTGAAGCACTAAAAATAGTTAAAACTATCTCAGAAACTGTTTATATCCAGCGAGGGTAATTATATGAGCCTATAACTCTTTCCATCATATTAAGGTACTTTAATAACCTATACTTTATTTATATCTAGCTGCTTAGTTTATTAGTGCTTATTATAGGATATGTTCTTAATTTTATGTTTTACAAAACAATTTGAATAATCAGAATTACTTTTGTGAATCTTCTTCCACTTGCAGTAAGATGGCTGAATTATAAAAAGCCATTTTCTAAACATGCTAACAGGTGCAAGAAAGATTGACAGAGCCAGACGAGAAAGTATTCTTAATGCAGGCTTTCCAAGATTTTAAATGGAATTTCTTTAATGAGTGCATATCATTTTTAACGGGCCCGATTTACTACTCAGGGGATGCTGAACATAAGATATAAGAGTCTATTCTATTTAACAATAACCATAATCAGAATTATGTGAGACATAGATTTGTACATAAATGAGAATCAGCCAGAATGAGAGATCGGTTATCCAAAACTGATTGGAAAGGAAACATCGGCAGAAGATGCGAAGTAATGGAAAAAAGCAATTTTGGATTATTGAAGAAAACTAAACTTATAACAATAGCTGTGGAGGGGCCTGGGCCCATGAAGGTAGCGAAGGTTTTAATTATTAAGTCATCAGTGTGCATAAGACTAGGGCTTTGTTTCAGCTGACCTTAGTAATTCTACTTTATCATCCTGGGCATTTGCTGTGTGGGAGCCTACTGTTAAGTATACACAAAGACAGAAAAGGTAGGGACAGGCCCCATTCAGAGGAAGCCATCTTGTCTGGAGGACCAGCACCCATAAAAACTGAAGCAAGGACCCATCCAGTGTCTCAAAGAAATCTCCCTCTTGATTGGCATGTGGTATGGTTATTTTTAAAATTGCTACACGAGAATCACCCAAATTCTTTCCAATTGCACTCTCAATCTGTCTAACCAAAAGGAATGTTACCTGAAGAAGGTTCCCAGAACTGAAGTCTGGGGCGAGGCCTCTAGGAAGTAAGTTGCCTTTAAGAAGTTCTGAACATAAATTGAATTACCAAGAATTCTATTCATTGAAAAACACATTATATTGCATCATGTCCTTTTCAAATAGAGTGAAACTTGCTTATATTAAATTTCTAGGAACCCAAGGAAAAAATTTGATATAGGATGGAATTTGATATACTCTAGAAATATTACATGTGCGTGTAATAGACCTGGATTTCCAATTTGATTGCTATACGCAGGGATTCAATACAGATGGGTTTAATATTGGGGGGGGGCAGTGTTTCATTGGATTTGCATTTGCATTTTTCAGGACATATACAGTATGTGTTTGCTCAAAGTGAAAATCAGATTCCTTCCTAAGACCAGGAAAAGTAAATATCCATGGAAACAGGACTTCCTGGAGGAACTGGACCAGACGAAACCAGTGTGAGCAATCTGGCTTCCACTTTACACCCCTTTAATGTTAATTGAGATGACTGGAGTTTAGACTACTGAATTCTGGCTAGTCATCTTTCTCTCTTCCCCAGACCTGTAATTTTCTAGCTTATAGCCTCTCTATTCCCTTCCTTCACTTAGCATTTTAATATCCACTGAGTTGAGAGCACGCTAAGAAGGGAATGAACAAACCTTTCAACGTGTGAAGACATTCTCTGTGACTAAGAAAGTCTCGCCTTGGAAAAATCATAAAAGTGACCAAAGGTAGCAACTGCTACAACATGAAAATGAATCATTGTTTTAACATGTGAATAATCATCCCTTCCCATCATAGCCATGGAGACTATCAGTTATTATACAAATTACTGTACAGCTGTACAAATTTTTTATTGTCTAACATTTTTCTCTTGAATTCTGAACCTATCATCTTCCTCTTCGTCTGGACTTGGGTTAGAGGGAAACTGTTCGTTTTAAATCTTCCTTCACCATGAAAGACTCTGGCACAGATACGTTATGACATTACCATTCTTCTTTAAATTACATTTATTTTCTACTGACACATAAAAGCAAAATTTATGCCCATCAGTGGGGAAATGGCTATTTTGATACACGTATTCAATGTGCGATGTTTGAGTTGGTTAAATATGTCATCTCCTCGAAGATTTAGTGTTTTTCCTCAACAACTCCCTAAGTCTTTTCTTCTAGATTTCTGGAATGCTCAGCACATGGCTGTTCACTCTGTTCTCTGTAGGGTATAACATCCCAGCAGGGCGTCTTACTTCCATCATTCCGATCACCAACCGTCGGTATTTATTACAATGGAATGAGTGAGAGAACAATGCATTTATTTGCTCTTACAAACCCTTAGGGACTTCAGCAAACATGCTCCTATTTTAATCTATTATGTTTTCATTACAATTATTGTGTGTGTGTGCACACATATGTGAATATTTGTGATACAATTGCACACATATGGAGGTCAGAGGACAGTTTGCAGGAGTCAGTTCTTTCCTTTCACCACATGAGTCCCAGGAAACAGAGCATAAAGAATCTTGAACCACCAAGCCATCTTGCCAGCCACAAACATGCTACATTAAATGGGAGAACCCAAACCAGCCAAGTTATGAACTTCGTATTACACATCTCTGTAATTCCATTTCTATATAGCTTAACCATATACTTGTAAATTCTACTCATTTTGCTCTGTATTCTACGTAATCAAATATAACGAAATAAATAGAAAAATAACAAAGTGGCTTCCCAACAGATTATGAACACTGAATTATTTGCTACTTCAAAAACAACAAAAAAAAATCAAGAAGTCATGTGGAATTTCAATATAACACCCTTTTTTTTCACTTGAAACGTTTTACAGAGTTGCCACAAAAATTAGTTTCCTCACTAAAGCATAACCATATACTTCATTACCATAAAGTATATAGTACATGCTTAGTGCATTAACCTCTTGGAGGTACGGGTGTGTCCTGGAGACTCAGTAGTGTATATGCATAGCCACCACCTTCTCAGGCTTGCCCTCCATCTAGGATAACTAAACAGCAAGCCACACATGCCTCAGGATACAGGTTAATATTGTGTAACAAAGTCATAAGCTTCTAACCTTGTAAGATCTTTGTTTTGCCCATTCGTTTTGTGGCCACCACCTCCCACTTGGTTCTAAAGTATTAACTTCGTAGATGGCAATATGACATCATAATGCCAGTTAGCCACGCCCATATGATGCAACTCACAAATTTGTGAGGAAGAAATCAATTGGCTACAGTAGATGATGACCCCATGGAGATGAAAAGGGTACCTGTCATTCCTCAGCCTACACAGCTGGGTCTACTGGCGAGACTTTAATCTTCGCACTTGGAATGGGCAGGAGGATCTCTAAGAGTCTGAGACTAGCCTAATCTACAAAGCGAGTTCCAGGCCAGCCTGAGCGACATGAAATAAAATTAATGTCAACAGCTTTGTATACCTCATCTTCAGATGTATCAGAAGGAATCAGACTTGGCAGACACAAGCACATGGATGTGTGTGTTGAATAAACAATGCGCCTTGTACATAGGCTCTGGGAGAACCTTGTAATGACTCTCTCTTCTTCCAACTACCACCTTCATTCCCACCTCACCCAAAGCCTATGGTAGCTGCAGCAGCCAAAACATGAGCTTCTCTAGTGCTATCAAAACACTTTTGATATAGTCAAAGGAGATGGAATTTTGCCTGTGAAAATATTCAGTTCCATAAGTCTTAAATAAATAAAATAAGACAAAGGCTGATTCCTGGTCTCACAAAGTGACTTCTCTGTTCAGGGTACAGGTAGCCCTCAGCAAACATTGGGAAGGCACTTGTCATTTCCCAGCTTTGGAAATATCTTTGAGTCGCTTTCATTTCCCCAGTGTGGGCTGTCAATCATAAGTATCAGCCATGAGGGATTAATCAAAACATACACAATATCCCCAGGCTTGTCTAGCAGACATTCAGAAGTGGGGCTGAGACGTGCATTTTAGCTAAGACCCTAGAAACTGGGATGAGGAAGAAAGCATGAGGAGAACCAGAGTCCACTGACTGGGAGCTTCCCAAGAACTACAAAGAAGAAAGGATGACAGAGAACGGGACAAAAAAGATGTCTTCTGTGATATTCCTCTAAGCCAAGTAAGAGGGGAGACTCAGCTATTTGTGTGAACACTGGGCATCAGCTTTATAGAGTCATACCACACCACACTTACCAAGTGACTACAGGCAATCCAGTTCACCACCCCACGCTGAGCTCAGCTTCAAGGTGAAGATTATGATACTAAAGGAGTCTATCAAAAATTAAAAACTCAGCAGTGCCAACCACTAAATAATTACTGAATAAATGTTAGATATCAAGTTTTAAAAGTGGATCCTTTTTTTTTTTAAATTATAGACCTTTGAAGTGACATACATTGCTAGCAGCCAACAACAACCAATAGATACAGAGTGTTGGAATTCAGTGTGGGTACAATATCAGCAACTAAATATTTGCAATGGTGAATATTTTAATACATATTCACTGAATCACAAAATGGTAGCTAGCCCAGCATTTTACCTGGGTACACAATTTGGAAATGAATCAGATAAAAAGCCCCCGTTCTTATATCCACGAGACAGACTCAATTCCCAAAGCCTTTGAAAAAGAGGCAAACTATACACTGCAGGTTTTTCATTTTTGTCTTGTTTTAATAAGTCCTTTTGTAAATTCTCGCTGAGATCAGCGTCCTTGGGCTTTTTGGATGCAGTGTAGGTGACTCCCCTGCTGAGCTGGGAGTCTCCTGTGCAAATATGTACTTCATCAACCCTCTTCCCACTCTGTCCCCTGGTTTTCCTCTAACAGCAGGCAACCATTCACAGTCCCCTCTCACTGTTTGCAGCTTCGTAGTGCAATACCATTCCCTTAGATTTTAAAGAGCAGTGCAATAAACAAAATCTCCCAGAGTTATTTATTCTCTCATGAATATTTGAATTGCTGAGATACTACTTGGCTACAAGAAGTTGGTAAGCTTTGAGTTCTTCGCAACTTAGTCAAGTTCGAGGCTGCCTTACAGAATTTTAAGCATCGTGCTGTTTGAAAAGCACGGAGAAGCTCTCACTCTGCACATGGTAAAAATGGCAACTGCTTGAAGCCACCCATGAAGATGTTAAAGCTGAGCTCGTGGAGAACCGTAGATATTTTCAGCATGGGCAGGAAAGAGCAAGTTTCCCTAAAAGAAAACACATTGACAACAAGGGAACAGGTTGCTTCTATTGTCAATGCCCTAACGACTTTCTTAAATTAGCTTTGTAAGAGAACCCTTTCTGCATGCTTGATGACGCTCAGACCACCCAAGTTAATTTGACCCAAATGTAATTTAAAAGATTCCATGTGTCTCAAAGATTTGCTTATGTGAAGACTGAGTGTTCTCTTCTTCTCTTCTCTTCTCTTCTCTTCTCTTCTCTTCTCTTCTCTTCTCTTCTCTTCTCTTCTCTTCTCTTCTCTTCCCTTCCCTTCCCTTCCCTTCCCTTCTCCTCTCCTCTCCTCTCCTCTCCTCTCCTCTCCTCTCCTCTCCTCTCCTCTTCTCCTTTCCTCTCCTCCTCCTCCTCCTTCGTCTCTCTCTCTCTCTCTCTCTCTCTCTCTCTCTCTCTCTCTCTCTGTCTCTCTCTGTGTCTCTCTCTCCCTCCTTCCTGTCTCTTTGGAAGAAAGAACTTGAGAGGAAGGAATCCTTGCCACTATGTGTACATGTTTTTGAAAAGATCTCCTATTTAATCACAATCTAAGGCACTGGGCCATGACAGATCTGGGGACTGAATGATCCTGTCACAGGGGTCATGTATCAGATAGTCTGCATAACAGATATTTACATTATAACATTACATTAAAACAGCAGCAAAATTAAAATTATGCAGTAGCAACAAAAAATAATTTGATGATGGGGGGGTCACCACAAAATGAGGAACTGTATCAAAGCATTATGGAGGTTGAGAACCACTGCTCTAAGGTAACACTTAAAGTGGGTGAATTATGCAATCTCCATCATTCATTGCGATTAGCCTCAAATCAACGGCTAGGTTCTACCCCTGGTCTGCATGAACCCTGTTTCAACTGGAATCCACAGGAGTAACTGAGAAGATATGTTGATTATTAGGGAAGCTAGCTTTGTATCTCAGTCAAAGAAAACAAAAATGAGTTTTTTACAAAACACTGCAGTGAAAGAAGGAGTGAAATACCCTATTACAACTTTCTGTTTTTAAGGACAAGGTGACTGAAGTCAAGCCACCTCACCAGTGCTGTGTCTGCATTTTCTTCACACCCTGCTGGTCCTTCAGAGAACGTTTAAGAAAATGGAGATGTGCCGGGCAGTGGTGGTGCACGCCTTTAATCCCAGCACTTGGGAGGCAGAGGCAGGCGGATTTCTGAGTTTGAGGCCAGCCTGGTCTACAGAGTGAGTTCCAGAGAAACCCTGTCTTGAAAAACAAAAACAGCAAAAAAGAAAATGGAGATGTTTGTGTCAAGGGATTCCCAATGGTTGGTTGGTTGGTTGGTTGGTTGGTTGGTTGGTTGGTTGGTTAGTTTTGTTTTCTATGGTGTTTGTTTTATTTTGTTTTGTTGAGATGGAGTAGCTCCAGGCCAGTATCAAACTTGTCATTTTATTACATCCATGGGATTATGGGCACCTACTCTTTAATTTTCTTTTGCCTACCACTTTTAATGGGCAGTTTCGTATTTTCTTATGTCTCAAGTCAAATCCATAGCATATATCTTCTAGAAATAAAAATTGGTTTGGTTTTGTTGAAATATGCCAGAATTTAAGGTTATAGTTTTGGTTTGGTTTGGTTTGGTTGTTTGTTTATTTTCTGTATTTAAAGCATTTGTGGGGAAAACTTAAAAAAAAACGTTAAGACCTGGAGTTCAAATTTCAGATTTGAATCTCTATTTGTCTGCAATTTCCTTTTGAACCATGAGAAAATTAGAAGCATGATGTATGATCACTCTAAGAGTTAAGTAGGATGACCTCTATGAAATGTAAAATTCATGGTAATGTAGAATTCGGAAGTGACCGGGGGATGATTTCTGCTGAGAAAGCTCTGAGGAGAGTCAACCACTGTCCTGGCCACAGGACAAGGGTAAAAGTCTGTTCTCAATGTTTGGATGAGAGCTCAACAAAGTGAAACTCTCCAATGAGATAAGTTACTTTAGACAACATTGACAAGGATGAAATTAGAAGAAATTATAAATCAAGGAAATGGATGGGAAAAGTCAAATCAAGTACTCTGAAATTAACATTGTTGAACTCCATATACAAGTACCGTCATGCAACACCAGTCTTCTCGTGCCAAGTCTGTTTCTCTTCATGTAATGGCTTCCAGTTCTAGCCACACATTTAGAGATGATAGGGTTTCTCTCTTTTTATGGCATAATAGTGTTTCATCATAAATACATACCACAAATTCTTATTCCAAATAAATTAAGAGATTATAGAGTACTTAGAGAGATAGAGAGAGTGAGTAAGAGAGAGAGGAGGAGAGAGAGAGAGAGGAGAGAAATGTAATCATATGTATTGATTCTTTCTAAAACTGGTGTTACAGTAAGTTGTGAAACACCCAACATGGTCCTGGCAGTCTAAGTCAAATCTGCAAGAGCAGCAAGGACTCTTAAGCACCGAGCTTCCTCTCCAGCACCGTTTTGCACCCATGTATATCTTTTTGGTACTGGCTTGATAGTAGACAGCTGGATTATCACATCATCTCTGCCCGTACTTTGTGGTGGTATGTTGTATTGGAAGGAGTAAATTTGAAATATCCATATCCAAAATCATACAGCCCTATGGTTGGAAATGAAGACTATTTTCATTCCCTTTTCAGATAATCATAGATTTTTTTTTCTTTCAGTACACACTGCTCAGCAAGAACAGTTTCCTTTCCTGTTTCTTAAATCTCAGGTGAATATGGAATGTAAAGTAATATCAGTAGGATGCATGCTATTACATCAGCACCAGTCGATTGGTCTTCTATATTAAATGCTTTCCTATGCATGATTTCTTATCTTCGTGCGATAGTCATTTGGAAATTATTGGTTCCATGAGTTACACAGATCTTCCAAATGCTGACACATTAGCCACAAGATATTTTTAATGCTATATTTGTTAATATCAACACCAAGCTCATCACAGAAGTGTTCAGGACCTGGGAAGCTGCCAAGTTCATGGCTTCAGAGAGAAGTTTTCCAGACTTCTAGTTTTACTTGAAAGCTCATGTGTTCGTCATAGGCAACAAATAATGTCAACTGTTTCCCTTGGAGGGACAGGCTTGCTTCGCTTGAATCTGAGAAAGTGTCTGCCAAATACGCATACACAGTTCCGAATAACTCTGGGTTTCTTTGCCTTCTTTGCCAGTCTTTTTTTTTCTTTCTTTCTTTTTTTTGTAAAATTGATGTTTAACAAAGGAAGTGGGAATATGAGTTCTCAGCCTAGAGAATCCCATGAACACTGCTTTAGGTGGTGGTCACATTTTATTAAGCAACAGAAGTACCTTGTCCACTGTCCCATCTCGGGCAAAAGGTCAATATCTTCAAGAGCCAAGACTTAATAAAGCCAATAACTTCTATTGCTTTGTTAGGACCATTCTTAAGAGCTGGCGAGATAGATCAGTGATTGAGATCCCCGGACGCTCTTCCAGAGAACCTGGGTTAAATTTCAAGCGATCACAACTGTCTTTCAACTGCAGTTTTAGGAGATCTGATGCCCTCTTCTGGCGTCTGCAGGCACCAAGCATACAGGTAGCACACACACATCCATGCTTGCAAAACACTCATAAACATAAAACAAAGTTAATTCATTAAAATATACATACTTACATAAAACTGATTTTTTTTTCTTGCAAAGGTATGACAGGGAGAAATACAGGAAGCATTGATGCCCCTCTGTATCACTGCCTGGTATATGCTAGGGTCCAGCAGACTGTCTCATACTGGAGAATCACTGTTCTCTGTGTCTCTTCATAATTTGTAAAACCACATTTTCTATTCTTCATGAGAACTTCAAGAGATGAATTTCAATTAAGTGTTGTCTCCCCCTTTAAATGGAAGCATGCTGATATGTCTCCGAATCTCTCCAGGTCTTGTTTTGCTTGCTTACTTTATATTTAAGTATTTATATGAAGCAGTTATATGATATAAACTCTTGCTGATTGCTTGATTGATTTTTAAAAAAGCTCTTAAAAAGAAACCAACTGTGCATTAACAGGTTAGTATACACCTGGCTTCAGAGTTCCAAGTGCCTGAATCCAAAGTAGAACTGCAGAGCTGAAAGGTGTCCAGGGCTGCTCAACTAGGTCAGAGAAACCACATCCCATCAGTACATATTTCAAGAACTGAAGATGTTCATGCAAAAGCCTTCTTGGAAAAGAACATACAAGCCACATTAAGAAATACTGCAAGACTTCTATTTTGTAGGAAGGAAACAAGAATGATCCCTTATATTCTTGAGAGGCTGTTTTCTTTGTAAGAGAGGAAGGATTTATCCTAGCTCAAGTTTAAGGACACACTCCATGGCAGTGGGGAAAGTGTGGTGGCAGGAGTGGGCCGCAGCTGTGGAGAGGGGAACGTTACCTCATCTAAGCAGATCAGGAAGCAGAGAGAAGTGAATAACATGCTTAGATGGTTTTCCCCACTTTGATTCTCCCCATATTTCAGTCCATGGGATAGTGTCACTCAGATTTAGTGGGTACTGCTTCCTCAGCTACCTCACCCATGTAGCCAGAGGTTCTTCTAGGTGATTCTAAATCAAGTCAAGGTGACAGTGACAACTAACCGTCACAAGTCTTGTCACCCGACTCCTGAATACACCACTTTAAATCATTGCATTCCACCTCTGGCCTCTAATGTCTCAAAATCATCACCCAAAACAAAATATGTGGACTCTAACTTTGGAAGTCCTCCATTGTCTTTACTGTGTCAGTATTACAAGTCCAAAGTTGAAAGTCTCTTCTGAGACTCAAGGCAAGTTCTTGCTGTCGTCCATTATAAAATTAAAAAATCAAGTTATGTATTTCTAGTATACAATGGCACAGCATACACATCCCCATTTCAGTTGGGAGGGGAGAAGGGAGGTACCCAAACAAAGCAAGATCAAAACCTGTCTGAGCAAACACCAAACCTGTATCTCCACGTCCAGCGTCTAAATCTTGAGGCAGTATCATCTGGACTCCAACACACCTCAGTTCGAGCAATACTTCTGTCACCTGTAATATGTGTAGACTCTTTTGGGGCCATTTTCTCTCAGGAATAAAGTCTTCTCCCTGGACATTCCATGAATTTGGCATCTCCATATCCTTAGGTCTCCATAGAAACTTTGCCTTCCCTTTCACACTTCATACTATGATCTCTCAAGGTCTCCTTACAAGTAACTCCTGCCAGACATGGCTTAGCTTTAGTGGCCTTTCGGAACCTTGGTGCAAGTCCCCATGACTTCATAACACTTCCATTTTCCATTTGGTCTGCCAAATCAACACCATATGGACAATATTGTCCAATTGTGCTATCAGCTTGAGATGTGGTCTAGCCTACTGCTACTACAGCTGCAGTGGATTCTGTAGGTCTTCATGGCTGAACCTGAGGAAACCCTGTTCTCAGATGGTTGTTTTTTAGCAGTAAGCGCTTAGCTGGCATTCTCAACCACTTCCGGCTCTCTCCTTTCAGTGTTGGACACTTTGGTGGATATGAAGTACTCTCAGGGTGTGTGTGTGTCTGTGTGTATGTGTGTGTGTGTGTGTGTGTGTGTGTGTGTGTGTGTGTGTGACTACTGAATCGAAGAATAATGATCAGTAACCATAACAGAGCTTAGCTATATCTGGAAATTTCACCTTATTACTTCATTAGTTGATTTATGATTGTTTTAATAATATATAATCCAGACTGTATTATCAATGCCCTCTAGCCTAACTCCTGATAGAGTCCTTGTTCCTCTTTGAAACTGCATGAGCCTGGTTTTCACTGTCTGCTTTTCTCCCAGCCTTTTGGTTTTCTGGATTACCATTGGAACAACCCAAGGAACTCTTCTTAAGTATCTTATGGCTTCTTCAGTACTCAACTTCAGAATTTGCATCTTCCTCCCACAAACCATTTCTAAAGGCCTACCAACCCACGTGGTCAGGCTCAGTCATAGCAATGATTCCACTTCTTGGCACCAATTTCCTGTATTGGGGAGTTTGCTCATCACTGTGACTGAAACCATGACAAGAAACAACTTCAGGAAGCAAGGATTTACTCAGGCTTACAGTGTGAGGGTACAGATCCATCATGGAGGGGAAGGCAGCACTGAGTGGTGACCAGACACCACTGTGA
>JANHMN010000013.1:19854164-19941384 GCA_030674055.1 Rhabdomys pumilio
ACAGAGAGACAGAGAGAAGGAAGGAGGGAGGGAGAGAGGGATGGAGAGAGACATACAGACAGAACAAGAGACAGAGGGAGAGAGAGACCAAGAGAGGAGGAGAGGGAGAGAGAGCAAGAGAGAGAGAGACAGAGGGAGAGAAATAGACAGAGAGGGAGAGAGAGAGAGAGAGAGAGAGAGAGAGAGAGAGAGAGAGAGAGATTAATGTTTCTGAGAGACTACTTTTAAGGCAGTATTTTAAAAACTAGATGTAAAAACCCTCTGTATATCTGAATGGTGGACATAGTGGGAATAATAACCAAAGGCATCAGAAGCAAGAGGATACAGAGATAGAGAGGGAGTAGCACACGAGGGTTTGGGAAAGAGCAGACAAATGCCTGTTTGCCAAAGGCTCCCAAATTTGCCACGGTTTGTCTGCTTGTTTTCACATCTGTGCACTGAAATTGATGTGGCCAGAGTGCAACCCAGTTGGAAACATTTAGTGGGTTTCATTACTGCAGAGTACGTGCACCCCTGAGTGTTTCCTTATGCTTGTTGAGGGCAGGGAATAAAACCTAATATCCTCAGAAATGCTGGCGGATGTGATGAAAGCAAGTGCACAGGTGTACAGAGACATCTGTGTGTGCTTTCTAGATGGTGATGGGCTTCAGACTAAGATACTGTCACTATCAGCTTCTATTTGTCCATCAGTTCGGGGCATCTGCATACCTGGATAAAACATCACTTTCATAATTTCTTGTTCAGTTCAGTTGGAGAGTAAAAAGAAACACCTGCCATCTGTGGTAGAACAGACATGTAGGGAGACTTATGGTGAGAAGATCAGGAGTTCAAGACCAGGCTGTGCTATATAGTGAGACAGAAGGCCAGGAAGTAAAGGAAGAAAGGAAGAAAGGAAGGAGGAGGCAGGGAAAGAAGGAAGAAGGGGGAAAGTAGAGAAGGAAAAGGGAAAGAGATGGGAAAGGAGAAAGGAGGGGGAAAGGGAGGGAGGGAGAAAGAAGAAATGAGAAAGAGTGAGGAAGGAAGAAGGGAGGGAGAAAGAGATAAGGAAGGGAGAAAGATAGGAGGGAAGGAGGGAAGGAAGGAGGGAGAGGAAGGGAAGGAAGGGAAGAAGAAGGAGGGGGCAAGAAAATAGGAAGGGAGGAAGAGAGGAGGGAGGAAGTGATGGAGGGAGGGAGGGAGGGAGGGAGGGAGGGAGCGAGGGAGGGAGGGAGGGAGGAGCAGAGGGAAGGAGGAAGGGAGGAAGGAAGATTTCAAAAGGAAATATTTGCTGAATTAGATTCCTTTAGACTGAAATGATTACTTCTGTAACATGAAGCCAGGGCATAGCTGCTTATTAGGTGGTGCAGATGGAGCAGCTGTCTGCAGAATGAGACTGGCCTTAAAAGGGATTCATGCTGTGCTAGAACTGTGGAGGTTGGGACTGAAGCAGCAAGGACAGTGGGGACTTACAAAGGAGCACAGATGTCCCGTTCAGGGCGCGCGATGAATCACTCCATACCACCTAAAAAAACAGAATAATGTATGTTTTTCTAGCCCTCACGTAAACATGGTGGCTACACAGTAAGTGACATTTTAGGAAATAATTGGAATTTCTCCCCACAATAAGTGCTAGGATTTGCTGAAATCCACTTGAATGCTTATCCCTGGAAACCATTTGCTGAGGGAACTAAAAATCAGTTGGATGAAAGGACATGAAGCTACCACAGTGGTTGGAGCAGCGTATTTAGCTCACTGTCTCTTTAAGTGGTCTTTGACAAATTCATTCAGATCATCTTGGTTAAGACTTATTCCAAAGACCAGGAAACAGCTTGAAGGCCCTGCAGGCCAGTGACAGCCAATCATTCCTGACATGTGAGAAAAAGGCAAAAGAGCAGGACAGGAGGAGGAGCTTCAGGAAACTCGACTTAGTCTGATCTTACTTAATACTGTCATTAATGATCCAAAATAGGGGTGAAGGGCCTGCTAATTAAATCTGCAAATGAGACTAGACTGGAAGATGTAAATATGCTTAAGTACACAGAAGTAACATGAAGGCTCCTTGAGCCACTCTTGGCAGGCTGAGTTTGCATTGTGCCTGAACCTTCTAGAAGGAAATGATGACTGAGAAACAGTGAGACTGTTGTGTGTGCTTTTGCTTCTTCTGCTCTTTCCTTTATTCTCTTGGTTTCTGTTGTAGCCATGAGATTGATGCCTGTCCTAATACCAGCAACACTGCACCTTAAGACCTGGGTTGCCAGCTCTGCCTAGGGTTTCACTTTAGGCTTAGGAGCAAAACAAGCCAGGAGAAACAGCTCTCATCAGACTGATAGAAGTGGATAAATAACCCTAACTCTGCCCCATCATTTGGGTAATTGATAGCTCACAGAACTTTCTTACCGTGGAGTTATGGTTAGACACATAGGAACTTACTTGGCTTGAGGTCATGACCTTTGATGGTTTCCTTCCCATCCCTGACATTTCCTAGCCAATCTATAAATATAGAATGTGTTCAACTCCATAATTGAGGAGTTATCTCAAATATTTATCTGCCTTTCAACTCAAGGCAGTTGTTGACTGTTTTGTGTGCTAAGCATTGAGCTATGTATGTAAGATTAAATAGTGGCCCACAATAAGTTGGCTTGACTGACTAACAAATGTCAAACAGAGTTACTACCTGAAATATCCATATGTCTTCCATAGAAGAGAAGGGAATGTTGGGCTCTAAATCTTCAGCCCACCCAAGGAAGCACAGGTCATTCTGTTTACCACATACTTCTCTGGCTTTCCCCTTGAGAACTCTCAGATCTAATGATACTCATCATGACTTGCCTTCATGAGGACTGTACCCCAGTCCTTTACTTTTAAATTGGAATGAAAAACCAAATCTCATTCCTGGTCTTTTATTTCAATATTCTTGTACCCAACAAAACCTTCCTTCCTTCAGTCACTCCTCAGGTCATCCCATGCCCTTTGGAAAACATTACCATAATGTCCAACTGCTTCACATGTTCATCAAAGTCCTTCGTTAGGATTAATGGCTGCTACTCAGCAGTCTTTTCTGTTTATTTGTTGGTGTCTATCTTTCTACGCTCAACAACTTTGATTTTTCTCCTCCTGGATCCCCCTACTCCTATTAGGACTTTCACTCATTCATTTCTTCATCTGGAAAGCTCTCCCAAAGGCCCCCTCATCAACTTGTTCCTTGTTCTTTGGGGATTCTACTAAAAGTCTTCTCCCATAAATCTTTCCAGGTTAACCAAGACCTCCAAGAATATAAGATGCCCTGAAAGTATAGAATCCCAAGCATATTAATGCACTCTTATACTAATTCCTTAAGTTTCTTCTGTGGATGTAACTGAGTAACGTCTGTTAGTATACTGCAAAAGAGAAGACACTACACCCTCAGGAATGCCATCTATTTACTTGGTTTTCCTCTTTTTAGTTTACTCAGGCAATATATGTTGCCTACTTTCTCTTTATCTGTGGGTCATTTAAATCAAATATATTCTTAAAGCCTTTAAGCTGTGGCAGAGACAACACAAATTTGCCAAAGTCCACCCAAGCTGATGTGGTTTTAGTTTGTTTGTTGGCTTCGAGGGGGATTTTTTGTTTGTTTTGCTTGTTTGTTGTTTTGTTTTTCACAAAAGAAATATTATTTTTCCTCCAGCCACTGAACTTTAGGTTCATTGCTTTAAGTAGCCATAGAAACTAGTACAAAGAGTGCTTGAATTAGCCAATAGGCCATATATACATAGGTGATCCAATATCTAGTTAGAGATTTCATGTTTGAATCAACAGAGAAAAACAAGAACAAAAGCTCTGGACTAATAGTTTAATGCATAGAATTAGACAAGATGGCTCGGAACCAACTATTCAAACATTCTTGAGGCCTAGAGAATGGCTATACTCACCGACCTGGTTAGTGAGGGTAATATCTTTGCTCAAACACCTATGAGATAAAATTTAGTGTTCTTAAACAAAAATCTATCATCACTCTTCAGATCAGATGTCCCTTGACATAATACCACAATCAACTATTTGATAATTGTATAGTGTATGACTTCATTTCTGATCCATCCAATAGCGCTGGTAAGACCCATGAGGACAGGCACTGAGTCTGCCTTGTTTCTCATTATTTCCAGAGCTAAACATGGTCATGAAAAGGCAAGACTAATACTTGAGTGAATTAACACATTAAATTCTGATGTCAAGTGGGATGAAATGCTTGTCTTTTATGTTTGAAAACAGGTAGATCTCTGATGTCCTAAATAAGAAAAAATTTATACAACAGTAAGAAATCTGTGACATATTGAAATGACAAGTTTAACCACAATTAACCCAGAAAACAGATATTCATGCAAGCCCTATAACTTTTTTTTTAATACTGCACCTCCTCAAAATTATGACCCACATCTCAAGAAAACCTAGGGAAGTATCATGAATAGTTATTATAATAAACATTAAAAATCTTTTTTTCACATGAAAGAAATTTCCTCAGCTTCATTCCATTTCAGCTTGAAGAATTAATAATTTTACCAGCAATGGCATATAACAAAAATGTTTTCCTGTAGCTGTTGTGTAGGACCTTGATAGGATGGCTGGTTTTGGTAGAAGAGCTGGCTAGAAAGACTGAAGATGGGCATCTCTTCCTCCGAGCTCCTAGAATCCAGGCTCCTAACAAGTGGCATGGAACTCCATTGACCTGCACTGCTCAGTCAAGGTCAGGGCAATGCAGCTCCACCCAAAGAGCACAGGTAGAGGGAGTGACTACAGGCCTCAGGCCCTAGATATATTTACATACCAATGAGATGCCTGAAGGCCAGAGGGCAGAGCCAATTAAGCATTCTTCCCTAGCCCCTCCCTCCCTCTTTCCCTCCCTATTTAGCTCAAGTCTACCCTGAGTTTCATGGGGGTGCACATTCATATTCAACCATCATCTGTAATGCCAATAAAGCCATTTTGGAAACTCATGGACTTTCTCATGAGGAACCTTGGAGAAGGCCTTTAATGAGCCCCTGTAGCTGCGGCCGCTGTGCCTCACTTCCCACCTGGAGGAAATTTCAGCCACCCTACCCACACTGTTGTTCACTAAGCTAAGCTTAGGAATTTTGTTGCAGAGAGATTAATTATTTTTAAGTGACTCCTCTTAACAAAACATTAAAAAATGTGTTCCACTTGAAATGCAATGCCTGTGACCTGGGGTATAGCTATAACTATTCTGATAGAAACTGTAGCTTTTTGAAAGCTGTTCTCTTGATAACATGCAGATTACCCAAAGATTCAGACCACTTTGAAGACTTCTCTAATGCTTTTCAGTTGTCAATCCATATACCAAAGGAAGTCTTCTCAAATATGTAGAACTCATCAGGATGGGTATATTCAAAAGCCTGTTGTAATGATGAGTTGTAATGCAAGTATCTAATATGCAGGATATATGATATGCAACCACTGTGAAAGGGTCATTCAACCTCCAACTCTTCCTTCATCGTTGACACCATGCTAGATAAGGGGAAGAGGTAAATAAGCAAGAGAAATTCCTGGGCATTCTATTGGATCTAACAGGAGTTGGGCTTTAAGGAATGGTAATGAAGGAGAAACTAGTAAGATCTAATGTAGCAGTTCTCAACAAGTGGGTCGATGATGAAGGAAGAGTTAGAAGCTTTAAAGGTGAGATAATGACTGCAGTTAATAGTATATCTCTATATTTAAAAAAAAGAGAGAGAGAGATGTTACAGGAGAGATGGATGTGGTAAGGTAGGCATATCCATCGGGATACCAAGAAGTCTAGTGATAGTTTCTTCTCTAGTATGGGTCAATGTGTTTTTTTCCTAGCAGGTTGTCATCAACTGATGAGATAATGCAGCTATTCAAGTCTCAACGGGTACTTTTAAAGACCACAATGAACAGAGAAGATGATAGTTATTGGCCACAAGTGTAGGTAACCTGTAAAATTGGAACACTTCTTTGCCTGATAAGATAGTAGAATTGGTGTTGCCAAACCACTAGAAATGTACTGTTTTCTGTCGTGGCTATAGGTGAGCCTACATCTAACATGAAGTCTGGTGTTAATAGATTTCCATTTTGTTTAGGTGTCTGCTGTCTTTAACCTAAGACCAAACGTTTATGAATAGATGACACAGATATGTAACCAGGAACTTCCACAATTCCCACAGGCTACAGTTAGAGATTTGCTGATAGCTCTTTCTGGAGTGTGAACAAAGATGAAAGGGCATTAAAACCCGGTACATCTTGAGAATTGGAAGTTCCCTGCTTTGTGACTGACAACATCAGCCCTCATGGCAAAAGCCCAGAGTTAGATTCCTACCTGAGTCTTTGATTTGAGTCAAATTTGATTTGGTCAGCTGCTTACCCATAATTATATCCACACCTGGAACAAAACCAAAGCAGTTGCCTTTGAGAGGCTGGATATAGCCAACAATAATACATAATAAATCTATAGATTATTGGTTGCTTTAGAATATACAAGGTGTTTTCTATATCAGTATTATTTAGGAGACTTACAACCAACACTCCTAAAACAAAGCACAGGTTAACAAAAGGAAAAGATAATAATCTCATTTAATCAAAGTTTCATGTGACACTGGACATACCATAAATGAAAACCGAAGCATTTGGAACATATGGAAGCATTGTGTTTCCATGTTCAGGTCTGATGAAGCACACAAGAGCCAGGCAGAAATGTGACTGAATAAAAGATATTAATCTAATGCTGATAGACTTTGCCTTAGGTATAAATTAGAAGCTCCTTTGAAATGAAAGTCTCCTTACCTGCATCAAACAAGGTAAGTCAGAGGGTTTTGTCATAGCCAGTTCCTACATAGAAAGATGGGTGAAGGCTGGGGCAAGTTTTAGGTTTTATGGACTACTTTGGATTCTTTTTATAAAATTGTATTGGTTTTATATAGAGCAGGAGTGTGCACTATTAGAGGACAATTAGTGGGAGTTAGTTCGCTCCTTCTACCATGTGGAGCCTGAGAGTTGAGCTCAAATTGTCCGGATGCAGCTCTCAGCTACTTCTCCAGCACCATCCCTGCTATGCCTATGACCATGATGACACTGGACTCCATTTCTGAAACTATAAGCAAGTGCTTACATTCTGAGTCACCTCTCCAGCCCTTACAGAGAGAGAAGAAGGAAAGAAAGAGGACTTATTGTTTCCATAATCTGCCTTAGAAAAAGGGAAGTCTAGTTCCTACAACCTGCCTCAAATGGAAAAAAATAACAGGAAAACAGAAGGCAGGAGGAGATCAGAGAGCCATTTTGCTCCCAAAGATTTTTCTCCTTCCCCTCAGAGTTTTTCCAAGCCACCTCTTGATGCTTTTGAGTATTATTTGCCAAGCTCTATTGCTCACCCACTATCATGCAGCTGCCTTGAGTTGTATATGATCGATGTTGTGCTTTTAAGTTCATATGCCTGAATTACTCCTGACTGTCCTGGAGGAGGTTCACTTTAGATGACCAAGGATGCCAAGACAACAGTGTCATCCAAGACCAGAACAAGAAAATAAGACTGTACATCACTCATCAGATGCTCAAAAGCTTTGAGGGTAATTCCAAATACCAACCCAACTAATTTCAGAGATTTTACAGGGACACAGAGGACATTTGCAAAAGCCACAATACCTTCCAGAAATGTGACTGAATAAAAAAATTAATCTAAAGCTGATAGATTTTCCCTTAGGAAATGTTTAGGACAAAAGTCAAAGAAGTTAGTCACCTTCTGAACTTTGAACTTTTTTTTACAGCTAGACTCATGTTTCTGAAGATCCAAGATGATATATAACAGAGTTTCTCATAGGTTGAGCCCTGGACTAAGCATCATGTCTACCTTGGAACTTACCAGAAGCACAGATGCTTGAGCCACAGACCCAAATAGAATAAATCATGAACTCTGGATCTAGAAATCTGTCTTGTAATTAACTCTCCTACTGGTTTGACACCTGTTACACAAGGACTGGGTCCACATATGTAAGTACTGTGAGACCTTAGGGAATGCATCTCCTATACACAGTTTCCTTATCTAAGAAAAGGGGACAATGATAGTCAAAGGTTTACCTGGTAGCTGCTGTAAGACTTCACAAACCAGTGCTATAAAGAATTTTCCACCAGTATCTCTACAATGGTTTCTACGTGAGTACTGATGCCTTTTTTTCTACCTTCTCTTTTCCATAAAACTCACAGGTTCAGTAAAACCTGCTTCCCACAACACAGCTTAAACTTAAGGTAAGCGTGACTCTGCCTTGTTATATAGACTTTGTAACATCTAGACTCTGAACGATAATAACTGAATTCTCTAGTGACTGCCCAACCACCAGATAATATTGAGATAATTTGAGCATCGTATACTTAAAATTTTCAGGGAAGTGTTGCTTGGAAAATAAAACTCTTTGGATATACTGAGTTTTTCTAGTTCAGATTAATATCTAACTTACTATTGAATCATTCATTTATAACTCATTTATTATTAGGAAAAAGTATACAAGTAGCTAGAGCCAAACATCCCCACAAATGAGAGTATACCTGAAAATAAAAGGACAAGTCCCCAAAGTGGTGACCTCAATTCTCTGGCCTTAAAATGGTACCTATTTAGACTTTCCTGCCATTATGTAACCTAACCACATGTCCCTGGCATCCTCAGCACTCATTTCAAGGGCTAATTGGTTTGTTTCCTTGTGTTTCTTATGCTCAAAAGAAAAGCATCCTCTTCATGTCTCAATGTCCCAATGTCCCAACCACAGAACAAGGCATTCTACCCTCACCATTTGTCATGGCACAAGCAACCAAATGTCACCTCAGTAAATATTAATGAAAATGAATTGACTAAAGAAAACCAAAACCCCATGGGACATATAGAATTACACCGGACTCTGCAAACAATAGGGTGATAATGGTAATAACCTACGTTTGAGGGGAGTTTTTCAGGGAACTGAAAACATTTTACAATTAACTGCCATGTCAGAGCTAAATTTATTGGTGGATAATTGGATCCAGCTTTAGCCAAACTCAGGCTGGACAGTACTGCTCCTAACCAATGACATACTATTGTTTCCAATACCAAATAAGCTATTCCCCACATTCTCTGTCAACAGGAAAACACATCAGCTTCAGTTATGAACTCTAGTGATCCAAACCAAGATTATCTCAAAAACATTGCTACCAAGAATTAATCTTTCCAAAACATAGAGAGATCACATATATCTCTTTCTTTTTTTAAAAAAAATTACAATAGTTCCAGCTGGAGTGCTGTATTCCACAGTGGACTCCAAGCATCCTTTTCAATGCCAAGGACATTGAATTTATCTCTGTATTTGGTCCTGAGAAAATCTACAGAAAATGCTAAACTTTAAAGGTCCCCAAGAGTATAAATCGTGTGATTCTATTATGGTGTCATATAAGAAGGATAAAATACCAACATAATAATGATACAAATGATAAGATTCCATTATGCCTGGTTCAGAGGAGCATTAAGCAAATCAGCATAGATGGCAAATAGAACTAACAGAGCAGAGAAATGATGGGGAATTCAAGAACTTACCCGTGTAACATTTTTCAATTTATATATCTACTGGGGTGTTGTATTTGAAACCTGAATAAGCCAATCTGGAAATGTCCAACTTCCCATGATGACTAGATTCAAACATTGAATGCATCCTTGTCTTCCACAAGAATACCTCTGAAGATGCAGAAGTTAAGTACCATAGAAAGAGGAAATCAGAAATTCATAGTCATGCTCTAACTAAAACCTTGGAGAAGATATGACTGTCCAAACCAAAACTCCAAGACCGCCATGGTGATGCTAATAGTGGTGACAGAAATTATTATTTCAAATGAATGCATAGTGCTAGGTGCCTTGAAAGTGTCTCCTTATTTAAAACTTACAGCACTTCATAAAATAGTACTATTTATTGGCTATGAGGAAAGGAATTATCCTTTCTATTTGAGGAGACACACACACACGTACACACATACTTTATGAATTGAAGTGATAAAGAATGCCATTATAAAACTCAGAGGATGCAAAAACTTCTGAAAAATGTTTAAAAGCTGAAATTCTGAAAAATTCTCTAAAATGCTCACTTGAATATAGAACAATACCCCTTCAAAATATAATAACTGAGGCAGCAATGAAATCATATGAAGTATTGGCATTGTGATGTAGTGATATCATGATATGCTCACAGAGAAAATAATATAAAGCAGTAACACATTATAAACAGTTCTAGAGACAAAATAGTATAATTACATTGCAGAACAATTTTAACGTGGAGAAGAAATTGCAGTAGTTCTCCTAGAATTCAAACAAAAATTGAAATTATAGAAAAAAGATTTCAAAATACACATAAGGAAAAATTTAAAAGCAAGAAAAAATTATACTTAAGAGAACCTCCCTCCAGAAGTAGTAAAAACAAAAATATAAATTATGTTGATAAACATCTCATTTCAAGAAAATCGGCTGCAAAATAATGAATACAGGTGCTGTTGTAAAAAATGTATAACCACTATGGTAAAATTTTAAACATTGTGTGTTTATACACAGGAAAAAGTCTATTTTCACACAAAGAAATAAAAATCTGACTGACTTTATACTTTGTAATCCTAAATGCTACACACACACACACACACACACACACACACATGCTCACACACATGGGTCTCCCCACTCTCATGGATCATCAGCTGATTTTGTCCACAATGGCAAAGGGAGCAGAAATGTTGAACAGGGGGGTTGGAAGCCCTGTGAGTACTTACAGTGAATGACCACACCTAGACCATTTGTCAGTAGGCAGATCAACTTTACTTAGGGTGATTCAAGGCTTACAAAGTTTTGGGTAACTGAGGGTAAGGACATCCAGGATAGGCAAAGGTCATTGGCTAGGGGCTTAGGGCACCTAGAATGCCTCATTAGCATGGGGAAGCCTATCAGGACTCTCAAGTGCTGATGGAATAGGTTTTGTCAGGAGAAAGGAAATTGATCCTGAAAACAAATTTAGGCTATGTGACATTCCTCAGGTAGAGGTGAGTATGGGGCCTTAGAATTTCCTGGATAAGGTCAGAGAAGGAGAAACTGCCAAAGAAGAGAGTTTCCCATATTACACAGAATCCAGAGGCTATCCAGTCATGGTGGACTTCAACCTTAATTAGCAGATTTCACACACATACACACACACACACACACCACCACCACCACCACCACCACCACCACCACCACCACCACTACCACCACCACCACCACCAACAACAACAACAACAACTACAACAACTGTAGCAATTTGAGGAGGAATACATAGTGTTCCAGTATTTTTATACCCAGCTAAGTCATCTTTTTTGAGTGAAGAGACAGAGAGGAAATCTGAAGGTAAGATATATGTATTTGTCTACCCTTCTTTTAAAACAATAATTAATTTTAAGAACCCAGCATTGCAGAAGATCTCTAGACTGTCACATGGCTCTTCATTCAGAGAACCACACATGATCTCATGACCTACCAGAACTGCCCAGAGGCTGCAGGAGCAATGTTTCTTTTACTGGGGATAAGGCTGGAAAGTTTCCTAAGGGCTGGGCATAGAGCTCAATGGTTAAGTGACTGCATTAGAAAGTGGGATACCCTAGGTTCCATCCCCAACACGATTCACATAAAAAAATAGAATGAGGTGGCACTTCTTAATTATTCAGATTTTTCAATCAATAATTTTAGATTCAATCAATAATTTTAGAAAGAAATTTCAAAAGTCTAAATGTGCACTGCATATCAACATGGGAATAAATATCCACCCATTTCCAATTTTAAAGACTCAGAGAAAAAAATTAGTAGTGCTATTTAGTGGATATATAGCAGGTAGGATATTTCCCCATTTTATGCATCACATTTTATTAAGGGGGCTTATATTAATTAATGAAAACTGATCTGCTTAAAAGAGGGAATAATATGTTCAGATTTATCTCATTTCTGCTAAAGGGACTGGTTATTTCCAGCTTCACTCTGCAGGTCTACAGATTTCCAAGTGTCTATTTTAGAGAAGTAGGGCACTGCTTTCAGCAAGTTCTCTGCACACTGCCTATGCTGAGCAGGTCGCCTAGGAGATCTCTGGGTCCCAAACCTCAGCCAAACTGATGTTACCCAGACAATCCCAACAGTCAGCTTGTACTGAACAGCTAATCTGATCATCTGGGTGAATTTCAGAAGCTGAAGGACCATAATTTGTTTTAGATAATTTTTCCTAATTATAAAAAATTAGTCTTCTATCATAAAATTTAGAGAACTCTAAAACTTATTGGAGAAACAGAAATTTTTCTATAATTGGGATTCTGAGTCATGACTCCCCAACCCCTCCTTTTTTCATTTCTAAGATAGATGAGAGTGGAATCATTTAAAGGCAGGACACTGTGATGTCCTATGGTGACTCCAGTTGCCATGGCACCACTTCAGAAAAGAGACTGTAAGGCCCCCACGAAGAGAGCACCTCACCCAAGCCTCAGGAATTCGCAGCCACCCAATCATTCAGAAGACACTGAACTTGATGCAACAGCAAGAGGTATATTTTGATCAACATGATGAGGTCAAGACCCATGACCCATGCAGGGGCAGTGGGGTCTGACCCCTGGGCTTTGGAGATAGAAGGAATTTAAAGCCAAAAACCACAACTCGGGGGGAGGGGGAACCACAACCCAGGGGGAGTGAAAAAGGAGAGTACCTGTGGAAAGTCCCAGTTTGTGACAGGGTCCAAGGAACAGTCATGGGGAACATTCTGTATAGGCCATTCTCAAAGAGCCTATTCATAATCAACCATCTATCTTGTGGTCAGCCAAGTTCCTGAAACACAGAGCTCACGACCAAGCTGAACTACACTCTTGGTTCTGCTCAGCCTGCTAGGAGTTTCTGAAAATTTTTAACCCTTTCAAGACCTGAGGACTCCACAAGAGCTGAGCTGTTCCCACATTCTGTAGCTCATATAAAATAGCACCCACAGAAGCACTTTACACATAGCTGAGGACAATAGGAATGTTATTTATAATTATTCTCCAGAGCACAAGTTTTAGTACTGTTGTGACTTCCCAGTGGGTAATCGTTTCCAAGGTGTGTTTTCTAAATTTCCCGCCATCAAAACTATTGCTGCCATTTTGGTTTTTCTTTGTGTAGAAAGCTGCCCTCTGACATTCCTTCTCCCACAGGGATCTGGCAATACTTATGACTGATCCTGGCAGACACATTCATCCATTCAGGGATTCCCCTCCTTGTAGGACCACAAGGGCTGCTATGCCCTGGCTGAGACTTTCCAGGTGCTGCTGTTTGCAAAGTAACGTTCTGCAGTTTTTCTAAGAAGAAAACATCCTGTTGAAGGATGATGCCCTAGGAAGGGAATTTACACTTGACATCCTATTGCCCCTAAGTTGAGTTCCTGTTTTTCCCTGAGTTTGTGTTTTTCCTTCCCTGGCTTGGTGTATATATTGAACCTACCCAGTAAAGGCATTGGCATTCTCTCACAGCGAATGACCCAAGTCTGAGATGTTCTTTAATCCCCAAGACCTATGCCTGAGCTTGGTACCATGGGCAGTGCCGGTGCTGTCACCTCCTGTTCACAGCACCTCACCTATCTCAACAGTGTTCAGATCTGTTTTAACTCTTAAACAAAATTACATCTTCAAATGTTCCATGTAAAAAGCATGCCAAGGTCATTAAGACTTGCCTCCCTAAAAACAGCAAGAGTCCACACTGTAACAAGCAATATGTACTAATGTAGAGTTGTTGTTGAGTGCATGATTCACTCAGATGGGATGCAACCTGACCACAGCCGCAGAGTTTAGAGAGACGTTAGCAGATTCTTCTCTTTTGGCCCACATACTCTGAGATGATGGTAGCTTATTATTCCTCATTCTGCAATCACTCCTGTAATCTCATCAAAAGCACTCCCTATAATTTTATAGCCACTTCTTGGCATAGTCCATCTTGGTCTCTTGCTCACTCTTCTTTCTCTGTTCAATGTTGACCTGCCAGAGTCTCAGCTTCAGGAAACCTGGCTTCCTTCTGATGGCTTATCACTGCATCCTGGGTGCTTGGAAGTTCTTCTTGATGGATACTCAGAAAATATTTTCAATTGAGTATGTAAGTGAATTAATGAGGCAAAAAATAAAAACAAACAAACAAAAAAGTAAATTCTCTATTTTTTTAAAAGGAACATTTATTTACATAGACTTCCAAATAATTCATCATTATTCACTACTTCATTAATAATTCATTTGGGCCATCCACCATTGCTAAGACATCTCGCTGAATAAGACCCATGGATCCACCTGTAACTCTGGAAGCAAGGATTCTCAGTGCATTCATGGGGTTATGCAAGCATCACCACATTAGAATCAGATCCACTCTAAGCATCCACTTGCCCCATCTCATCATATTCTCCCAAACCCATGGAGCCAAAAGTATTTGGTCTGGACAAGCAGCATTTTCCCCAGCCTTCAGCAAGGAGGCTGCTCATCCAAATACTTTGACTCTCTGGGAAATCTTCCCCAAAGCTCTTCTGTACTAGAAAACAAAAACCATTCTCCAGTATAGAAAACATAAAATTGCAAGTTTTAGAAGAGTTATCTGAGGCCATTTTCTGATTCTTGGTTTCTTCTTTATTGAGGTTGATACCATAACATTAGAAAGACTATGTAACTTGCAAGAAAGGGTCTAGGACAATGTCGTGACTTTCAGAAAAAAAAAAAAGACTGTGGAATTTGAATTGCAATTCTGTTCTCCGGATTCCTTACCATTCTAATCCAGGGAACAGGAGATAGCTGTGTCAAATGAAGAATGATACAGAGAGGGCATTGGGGAAAGAGAAGAAGGAAGTGGACCACAGCCTTGCCTGAGAGTGCAAAGTGACCACCCAACCAAGCAATGATGATGCAAGTACAGAGTGTGAGTAAACAGATAATGGTTGGATTGGACCAATTAGGTTCTCCATCCAGCAGAACAGGGAAGAAATGAATCTCAAGAGCCTTTAAATGAATGGTTCTCAACCAGTGGATCATGACCCCCTTTTGCCCAATGACCCTTTCACAGGGGTCACATATCAGATATTTATATTACAATTCATAACTGTAGCCACATTACAGTTATGAAGTAGCAACAAAACAATTTTATGGTTGGGTGTCAGTACAAGATGAGAAACTGTATTAAATGGTCTCAGCATCAGGAAGGTTGAGAACAACTGCTAGAGTTTTTAGAGACCAGTGCCTGTCAGTAAAGAATTTGCAGAAAGTTCTAATTCCCCCATTGAGTTCTGAACTCTGACCATTTTGCTGCCTCACCCAACCTCAGAGAAGAGCAGAGAATCTTCCCAGTATCACTAATGAACTAATCCACATCTGTGTTGTATGGACCCAAACTCATACAGTTAGGTTTATGGTGCAACAGGCAGAGTACTGTTTCCAATTTTGTATCCAATGCACTAATCAATGCTATTTTACATCAACTAACAATTCTATACCACTTTTTCAAAGCAAATCTGTCCTGTATTTCAGACTTGTCCAGAGGACCAAAAAAGGAGAATTACTAACCTTGTCACAATCCACAGAACAATTAAATTTACAAAAGATGGCTTAAATAGTACATCTGAGTACTTGTAACCACCCAGATAAGAGCCAGCCTTAAAACTAAGAAATGAGGCTGTCACCAAGAGAAGGGACTTCATAGAAGCACATGGTTCTTGGGAGAATTGACTTGACTGAAAACCAGTGATCCACGGGTTTTTTTTTTTCATGGAGAAGACCCTTGGAGAGTGATTTTTATTTCCTATCCATTCTTTTTACTATACATCTCTTTATGTCTTTGATGAATGAATCTACCATCAGAAGGCCACAATGGCTTTGATAATCAGGCATGCATAATTTTGATAAAATCTCATCCATAAGGAAACTGAGGCCAGGAAGAATATATTGCTATTATAGTCTCCCATGTAAACCACAACTAGAACCTAAGAACCCAAACCCAAGAAGTGTCCAGGATCCTGGTTTGTGCCCTATCTGCTTGGCATGCCTGCAAAGTATACTTAAAAGTTTCCTCTTCAGCATGGCTCTCCTTACAATCCAACTGTAGTCTATAGTCATCGATGCATTATCCATCAGTAAGAGGCAACCATGAACAGAATGAACCAGAAACATTGCCAGATTCCATTAAGGCTCCAAGACCACTGCGTAATCAATAATATTAGCAAGTGAATTGTCCTTGACTTTAGCTGAAGCATTAAAAGGAAAACTGAAAAGTCAATGATTAATTGTGACTTGGTGCCATTTGTGACCATGTTTGTTGTAGCATTCCATTGGTGAATGACACCACCATCTAACACCAGCCTAGAGACTCCCCTCCTCCAGAATGCCCACCATCAGTGCTGAAGAGGTGGCCTAGACACTGTGAATTAACAATCACTTTTTCACTATGCACTCTTCCTTGTCCTTTAATTTTGAAAGTTGAAAAATCATTCTTTAATTTTATCTGGGAATTATTAAGCATGACCTCTATGATTGAAGGTCTCATAAAGGAGACAGGCAATGAATGGCAAATGCTTGGTGTTGGACAGAGCATGCCCATCATCTCATCCAATCTCAACAGAAACCTTGGACAACAAATGTCATCCGCTCATTCCACACTTGAAACAAATAAGATTCAGAGAGATTAAGTTACTGGTCTCAAGTCACTTAACATACCACTAATAACACATCAAAATCACATGGGAACTTTGTATAATGATCCATATCCGAGTTTTACTTAATGATTTTGATGAAGTTAGGAGGGCATGAAGGTTCATTGTGGTATATCTTTAAGCTCCCTATGTGGCTCCAATAATAAGCACTCAGTATTAAGGCATGCTTGCTCTGCATCATGCCTTTGTTCTCATTCCATGTCTCTTTCTTAGTCATTTTAAATATCCGGTTGCCTCTATTCATTTAGACTAGTGTTGTGATCATTTCCTAATGAAATTTTACTGAGCATGAAAGTCTAAATCCATATATGAAACCAGATTCGTGCTGAGTGTGTAGGGACTTCTAACTATCTGTGGAGTGAGTGGTAAATCCTATGTTCATCTCCTCTGGCTTCTGCTCTGTATTACTAGGGCCCTTGGGAAAAGCACACCATCTTGCTGTTTCCTCTGTAACATGAAAGCCTTGGACTTGTCAATCTTTGTACTTTTTTTTTATCTCTGAGCATCTGTGATCAGCTTCTAAATGCAGAGAGTAAATGCAAAGCCCTGTGGATATGCGACCCCTCTGCAGTTCTAATTCCTTCAGATTCCTATCTGGTTAGACCTTTGCCCAGGGTCTGTCTGTGTCCATGTATCTCTTACTCATTCCCCTGTCCTCCTGGTCTGCTTCTTGATCTCCATCCTGACTTTTACCTAGTTTAGTGATTTGAATAAAAATAGCCTACATAGATCATTCATATATTTGAATGCTTACTCACCAGTGAGTGGCACTATTTGAAAGGATTAGAAGGATTAGGAGATGTAGACTTGTTGGAGAAAGTTTGTCACTGGAGGTGGGCTTTGAGATTTCAAAAACCCATGACAAACCCACTCAACTCAGTCCCTTCCCCCACCCTCTCTCCCTCTCTTTCTCTCTCTCTCTCTCCTTGCATATGAGGTTGTAGCTCTCAACTATTTCTCTGGCACCATGCATGCCTGCCATGCCTACCACCATGAGGATAATGGACTACACTTTTGAAATTGTAAGTAAACCTCAATTAAATGTTTTCTCTTATAAGAGTTGCCATGGTCATGATGTCTCTTCACAATGATAGAACAGTGACTAAGACATCAGGGAACTTTTCTCCATTACAAACTTCCTTCCTTTTTTTAATCTGGCTCCTGTGCATTCCGAGCTTTAGAGATTCTGAATACATAGAATATCCATTCATGGGTCTTATCTGAATAATTCTCCAAAGCTCTTCCAAACATGGGCACTGGGGCCCAGAGGGAAAGAACAGGGAGAGGAGGGTACAGAAAGGGGCAAGTTTAAGTTCCCTGTAAGATAAATGTCATTATCATATTCACCTTAGAAAGAGACAGGAAAGTTAAAATACACGATAGTCAATGTATGTACAAACACACATTCACACATATATGCAAACTTTTCCAAATTTTACAGTCCTTCTAACATCTACTTTCTAAATCATCTTTCTCCTATAAATACACAATATGAATGAGTGTGCTATTGTTTGAACATTTATGGTTTGTCTCTGAGGATATCTACTCTCAAGCTACATTGCCATAAAAAATTTAAAGATGTTGGAAGTACAGGTTAAGACGCTGCCTCAGTCTTGTGCTGAACCTTGGTGTGACTGTGGGGAACACCTTGAATTCCAACAGTCTGCAAGATGCAAAGGATGAATGGCAACACTGGAAACACGGGCTACTTCCTGTCACCAGGTTCCTGTCACAGGGGTTCTACCTTGTCTCAATGTGGACTTAACAAGCCTCTCTTCACTATCCCTAAACTTTCCTTAACTGCACCAGGCCTCGGAAAACTGGAAACGTCGTAAATCTGAGGCTCATTATTCTGTAATGATACTCAGAATTTTCTAGAACATGACAGACTTGGCGAAGCTTTTGAACAGCTCTGTGTCCCACAGGAAGAAAGACCTTTTTTAGGCTGTTCCAGGACAGAGCACAGGGTACATGTGACTGTTTTTCTAAAGGAAATAATTTTGTTGATTGGAACAACATTTTTGCAGATGCCTGCTTGGTTTTCATAGGTTGCAGCTTCTAACCATCTCTAACACCCGTTTTACATTTATCCTTGCTGAGGTTGCCTTCTTTCTTTTTTTCTTTTCTTTTTTTTTTTTTTAAGTGGAACTAATAATCAAGGCTTTTAGAGCAAATTCATTGTCTTGGGTACAACTGTTTCCCATCCAACTGCACAAAACTACCTTCCCACTGTTAGGTGGGAATACTAGTTTCTGTTCCTTTCATTAGTCCCCTTTGTCATAAAACCATTGCTATGTTTTTTATTTCCAGAGAGGAAAAAAAAAGAGTGTGTTTATGGTTTTGCCTTTATTTTTAGACAGTGCTCTTCGTTTAACAGTGTATATTGTTACAGCAATCTCGAGTCCTAATTTATTTATTGTTAAGATGCTAATTATGCATTTGCCTTGTTTTTATTGAGACTAAACAAGTGCAAAGTTAACTCAGAACATCTCCGAAGAGACCACTGAGCTCCAAATGTACAGCTGGGTCCTAAGAAGAAGCAGGAGGCAGCTCGCTAGGTCTTCCCATGTATGGAGCCACGGTGGGGCAAAGCTGCCAGTCATTTCTGCAACAGAGTAATGGCTCACTTCTTCTGGTGGCTGCACTGAGTCACACAATGGAATCACCAGTTCCCTAGGATCCCAGGGAAGACACAGGTCCCGCTATCACAGGCCATCTCCACATACACAATAGCAAATACTGACTGTAGTGTAAGCACTGGGGTTTGCAAAGACTGATAAGAGACATCCCTGAAGATAACCAAGACCCTTATCATTAACTGCTTACCACACAAACCTCACCAGTAAACCACATGTCTGGGCTGAATGGAACTCAAAAAAAGCACTCAGCCTCAATCCCCTTAACATTTGGTGAAGCTGAAGCTCACAGATGGAAAGTGGCCACGGCAAACTCTACAGGTTCGTGCTAGAGCCTGCATTGAAAGTGTGGTCTCCTAACTTTGAGAACAACACTTTCTCGAAAAGTTAATCCTAGGAATCAGGGGTGGCTTAGCAAGTTCACCATCTCAGGGAAGTCTGAACCTCAAAGTGTGATGTGGAAGAATGACTGAGGAAAATTCCCAGCATCCACAAGCACGCGCTCATGCGCGCACACTCACGAACAATCACCTGCACAATCCCATGAATAAGAACAGGACAAAAAGCAACAGGAAGCCCCTAAACCTCCTCTGCCTGTGACACAGACGACACCCACCCCATACTGAATCTCCTGCTGTGAAATAAAAAAAAAAAAAAAAGGAAGCCCCTGTTTGTTAATCCATTATCAGATACCCAGGTTAGTCATGTGCCTTAACGCTCAAGGCAACACATTAAAGTTGGCACTGTTTCGGACATCCTCTTCTGAAGCAGGGAGGGAAGAAGTCTGCGAAAGTTCGGATAGTTGGGAAGCTGCAGACCCAGAATTCCATCTGGGCTCTTCCATCTGCACAACCCATGATCAGAACCACTGCCTTAGTCTTTCTCATATGTTCTGGACTCCTCTCTTTGATGTCTGGCATTAATAGACCTCACAACTCCTAACCTGCTTCTTCGTCCACGCTACTTTAACAGGGAATCTGGGCGGCAAGCAGGCACCCCTGCATCTGGGGAAGGTGGACTTCCAGCAAGTTCCAGAAAGTGAAAATAAAAGACTGACCTAATGACTTATATGATCTTACATCCTACATAGTAGTGACATGAGAGGTCCGGGTCCAAGAGCCTCATTCTGAACTCTGTGTACTAACAAGGATACTCCTTAAGGCTTACTTTACTGTCTGAAAAGGCAGTTTTAGAAGATAGAATATTTTGCCTCGGGTCCTCAGTTTCTGTTTGGCTACTAGCATGAACATGAGCATGTGGTAGCTGGAGTACAGGTAACTACTTGATAGTGATGAGGTGACAGGCAGTAAGATAAAAGGCCAATACACAAAAGACAGAGAGACATAGCCGTGGCACGATTTGTGCTTCCTGTGTGCTTGAACTCACCGCTGAGGCATTGTCCTAGTCTAAAGATGCTTGCCTCTGCACGATCTCACTCTCAGAATTAACATTTACTGTCTAGCTACCATAGATTGGATTTTCTGTTCTTAAAAGCCAGAAGCATCCATAGCTGATGGAGATGTTTGCGAGGAAGCACATCATTTGGTAGTAGCTGCCTGACTCCCTGGAGTCCTGCAAGGGTTTCACACCGAGCGCTGTGCTCTACAGCACTGAATATTCATCTTAAAGTAGCTGTTATATATTTAACTGTTATCATTTTCAGTCTGGATTTTTGGCTAAGGAAAAGAAACCTGATTCTTTGAAGACTAAATTTAACATAGAGACCCATATTTGTGGCTATATAAAAACTAATTCCTGGGCTGGCAAGATGATTCTGAGAGTAAACGTGGCTTCTGCCAAGCCTGACGACCTGAGTTTAATCGCACGGAGAATGGAGAGAACTAACTCTGACTTCTACATACATGTGCCATGGCACATGCATGTTCACATGTATTCATACACACACACACACACACACACACACACTAGGTAAATAAACAAGTGTCAGTAAAACCCAAGTCTTATAGCCACCCTAAGATTATCCACTACTCAAGTCGCTAAGTGTTCAAATAGAACACAAGTTTGAGTTTAAGTTCAGCCTGTGCTGTGCGTGCGTGACCTCTACACTTCATTAGAAAGCTCCACTCAGAAAGACAGGAAGAAAAGGCAACTCAGAAGACACTCTATACATGGCTCGTCTTGGCCACATTTTCATCAAATCTAGTTTTTTCCTTTTATGTATCAGTTTTGAGCACATACCCTGTAGGCACACATCCCATCTACTGTCTGACTCCAGCTTGTTTTGGACCCACAGTGTGGTGCTGGCTGTACAGCCAACTGGTCTGAGCAGCTTTGTCCTCTTGTCCCTGAATTACTGAGTGTTCAACTCAGCACTGGGTAAAGAATTTAGCACTAGTGTCCAGGGGACCCTATGAGCTATGTTCTTTTCAGCTGTATCACAAATAAAGATTACATCATGACGACCTTATAGTAATAACCTGTTTAGATTCAAGAACTTCATTCCTAGCCTGAAGAAAGGGAGCCTGAACTGTGGTGAGGAGAGACAATCGTGGAACAAAGTATGAAAATCAAGTACCAAAGCCAGTAGGAAATTTGTTGCTCTTTTTCTCAGAGCAATGTCGTTTTGTAGTTATTTGCTCTTTGAGGACAAATCTAGGTAACTCAAGGAGACATGCTCTAGTGTAGAGCCCTCTAGATGGAGACTCGCTCTAAAGACTGTAAGCTTTGTGACGGCTCAGAATTTGTTCGAATTTATTTTTATAACCTTGGTACTCAGAATAGCACGCTGCACAAAGCAAGCATCCAGCAAAGGCATATGGTAACTAAATGAGGAGTTTACTGTTATTGTTATTGGTCACCATATTTTGTCATCATCAGGTAAACCTAACAGTAGCTTCTACTTGGATTAATGTAGGCAAAGAAATATGAGAAATACTAGCCTCCAGTAAAATGTGTTATTCTGGTTAGTTTTGAAGGTATGAGCTAAGGAAGCTAAAAACACAAAATGTCAAACTGTATTTAAACATCTTATTTTCAACGTATGTCTTAAAAACCCTGGAGTGGTGTTCGGAACTGGGTCTCTCCACCTTGCTCCAAAGAATGGCAGGTGCCTTCTTTAAACGGGGGTGAAGGCTAGAATGTGGCATGGAAGCCACACCCCCTTTCTGAGACATCTTAAAACACCTGATCGCTCCATCAGGCATTGTATTTGTCGGAGTGGCTGATGGGGGGTAGCACTGACAGAAGCGTTATCACATCTAACATTTGTTCATTTCACACTCCGGCTCTCTCTCCGTCGCAGGTTTGTTCACTGGCATCCATCACATCTCGGCGATCTTCTCTCACCACTTTGTACGCGGTGGCTTTTTTAGGCGACTTTTTCTGAGCTGAGTGAGGGTTGTTTCTTTTTTTCCTGGGATGCCAATCCAATCTGGTATTTCAAAATGCCAACGCCATTGGCCCTGCTGGGAACCGATTAAACAATTTCTATGCCTAACAGCTCTTTTCAAGTTGCTGAGTTTTTGATTTTCATTTCTTAAGGCTAAATTTTCACACACACAAAAATTGCCCACTCTTTGCATGCAAATGAAGCAGTTTAGAAATGGAAATTCAGGCACAGTGAGCCCTGCATTAATTTACAAATCCATGGCATATTTAAAATATTTTTTTTCAAATTGCTTCACACGTTCTGGGTGTGTGACACATCGCCATTTAACTTAGTCAAAGTTATTTTGCTGATAAACTTTAGATAACTCTGAAGAAGACATCTTTCGGGAACCATGGGAGAAACTGCTTTTCATTTCCATTGTTGTTGCTTTCCTGCTACACATCCATTAAAAGAAAGAGATCCACTTGAGTAAACTAGAGCTGCCTCCAAGAGCAAGATCTCAGCAACAGGACAAGCAGGGAGGGAGTGACATCGGTGTTCTCACCGATGAAGAATCTACAGCATTCAAATGTTCAGAGACTTCACAGTTCACCCACTTTGCTTCTCCCCACCACCTCCCTGTCATAAGAGCACCCAATGTATCTCCATGCCTCTGAAAGGCAGAAACAAGACATCATGTCTTCAGCAAATCGCATCACGGCTCTGTTGAATTCAGATTTCAGCTGAAGACAAATCTAAAAGTCATCACCAATAATAGTACAGTGTTAGGCATGGCGGAACACACTTGTAGTTCCAGAACTTTGGAACCTGAGGCAAACAGAAGAGAAGAAGTTCCAAGCTAGCCTAAGCTACATGGTGAGTTAGAGGCCAATATGGGCAAGAGAAGACTTTGTCTCAAAACAACACCAACAAAACAACAATAACAAAACACTACAACAAAACCAGCATAAATAAATAAATTAAATATAGTAAATATAGTGCAGAGTCAGACAAATTGTCCATGGAATAGAATCAGATCTGAGCCAGTCAAATAGAGCTACACAGAGTAGCTGACACGGTAAGTGTATGGAGAAAGTATATAGGTCAATAGTTTAATAGTAAGTGAAAGGAGAAAAGGAAGGAAGGAGGGAGGGAGGAAACAGTGGAGGAGGGAGGAAGGAAAGGAAGGAAAGGAAAAAGAAAGGAAGGGAGGAAGGAAGGAAGGAAGGAAGGAAGGAAGGAAGGAAGGAAGGAAGGAAGGAAGGGAAAGAAGGCTCAAGAAGAGAGAGGAAGGCAAACATATCCTTCATAACATTTAGACAGACCAGTGACACAAAAGGAGCATTATAAAATAAACTCTAAAGGCTCAGAACAGGAAAGAAGTCTTGTAAAAGTCACTAGAAGAGACTATTAAAACAAACAAAGAAGCAGATGCAACCACATCAACTTCTACACTTCTGGAGACCCAGAAATAAAGGCAGGAATGAAGACTCAAGCTGAGAGATGTCTGCAGTCTCTAATTATCAAAGACAAAGAAATTCTGCATATCAATGAGAAAAATACAACACAAACAGTCTATAGGCAGGAGACGTGGAGTCATTTCACAGATAGAGGAAGATGAATACCATCTAAACCAATGGGGAAATGTTTATTCTTTAGGAAATGTACCATGAAGCCACATGAGGCACTCTGCAGTTCCATAAGGTGAACAAATTGTTTTAAAGTGTGACAATGTCAAGTGCTTTGAAGGTGCAGGATAACTATGTAGAGTGGTGAGCATTACCTCACCTGCTGGTTTAGGTCAAAATGTTACACCTACTTTGAAATATTCTTAAACATTAGCTAGAAACACTGAAAATGTCTGAGCCCATCAGATACTCCTAAATAAACATAGTGTATGTGTGTGTGTATTTGTAAGACAAATATATATATATATATATATATATATATATATATATATATATATACAATATATATATATATACACATATTTGACAAATATATATGATGTTGTTATATACATATATGATGTTGGGAATATTCAAATATATATATATTTGAATTTATATATATACATATATATATATATTGAATAATAGATATATTTGAATATTCCCAACATCATTGTTCTGCAGAGCAAAACAACTCAACATCCATAAACAGAAGACCACATGAATGTATCATGAGTCATACCATGGAATACAGAATGTCTACACATAGCCATAACTGAATCTAAAATGTGAAACGTTGAGCAACCAACAAGAAGAATATATATGCCATGTGACTTTATTAATCTGGAATTCTAAAATATGAAATATGGATTATTGTGCTGGCTAATTTTATGTCAACTTGACACAAGCTAGAGTCATCAGAGAGAAATGAGCTTCAATTAAAAACATGTGTCCTTAAGATCACAATGTAAGCATTCCTGTAGGGCATTTTCTTAACCAGTGACTGACATGGGAGGGTCCAGCTCAATGTGGGCGGGGCTACCCCTAGGCTGGTGGACGTAGGTTCTATAAGAAAGCAGGCTGGGCAAGCCATGGGGATAAAGCATCTCCAACAAACATCATTTTCTAGGGCCTCTGCATCAGCTCCTCCAGGAACCTGCCCCTAATTGAGTTCCTGCCTGACTTCCCACAACAGACTGAGACATGTAAGTCAAATAAACCCTTCCCTCCCAAAGTTGTTTTGGTCATGGTGTTTCATCACAGCAACAGAGATACAAACTAGGACCATTATACACGAAGGAAAACAAAGTAGCAGTTATTTCATATTTCTGTTAGAGACAGAGAGGTCATTCATTAGGATTCAAAAGTATCAGTCCTCTTCATCATAAAGATTTCTTTTTTACTGTGCTTCATTTTGTTTGTTTTGTAAGATAGTGAAGGATGCTCAAACACAGCATCCTTCTGCCTTAACTACCAAGTGTTGGATTACAGACGTACACCACCAAAAGCTCATCACTCTTGAGGTTGTACATAGATCTTAGAAACATTTTCCTTAATATATATATATATGCATATATATATATATATATATGCATATATATATATATAAAATATATGTATATGTTATAAAATAGTTCATTGTATGACTCATGATGAATTTGTGGGTTCTCCTGCTTATGGATATTGACTTGTTTTGTTAACACAATGCTACCTTTTCTACTTTGTCCTAGCCAACTCACCCGTAGTATGTTTTTTCTACACTGTTCTCCAGGCTGGGGATGTAACTCAGGCAGCAGAGTGCTTATCTAGATGCACAGAGCCCAAGTCTTCAAGGCCAGCACTGCATCCACCAGGTGTAGCAGCTCAGACTCAGGATTCTAGCACTGGGTAAGTGAAGGCAAAGAAGGTCAGAAACTCAAAATAATCCTCTGCTGAGGATTTTGAATCCTCACAGCCAATTCGAGGCCAGCTTAAAAGCCTGAACCCTTGTCTCCATGCAAACAAGCTAACTAAGCACACAAGCAAACAAATAAAACTTCTCCCCAAAGGCCGCGTGACCTTCCTTCCCAGCATCATTTGGGAGACACAAGTGAACCTCGAACTGGTCCAGTGACATTCTGAGTGCAAGGAGAGTTCCACAGACATTGATGTTCACCCTTCAGGCTGCTCTTTTCTCTCCTGTTTCTCTTCCTGCCATATCAGAGATTGAGAAACACAAAGAGTTTTCAGGGCTTAGTAACTCAACTCACCATTTCTGTTAGTAACTACTACAGGGTGGCTTTTTTTTTTTTTTTAAAAAAAAAAAAAAAAAAAAAAAACCTTCCGAAAAGAATCCTGTCCCTGCCTCTACCAGAGTAAATTGTGTGGGGCTAGCATTAGCTGGAGACTTAGCCAAGGAGGCAATTTCACTTTGTATGTATGTGTTTAGTCTATACTACTTAGACTCCAAATTTTCTTATATTCTGAGAAAATGAAAAATATATGCATTTCATCAAATCTTACATGAATTTTACATAGCGACAAAAAGCACAAAATAAGCTATCTTAATGTTGATCGTTTCTTAGACTCTCAATAATATCAACTCTTCCTGTGGATCAAAGCAGAGATTCAAGAACACTCCCTGGAGAGTGGAATTGGCCATCTGTGCAATCCATACCTGGTAATAGCACTGTGAGAAAGAAAGCAGGGACCAGGAGGGAGGGAAATGGCTACCTTTGGTTTCAAGCATAACACTCCAAATGTAGAGCCAAGAGAAACATACTGGAAATGGAAGCAGTAGTGTCTTCTCGTGGCAGGCAGATTAAAAACAAGTGTATGGTTCTACAAGACCAAGAGAATCAATAACCCCATTTTGGATTCATTTCTTCTTACGGTAGCCAGCAGACCAGCTCCGTATCTCTCTATATGATGGGCAGTTGCAAAGCTGGAATAAAAAGGTTCAAAGCTCTTTGACTTTTTACAACGGATTCGTCCAACACGCTGGGTTTCTTCAACAAACACCAGGAACAGACCTGGCACTGAGGTGCTTAGCAGTGGGCCATGAAGCCCAGGGAGGCTTGTTTGACTGAGCTTCAACTCAAAAAGTAGTCAAGAGATATGTGGTCATTCAGAGTCCTGAGAAAATGGAAGTTCCTCTCATCAAAGTCTCTGGTATAAGTGATAAGACATACACAGTATAGTAATAAGTGAATAAGCAGTATTTGATAAGAGAAGTGTAATCGTGCCACAGAACATGGCATAAAGAAACTTAGGTTAGGGCTGGTTTGTTTCTTTGCTTGCTTGTTAAGTTGGGAGTCTTAAATATAATTCGCAGGTTGGCCTAAAATTTACTGTTTAGCACAAAATGCACCCTCTAACACATGATCTTTGATCCCCCTGTCTCAGACTCCCTAGTATTGGGATTATAGGAGGACAGTGTTAGTTATTTGCTGCATGGGGGGGTGGGGGAGAAATACTTGATAAGAGCTGCCTAGGGAAGTAGGGATTTCTTTGGGCTCACAGTCTGTGGCTGTCATTTATCACAGCACAGAAGCAGCAGGATGAGGCACTGAGCACATGTACTGTGCACTTGGGAAGAAGAGCCAGGGAGATGCTGATCATCTCCTCTTCTCCTTTTTATTCAATCCAGGACCCTAGCCTACAGGATGATGCCGCCCACACAGGACATTCTTCCCACCTCCATTAACTTAAGCTAGTAAATTTCTCACAGACACTCACAGAGGATTGCCTCCATGATGATTCTGTTCAATTGTGTTGTTATCCTGTTGTTTTGAGATGTCTCACTATGTCACCCTGGCTGACTAGGAGCTCACCATGCAAACCAAACTGATCTCACAGAGATTGTCCATCTTCCTCTTCCATCCAAATACTGGGATTAAAAGCCTGTAGCACCATGTCTGGCTCCATGGTGATTATAAACCTCACCACAGGCACCATGACCAACAGAGGGCTTGTAGAATTAATTGATTGATTACTTACCAGCTAACCTTACTTTGGCTTAATGTGTAGTTCAGTAACAGTCACTGTCAATATGCCAGAAGATCAAAGATTTTTCCAAATAATTTGAATCTGCATTCTTACAAAAAGGTTTCTAAAAGTTGTTTCTACAGATCCTTTGAGCATTTCAGTGCCACATCATAGGTGGCAAATGGATATGGCATGCTGTCCTTGAGGTGTCAGATGCCAAGGATGTGTGATGTGTGTGTGTGTGTGTGTGTGTGTGTGTGTGTGTGTGTGTGTGTGTTATCATGATGAGATTTAAATTTGGGAGGTGAGGATTTTCAGTTTTCCATCTGCTAATGCCAGTGTCTCTGCAGTCGAAGTCTCATTAGAATGGGCTTATGCTTATTTGGTTGGTTTGCCTTGGGGAAAGCCAACTCTGATTTAAGTAGGCATTATAATGAATAAGTATGGGATACTGGAAGTCTAAACAGATTGGATCAAGGCTGAAAGGATGAGCAGGAAGGATGTATTGCTACTTATATTTGGCTTTGTTTTGGAAATGCAGTAACACTCACGGTGGGCTAGGCCAGTGCAGATTGGTGTGGCAGGCTTCTTACCATTTCCCTCACAGCACAGAGAATTTCAACAGTGAAAGAAACGATGTGAGTAAAACTCCAGCCCAGCAGGCTGAGCAGCGCTTGGCTGCTTGGCCATTATGACATCTTCAATGTCCCCACGGTGAGGTATTTTTACTCCACACCATGGAATGGAGTGCTGGAAGCCATCCATGCGGCACTTTACTTCCAGGTCCCTGATGTGTGACAGTTTCCTGCATGAGACTTTCCTTCTTACTTGGCACTTGGATTTTTAAATGACTCAGTGATTAATGCTTCAGAGCTGCACATGATAATCGTCTTGGCAGAAGGCGATGTCTTTGTTCTTACTCACTCACCTTTTGTGCGGTATTTCCCACTCCAGCTCCCTTATTTACGACCTGTTGGCATGCATCTATATTTAGCAAGTGAATTGCTAATATCCAAAGAGTCATCAAAGGTACAGCTGCTTCATCTCTACAGGGAACGCCAGCTTCAGGGGGCTAGCTCTACTCTACCAAGACCTGCTCCAGAACATTCCTTAGTTTGAAGACGAGAAATGTGCTTCCTAGTTTTTAAGTTACCTGGCTCAGACTGTTAGCCTCACCAACCCCCAACCTTGACAGTTTGGGCTTGATGAGATTATGTGTTATTCTTGGCTGACTGTCAGTTAGGGAGGATGTTTTCCTGATCTCCTTCATGCCAGGTTATATTTGGTTGTTTTTTCCTCCTTTTGAGGGGGGCTTCTCTTCATCGTGTGAACATATGACCTTGTTTTTATGTTTTCAGTGTTCCTAAGCTAGGAAACTTGCAGTCATCCTCCCTGTCCCTTCCTGAGTCACTTCTTGGGTCACACATGCTTTGGTCACTTCCTGCGTGTTCTTAATCAAAGAGACACTCTAAAACAATCCCCCTGTGGCCTCTCCATCAATGTGTGCCTGTTGCAAAAGTCGTGACAGGTCCTGTTCTCCTAGAAGGTCATCCAAATTGAGTTACATAATAATAAACACCTGTTTTATCTTTAAGCTTATCAGAGGCTTCTAGGGCACTATTTACCGTCAACCCATTCATCCTCCCAGTTCTCTGGGGATGATGATATCATTATACTGCCCTCTCTACAGAAGAGGAAATTGAGAAACAGATAAACAGGGCAACTCAACCCCACCCAAAGGAACCTGAGGGAACTTTTAGAAAATTCTTACAGAAAGACTCACACTGTGCGAAAGATAACTCTGGTTTCTGGGCTTCCTGTCTTCTGGTTTCTTTTCATAGCAGTCATCTTGGACTCTAAAGCCAAAGCCATATAAGGTCAGGTCCATAGCCACCGAAGTCCTGCTTCTCGTCAGAGGCTGTTGAGGTGCTATGAGTCCTTGCTTTTTAATGCCCTCTTTTAAATTGTTCTCATCACAACACAAGGTTGTGGGAGAGTGCCTTCTATGCACCTACGTTTCTCTTCCCAGAATGAGAAAATGTTCAAAGACATCTTCCACAGAGCCTTCTGGTCTACTTCCTGTAGACCAGTCATCCTTAAAAACAGAAAATATTTACTCTCCGTTGGCCTGGGTTTTCAAATCAGCAGAGGAAAAAAGTTCACCTTTGAGTGCCCATATTAAAAGCCAAAATCAAGCAGGCAGGGATGAGGATTCTCAAAGAGATTTCTAAGATCTTTCAAAACTCCTCAGAGGATAAAAACAAAACCCCAGAAACAGGTAAGAGAGGGATGAAATCTGAGGTGCTCTATTCTAGCCTTGGGTGTATGAAGACAAGGTTTCTTTGTGTAGCTCTGACTGTCCTAGAACTCACTCTGAAGGCCAGGCTGGCCTTGCACTCAGAGATCCTCCTGCATCTGCCTCCACAGTGCTGAATTAAAGGCCTACAACAATAACAACACCAGCACCAGCACTATCCAGGGGTCTGTTCAATTCTTAACATTCCCACTCTCACCAGTGCTCAAGAACTCTTGTGGCAGAATCAGGAAATGGATGGTACATCAGCATTCACAGACACGTACTGTCGTATGGTAGTCAAACACATATTTTAGAAATACATTGATTGAAGAGTTTATGCTATAGGCTTTTGAGTGAGATTTAAATCCTGCCTCTCCCAATTACAGGCTATGACTCATAGTCATATACTCACAGCCATTTTTAATCTCTTGGTGTCTCTATTTTCTCATCTATAAAAGGATATCATAGCAATACTTCCCTTAGAAAAATTGAGAGAAATAAATCAACTGATAAAAAAAAAATACCTGGCATATTTGAACCACTATATAAGCATTTGGTGAGCTTAAAGATTAGTTTAAACACATGCAAAAAATTAATATGTCAATCCATTTGAGTTTGTAATCTTGTGGGCCAGCTTTTGTTCAGACATTGTCGGGTGTATTCTCTCAAAGTGCTGTCTCATCCCTCACAAGCACCTCATGTAGGTGAGGCCAACCACTACTTGATAGAGTCAGCCAGTCATGCTTTCGCTGCAAGGAATCCTGGGAAATCAGCTAAAGCATAACCATGAAATCCAACTAAACCCAATGGAAGCTGAGGGAAAGTTTTGCCAGAGTCTTTTACAATGGCTTATGTTTTACCAAAATCAAACAAAAAAATGAAAAAAAATTAAAAAAAAAAACCTGATTCTGGGCAAAGAAGTACTGCATCCCATACTTCTCATCTTCTGCATCTTCTGCCATCATTTGCTGCAGTCATCTTGGACCGTAAAGCAGAATCAAAGCCATCCTTGTAACCACCATGGCAGGCCACTTGTCAAGGGCTGTATTGAAATTGATGCATCTTCTTACTCACTGTCAGCCTGATGGTTGGTCAATCAGCTCCTACAGATAGCCAATCTGTTTGTAAGATGAAGTGGAGGGTTACCAGGGTTCAGGAGATTTCCTAGCCAGTTGGTGGAGCTGGAATTCAAGCCAAACCTAAGCCCAGAGCTTGAGCTCTTACTGCTGTATGTCAGTGCCCACAGACAGAACACACTGGCTTAGGATGCAGGGCACCAGAATAGAATCACGTTTTCTATTTGTATTGTGCCTTTAACTTTAAGAGTTCAGAGTCAGAGAGTCCCCTCGGAATTTTATGAAGCAAAACCACTTTCATCTCTAGAAATACAGAGTGAAGAGTCCAGGTTCCAAAACCAAGATACCTACAGTCACATAAGCAACAAAGCCAGATGAGAAGTGAGATCCTGTCCCATCGTCCGTCTCTTATGATATTTTCTCTGGTTATGGAATGTTCTAGGTTATCTGAAATAGACAGCTTTTACATAAACAGTTACACATTCCACTCGGGAATATAGAAAGAGAATAAGGGCTGGGGTAAATATTCAAGTCATCAATATGGCGAAAGTAACATAGGGTCTAGAACTGGCAGAGTTCTGAAGTGGAGAAGAGTGTGAGGACTGAATCCTGAGCTACTATTTGTTCAAAGTTATTCTGTGCCAAGCATGGTGCTCATTGCTTCTAGTCCTTAGAAGGAATCAGATGGCAAATATTATTGCATATCCTACTTTACAGATGGAGAATCTCAAACATGGAGAAGTTTTTATTGTGGCTATTGTTTGTTTCTCTCTTGTTCAATATCACAGTAGTCGTAAGTGCAAAGCTAAACTATAAACTCAGATAGTCTGGCTCCAGATCAGTAGAACGTCTAATACGTTCTGCCTTGTAGATGTGTGTCGTGGGCTTGGCTTAAAGACATGTGTGTTTATAATCTAGAGCACAGGTTCTAAACCTGTGGGTCTTAACTTCTTTGGTGGTTTGAAAGGTCATTTCACAGGGATCTCCTAAAACCATTGGAAAACACAGATATTTACATTATAATTCATAACAGTAGTAAAATTAGAGTTATGAAGTAGCAATGAAAATAATTTAATGGATTGGGGGCCACCACAACATAAGGAACTGTATTAAAGGGTTACAGCATTAGGAACATTGAGATTCACTGCTTAGAAGAAGGCTACAATGGTAACTGTAGTGAATACCATAGATCCTAGCAAGCTCAAATCTAAGCATGTGACCCATCAGCCTTGTGACCTACCGCCACAACTAGCAGACTCTTATCAAAAGACCATACTAAACCACATGAAGACTAATCAGGTAGTTGAAGGCATCAGGGAAGGAAAAGAGTCCAGAGTCAAAAAGTCTACTTGGAATTTTAGGAAACAAAAGCCTGGAACAGTACATTTGAATTCAAGCATACTTGTAAGATTTGTGTTTTATGGTTTTGTGTTGTCTTTATCTTTAGTTTCCTTGATAGATCACAGAGATTCACATCTCTTAGTCGGAATCCAGCCTCATACTGAAGAAGTCATGGGGAAGACACCATCACTGTGGCCCTAATTCGGGATCACATCATCTCTCAGTGCCACACACATCAGTTGTCTGCCACTTTCTCATCTTATCTCCCTTCATTTCATTCTCCATGATGCTATGTAAAAGAGCTGTCGAATATAAATCTGAGCTGTGTGTTTGTAGGCATCCTATGATAAACTATCCAAGCTCCTTAGTGTGAAAGTTAGTACCCTCAGTGGTCTGGTTCCTATTCACCCTTTTGTTTTCATGCTCCAACCCATTATACATTAGAATACTAAAGTGGTCTTTGGTATGGCACACTCCCCCATACACACACATCATGCTTTGCATATCTTTATGTGTACTGCTTTCTCTACTGGGGATGCATTTCTCCCATTTCTCTTCATGTATACTAACTAGTGTAGAGTTTTCAGGACCTTTTGAGAAACTTCATTGTACCAAAAGAGATGCATTAGTTACTTTATGCATTGCTGCAATAAAATAACCAGAGCAATATAACAGAAAAGATATTTATTTCAGTTTAAGTTCCCAAGGGGTTCAGTCCATCACGAACAGGAAAGAGCATGCGTCGGGTTGGACACATTGTTTCAACAGTCAGGAAGCAGAGAGAGACCAAGACGTAGGGCCAGACTGTAAAAAAGTTATGAGCTGTCCCCAGCGACCCCTTGTCTCTATCAAGGATCTACCTCTTAGAGAGTCCACAGCCTTCCCAAACAGTGCTACCATCTGGAAAGTAAGATTTCAAACACAAGAGCCTGTGGGGAGTGTTTCCCATTCAAGCCACAAGAGATAGCAGCCTTAGCTGATATAATTAAACTGAAATTCATTAGAAAAGGCCAGAAAATAATGACATTATATAATCATTAAAGGGTTAATTCATCAAAAAGACAAAATAATTAGCACATATGCACCAAACATCAGAGTTTGTAAACATATGAAACAAACAATGATAGATTGAAAGACAGAAGTAGACACTTAATAGGTGACAGAAACCTCAACTAGACACATAGTAGGTGACTATGAAACCTCACTTTCAAGGATGATAAGTAGACAGACCAAAGACGGGGAAGAAAAATGTTGAACATTCTACATGCTCACTGCACTAAAGAGACATACACAGAACATTCTTTCAAACAACAGCAAAATATACATTTCTGTCAAGTACACATGAGTAGATCAAACACTGGTACACACAATGAGTTGTAATTACACTTTAAAAGGCCAAGATACATCACTGTCCTAGCATATTGGCATGCTCACCAAAAAGGTATGAACTTTGCTGGTCTAAGTTTTTATTAGAGTTTCATTCTGTAGGCATGACTGATTAAATAATTGTCCATTCGATTTTATTCAATGCCCAGGTCTTGTCTCTTGCCCAGAGATTATACTGGTTTAAGGCTCGCTCTGAATCTTTTATCACTTGACTAGTCTTTCTAGTGAGTAGAGGAAGCCCCAAGTGAGTAGAACCTTGACTGAACATGCATTGGCATGGGGCACAGCACAGTGACAGACTCCAAGGCCTCAGTCCTAGGGGAAATAGGCAGAGCTATTCCCCATATGTGTCGGACTCTGAAATGCAAGTAAGAGTGTATAAAGGATTGTGTATAGTGGAATTATCAGTGTATATACAAGTAGCAACCATAGCTTCCTCATTCTCATGGGTGTTTACAGCCTGAGACAGCTTGCCTACGAATACCTCCTACCTAGACTGGCTAACCCCTCCTCCCTGTGCTGTATATAATAAACACACTGAAGTTTCAGGTTGTGGCAGTAAGAGGGTATGGCTCACCCTGCTTGACCACAGATTTTCTGTATGTGTGTCTGTATTTCTGTCCTTACTTGAGGTTCCAGGACCCAAGCTTCACAGGAAGTGGTAACCAGCCCCCTGTGAGTCATCTATGAGCCGAAACTAGTGTACAATCCACAGGGCTTATGAAGAACAAACACGCTGTTTTTCAGGATGTTGAGAGTTTAGAGTATCCTTCCGAGGACTCAGAGACCAAAGCCAGACAAATGTTTTATTACCACCCATGAGGCCCATATCAACACCATTAGGGTTACAACAATTTACTCCTTTGCCAGGGTTTGCTGATGGGCTATGCCAAAAGGACACAAGAAGCAGTCTGAAGGGAGATGTTAAGGCTTTCTACTGCTTTGCGTTTGCCTCCTGTTTTCTTCCTGTTTCTCAGATCATCTGCCTAACCACATGGTCTACCTTGCTATACTGACAATAGACCATACATTTTGGTTTATTTCAAATCTCCAGAAACAGCATCTTTCTGTTTCAAACCAAAGATACCAGGACAAGCCAACCCATCAACAGCCACCCCTTCACACACAAGTCTAGGTCCAACCCCTCACTCAGCTCAAAGACGTCAACACCATGTGAAAAAAGCATCTCTTCCTAGAGGCAAGTGTCCCATGCCCTTTGTGAACAGAGCAGGGAAAGAGAACCGGAAGTCATGCGGAGAGGCTTGTAATAAATTATAAATTTTATAAATTTATTTATAAAATAAATTTAGACAACTACCTCTTAAGAAACGGGTAACACAATTATAGTTTTGTTGAGTTAAATAAATTCTGGGGGGTTGGGGATTTAGCATAGTGGTAGAGCGCTTGCCTAGCAAACACAAGGCCCTGGGTTGGTTCCTCAGCTCTGAAAAAAAAAATCCTGGATTTTTTGTTTGTTTGTTTGTTTGTTTGTTTGTTTCTTGTTTTTGGTATAGCTTGCAAGTGGAAGAATTTTGCATGGTCAGTATCTGGCTGTGCATAATGAGTGCTAGGCATTGATGTTAACCGGTATCTTCACACCAGCCTGTGACTTGTGGCCCTATAGCTTTATACCATGAGTAGATGATTTGACACAGTGAGTGACAGGAAGGTTTGGGATACTGATTTGGGTACTTAGACAATCAACTAAAACACACTCTATACAAAAGTAACTGGAACGATGTAAATATATCCAACAAAAATCTGACATAAAAGCACTCTGAATTAAATTTTCTCTTCCAAAATATAACAATGGCTATCCTAACTGTCCAGCACACAGGGGAGTGTGACAAAGGTATTTCTCAGATGGTAAGACATGGCGATTCCAATCAATTGCATCAAAATATGTTACTGCTGTAAATTAAACACACACACACACACACACACACACACACACACACACACACACACTCCATGTGAGCATATTGCCAGGATTCTTCCTGCAGATTTATAAGGGTGTGTGTGAATGTCCCAGACGTTTAAATCCTTAACTCATGATAAACATTTTTCTTTGTGTACAGGGAACATCAGATGTTCTTTCTCACCAATGTTGGGGAATATTATTTCACAAGTCCTTTCTACAGACATACCATTACTGGACTCCGGTCCATCTGCTCACAATTTGAAAGTCATTGCTTAGAATGTGATAGCTGGTGGTACACAAATGAGATTTATCATCAGGCTCTCACATATAAAACAACAACAACAAATCCCAACCCACAACCTTAGAGAACTCAGATATAGATACATTCGGCAAAGACTCTTCAACATCTAGGGTATGTGCGTCCTTTCCCTTCTGAATATTGTAATCATCCTTAGCCTGCTAGAGCTAGATACTGCTTTTTCTTGAGACAAATCCACTGCTTTTCTGAAAGTTAAATCTCATATTAATTTACATGCTTTGTGCAAATTGACAATATGTGATTATAATGAATAGATATACACCTTCCAGCATTATCCAAAGGTTAGTAGATGTTCTGAGATCACTAATTCTAATTTAAAAAGTTAATCTAGAGGTTAATCTTTTAATCATGTAGGTGCATCTTTTCTTTATATTTTATATTTTATAATACCAGGTAAAGGAAAAGAAAGCTAAAAGATAACACACAAAGAGGTAGCAATACTTACAGCCCTCACTGCCATGTCTACCTGATGGTTGCAATGTGGTATTGAAACAAGAGTCCTTTCCACAGACTGCTGATGGCAAAGGTTTCAGTCTCTACTTTGAACCCCCTAAACTTGTTTGGGATTTCTAGACTTCATGATATATGAATCCTTATTCAATGTCCATGGATTTATCTGCAGGGAAGGGGCATGCGACCTACACCGACCAACACCCTCATCGCTTGTGTCATTATAATCTCTATTCCCTGAGTCCTTGGATTGTTAGATTTTTTACAAATTAAATCCCTCTTTTCTTCAAAAAATCCATATTCTTGCAATGAAAAGACTGAATATTCTATGATCTTTGACATAAGTTTACAATGTTAACATGTGTCGCCTATTGGCTTCTTTAGATTTGACTGACTTTAATGGCACTTATTTAAGAAGTGGAAGACTGAGGTCCCTGTAAGAAGACTATTGAGAAAAAAATCTTTAGTTACTATCTTCATGATTCATTTAGACATATTCCTGTGAGAGCTTTGGAATGATTGACATTTTCTAAAGATAACTTATCAAACGACACTACCAAAATCTTGACAGATATAGCACTAGTGACTAATTTTCCAAATGATGGACATGGCGTCAGAGAGATGGCTCAGCACTTAACAGCATATATGGCTCTTCAAAGGAACAGAGCTTGGTTCCCAGTACCCACATTAGATAGTTTCAACCTCAGGGAATCCAACACCTCCAAGAATACCTGAACTCACATGTACATAACCCAACCCTACACACAAGCATACACACAAGCAGAAATAGTAAAAAACAAATCTTTAAAATGGTATTATGACATTCTTTTTTATTTATTCACTTATGTCAAAGTGATCTAGTGAGTCCATATTATATCATTTTCCTGGGAATGTATAGCTAAAAAGGCAAGCACTGGTCACAATTATTACATCTTAGAAGCTTGGCAATATAAAGCATAAAGTTACCACTTCTGAGAATGGCATACCAGCTGGCTTGCTCTCATGTCTTTGATCTTGGAAGAGAGTTTTTGGGAAAACAGAGGTGGGTGAGAAACACCTGCACCTTGTCATAGTTGATGGGAACATTCAAAGAACCACCAACCCACCCATATAAGAAGTGCTGCTCTATCACTCCAGGCTACTCCAAGAACGGTGATGACTTCCTGTCTGCACACCTCTATAAAACTCTTGTCTCTCCATTTTTGTCTTCTCTGAGACATTCCTCATTAATGAATATTCTCCCTGTTGCAATAGGCAAATAAAAAATATCCCTTTAATTTCCCAGGTCATTATGCCTCTGACACTGGCTTGTTCTCATTAAACAGTGACCCCCTGTGACTCGTGGTGAAGAGTTATGATCACATTACCAAGATGCAGGAGCAGGGAGTGGTGGGCACAGAGAGATCCAGACAGTTTCTTCCATGGAGAGGACTGTTCTGAAATTTAAAAAAAAAAAATACAACTGCCAACTTCAGAGCGGTAATTGCTGCTCTCTTGTACCCATGGCTAGGAGAGAGCAGTCTGAGAAAAATATTTGCCCTGAATTTAGCAGTGCTCAGCAATCAAGAAGATCTATACACAGAAAGCTCAAACCTACATCCAGGTTGAAATAACCTGTGAAGAGCCACACTTAGTGCATTCATAGACTCTCTAGAGTCTGTACCAACATGCAAGCTTAAGCCAGGCAAGAGCCCAGCATAGAGAGGGGAGCTGGGCACTAAGTCCCACCCCTAGCTAAGGAGCTATTGGCAGTATACAGATGCTAAGGGAGAGTCAGTACTCTTTAAGAATGTTGCCACTGGTAGGTAAGACCTACCCCAGGAGAAGGTCGTACATACAAGGATGTATGAACAACACAATGGATCCAATGAAGAGGTTTTGGATTACTTTTCAGAGGACATGGAGTTGGCTAGGTAGACAAGAGAGGTGGATCTGGAAGGATTTGAAGAAGAGGGGAGTGAATACCACCAAATCACACCGTATAAAATCCTCACAGAACTAAGATTTTAAAAAGATTCCAAAGAATAAAATGAAAGAAAGGAGCTTTGTGTTGTTCCGAGGTTTGCAGACCACAGATAGCAAGTGAACAACAACCTCGCTTCAGGTAAAAATACAGACATGGGGGGAAAAGAGACTAACTTGGAAGCTAGGCAGTGTCTTGGTCCCTGGAAGTGTCCCACCAGGAATGTCATGAAGCTGAAGAACTTAAACACCTCTGTCACACTGGCACTTAGAACAGAGAGTTGAGCCCCACAAGGTGTCTTCTTACTTGTCACAGAAGGGAATAACCCTAAACCTGACCATGTCTCCATTCTTGCCTTCTAAACAGACGTGTGTGCTGCAAACATACACGTGCACATGCACACACACACACACACATGCAAATAGCTACAAGCTCTCACACACATTTTGTTCATTTCTTTTGTTTTTGTTCCATTTGGTTTTTAGACACAGGGTTTCTCTGTGTAGCCCTGGCTGTCCTGGAACTCATTATGTAGACCAGGGTGGCCTCAAACTCACAGAGCTCTACCTGCCTCTGTCTCCGTGTTGCTGGAATTAAACGCATGTGCCACCACAGGCTCACACTCATTCACATACATATGCTATTTCACACAGACTCCATCACATAACTACACCACACCCCTACACACTTAAACACGTATTCACTAAAACACTCAGACACCCTCCCACGCTCACATCAGACTCCCACGTACTCACCCACGCACACTCACGCTCCCTCAGATACACACATTCTCCCACACCTCACACTTGTTCACACTCTCCCTCACTGATTTGCACATCTCTTCTTACACGTACACTACATTCCCACACCCCTGCACGAACATTCATTCATATGCATGCACTTATCTCTAGATCCACTTGAAAACCCCTAGTTCACGATGCCCCTAAACCCCCTAGTTCATGATGCCCCTAAACCCCCTAGTTCATGATACCCCTAAACCCCCTAGTTCATGATGCCCCTAAACCCCCTAGTTCATGATACCCCTAATCCTTTTAGAAGATACGAAAGGGAATTTTTCTTAGCGAGGGTGGCAGATCCTTTCCTGGGAACCCAGTGGGGGCAAAAAAGAAATAACATGAAAGAAAAGCCATGACAAGGTGGGGCCAGCATTAACTCTCACTCAGGGGTCCTTCCTGAACCACTCAGTATCTAAGCTTGAAACTGCTACCAACACTGGAATTTCTAAATTTCTAAGAGTACAGTTACAACTAATTTTAAGATAAGATATTTTATAAATACAAGACGATGGATGCTTGGGTCACACATTAAATACCATGGCAAGTACATACTTGTATACCCCATGAAAACCATCCAGGCTCTCCCACATCCACACCAAGGGCTTCTATGGTTATTTAAATAGCATCAACTTAATACGTAAAATATTTTTAAATAAAACAGCTTTGTGTCACTTAAAATACGTGACCACCCTGAATATAATGTCAGTGACACCAGCATTCAAAGAGAAATTACTGTCCTATCCTTAGGAAGGATTTTATTTCGGTCCCAGAATTCAAAAGGAAGACATCATCTACTATTTAAGACCAGACAAAACATGCCCACATTTTTTTTTATTCATCCTTAACATTCTAATGGGGAGGGAACCTACTTACAATTTGGTTTTTAAGCAACCCTGAAAATTTTATATCTCAATGTCTGAATTTAATTTCCTTCCGCGAGATCAAAGTGTACATTATTGTGATGGGTGTGGAAAGAACTGAGTGTGGCTGGATGAAAACGTCCTGCGTGTGTATTAGTGATTTATGTTAGATGCGGAAATGAATTGTGATTTTATGGAAGGGAATTATTTCTCCCTTCTGTTTAATATTTAGGCCATGTCTCCTCTGGCGTCAGAGCCTGGTATCTTTGTCCTCCTCCTTCACACTTTCCATAAGCCTTCTGCTTTCACAGCAGACACGCTGTAAATCTTCTCCTTCTGAGTGTCCCACATATGTTTCATTAAAAGTGTTTGTTTCTTTGATCAGCTTGACGTTTTTTTAATGTGAAAAAAAAATAATAACTTTGCCGCTTGGCACTTGGAAATGTATGGGTCACAGAGTGAAGAGCCGTGTGCTGAGTATGCACAAACTAGTCGTGGTGGAATGTGCCGTGCAGGCTCTCCCAGGGTGTGGCACAAGCTGCCTCCTCCAAGGTCATGGTTAGCACACGGCAGGCAAGATAGAAACACTCCTGTATTATCGGTGTGCCAGGGCTAACGGAAGGAAGTTCCACTGAACCAGGTGGCTCACAGACATCCACAGTCTCCCCGTTTGAGAGTTTGGAAGACCTAGCAGGCCAGGTGTTGGCAGAGTTGCTTTTTTCCAGACCCTTCTCCTTGACTGGAACGTGGCCATTATCACTCTATGTCCACACATAACATTCCCTCCGGATGCATCTGATTGCCTCAATAGCACTGGATAGCTTTGACTTAATGATTTTATTTTAACTCCTTTAGCTTCTAAGCACAGTCACATACTGATGTGTGGGAGGGAGGCTAGGATTTCAAAACAAGCATTTCAAAAGGCCGAAGTTCAGCCAAGCGTACCTGATATTTCTTTGTAAGACCTTGGCAAGCTACGTGAGGACGTAAAAGCAGACAGACAGACAGACAGACAGACAGACAGACAGACAGGGTCATCACAAATCCCTCAGCAAGGTAAAGCAGCCATTTCAAGAGCACTGGACTCCATTTACTAAGCAGTATGACTCACACGGAGGGCCAGGCACCAACACTTCAGGCAAATTAAGCCATCCCAGCAAGGGCAAGGCAACCTCTGAGTCATGGGCAAAGGTCTATTTTAGGTCTCTGGCCCTCTCAGGCAGCCCATTTCCCAGCAGGGGGAATGATGCCCTGCATGATAAGGATGATAATTTACGTCTCCTTCTTCATCCTCCACCTCCTCCTCATCCTCCTCCCTGCTACCCTTTCTGTTGGTGAACTCAGAGCATTTCTACAGAAGCCACCATTTGCTCACAGCCCTTGTCTCCAGGGGTTCAAATGAATACACCCCCACGACATCCCCCCTGCACATAATTTTAACTGAACAAAGGAGAATGACATTTGAACACACTGTCCCTCCCCCAGCATGACTTTCTTCCAGGAGTAAGGGCACTCCCTCACACATTAGGATTCCTGGGTTCTCATCTGGGTCCTGTAATATTCTTAACCAATTGACATATATAGTCTTCACTCTCTGCTGCCATTTTATTTCTTCCCTGTCCAGTATGGCTCTGCAAAAGTTGGCATGCATGTCAGAGGCTATTTAACATATGAGGTGGACTTGTTTGGATAAAACCATTGTTTTTTTTTTTTTTTTTTTTTTTTTTTTAGTTTATATGGAATATTACTTCTAAACTTCATCTTCTTTTTTCTTAGATGCCAGTGGACACAATTAGAAAGTAAGGAAACCCTGGCAGAGCGGCATGTTGCCTTTCTTTCTCCTTTTTAGTGACCAGTTTTTGCTCATCCAATCCTAAGACACACTTGGCATCTTTTATTCAGTAAACACAGCTATCATGACCGTTGTTATCATTGATTCAAACTGTTTATCCATTAGCTTACAAAACTGCAAACAAAAGAAAAATACCTGTGACTACTAGATACCTTATGTAGTCTACGTACACAGGCAGTGGACAGCTACTCTGGTTGACAGTATCACAGAACCCATGTAGTAGGAGCAAGGTGGCTTCCCAAGGGGTGGGATGCTGTTCAGACGAAAATGACTTCAGCCCAGTCAGTGGGGGATAGATTCTGTGTGAAGAAGAGTAGAGCTAAATAGTGTGTGATTGTTTGCTGTGAGATCTCTGTAAACAGAAAAGGAAACTTTATTTACATGGCAGGGAGTTCTGGTCTAACCTCCACTAACCAGCTACGAAAGGTTAGCTTATTCTGTACAGTCTTATTCATATGACATGCAAGGACATCACACTCTATTATTTCTACACAACTTCTAGGACTCAAATGATTCTTGGATGTCTAAAAAGTAGAAGATTTGACTCTACAATCAACTAGCAGTATGAATGCCAGAGAGTCCTCTAACGTTTCTACACCTCCTTTGCAAATCAGGAATGATACTGTCCTATAATGTTAAATAAAGTTGTATCTGCAAAATAAAATGAAACCAGTATTACTAACTATCATTTATTATTTTACATGTATCACATAATAATTTATATCACATATTCTACCAAATTATTTCTTTTAGGTGTGTATCTTTCTCTTCTGGTTGTCCGAAACTACTTAGGGAAGACTAACCCTTCATGTCTTTCTATTTTTATCTCCTTTCCTCTATAGTTTTCTCTGGTATCTGAACAAATACAATCATGGGCTTTTTGCACACCAGGTGGCAGAGAAAAACCACATGGAAACACTTACAAGACAAGGCTATGTATGTCACTGGAATAAAAACATCACTTAAAAAATAAAGAAAAGTTTCTGAGTTGGTAAGAAATTAAGACGAGATAACAGTGCATGTGAGTCACAGACAATTTCAAGAGAAATAGAAGATGAAAATGAAACATTATAATTAACCTGTGCACTGGAACAAACTAACAACTCGATTTAAAACTGGAGAAAATCGTCGAGTGGCGTGTGGAACATACTTCGCTTGAACCTGGAGGTAAAAGTTCATAAAGATGAGAACTATACTAAACATATCAGGTTTAACTCTTGAGTGTAGTCTTTTATACTTGTTGTGAACTGTAAGGAAAACTCCCACCACAAGCTCATGTGTTGAACGCTCAATTCAGAGATGTTGTCACAATTAGGGAGAGGTTCTGGAAACTTCAGAAGGTGGAGTAAGTAAAAAATGGGAAGTAGAAAATGGGAAGCAAGCTTTGGAGGAGTCTTCCTGTGCCACCAATCAGCAGGCTAAGGAGGATTTTGCTTGAATTGAATAAAAATTGTGGGAAAAAATGGCACTTCTCTGGATTCGTATGAATTTATTCTTTTGTGAGGGCTATAACGTTGCTTCTCCCCTCGGTTTGTATTTCTGTTTCCTGTCGTCTTCAGGCCCCGCCTACTCTCGAATGGCTCCTCTGCTCCATCAGCTGTCAGGCTGGTAGTCTACCTCTCAGTGGTCACTATCTGGTCCCAGATGGCTGCTCAGGAACTAGGTGCCAGGGGAGTGGGATTAGTCAGGCATGGGAAGCTGATGCCACTCCACTGATAGCTGGATTCAGGATTTCGGGTATCAATAGGCAGTGTCTGGTCTCTGTTTTGCTTAGCGCTCTCATACATGGTACTAAGAAGTTCAGGGTTATTTAAGGTTATGAGAATAATATAATTTTATTTAAAAAAATTCGGAAACAAAATAATTGCAAGAGAAAAAAGTCACAAAGCAAATCCAAGGAACATTATTCACACTACTGTTGAGCAGTGGACCAAAGGGTAAGCCAAAATGAAAACCTCAAAACTAGTGAGGTTCTCAAGGTTGATGCCTCTTCCTTAAATTCTTCTGTGAAAGCCAACCCCTTAATGCTATGTGTGGTCTGGAGGCACAGGGCCTTGGGAGATGATTGGAGCATGAGAACTTTGCTCTTGTGGATGTGATTATTCCAAAGATGAATGGGTAATGAAAATGTGGTACATGTGCTCTGTGAAGTACTATTCAGCAGAAAGATCATGTTGAAAGGCAGACCCCTCGTTCCCTTTCATCGGAGACTCACAGCTTCAAATCTTTAGAGGTGGGTACATATCCTGGAGTGTCTGCAGAAACCATCAACATTGAAAAGGGCCATTGCCAGGGTGCAAGAAGCACCAGAGAGGACAGTGGTAGGGTAGAGATGATTAGATATGGGGAATGAGAAAGTAGGGAAGGGGTCTAACTTGGGAAGGGGAGAGGGAGGGAAGAAGAAAAGGGAAAATAGTATTAAAGATGTCTGAACAAGTCATGAAGAGTCACACTATTAATTATCTATCCCCCGATAAAACTACATGTCAATCTGTGAATAAAAGTACACAGAGAGTTTAAAAGAAGTGTTCTCATCTGTGCTGACAACGTTCCTTCCAAGAGTCAAAGGTCATCTAACAAAAATCTCAACACAAGTCACAAGAAACTCTCATGGGTTGTCGGTCAGGGCTGTCCAAGAGACTCTCAAAACATTACAAACTATTGCCTCTGCACTCTGCTGCCCCCGAGAGGTGAGAGATAAGCCTTACTACTGAGGACATTTTAGACACAGGGCCCAGAGGCCCCAGAGCTGAAGCTGGGGCCTAAATCTAAATGCCTCCTCCCTGAGGACTGGCTTTCACAGTACCAGAATGCACCATGTAAACTTTCAAATGATGGAAGCCACCAACAGTCCTACCTAGCTCTGGTGCCTGTGACCACACAAGGAGACCAGTATGGTGTGATAGCCCTAAGGTAGAGTAGTGGTATATTCCCTAGTGGCAATCAACAGCTAAGTGTACTTAAGGCCTGCTCAACAAGAAGGAACCATGCCTGATACTGGAATCCTAGCCAAATACCCAGGGCTAGTGAAATCATGGATCTTGGAGGAAATCCTACAACCAACACTTCACTAAACCAGCACAATCCTTAACTAAATTCTAAACACTTGTCCTTATACCTGCAGGTAAGTGTAGTCCTCGCCCCTAATCAAAGAAACATCTCTTTGCTTCAGATAGAGACCATTGCAGGAAACCACAACCAATCAGAATGCATAACTGTGGAGCCCAATACCAGTTAGTACATCTGCAATGCAGCTTCCAAACCTAAGGGTCAGGGATCATTGCAGAAGGAGGTGGGGATGGAAAGATTGTAAGAGTTGGAAGATCAGAGAATTTATCATTAAAGTGTGTCTCCTTCTAGGATATCCAACATCCAACGCCAAATAGCCCCAACAACATACACAAAAGTAACATTATATATACTGAGCAAGTTGTATCTATGCATTTAAAAATATGTATGTATGAACATATTTGTGTGTACGTGCATGTGTGTATATGTATGTGTGGAAAGGATATGGAGAAACTATGTAATTATATTATAATAAACAAGTAATAAAAATAATGTAATGAAAAGTAAGGGAATCTGTTTGCCCTGTTGCCAGGTGGAGACATGGGAGGAGCAGGCCCAGACCCAACTCTCAATCTTCCGGCATGCTGATTTCAGATTTTCCAGACTCTAGAACTGTAGGCAGTAAATTCTGACTGCTTACAAATTACCAAGATTAGGGTATTTTGTTAGAGCAGCCTGACTAGACTAAAATTGTGGTGTGAAAGGGCTGGCTCAGCCTATCAGGTCTAACCTAGACACCCAGAGTGGTTAAACCACTGAGAAGGAAGGCTCAAGACAAAGAGTCCAATTTCTGGCTCTTAATGTATTGTAGATTTTGTTATATTAGAAACGTTTTTCTGAAAGCAACAACTCTTCCTACTTTTTTGCTGTCTTCACACTGCTCCCATGCCCCGTGTGTGTGTGTGTGTGTGTGTGTGTGTGTGTGTGTGTGTGTGTGTGAGAGAGAGAGAGAGAGAGAGAGAGAGAGAGAGAGAGAGAGAGAGAGAGAGAGAGAATGGAAAGAGAGAGAGAGGGATCTCAATATATTTGGATAAAATCTCATTTTTCTTTTTAAAAATAATTGATTTATTATTTTATGCACATTGGTGCTTTGCATGTATGTCTGTGTACGAGTGTCAGATCTCCTGGAACTGTAGTTACAGACAATTGTGAGCCACCATGTGAGTGCTAGGAATTGAACTCAGGTCCTTTGGAAGAGCAGCCAGTGTTTTTAACCAATGAGCCATCTCTCTAGCCGCAAAATGACCTTTTTCAAGACCTTATATTTATTTAGCTGGAAATATGGCACATATATCCACATAGACATATGACCACACACATATAAACATGCACACGCGCACATAAACATACACATATAAACACACACATAAACACACACACTGCATATACATTAACAAAAATGAGTTTATAACTATAAATATATGTTCTAACTTTTAACAGTTGAATCGTATCTCATTGTCTAAAGGAACCACATTTTCTATATTTGTTCTTCAATTGAGAAACATCTGGGTTGTTTCCAGCTTCTGGCTATTACAAATAAGGCTGCTATGAACACGGTGGAGCACATGTCCTTGTAGTATGGTGGGACATTTTTGGGGTATATGCCCAAGAGTGGTATAGCTGGGTCTTAAGGTAGAACTGTTTCCAATTTTCTGAGGAACAACCAGATTGATTTCCAGAATGGTTGTACCAGTTTGCAATCCCACCAGCAGTGGAGGAGTGTTCCTCTTTGTCCACATCCTAGACAGCATCTGCTGTCGCCTGAGCTTTTCAACTTAGCCAGTCTGACTGGTGTGAGGTAGAATCTCTGGGTTGTTTTGATTTGCATTTCTCTGATGACTAAAGACGTGGAACACTTCTTTAAGTGCTTCTCAACCATTCAAGATTCTTCTGTTGTGAATTTTCTGTATAGCTCTGTACCCCATTTTTAATTGGGTTATTTGAGTTTTTAGAGGTTGATTTCTTGAGTTCTTTATATATTTTGGATATTAGTCCTCTATCAGATGTAGGGTTAGTGAAGACTTTTCACCCAATCTGTAGGATGCCGATTTGTCTTATTGACTGTGTCCTTTGCCTTACAGAATGTTTTCAGTTTCATAAATTCCCATTTATCAATTGTTGATCTTAGAGCCTGAGTCATTGGTTTTCTGTTCAGAAAACTTTCCCCTGTGTCAATGAGTTCGAGGCTCTTTTCCACCTTCTCTGCTATTAGATTCAGTGTATCTGGTTAAACGGATGGAACTAGAAAATATCACCCTGAGTGAGGTAAAAGGACATGCATAGTATGTACTCACTGACAAACAGATATTAGCCAAAAATACAGGATGTGCCCAAGTGAGAAGGCTTCAATCCCATTTAGAAGGGGGAAGGAAATAGTCACCATTGGAGGCAGAGTGAGGGAGGGGTCTGAGTGGGAGAGGAGAGAGGGAAGGGAAAAGAGGAGCAGGATCAGATATGAGGGTGGGAGAGAGGACAGAAGAGAAGTCCAAAGTGCCAAGAGAATAAATGAAAGTAAGCAGCCTGGGGAGTGGGACGTAGAAGACCCTCTAGAGAGTATCAGAGATTGGGAGGAGAGACACTCTCAGGACTCACAGCTGGTGATCTTAGCCAAAATGCCCAACACTGGGAAAGGGAACTCAAAGATTTTACCTCCAGTAGATAGACAGGGTTACTAATCCACAGTCAAAATTCATGACCCAGAATTGTTCCTGTCTAAAAGAACTGCAGAGACAACAATGGAGAAGAGACTGAGGGAAAGGTGGTCCAATGACAGGCCCAACTTGGGATCCATCTCATGAGCAGGGGACTAAGGCCTGACACTACTATGCTATGATGTGTTTACAGATGGGAGCTTGGCATGACTGTCCCCTGAGAACCCCTACCAGCAGCTGACTAAAACAGAAGCAGATACTTAGACTCAACCATTGAACTGAAGCCAGAGACCACGATGGTTGAATAAGGTGAAAGTCTGAAAAAGCTGAAGGGGAGAGCGGACCCCATAGGAAGACCAACAGTCTCAACCCAAACCCCAGGGAGTTCTCAGAGACTGAGCCACCAACCAGGAGCATACATAGGCTGGGGTCCCTGGCATATATGTAGAAGAGGTCTACCTGGTCTGGCCTCAGTGGAAGATGTGCTTAAATATCAAGAGTCTTGAGGCCCCAGGGCAAAGAAAGTCCTGGTGGGAGGAGGGAAGCACCCTCTTGGAGCAAAGGGAGGAGGAATGGGATGAGGAACTGTGGGAGGGAGAATGAGAGCGAGGACTAGAATGTAAATAAATAAAATAACTTAAATTTAAAATAATAATTACAAAAATATTCATGTTAAATATGTAAGGAAAACAATATAAACTATATGTGGGTTATGATTTTATGAAATCTAAATTGAGAACAAAATATTTCAAGTTTAGCAGTAGCTTTCTCTGGTAATAGTTTCATTTCCCTTTCTTCCTTCTGTATTTCTAAAATATCTCATGAGTAATTCTTCAATATTTCATTATCTATCTATCTACCTACCTACCTTTTGTTCTCTGAGACAGGCTCTTATTTTATGTACACTAGTATTTTGACTGCATGTATGTCTATGAGGAGTCAGATCTCCTAGCTGCCCTGATACTCATAGAGATCTATCTGACTCTCCAGGGCTGGTATTAAAAATGTGGGCCATTTGACAGGGAATCGCTGTGTAACCCAGGCTAGCCTCGAACTTGTGTTCCTCTTGCTTCAGTGTTTCAAGTGCTAGGCTTGCAGTCATGCGCCTCCATGCATAGACAGAGGTTGTTTTTAATGAGGAATAGTTTATGTAATGACATACCTCAACTACATATCCCAATGAATATTTATATCTAAATATACTCAGTAACCACTCCCTGGGTAGCCAGATTTGTTAAAAATCTCCATTTCTGTTAATTTGTTAAAATCTCTATTTCTACCTCAGTTCTCCTGCCTCAGGTCTCTCCCAGTCATCAATGTCTCCATGCTAACCACACCCTTGTCCTTCATCACCTTGGGGTGGTTTCTTAGGAATATGTAATATTCATAAAATGACATAAAAGATAAACTTTATATTTTAAATCTTTAAAAATAAGAGATTTAGAGAACAAAATATATACTTCTGACTTCATATGCATGCTTTTTTTCTTAAAATATTTACTACTCATCACAATTATGTTGTGAGTGAAAAATAGATCTTATGGAAAATGACGGCGTGAGAGGGAAATGATACGCAAGTTGAAAGTGACCCACTGAGCCCTGTGGGTTTGGTCACAAGAGCAAACTCCATCCTGTTTGGTACACAGAAAGCAAATATTCAGATGTACCTGCAGGATTTTTCAGTTCTTTCAGAGAGAGAGAGAGAGAGAGAGAGAGAGAGAGAGAGAGAGAGAGAGACCCCCTGCATGAACAGACTCCCCTTAGAGACTTCTGATAATTATCAATTCTCAGTGAGTGGAATTCATTCAGTCTAGCAGCATCTTTCTAAATTTAGTCACATGAGCTTCTTACCTTCCCAAACAGGCCCAAATCTAAAGAGGTAAAGAAGTTTTAAAAAATTAAAATATTAAGAAAATAAAATTAAAAAGAAGGAATTAAATGAAAGAAAATTAAAATTAAAGAAAACTTTTCTTTTAAATTTCCTAAATTGTCCAAGAGAGCCAAAACATGTCTCTTTGGATAGTCGGTGCTGTTATATTCTCCACAGAACTGGATGTCTGTCATTTCTGGTCTAAGTGGTGTCATTGAGAGACAGAGAAGTCTTCTGTTATCAAGTTCAATATCACATAACGTGTGATGCTTTCTCTCCAGTCTCCATAGAGACAGCCAGTGCTGTCAAAGTGCTTTGTGTCTTACACCTTCTCAAACCTGAAAACCAAGACCAAAGTTCCCCTCTGGTGTCTCTCCCTAAGTTCAAACAATTTATTCCCCTAACTTACCCATATGGAAGTGATTTTTGCCAACTTCAAACAGTCTAGGCTCTCTGTCATCACCTCTAGACTGTCCATATGGGACAAAGTGCAGACAAGAATTAGGGTGTAGCTCTTGCAATGACACATAACTGGGAAACTGCGGGAGGAAGAACATGTCTGAGGCCAGCCTGGGCTACACAGCAAGTTTAAGGCCAGCCTAAACTACCTAGTAAAACCCCTTTCTAAACAAACAAAAGCACAAAAGCATTATAACAAAACACGAGAACCCAGGACACAGCTCAGTGGTAGAGTATTTGCTTAGCATACCAGGGTTCTATTCCTAGTACCACCACTGCCACAACCTCCACCCCCAACTACCTCATAGGTTGTTCTATGAGTCTATTATATAAAGCAGGATGGCTTCCCTGAATATGTGCAGCGTCTTTGTCCCACCCACCCCAAGTCCTCTTCCAATGCATGACCTCACCCCTCTGCCAGACCTCTTCTTTGTACCAAGAAGCATTTGCTTTTCTTGATCTGTTTATTTCTCGAGCCTCAACCTCTTCCTTCCAAACCCTGCTAGGTCCCCCCCAAAAGCCTCCCCTCTCATTCCTTTGTTTCAGCCTAGCTTTCTTTTCTTAAACAAGTTTTGGCTGGTTTTTCTAGTCTTCTGTTTTCTAAATCTGGTTCCCTGTCCCAATTGAACACCTCCACCCCCAGCACCCACACACCCTGGTCACTGCTGTGTCTTCAGGCTGTGCCTTTACTGTGGGATATAGGTCCTTCAAAAAGCAAATCTCTCCCTTCAACAGAACCTGAGCTCCTCCTGACTCACCAGTGACTGCAAACCAGTTGCCTCTTTAATCCATATCTCCTGTGTTGTTTTCTGAACACACAAGGAGAAATGGTGATTTTATTCATTTCCTCTTAGATGCTGAGCCTTGTGGTCCCCACGTAATAATCTAACCACGTAGTAAATCCTAGCCAGGATTAATAACTTCTCATAGTCCATTTAAGTATTTTATACTCTTCTAACATAAAGAGAAAACCCTGAGTTATTTATGTTTGCCTGTTTAACTTTTATTTGTGTGTCTTTGGGTGTGTGCCTCTGTGTGTATTTACTTTCGAGGTGTGGTGGTTTCTACCCAGGTCAGAAGAGAGAATCAGATCCCCTGCAGCTAGGGTTACAGGTGGTTGGGAATCAAACTTTGGTCCTTTGAACAAGCAGCAAGTGGTCTTAACCGTGCCATCCATCTAGCCCCATTACTTGGGTTTGGAGGCAAATACACATAGACTCAAGGGGCTCATGCAGCTCAGTGGTTAACAATAGTTGTAGATTTAGCCTTTCATTGGGATCCTGTGATCTTATAATTCCAGAATTTCAGAGGAGCATCACAGTTTCCGTAAGAGCCTGCACTACACAATGAGAATGTTCTGATTAAAAAGCTAGGGGTGCTAAGGAGACCGCTAAGAAAGCAAAGTGGGGACCCAAGTTTGTATCCCTAGAACCCATCTAGAGTCAGCCTGGGTGTGGAAGCTCTAGGGTTGAATAGTAACCTGGCGAATTCCTGGAACTGGAATGAATAGGCTAGCAAGATTAGAGAAGGCAGGGTCCAGGAGATCCTCCTTTCTATATAAGACAGAAAGAGATAGAGGACCACACTCCTCAGGCATGTGCGCACACATGCCCATGCATATAAATACACACATGCTCCCACACATAAAATATGTATACATACACACACTATATACATGCATATGCCAAAAAGAGGGGAGCAAGAAAGACTATTTCACAGTCAGTGAAATGAGACAATATATACTGCTATGTAAAGTACCAGCACAGCAGTGGAGAAGGAGCAGTTGAAACTTCTGTGAGCATCCCCTCACCTGTTTCTTATTTTTAAAACACATCATTGGCATGCACAGATATGTACAGACATGGGGAGGGGTACAGAAAAGCAGACAGAGAGAGAGAGAGAGAGAGAATGACTCAGTGAAATAATATCAATTAAGTTCTCTCTCTAAGTGACAAGCATTGTTTTCGAACTCCTTAAGCAGCCACCACATGAACTCTCCAATAACCCTGCAGCAGCGATACTGGCAAATCCTAGAAGGCTACAGCCTTCCTCCCTCCTCCTGCTGATAAGATGCCACCATGTGTTTTGGTCATTTCTTGACTTGACAAATGTAACTGTTGTCCAGATGGCCTGTCTTCCCTCTGTGCTTCTTGAGTCTAGTAAATATTAGAAGCTGCTGCCAAGATCCTTTCCCTCTGGTCATTCTGAACCTAGTTCAAGTCCGTACTGCTCCGGAATAGCCTCCTTTGTTCTAAATGTGGCACTTTTTGTCAAATGTTTCCACTCTTTAAGTTCTTTCTTCTTATTCTTCCTTCCATCTTCAACTGGAATTTTCCATACCTGCCACACTTTTCTTTTTCTCATTAAGAATATTCCTAAGACTCTGTCTAAAAGGCTACAGACACCTAAACTGTGATGCATCTATTCATTAAATACTAGGAAGATTTTGTCAGAATAAAATGAGGATTCTCCCAGACAGACTACTACTAGCTGAGGTAGGGAAGATACGGGAGACCGTATAAACAAGTATGTGAGCATGCCCAGTCGTAGATGCACCTTTTTCCTGTTTTTCCTGTAAATATATAATGTTATTTGAAATGTCTGCCTTTGAGAACAGAAACCTTTTCCAATATCTGTGTTTTCTATCTATGTGCCTAAGTTATTTTTTCTATGTTCATCAAGAATTATCTGGACAAAGAGAGAGAGAAAAGCCATCTCTCTGTACAGCAGTCTATCAACATCTAAGAGATGATGTGTTTAGAAAATGGAAGTAGCTGTACTTCCGGGTGCCTCCTAGTTGGTTGCCTGTGTCAAGAAGAAGCTGAATGTCTTCTTCCAGCCACTGGCTGTCAGGAACTCATTGAAATGGATGACGAACTCAAGAACTCAAGCCTCCCATGAGAAGTCATAGCCACATGAGCAGCTGCTGGTGCAGGGGCGAAGAGTGGAAGGGTTATGTGGTCCCAGTCAGTGGTGGCAATGACAAACAAGGTGTTCTCGGGATGCAAGGTCCCCTAATCCATGGTGAAGAGTGTGCCTGCTGTTGAGTAAGATGTGTTCTTGTTATTATGCAAGGAGAAATGGAGACAGGAAGTAGAAGTCTGTTCAGGGATGCACTGTAGATGTCAATCTCCGTGTTCTCGGCTCAGTTGCCTAGGTTCTTCATCTCTTAGTTTCACTTCCTTTATTCTTTCTTTTGAGACAAGATTTTACTTTGTAGCCTAAGCTAGCCTTGAACCTGCATCTACTCTCCTGCCTCAGCTTCCCAAATGCAATCACACTCAGCTTAATCACTTACCTCTTATGAAGTGGTGGCTGAAGCCTTGGAGAAGAAAAACACCTCTTCAAAGTCTCAGGAGATATTGTTAGGTCTAATCGTAGGAGTGTCTCCTGCATCATGGCTGCTGTGTTCATGATGTAAATGCTCGTGGCCAACCCAGAGCAAACAGATGTACGGCACTACTCACGTCAACACTTCAGTTGCTGAAGTCTGTGGTATTTCTTAGTTTTACTACAAAGCCAGGATGCCATCAAAAGTAAAATCAGGACTCTTGGATCCTGATGTATCTCATTATACATGAGACATAAATGCTCCCTGGTGAAAGGACATATGCTTGCACTTGAGGCTACCTCCTGCTGGGAGCCAGGTGAGAAAAGCTCAGCTACACAGAAGGAATTACTAGGCCATGAGTAGACTAGCAATTGCCTAGGCTTGTGGTTCTCGAGTGTACAGTCCAGAACTAGCATCACTGGAATCTGCATGGGATATAGTCAGTTGTGAGAATCCATGGATTCCACCCAAGAATCAAAAAAGCCAAGTCCAGCATCACAATTTTAAAACCTCCAAGTTATTCTGATGTCTGCTTATTGTGACACTAAAATAAATGCCCCGTTTGAATTAGATAATCCAATGCATGATTGAAAAATAGTACATAGGTCAGCTTGGAGTGTATAGCAAATGTAGAAGGAAAAGCATGCTGGACAGGCAAGCTTACTCATGAGTAATGAAAGAACAGACTGTATTCTGTGAACACTAGCACCTTCTGTAAATAGAAACACACTCCAGCGTCTACCGTAAGTACTGGATATATAAAGAGCAGGGGTTAAATGGAAAAGCGAAAGGTGAAATATTGAAAAACTAAGAGGAGGCTAGAGAAATCAAAGGAACTTGGGGAAATTGTCACAGGAGACATTTAGTGAGATACAAGGCAGAGATCCATCTCCCACTACTGGAAGCACAGTTAAAGAGAAGGCATGGCTCACGTGTAAGGCAGAAGGACGAGCCAGCAAGCCCCTTGACAAATCCCAGCTGCTCCTCCTGAGTTGGGGTGACCTGTAGCTGGAGTGTTGTGACAGAAGCCTTTGGAGTTGAGTAGGATACAGCTGAGAGGGGGGGAGGTGGTGATTGTAACCCTGAAAGAGAGAGACCGTCCAGAGTGCAGAGTGCTGACTGGTTAGCAGTCAGATTCACACTGAGCGTCTCAGAGTGTTATCGCTTCTTAACTTCTCAGTTTTCAATAAAACACAATGTTTTGTGTTTATGTTCAGTTAAAACATTCCTACAATCCAGGTAGCTAATGACACCCGTAATAAACCAGGTAAGGTACAATGCCTCCACAGTTACCCCTCCACACACCCAGGCTCAACACTGGTGTCACATGAACAAAGGAGCTGTTCCAGGGAGGATGCTGATTGGGTGAGATGTGCTTTCTTTTTTTTATCTCCTGGTTGATCTCTCTGTTCCCCTGCTTCCATATTCCAAGTCACCATGGGAATATCAAGACAGCACATCCTGGTCCTAGGTGACTCCTCTTGCATGCATATCTCCTCCCTCTCCCTGTGTCTGTTCTCATCTTCCACATCATTCCAGGTACAACAACCCTCATTACATGGCAAGCCAGCTGTGCACACAATACAGGAAAAGCTTGTGTACGATAGGACAGAACTCTCTCTGAGGGATTTGTTTTAGGACAGTTCATAATAATATTGTTAGCAATCACTTATGTGTTATATGTCACCTTCCCACCTCCATGACACACACTTATCCCAACTGATTCTCATTGTAAAGGGAGGAGGGTCTTACAAGTTGTAATTTCTTAGCTCAAAAGGTTAGAGCCCAAATTAGAAGAATCAGTAAAAGATTGGAGACATACAGTGAACCTTAGATGCCCTTCCAAGCATATAGGAAAGGAATTTATTTTCCTTTTTTTTTGTGGTGTGTGTGTTGGGGGGTATATAATATACATTGTGTATACACATGTTTGCATGCACATGCCCAAACATGTGTGCACAGAAGCATGTACACACTTGTGCACATGCATGGGGAGGTTCAAAGTTGATATCAGATACTGTCCTCAATGGATCTCTCCCAATCATTTGTTAAGACACTGTCTCTCAGAAAAAACACAGTTTAGCAGTTCTGACTAGGCTAGCTTGCCAGCATATCCCAAGAATTCCATATTCCCTGTGTCTTCCTCCAGAGTGCTGGGATTACAGGTGACTGCAGTGCCTGTCCAGCTTTTACATGGGCTCTAAGAATCCTAAATTCTGGTTTTCACACTTGCATTTCAAACTCTTTATCTCTGAGCCATCTCCTCAGCCCTGGAAGTCACCCCACCTCACCCCAAGTAACTACATCAATTCCAAACTTTCCGATTTTGAAGAAGTTCTCCAAAGAACTCCAGGCTCAAATCCCTTCCAAAAGAAGGCCAATTTTGGATATTTCCCCTCTGCCACACAAATGACTCCCTCTGAGCTCCTCTCTTTGAAGGAACAAGAAGCAATGTCAATGTGTTTCTATTGAGTGACTAGCTTTTCATCTCAAAGGAAAAAACACTCGTCGGCAAAGTTCATTAAATAATCAGATAAAAAATGTTGCTGTGCTCCCAGAATTGTGGAGTTAATTTTGAGAGGAAAAAAAATGTACTCCAAAAACCATCCCAAACACAGCATCCAGTAGGAGGGTTTCTGCTTTGGGCCAAGACATCCATATTGAAGAGGCAACTGAGAAGAGGCCCCCTGGTCCCTGCAGTGTCTCAGGTTGTCTCCCTGGAGAAGTGGTGAGGGAGTGACATCCATCAAAGGCAAATTGTTCCACAACATCCACGACAGCGTGATCTTCACACAGCATCTGCTCCTTCCTGTCAGAGTACAAGATGATGAACTACCAAGGACAATGACATCTAATTGCTGCGTTTTAATATCTTGGGCTGGCTTTGAGGAATCCTTAATTAAAAGTGGGGAGAGAGGATTCCAATGCGCACCCAAGAACCTGTGTACGTTGTAAGGTAAGGGCAGATGTGTTGACCTTGCGCTATCTTCCCTTTGCCTTCTCTCCCCACAGTCTCCTTCTTTATTCTTCCCCACCAAATGACCTCAGTGTTATCTATACCACCACCAGTTCTCAACCTGTGGGTTGCGACTCCTTTGAGTGTTGAACAACCCTTTCACAAGGGGGTCCCATTATCAGATATTTACATTGTTATTCGTAACAGTAGAAAACTTACAATCATAAAGATTCAACAAAAATATTTTTTTTTGTTGTTTGGGGTCAGTCACCACAACATAAGGAACTGTGGTAAAGGGTTGCATTAGGAAGGTTGCAAACCAGTGCTCAACACCTATGTCCTAACAGTTAAGCCATATTGGACACAAATAATGCTTAAAACAACTATCTATCAGTAAACATCAAGGACTATGGCACTAGATGGCTGGGCTTAAAGGACGCCTCTCTATTTGGTCACACAACCTTGGGTAATTCACTGTGACTTGATAATCCTATATAAGTTAATAACATTGATTGTAGTAATACACGTGAGAGTTGTGAAGACTGGAAGTATTGACATTTTAAGTATATATTCTGAGTAGTATCATGTGTTTATTAAATTTTTTAAAATGTGTTATTAATCAAAAAGCACTAAGCTAGAACCTATTGCATATCTTTTGGGATGCCGTGAAAGATGTATCTGAAAGGAGATGCTAATACAGTGTTGGCTTGTGAAGACATAAGACTTGAAAATGGACATCTGTCCTCCAAAGATGACAACATCCTTAATTGACATCTATAATGGTTAGTTTTAATTGTCAACCGGATGGGACTGAGAGATGTCTAAGAAGTTAATAAAGCACAGTTCTGAGTGTGTCTTTGAGGGCATATCCAGAGATGGTTGCCATATGAGACAACCAATGAAAAGAGAGCTTCTCTCACCAACTCATCTCCAGGTAGCCACTCCTTGCTACTGCAATGTCTTTCTTCAGTAAAGACTCGCTTAATCAGATATTGAACTTTAGGCAAAATTAACTTTGGCGTGTCAAAACTCCATATGGAAGCTAGCCTCTCTACATAGAAATCTACAACAGCCCATGATCTGAAGCTTGCTATGTACTCCAGGTCTGGCTAAACTTCATAAAGAACTGGGATGGAGCATAATGAATCATATTCACCACATCCTTTTAGTCGCCTAAAGAAGATGTAAGACCAGCTTGGCCATGTATCATTATTTTAAAGAACTTGGGAAGTTCAGGGAAGATGAGAATGAATAAGAATGGCTATCATCAATGCAGTGTCTGTAGGCCAAATGAAGTCTTAAATACATCCAAGTAAGAGGGAAAACAGTACATCTAAGAATTTGGGACAGCGTGTGGTTTGATATCAGTCTGAGCATACTTACGGAACAGCTAGCCCAGTCTACTCTTTGTGAGGGATGAATGCCGAGAGTCAGCAAACAGAGGAGAGAGATAGAGACGCCTGGCGTCAGTTTACATGGGGCCTTTGAAAGCTCAGCTGGGAAATTTAGATTTGATTAAGTGTTAAATGAACATGATATTCTTTTCTACTAGCTCTTTTGGAAGCAGGATAAATATATTCCCCAGCAGGGCTTCTGGGAAGAGCTATTTCTCAGATAACTCCCAATGAGTCCTTCCTGTTCTCCACCCTCAGCCTACTGTGCCTGCCACCTTACCTGGACTGTAATAAAAGTAACTGGCTTCTCGCCTGCAGCCTCTACTGGCTCCAATCTCTCCCTCAGTGGCTGTCAAATTTGTCTCCCTAAAGCTCAGTTCTCATCACAAGCCTTCAGCAGCTCTATACTGCCAGTTAAATTGCATCTTAACTCTTCATTCACAAATTCAAGACATCCAAGCCCCAGGAATTTTAAAACAGGGCCTGCTCCCATGGCCACCAGCTTGACCACATTCTCTCTTGACCATGTCCTCTTTGACCAGTCTCACTGGATCACGTGCTGGAATTAGGGGTGGGGCAAGTACAGTGAGGCAAACTCGGGAGCTAAAAAACGGGCCTCGTGAAAATATTCAAAAGACTTAATAGCAGGAATGTGTGTGTCCAAAAAGAGAGAGAGAGAGAGAAAGAGATGCTTCGGGTTATGAAAAGGAACTCTACAACCAAGCAAACTGGACTCATAGCCTCTATGCATCCTGGGATAGCTAGGAGGCTTTTGACCAATAAAAAAACTTAATTCTAGGCTTGTGTTTCTCCCCTGCAGAAAAATGCAAGCTAAAATCATATTAGGGAAGTCACAAGCATTCAGTGTAAAGGTATGCATAAGAATACAGCATAGTTCTGGCAAAACAGCAATACATGCTGGCATTGCTCTAGCAGAGAGCTCAGTCAGAAGAGATTAGAAAAAACAAGTCCATCTCTATTTTCAAATATCTCTTTCTTTCTTCTCTTCTTCCCTTGCAAAGTGAATCCTCCCAGTTAGTCCAGAATTTTCTTTTTCTTAACTCTATATTTCCTTTTGGTTTTATGTTTTTAATTACAGTTGTGTGTGTGTATGTGTGTACACTTGATAAATACATATCATGGTACTTGTTGAGGTTTATATTAAGAAAGCTAATAATGTTTGGGATTAGAGTTTAGTGAAAAGAGATGAAATCAAATCATGGAATGTAGTTGTGGAAGATGTCAGCAGAAAACTAGCTTCATTGAAACAAAAATGATAGTAAATACAATATAGATAGATAGATAGATAGATAGATAGATAGATAGATAGATAGATAGATGATAGATAGATATTATATATATATATATATATATATATATATATATATATATATATCAAAGACCCACTGATCACATCCATATAAGACAATACCACCAAAGAACACACCTCTTACATCTCATACTGTGGTAGTTTGAATATGCTTGGCCCAGGCAGTGGCACTATTAGGAAGTGTGGCCTTGTTGGAGGAAGTGTGTCATTGTTGGGGTGGGCTTTGAGACCTTCTTTGTAGCCATATGGGAGACATTTCTGCTCCTGGCTTCCTTTGGATGAAGATATAGAACTGTTAATTCCTCCAGTACCGTGCTTGCCTGAATGTTGCCATGCTTCCTATCTTGATGATAATGGACTGAACCTTAGAACCTGTAAGCCAGCCCCAATTAAATGTTGTCCTTTGTAAGAGTTGTCTTGGTCATGGTGTCTCTTTCCAGCAATGGAAACCCTAACTAAGACACACCTATTATCTAATATTTCATAATAGCTGTTATATAGTTAAAGGAGTGTGTGTGTGTGTGTGTGTGTGTGTGTGTGTGTCTGCATTTGTAGTACTATATGCTGAACTTAAGGATATAAACTGAACATTTTGACATAGGCATATACCTGTAGAAGCAACATATAGATCAAGCTATCAAATAATTATAGTCTCACCCACGAGGGTCTCCACATGTAATCCCTTAGTCAACATTGGTCTCCTGACTTCTAAGAAGCTACCCTTAGTATTTCCATCAGTTTTGTTATTTTTTTTAACTACCGACAATCATCTAATTGAACCGTCCAATTTGCATTAATATGTTTCTTGCTTTTGCTTATCATACAAAGTAAGTTCAGATTCATTTGTGTTCTTGTATATATCAGGAGTTTGTTCTTTCTTTTGTGCATAGGTGTGTGCCTGTGCATCTGTGTGTGTGCACATGTGCATGTGCGCGCTCACACACACACACACACACACGTGCACACACGAATGTGTGCATGTGTGTGCCTATTGCAATAAACTAGGAGAAGGGATCTTGCACATATGTGCACATGTTTGTAGAAACCGGAGGTCCACCTCCAGTGTTGTTTCTAAGGACAGATATCTACATTGTTTTCTTAGACCAGGACTTTAAATAAGACTCTGGGGCTCATTGATTAGGCTAGGCTGGCTGGTCAATGAGCTCCAGAAATTCTCTTGTTTCTGCCTCCCAAGCACCAGTTCTGCAAGTGCAAACCATCACACACAGCGGTTTCTACAGGTTCTAGGGATCAAACTTGGGTTTTATGCTTGCATAGCAAGTACTTCATGGGCGCTTAGATCCACCTCCCCAGCCCTATAAGCTTGTTCGTTCAACTGCTACATAATATTCCATCATATATGTAATATAATTCATTCATTCATTCATTCATTCCCCCACTTGATGACTATTCTAGCCCTTATAAAATAAAGCACCAAGGAAACACACACACACACACACACACACACACACACACACACAAGCATGCATATATGAAATAAATTGCTAGGTTACATGACAGGCATGTGTTTGAAATAATTTGATGGTTCCAAATGCACAGTGTCTGAGAACTATAGTCATTCCACAATCTTATCAAATCCCAGTCTTAACCATTCATTTCATCAAAAGATACAATGGCCTCCATTGCCATTCTGAACCCATTTCTCTTTCAGACATCATCAGTTCTAACAAGAGGGCTTTACTACAGTAAAAGTTTTATTTCATCCCTCAAATAGAAGGAAGATATTTTTGTATTGATCCATTTTACCGAGGGTCGGGGTAGTTTACTCACAGGTAGACAAGTAAAGAAGAAAAATATGGGCTAGTGGAGTTAAATCTGATTTATAGAGTTAGTGACTTGGGAATGTGTCTTAATTTGGTACAAGTCACTTGAGTTACTTGCTTACCTTTCTTAGTTAAACATTTGGTGGACAAAAAGGGATTGTCTCAGAATGCGGCATTAGGGTTATGGAAGCAGATATTTACCAATGGGCACATCTCTGACAAACCTGCCCAATGCTGTCATGCAGATTTTGGTGTAAGTAGAATTTTTGCTGTCATTAGGAGTCTTCCTCCCCATGGCTGTTCGGAAGTTTCAGATGAAATTTTCTGATGTTTTTAATGAAAGATGGTATGTGCTTACCCATCATAGAAGATATTCCCTCCACAGGAAAGCTGTCGAACATGTTGCATTCACAACATGACACAAAATCTAAAAATCACAGAGAGACTAATTACTGGAGGAAAATTACACCAAAAGACCTATTACCTCGTGATGAAAATGACAACCCTGTGCCCCTTACCTGGCCTGATGGGGCAAATGGCCTGGGCAACATTGTTCCAAGGCGTTGCACTACAAGCCGTCACGGAGGAAAGTGATGCTTTGGTCCTGCAAGCTGCTCAGTGAGGAGGCAAGGTGAGCTGTCAGTTAAGTGAGGTCTAATTATAAGTCTCATTTCCAGTATTTATGAATATGATAGACAAGACCCAGGGCTCTCTTCCATCTATACATGAGGCCGCTTGGGTGAGTCCTTCTCTTCTGATGCCAACACCTGAATTATCATCTTGAAAATTTGACATTTAGTGCTGACAGGCAGGGTTGCCCCCACCAAAGCAGAAAGTGAGGACCACTGTTCTTTGCCATTCTGTCTTTCTGCTTCCCAATCAGCTTCCCAGTACCAGAGAGGTTTCTTCCTCTTCCTAGCGAAATCCCTTGTAAAAAGATAGAAAGGATCTTTGCGTTCTCAATATAAACTTCAATCAGTTTGGCTCACTTCTTTTCTGTCCCAAAAGACCACATGTATTATTCCATTTATATGAAGTGTTCGGGGCACAAAAGTCGACAGAGATGAGAGGAGATTAGTATTTGCACAGGACTAAGAACGTTGAAAGGAAACCGAAGGTGACAGCTAAAGGGAATGGGGTTTCTCTCCAGCTGATGAAAATATTCTAAAATACACTATGGCAAGGGATGTGTGTACCAAAAATCTTACTAAACCAGCCACCAAATTTTACAGTTTAAGGGCAAACTGTATGATATGTGAAATAAATAGCAATAAATGTGTTTTTAAAAGTTCTATTTATCTGTTTTCCTATTCCTAACAGAGAACAGTTTAAGTACCCAGGAAGGGGTGAGGGAGAGTGATGGGGGAATGGAAGAGGAGAACATAGAACACTCTCTGTCCCCCTGACTCACACAACACCAGCCTTGGTAATTGGATAAGTAGTAGGGAGGTCTTTCCTGTGCATATGTACATTCAGTTGTGTGCGTGTGCACAGCTGCTCACCAGTCCTGGTGCATGTGGAGGCAAGAGATGGACATTGGACATCTTCCACAATCGCTCTCCACCTCATTCTTTGAGACAGGATGTCTCTCTGAACCGGGGACTCATCATTTCATCTAAGGTGGCTGTCCAACAGGTCTCCAGACTCTGTCTCAGCCCAGGGTTAGGGTTACAGTCACGCACTGTTGTGTCCTACTTTTACGTTGGTTCTAGAAATCTAAACTCAGGTTCTGTGCTTGAAAATCAAAACGTTATTCACTGAGCGAGCTCTCTCTCTCTCCAGCCTCCAGAAGGTCCTTATGATGGAAACTTTTTTAAACTCATGATCATTTTTGATACTCATAAATATCTCATGACTCCATTTGCATCATTGAAATTTTCATTATAATGAGGATGACTGCCCATGAATCAGTGGCCAACTCGAAATCCCTTACAAGTGGTATTAGTTTTTCTTCACTGGGTTAGAAACTCAAGATCAAGAGAGTATTGTTTCTAAAGCCGCCATGACTATTCAAATTAAAGCAGGTCAGAGCTGGAAAGGACTTAAACATGTTCCTTTTATCTTTCAAGCGAGAGTCCTGGAATGGTTCAAGTTAATGTTTGCTTGGTATTTGTTTTGTTTTGTTTTGTTTTGTTTTGTTTTGTTTTGTTTTGTTTTAACTTTAAGATGATAAAAAAAAAAACAATGTGCATTCAAAAGACACCATATTCAAATGTTGGATTAAATTCTCTTGTCAAGCTAACCCTTGACACTCTCTTGATACAGGGCAGGGGCAGCTTCCGGTGAGCCACTTGACCTTGAAGAGGAACTGGCCACTTGACCTTGAAGAGGAACTGACAACCTCTACTGTGTGCTAGGCTGCAGAGCTGGGATGGAGGTGTATTGATAATGAGCCCATCAGAACGGAACCACCTGTAGGAGGTGAGAAGGAGCTGCACTGGTCTGCCCAATGAGATAATGAATTCAGCTTCAAAGAAACCATACAAAGAGAGTGTCCCAGTCAGAGGGACTATTGCCGGGGACAAAACACTATGACCAAAGCAGCTTGGGGAGGCAAGGGTTTATTTGTCTTACCTTTCCACATCACTGTTCTTCATCAAGAGAGGTCAAGGCAGGAATTCGAATTGGGTAGGGACCTGGTGGCAGGAGCTGATGGAGAGGCCATGGAAGGGTGCTGCTTCCTGCTAGCTCCTAGTAGCTTGCTCCGCCTGGTTTCTTAATAAAAACCAGGACATCCAGCCCAGGGATGACAATGGACTGTGCCTCGCCATAATACTAGCCAGCCAAAGGACTTCTTGGATAAGGTTAAACAAAAAAGGAAAGGAAAAGGAAAGAAAGAGACGAAAACACAGAGAACAAGTGTTCATAGTTATAAAGAGAAGGGAGCGAGTCATTGAGTATTTAAGAGGAAAGGGATTTGTTAGGAGAAGAGGAAGGTTCCAGCTTCAATATGACCATTCTCACCCAAGCATGGCCACTCCTTCTGGGAAAAAGCAGGATTTTATATTACTGAAGTAATTAAGAACTTGCTATTTGGTTTTTATTGAGGAGAGAACTGTTGTTGGGCTCTCTCTCTCTGTTTATCTCTCTGTCTCTCTCTCTCTGTCTCTCTGTCTCTCTTTCTCTCTGCCTCTCTCTCTGTCTCTCTCTCTCTATGCCTCTGTGTGTGTATGTGCATGTGAGGTGTGTGTGTGTGTGTGTGTGTGTGTGTGTGTGTGTGTGTACATGTGAGGTGTGGGTGTGTGGGTATGTGTTTTGTGTAGTGTGGTGTTTGTGTACCTACAGTCACATGTTGAGGGAAAATGAGGAAAACTGGTGCTCTATTCTATCATTCTCTATCGTATTCCCTTGAGAAAAGGTCTCCTACTAAACCTGGAGTTAGACGAGTGACCAGCCAATGCCAGTAATCTTCTTATTTCCACTAGAGAGACAGAGGTTTGCACAGCCACACCTGAGTTTTCCCCTCCGGATGATAGAGATTCAAATTTATTTTTTCATTCTTATGCAGCAAATGCTATTACCACTGACATACCTCCCTGGCCTCATTATTTGCTGTTATGGTCATGAAATGTTGGTATGGTTATACTTTTAAAACTATTATCCTTATCTTTTACAAATGCATGTAGAAATGTTCATAAATAAGAACATAAAATCTGTAGAAACTGCTCCAGATAACTACGAACAATGTGCACTGTGAGAATCAGAGGCGGATGCTCAGGTTGAAGCCTCTTAGGCAGGAGCTGTGCGATGGTGAGTCCAGACGGAGGTATGTATGCGTCTCCTATGACCTGTCCACCTCTACAAACCTTCTACATCCCCATAATGAAAAAGAGGAGCTTTATAAAACATGATGTTCTCAGTCTCATAGAATATCCCTAACTGGATTTATCTTCCTGCCTTGGAGGAAGCAGAAAATCAGAAAAAAGAAAGAAACCTATGAAACAATTGTTTTCCTGCACTGAATAACAGGTAGTGAGTAAAGGAAGACAAATTAACAATGTCCCACAATTGCCCTGGCCTCCTGCCTGGGGAGTTTCCACTCTGTTGTATAGAAGGGGAACTCAAATGATGCCCACATCCTTCTAAAAGCTGGAAACAAAGGTGGCTGGAGATCAGGAAATGTAGCCTATAGAGGTGACATGGCAGTGAACTTAACCCAGGAATCCATAAAGCAGTCCTCTAGGCCATGCGTGCAGGACAGGAAATTGCAAAGTTGGCAAAAAAAAAAAAAAATCAAAGCACTATCAAGCGAAAGGTTGGAAAACGTCTGAAGTTCACCAAGAGCTAAAATTCATTACTCACTCTATCAAACTGCTTAGAAAGACTATGTTACCCTGGGTATGTAAGTAGAGTGAGTCTTCAGAGGGGTGTCGCCTTCATACTAGAGCCAAACTGACCTGAGGTTGCAGACAGATCTTAAAAACAGTCTTTGAATCCAAGTACCATCTCTGCATGTCAGAACAAAGCCCACCATATCTAAAATAAATAAATAAATAAACAAACAAACAAGAAATGTAGAACCCAGAACATTGAATTGATAATGTTTATAATACAATGAAACTTTCCATGGAGTTCTGGAGAGAAGAGTGTTAAGGACACTTGTTACTTTTTCGCAGGACCCAAACTTGGTGGCCAGCAACCATGTCAAGCACAACCACCTGTGACTCCAGGGCCAGGAGATCTGATGCCTTCTTCTGGCCTCTCTAGGTACCCTTACACATGTATACATGTACTTAGGGAGACATACTCGCATGCATAAAAATAAATGTTTTTACATTTTTTCCTCAGAGATACAGAAAAGTAAGAAACTACAATCTGTATCTCAAGGAAGAAACCGAAAGGAAAGATAGGGACAATACAATTGGGAAACAACCATGAGTAATAAAATAGGCGTCATGAGTGTCCTTCAATGTTTAAGGCAATAGAAAACAACATGAACAATAAGAGAAGAGAAATAAAAGATATAACAAATACTAGAGAAATGCCAAGAAGTAAAAACGTCAATATCTGGGAATTTATAAAAATTTGACACTTCATCAGGTAAGTACTCAAGAAAAAAGTGAGCAGGGGCTGGCCTATGGGGAAGCCTCAGGAGTTCCAGAAAAGGAAGAGAAGACTGGGAAAAATTAAGGAAATTATGGCTAAATTTTATTAAAACTATAAAAAAAAAAAAAAACAGGTGTGATAGAAACTGCTCAGCCCCTCTCACTCCCTGCACCAAATGTAGGAAAACTGACACTATAGGAAAAAAAATCTCAAAAGGAACCAAATTAAAAACAAACAGTACATAACCAGGGACAAAATTAGAATGATAGCACACTCCCACCCAAATCAATGTACACCAGAAGAAAATCCAGCAACGTATTTAACATGCTAGAAAAATGAGCCATCAATAATCCCCAAGGCTTATCTTTAAATGGGGGTAAAATAAAGACTTTTGGATGCTGAAGCCTAGAGGAGGGCTGGGGAGATGATTCAGTTAGTGATGCACTTGCTACACCATCATCAGGAACTCAGTCCCACCCAGAATCCATACCACAAAGCCAGCGGCTCTGGAGCTCAGTTGTAAGCAGATCCCTGATGCTCACTGGGCATCCAGCCTAGCCAATCACAAGCCTCCTAGCAGTGAGGAAGAAAAGAGCGGATCCTAGAGAGTAACAACCAAAGTTACCTTTGGTTGTGCACTTGCATGCACATAGACAGATGAACAGATAAACACACACAGACAACACACACATACACACACACATACAAATACATAGACATACAGATACATATAGACACACACACAAATACAGATGCTGACATACAGTCACACACATATATACATAGAGAGATATAGATACGTACATAGACCTACATCTAGACACCTCAAAGACACACACATAGACATAGCTGGAGACACATTCACAGACACACACACACACACACACACACACACACATCTAGACACACATGCAGACACAAACACACAGAGATACAAACACACATAGACATGCATGCAAACACACTTACATACACACACATGCAGACATATATACACAGAGATACATTCACACATATACATAACTGCAGACAAACTGATAGGCATACACATACATACACCCACATGGAGACACACACAGAGATATATGTGCACACATACACACACATACAAACATATAGACACACAGATATACATGCTGACATACACAGAAATACACATGCAGACACAAACACACAAAGGCACACACATAGATATCTATGGTATAAGCTGAGAGATTCATTTGTCTTAAGCTTTTCTGTCATATGGATGTTGGGGGAAATCCTTTAGGCAGATAAAAATGTCTACCAGGTAGATATCAGATAAAAATTTCTGCCCAGGAGAAATTCCATTTTCTGCTCATCCATGTTTCTGTCTCTGCATTAGTTATCCTCCCTCCCTGGAAGTTCTCTCATCACCTACAAAACTCCCAACGGTGATCTCTACATTGCTTGAATGGCAGCCTCTCTTAAAGCCTACCTCACTTGGGAGAAGAACTCCACCCAATTTGTCTTTGTGAGAGGTAACCCAGCTGTTGTTGAATGAATTAAGGTTAGAAAGATGGGACTTGAGAGAGACACTTGCAAGGACATTATCCTGGTTGATTTTGGTCATCTTGACACAAGCTAGAGTTATCTGGGAAGAAGAGTTTCAGTTAAGAAAACATCTCCATCAGAAGTCCGTGGAGCATTTTCCTGATTGGTAAGTGGTGAGGGAGGGCCCATTGTGTGTGGGAAAAAATAAACATGGCTGGGGAACCGCAGGGTCCCTCGCCACGCTGTGTGTAGTTGACTGAGAACGCACTGGGTTCCTCCAGCTGGAAGTTAGGCCCTGCTGCTCACTAAAGGCCTCTGCTGTGACTTCATGGCTCCTCACAGCTCGGCCCCAACACATGAGGAAGTCCTTGGGTTTCCAAAATCAGTTTATTGACATGACGGATGGTAGATGGATCTGGATGTGCGAGCCCAAAACCCAGGGCGGACCTGAGTTAAATAGGGAGGGAAGAGGGGGGAGGGGCTGGGGAGGAATGCTTGATCAGCTCCACCCTCTGGCCTTCAGGTACCTCATTAGTATGTAAATCTCTCTAGGGCCTGGGGCCTGTTTATCACGCCCACCTGTGTACGTGACTGAAGGGTGAAGGTGGAATGGAGATTAGACCTCATGTCAGGCTCAACAATTGTGAATGACTATCTTGGACAATGGTCTTTGGTTATATAAGAAAGCAGACTAGCAAGCTTTGGAGAGAGCCAGCAAACAACACCCCTCTTGTGGCCTTTGCCTCAGATCCTGCCTCAGGTACTTGCCTTGAGCTCCTGACTTGGCTTTTCACAATGATGGACTGTGTGGGATGTTATACATACCCTATCCTCCCAGGTTGCCTTTGGCTATGTTGCCTAACACAGCAATAGAAACCTAACTAAGATGGACATACACTAAGAAAACTATTCACAATCATTCTTCAATCATTTATTCTATGTAAGATAGTCTGTAATCTACACATGTAAAACTAGCATTTGCAGCAGCTTCAGTGATGTAATCCACTCAGCCTGTGCACTATACTATTTAAGGATACAAGGAAACTTTATCAGAAATAGATGGAGTTAATAGAAAGAAAGAGCAAATTTTTTATTACAATCAACTGGAGAAAGTACATGCATTTTTCCTACCTGATATGGAATTGAAAGCTGTCTTTTATCCCCCTGATTTATATAAATTGAGTTTGTATCAGAGGTAAAGAGTTTAAATTGCAATACACTTCCTTCAGTTTAAAATGAGAGAGGGGATAGGAGGATTTTTTTTAAAAGCTTGACGTTCAAATCCTATCTGTATGCTCTCTGTAGTCAACCCTCAGTACCCTTGGGGATTGATTCCAGGACATCCTACAGGTACCAGAAACACATGGGGGCTCAAATCCCTTAAGTAAAAAGGTACAGTGTTTGCATAGGAAATATACCCATCCCTTTCTCCTCTCAAGATTGTTATCTTGATTAATAGATAATAGATTAATAATCTAGATATCAAGATTAATATCTAATAAATGGAGATGTAACATGAATAGTCATTATAGTCTGGTGTTTAGGAAATAATGGCAAAGAAAATATTTGCATTTTCACTATGAATGAAAGTGTGTGTGTGTGTGTGTGTGTGTGTGTGTGTGTGTGTGTGTGGTGCATGCATGTTTGTATGTATGTGCACTTATGTGCAGGTTTATTCATGTTAAGGTATCTCTGCCTGTTAGTACAGGTGCATTTGAGTAAGGAGGCCAGATGTCTTTCTAGTTTTTGAGACACTGTCTCTTCACTGAACTTGTACTTCATCTGAATCAATTTGTTTCTCTTTTTCCTGAGTTCCATTTCCATTTAAAGTAATTACCCAAATAACAAACATCCATTATTTAAACAAGTAGTGACCACATTTAATTTTAAACAACTCATGAATCTCAGAAGTATCAGACATAAACAAAAATAAAAACAAAATAATAAACCCCAAACCAAAGAAACAGAAAAAACCCCAGTAACACTTTTTGAAAAAATTAGCATCCATATTTTAAAAGATGGAGACTATAACCCACTGAGGAGATTAATGGTACTAGAATTCAGAGTACGTTTTTCTGGTTTTCTTTTCTTTTCTTTTCTTTTCTTTCCTTTTCTGTATTTTTTCTTTCTTTTTTTTTTCTTTAGAAGTAGTTTCCAACATGTAACCTTTATCTATTTCTGCCAGTTCTTTTTGGAGAATACAAAGCCATTTTTTATAAATTAAACAGGATTTTTCCAACATATAAATGTTTGAATAAAATGCTTTGCTATTATAATAATTTCTCTAATTATTTGAATTTTCTTAGTATATTTGGATTTTAGAATGAAAGTTTCAGTGAGTCTAAGATGTCTAAGACATCTGTCTATATTCCTTGTTATTTTTCTACAGTAAATCCATAGAGCTTACCCAAGAATTCAGCACAATAAGAGTCCAAGTGAATGAATTTAGTTCTCCCTGTGACAGCCTCGGACTCTTTGCTCGGGTCCCTCTTGGACACCTAGTCTTTGGATTTTTGCTTGGAAGTGATCTCTGGCCATCTGCTCTTCCTTGTTCTGCCTTCCTGATCTCTCTGTTTACAATATGTTAATTTCTTTGATGAGGTTATCCACGTTTGGATAATCATTTACAAATAGACCCCAAAGGTTCTTAAGAGAGGAAGAAAATGCCTGTCTTCCACATTTTGCAAGGAGACTCCACGTGCTCCCTGGGCTCTCATGTTTCTCTGACTTCCAAGACAGTCACATTTCATTGCTGTCGTTGATGTACAAGTCAATTAATGGTCGCTACTGCTTTTCATTTGTTCTTAGGAAGCTTACTTTGGAGAGCAATAAAAGCTGAGGTTATATTTCATGAAGCTTTCCAAAGCACATCTACCCTATGCTCTAAATCATATAGTTTAGAATATTTAGATCCAAAAATTCAATTGCTTGTTTTATTAATCTGGCTGGCCAGCTTACCTGACCAGGGAGGGCAGTTTTACACTCAGAGAAGTTTCTCTGAGCTGGGATATACACTTAATAACCTCAAAATGGACTACTCTCAGGGTCCAAATTTTCTGATGCCTGCACTTGACAGGCTCTGAGCCACAGAGAGACTGCTCAAGAGACAAGTGATTCACTGGCGCTAGTTTTTAAGAAACTGGAGATTCTAAATAATTATAAATGAATTCATGAATGGTCTCTAAGTCAAGGATTTAACCACATAGCTGGGGATGGTGGCATTTGGGGGGGGGGGACAACAACAACAGGATCAGGAGCTCTAAATCAAATCATTATCTTGTGAGACTATCTTAAAAAATAAATAAATAAATAAACAACTTAAAGACATTAAGTGGGAATGAGAGAATCAGTATTTTACATTGTTTGGGCCACAGTTCAAAGCAGCCAATAAGACTTGTAGTAACTAAATTGAACCTCTAACTCTTGTTTTTTAGCATGATCATGTGACTCAAGAAGTCAATTTATTGTATCAAGGCTGTTGGGTTTAAGAGTACTCATCAAAAACATTTTGCTGTAGTTGCTTAGAATACACACTCAGTTTCACTGAAAGTACTTCCCTCTACAGTAGACTTTCAGAGAGAGCATTTAAGGCCCTTATGTTTAAAAAAAAAAAAAAAAAAAAAAAAAAGGCTTCCATTCTTCAAATGTTTAGCAAAGAGCTTGGGAGAATAACTCAGTGATGGCTTGCTTACCTACTAGACACAAGGCCCTGGATTTAAGCCCTAACACTGAATGTATAAAAATAGAGAGAGCTAATGTGTCTTAGTGTTTCTATTGTTGTGAATAGACAACATGACCATGGCAACTCGTATAAAGGAAAAAAATTCAATTGAGGCTAGCTTACAGTTCAGTGGTTTAGTCCATTATCATCATGGGTGGAAAGCATGGTGGTCTGCAGGCAGACATGGTGCTGAACAAGGAGCTGAGAGTTCTACATCCTGATTGGTAGGCAGCAGGTAGAGAGAGTGACACTGAGCCTGACTTGAGCACTTGAATCCTCAAAGCCTTCCCCGAGTGACACACTTCCTCCAACAAGGTCGCATCTCTTAATCGTGCCACTCCCTATGAGCCTATGGGGGCCATTTTCATTCAAGTCACCACACAGTGCTGAAAGAAAATATGAACATGAATATTTAGGACCATAAAAGCTTTGTTTACAGAGCTGCAAGTGTTTGAAAGAGAAGGGCTGGCTTTTATCCTGTATTTTAAGTACTGTGTTTTAGATAACTTTTCTGTATCAAGTAGAATCAGTACTAACAGTTAGGAAACATTTTTGTAATCTTCCCTTAGAAGATGAGAAACTAGATGCATTGTATATTTACAAATTACATATGTCATATCATGCATGCATTTTATATGTATTTTACATGTATATTTATATTTATATGTATTTTATATGTATATTTATATTTATATGTATGTTTATATGTATTTTATGCAGTCTATAATGGATTTCATCTAAATATAAGTGACTAGCCATAAGAAGTTATTGGAAATGATGAACACTGTGTCATTCTAGAATTTATCTGTTGAAATTGCTTAAGAAATATGCTTTTTGAATGATAGAACTCAAAATAAAAAAAAGTGAAAATATGAGAGTCTAAATCCACTTTCCAGACTTGCTTCCCCTGTAATATGTGTAATAGAACAATCCTGAATTAGTAGCTACTTTCCATAATTCTTGTCAGCAGAGTCTATCAGTAGTTCCAACTCTGATTATACACGTTGGTAATGCAATTAGACATGTTTTAAGCCTATCTCTGATGTCACTGTTTCAAATATAGCCACATAAATTTTAGCTATGAGTTTTTCATACATAATTTATATATACAAATGTGTTTGCATGTGTACCTGGATTAAGTATAATAAATGTAAATTATATAATTTATATCTATATATGTTTAACTGTGTTTAGTTTCAATCAGACAATGGTTTGATATATATTTTTAATGAGGGAAAATCCTACTGCCATATTAAGATTTTGTGTTCTGCAGACTTCATTTCTTAGTATTTTTTTTTAATTAAAAAAGACAAATACATTTCAATGTTCTTTTTAGTAAATGTTATGCTTCCTGTTCCCAAACAATTTTAGTTTATAAATAAGAGTTAATGAATCCAAGAACTGTGTTATTTCATGAGCTTGTGAACAAACAATTTAAGGTCCAACTAGAAATCCCTTCCAAGTTGGATTTTTACATGATACAATTGATAAACAAGTTATCAGGGCAGAAAAATGGGGCTTTGCCTTGTTTTGTTTTTCTGTGCTTTTCATAAGTACACATAATATGCCTTTGAAATGGCATAAGGATTAATTGGATTTCTGACCATCCTTCAGATAAATTTGTATTAAATGGGGATTTCTCGTTATCTGTCACTCTGAGTTTGTGAGTCTCTGAGCACATTCTAGGCAGGCATGGTGGATGGTGCTGGATCACCATGTGCTGATTCTCCACAGAAGATAGAGAGAGCCTATGTGAACCATCACATCGCTCTTCCTCGATGCTGCCAAACAGAGTGGAGTTCCCAGGGGTTTTGACACCTTGTAAAGACATTCCAGTGGCTCCTAGCTCACCCAAACATATGGTGGAAAAGGAAAGAGGGAAAGAAAATGTAGACCTCTGCCAGATCCCTGTGTATTCTAGGTAACAGGGTATTTGTTCCAAGAGGAGGAAAAATACATAGAAAGAACTGATAGCATTGTTACTGCCTGCCTTCTGAGCTAAGTCACCAGGCTTCTGTCAAAGATAACAATGTCTTTAAGGTGCCTACAGAAACTCCTAACATTATGTAAGGTAAAAGAACTAGACCTTGGGAGGGATATAAAACAATACTCTTTATCATGCTTAGGCTGTGTTACACAGCTGCTTACATAAACAGAATTATTTTCACAAGGAGTGACACCCAGCTCAAAGGGACCTCTCTGCTTCTTTGCCTAGTGTGTTGTACTGAAGTCCCCCACTGAGCTTTCTCTCTGCCTAGCACTTTCTCCATAGATAAAGGTCAGGGCCTGGGAACCAAGCGTGTGACAAAAACATTAATGAGACATTGAATGCATTGCCCCCAGACACACCCAGGCCTTTTAATAAGTACATGAGAATGTTGAGTCTGATTTGTCATTAGGGAAATACAAATCAAACCCACAGTGCAGCACCACCACATGGTCTCAGAAGGCTTGACATGCAACAGTGATGTTTAATGCAGGCGACAATGCAAAGGAACCTGAAAGCTCTCAGTGGCTGCTGGGAACACAACATGAAACCTGTTTCAAACCTTGGAAAACAGCTTAGAGAGGGGTTTTTATTGTTGTTGTTGTTTTGGTTTTTTGTTTGTTTGTTTGTTTTTAACAATTAAACAGTAACTACTATACAACCCAGCAATAACAATCTAGGGTATTAATCTCAGAAATGAGAACTTAGCGTATACACAGAAACCTGGGTGTGAGTGTGCATAGCAACTTCCATAGTCATAACCCAACACTAATGAGTGATATAAACTACCCTAAAAGTGTGCTGCAGCCACACCATAGCAGAGGCGCAGGTAAGCATTCTATATCATGTGAGTGTGTCTGTGTGTGTGCATGTGTGTGAGTGTGCATGTGAGTATGAGTGTGTATCTGAGTGTGTCTGTGTGTCTCTGTAGGATCAGCACCATCAGCTGCCTTCCTCAATCATTCTCTACCTTATTTTTAGAGAGAATCTCTCGTTAAACCTGGATCTCATTGGTTTATCTAGACAAGCTGACCAACAAACTCTGGGTATCTCCTGCCTCTGCATCCAAATACGGGTACCAGATTACAGACACAAGTTGTCACACAGCTTTTTACACGCATGCTGGGGCATCAGGATGCAGGTCCTCATGGTTGTAGGACAAGCTTTTTACCAGCTGAACGGTCTCACCAGCCCCTGAAAATGTTCTATATCATGACTTGTATAGCAACATCAGGGTTTTGTTGTTGTTGTTGTTGTTGTTGTTGTTGTTTTGTTTTGTGTTGCTGTGATATTGTACCTTGGGTTTGTAAGATGACACCATTGGGGAAAATTAACTTTAAAAAAAAAGCCACTGAATTCTCTATATTGTTCCTTATACATGTTTCCTTTGTGTATGTGTTTACAAGGATTTGAAAAGGAAAGTTTGGGATCTGGAGGGGTGGCTCAGCAGTTAAGAACTCCCACTGAGGACAGGAGCTTGGCTCCCAGTATCGACTTCAGTTCAGGGCTACCTCTAACTCTAGCCTCAGGGATTCCAATGCCCTCTCTTGGCTTCCACAGGTATTTCACCCATGTGCACAAACATACAGGCATATACATAATTAAAATAAAAATAAGACTTTTTAAACAAATAAGAGTTTAATTAAAATGTGTTTCTAGTAAAACAGAGAACTTCTAGTCTACACAAAGACACTGTTGTAAGCTGAATCACAACGTCTCCTTGAAATTCATCACACGGGGAAGTGCCAACTCTTCCATGGCTGTATTTGGAGATAAAGTCTTTAAGAGTTAATTGAAATTAAGCTAGATCATAAAAGACGGAGTAACCCAGTAGGACCAGGGTCTTACAGCCAAAAGGAAAGATCGTGCCAGAAACCACTTCTGCCCAATTTTTATCCAGGACTTTCCGTTTCAATACTGTGAGGACAGATTTCTGAGTTGACATCAGTCTCTGGTATTTTGGTCCAAGCTAAGACAAACACAAGAGAGAATATAGATCTTTTAAAGTGATAAATTTGAAGCCAGCAATGAAGCAAACATGATTCTTTCAAGCATTCATTTATGACCTACTGTGGAGTGTGTGTGTGTATATATATATATATGTGTGTGTGCACACACACGTGTGTGTGTGTGTGTGTGTGTGTGTGTGTGTGTGTGTAAAGCACACTGAGCACTTAGATTTAGTGAAATAAAAGAACCACTCACCTCCCTATAACTTCATCGACCTATTCCAAATCTCTAGATCAAGAGAGAAAATCAGGATTACTCTACCAAGGATGGGAGTGCTGAATGACAGCAAAACTCATTCTGAGTGCAAAGAATAAAAGCTCTGAAACATCATGCTCTCACCTTGAGAGGGTGTTCTTGGATCCTTCACACTCTGTCTGACAGTGACTAGAGTCATGAACTGTTGAATGGCTGAACAAAACCAACATTAAGGTAAGTGGTTTAGAGCCAAGTGTGATCGACCTGGACACAAAATGCAAGACTTTCATCTCAGTGCTGGTACTCGAAGCTCGAAGCTCTTCCCCTACACTGCCTCTCTGACATTGCCCTTGGCTGCCCTTGCTCTTCCTCTCCTGCCTTCTTTGTCCTTTCCCTCAGGACCTCGATCATCAGACACCTTTCTAGGCTTGTTTTCTGTCATCTCCTTGCACGACCAGGCCCCACTTCCCCTCTAGCCCAGTATTCCTACTGAGACTTCTCTTTCCCACCGTTTAACCTCTGTACCCTACTGTTATATAATGATGAATTCAGCCACACATCAGGAAAGGGGAAACGAGAGATATGCTGCTTAAATAGATGCTTTCAACATGACAACATTCTATAAATATAGTCTCTCTCTCTCTCTCTCTCTCTCTCTCTGTGTGTGTGTGTGTGTGTGTGTGTGTGTGTGTGTGTGTGTATGTATGTGTTGTTTTGTTTCTTCTTACACACGGCATTCTCCTGAACTCTCTGGAATAAATTCTCCCTCTAGGGTTGCTGGGGACACAGATCTTTCCAACTGCCTGACTCACATCTGTCTCCCTTCCTCTTTCTATATAGCCCCCTTCCTCTTTCTGTCTTGCCCAGACTTCTCTTATATAAAACTTCATAGTTTTATGTTTCTTACATAAGTATTGTACCACACAACTTGGACACACACACACACACACACACACACACACACAGGCATAAGCTATCATACCACAGGGGAAGAACCTAGGAAAAATGAGGCTGTTGCCTGCCCCATTCAAACAGATCAACTCTACTTCTGACTCTCAGTTTTATCATTCTGACATGTGATATTTTGAGGAGCAAGCCTTGGAACTAAAAACAAATCGAAAAAAAAAAAAAACAAAAAACAAAAAAACCCAAAAACCCAACCAAACAAACAAAAACCTTGAGAGAGACAAGTAAGCCCAACAGCTTAATAATAACTGATGGGGGGGGTGCCTAGCCATTTATTCTCTGGGTCTGAGAATGTGTAAGGACTATAGTGTTCTGTTCCTAACACTCGCCCCCACTGGCCCCAAGGACCTGTTCAATCATCTTCTCTCACGAACCTCCAGTGCATGCTCCTGCTGCAGTCCACAAAGCCTACAGTTGGGGAAGGAGGTGGCTGTTAAGTTAGAAACAGGGAATTCCAGGAGAAATGTGGACTGTGCACCATGGCAGCAGTGCTTAGGGAAAAAGCTTCTGGGAGCCCAGCAATAAGGACTCTCCCCAACCTTAGCTCCACGTTAGTTCTCTCTTTCCACGAAAGTGTTGATAAAAGGTGGCAACAAACTGCATTTGTTTTTTCTTACAAAATACAAACTCACCATGTCCCTGATTTCTTAACTCCTGACGGAAAGAAAATATATTTCAAAGTCATATACCATATTCCAAGCCTTCCAAATGCCTCAAGAAGAGAAAAGCTAGAAAGACCCCAAAGATGTGTACATGTGTATAGATTTCTGTACTGGCAATGGTAATGGCCCTTGACTAAGACCACTGTGATTTTAATACATTGTATTGTTTTCTTCCTACTGTATTTTAGAAGGAAACATTTCAAAACAATTAGATTAATTAAATATCCACGGGGATGCAGAAAAATGTTTTCTGTCACACTTGGGGACTTGACCATGGTTTTTCAGAACTTTTAAATGACGATTCTCACCCCTACCTCCACTGGAGGCCAGATGACTGTCATGATCTGTTGTGGAGATGCATATTCTAGTGCCTGGAGAACTGCAAGACTTATCGAGACTTCGGTTTGGCACCCGTAGCTGTTTCTTTTAGGTGAAGCTGTCCTCAGCCCTGAGTGGCACACCTTCAGGCTCTCTGGCTCATTGTCTATGAATGCAAAGTGGATCGTGGTCTCGGGGAGTAAAATACAGGTTAGAAAGGTTAGAAAAAGTCACCGAGCAATTTTTATTGTCTATGTTTCATCAAGATACTGAAAGTTGAAAATTTCACCCCGTGCTAATAACACAGTATTAGTTACAGTTGACTGCTTTGCTGGAGTCAAACCAACGGCGCCTGTTCTCTCAAGCCATTCCTCAGAGCGGCTAGCTTTTGAAGAAAACAAAAGCTGCCATAATCTCTCGTATAGGCTGATGTCAAACCACAGGAGTCCTAGCAAAGACCACATATTATCATGAGGGGGGGAAAGATGAAAGAGTCCCATGGCATGACAAGCTCAAGGAAAGCAACTCGTAACAGAAGAGCGTTTTCCTCCTCGATGTCACTGCGGTAATCAACTTGCAACAAAAAAAAAAAAAAAAAAATGGGAGCTGGAGCCAAGTGTCTGTGCCATCGTTCAGTGCCAAGCTGTCTTAGGACCACAAAGAAGGATTCTGTTCGTTCAAGTGACTGCACCAAAAAATTTGATCTTTGCTCCTTTTCTGAATATTGAGGTGGCAGGGTTAGAGGGAAGGTTTTGTTGTTGTTGTTGTTGTTGTTATTGCTGCTGCTGCTGCTGCTGCTGCTGTTGCTGGTGGTGGTGGTGTTTTTCTTCTCTCTTTTCTGCTCTCTTTGATTTTGTAGGTTCACAAGGCTGTCAATGTCCCATAACAGACAATGGGGCCCACACATGCTGGCTTGCTCCCTTGCAACTCTGTGACCTTAGCCAGTATATTTTTACTTCCTGTGTCAATTTGGTCAACAGTAACAGAGAAGACAATAATTCCTCCTCCTGGGCTGTAAGAAATTCATTAATGAGCTCATAAAGAGGGTGCTACAAAACATAGAATTCTACAGTTTGTCATCCTACAGCTACTTCTCTTCAGTTTTTAAAAGTGTGCACGTCGCAGCACATGCCGGCCTTCTACTTTAGTAGTAGTCAGTGATCGTCACTGATGGAAGTGGATTTCTAAAATGCTTGTGAAATCTGAGTTCCTTTAGGATGTTTGGCAATACCATGGCCTGATTTTAAAAAAAAAATAGTTTGGGTCCAGGATTAAATGTGAACGTGAGTTTAGACAAGAAAGACCAACCTTTCAGCCTCTCCCCTGCTTAGCTACAGGATTCTTTGAAATCAAGGGAATCGAAACGCGCTTAAAAACTGACCTAAGAAACGACAGGGGAACTCTGTGCATTAAAGATCTGAGGAACATCGGCGGTGACGGTGGCCTTCCGAAGCCGTTCGCTATCACTGTGTCATATAACCCAGGCTGGCCCTGAACTCTCTTACGTAGTTGAGGCTAGCCATTTACTTTCAAGCCTCTCCTGGCTCTACTTTCCAAGTGTTGGGAGGCCAAGTGTATAATCCCAGAAGGTCCAGCTCTCAGCCAATCATCTCCTTCCCTGTCTCCCTCTTGACAATTTTTATTCTTTCCAAAAACTACACGAATGCATGAATAAATAAATAAATCTTTTAAAGACAACAAAGCATCCTCTGTAAATAGGCTTCTTTTTCAGCCCTGATAGGATAGAAGTGAGTTTGTAGAATCTTCCTACCCAGGGTTACGTTTCCTTCGCCACAGAACTGCAAAATGTGCAGTATTGTTGGCTGTCCTCTGTGAAGGCTCTCATCTGTAGGAATGATTTGAGAGCATATTCATCATGGCCGATAAAAACTGTCTTGTAACTTAGAGAAAGTTATGCACCGTTTTGGTTCTCTCTCAACAAGTTAACTAAAATCTTTAGCGCATTCTTGCTTTGTGTTTGTTTGAGTTGAAGTTTTCTCTTTTAAAGGTATGTTATCTAACAAGTAGAGAGGAAAAGAAATCCTACTAACCTAGTCTCATAAGGAAAAGCATTTCTATCAAAATAGCTTTATACATTCAAGTCCAGACTGGAAGGTACGATCAGTTGAAGAACAACAATTTATAACAGGCACGCCGTTTCTATAAATTTCCAGCGCCTCTCGAGCATTTAGGAGAGTAAGGTATTTTAAATGTCTTTATATTCTCCCTGTAATCTTACATATATTGTTCTTAAAAAATACAAATTTATGCTGTGGGATGAAAGACCTCGACCCAAATATTCCCAATTACAAGTTAGTGAAATCCTACTTGGATGGAACTGTACAGGTGTGAGCTGGAAAAACACTCGTTTTCAAAAGTTTTCTCTTCACCTAAGCCACTAGTGAGCACAGGCAGAAGCCACTAGTGAGCACAGGCGGAATGAGTCGATCTGTATGAACACATTTAATAAGAAGGATTCCTACCCCGGCAATCCAATTAATTGTTAAGAGTTCTGTGATTTGAATATTTTTCTTATGAGTAATCAAAATCTTCTTCCTTAAAACACCCCCTCCTCATCCTAGCTGCGATTTTTACATAAACTCTTCCTCCCTTGGTCAAAGTTTGCCTGCCACTGAGGACTCGTTGGAGGACAAACTATATTGGGAATGGCCATAAGCTAAGTCTCTGGCATCACTTTACGTCAAGCCGAGACTTAACAATTACAAACACTAACACTGTGGTTGTAATCAAAGCTACCCAAACCTACCTTCCAGCAGAATCTAAATCCTGGGGCTGCTGTGCTACCGCTCTGCTTTTCTGTATGTTTTTACAGACCTTGTTTTAAATCTTGAACTATTAATTTATAAAACTCCACAGCAAAACACCCGAATCTCTCAAAATCAAGACAATAAAAGAAGGATAGCTTTTGGTCCTTTTCGATCCTGCCAGCCTATGATTCCAAGAGCACCACAGAATGCCTTTGGTGGCAAGCGTTTAAAATCATCCCATAGTTTGTCAGAGAAAACCACTAAGCTACTGCTTGCATGATGCTTTGCCACTTAAATAATCCAGAAAATTCTTTTTGTGGGAGTGTCCTTTGGCAAGTATCAGAACAGTTTGATTGATTTTTAAATAATTTTATAGCTTAAGCTTTAAGACTTCTTACAGTTCTGTACAGGAATTGTGTTGCTTTTGTTCACCCAGCTCCATCCTTAAAGGAAAGATGTAATCTATTGACATTGTGCGTTCAAATAAATTCTCTTGCAGAGAAGTGGAACTGTCTAACACTAGGGCTCCTACACTCTACTTGCAAAGGAGAGAGACATTCTTATGGCTTTTACTGATTAGTTCACTAGAGAATAAAGAAAATCTCGCCATTTTCCCTATGTCAGATGTAAAAATAAAAAGCGTGGAGGAGAAGAATGGGGCCATAAACTTGATGCAACGGGTTTGCTGTACAGTTTCATCAGATAAACGATGGAGACAGTCTCGATGATGCTCTTGTCAGAGAACACATGGTACGATGCACTGTATATGTGCCAGATAGCTTCTGCACTTTCAGAAATGTCATTTCTAAAAATGTCTATCCGTTTGGAAAATAAGTATGCAATAAATCTGTAAATATTTATTATAAAGGCAATAGGAAAACCGTAAAGAATGAATGCAGCTCTGACAACACCACGTAAACTGTTAACAACAGACCTTTGGAGCCGACAGCTCTGTTTCTAGATCAGGGGCCAGAGCCCAAATGTTGTAACAACTGGGGCCATGTCAATATGTGCCATCTCTACCCACTTAGCATCAAAGGTCACCCCGATCAAGATGCCAGTACGGTGAGATTCAAGGCAGACATAAAACACACAGATCTTGTATTTCTAAATCCATATGTCTCGATCAATAAACCAAAATATGTTCAGAACTAAAAGGCTTCTGGAGTTCGCTGCTGTTCTCTTCGGCTCTCAGAATCCATCCTATGGAAAAGGAGGGGCTAGCAGGTGAGGAATCAAACACAATTTTCCAGAGAAAGAAGGACTATGCACACTTGGGCAGGACTCATGTAACACCAAGCTAAGTCTCTGAAAGTAACTCTTCCCTTTGGCAATGACCTTCCTGCTCTGTGTAGCAGCCAAGTTTTCTTCTGTTGACTGGAAAAGTGTGGCTAGGAGCTTTGGGCTGGAGGAACGGGGTAGGAATTGCCTCCTCTTTTCTACTTAGGAAATGTGAGTTCACATTGCTTCACCTTTCCAAGAAACTGTCTTCAGGGCAACTTAACTCAACACTTCTTGACTTAATCCACAGAATCAGAACATCTGTGCTAAATGGAAGCTTTACGGGGGGAATTATACCTACTCCATCTACAGATCGTTTGCCTCTGATGTCATTCTTGATTAGATGATTTTGGAATTTTGATTGCTTCACATGAGATTATTATGATTTCAAAATGCAGCCTGTAAATGTATTCAGTTCATCAAGGACTATAAATATAATCTTCAACAACAGACTTCTTTCCCTAGGTCCTCTTAGATGCTCTAAGCTAATGTGGGGCCAAAAGACATATCTTTAAGAAAAAAGTGACAAACTCCCCCATTAGAAATGATCTTCAAAACATCTGATCTCACAGGCAGATATTCGATAATCACAAGTCTTTCTGGTTCCAAAATTAAGTTAATAATTGCAGGGTAATGGAAGCTGCTTCTTTAGAAAATCTGGTATATATATATATATGAACAAGGGTGTATTTAGGTAGTAACGTTCCTCCTTGGTTTTTCTTCTTGTTTGGGGGTTTCATTTTTAACTTTCCCTTCCGAGAGAAACTATCCACATTCTATTCCCAGCTCATCACTCTGGTGGACTTTGGATCCATTAATGAAACAAAGCAAGGCATTGGGGCCAGCGGGTGGCGGGGAGGGAATTGTGTATACAAAAACAAAACCACCACAGAGTTCTTAAAATAAAATCACATTAAATGTACTTTCTTTCAATGCTGAATGCACACAGAAGCCCAATGTTAAATGTATCCCAAAAACCAAAGTTTCTGTGGGTCTTCTATACTTCTAAAAATAACTTCATAAAGTCTTTCCAATTGTGATCCAACTTCAGTTTCACTCTGACAACTTAAGATTCACAAGAATCATAGATGAAATCACATTACTGACTTTATTTCTGTTGAGAGTCAGAGATAAAAGCAAGAAGTCACGAGGTGAAATCCGGTGGGTCAGTTGGTCGGGGAAGAGAAACTGGCATTGTTATTCCTAAAGGCTGGCACTCAGCAAGGAAAGCTAACCTATCACATGGTGGCCATGTCATGACTTACAGTGGTAATTAGACCTCAAGAGTAGCAGGCCACCTCTAGAACCCCCCGACTTTCAGGTGACTGTTCCCAACTCTGAATCATCCTGCACGCCACATGGCTCACCCACCCACATTGTGCCTTTATTTCTCTGGGGACTACACCTCGTTCTGAACCACATTTTCTCCCTCACATTCTTTGTAACCTGTTGTTCTACTTCCCAGACAGTTTCTTGAGAAAAGAAATCATTATCCAAAGTGGCAGAAAACCAAGAGTCTTTATCTTTCTCTATCCCTCCCTCAATCCTCCTCTTTCCCTCATCAAAAGCGCCCTCAGGTCCAGAAGGCTTGCAACCATTCACTTCTTCCTTTCATGGTTGCTCTTCTTGTTCTGTCTTCCTGAAACACATCCTTGCTGTGTGTCCTGACCAAGATAAAACACAATAGTTAGACAGGATGGCTATATACTTGTGGCTATCTTCTTATCTCTGCCTCCTAAGTGCTAAGATTTACAACTGTGAGCCAAAATCTACATCTTTCTTCGGTTGTACATTGTAGGGAACTGATATACACAGACCATAGAAATTCACCTAAACATCCAGCAAATATTTACTTCCCAGGTGCACTGGCACCTGTCCATCATCCCAGCACTGGAAGATGAAGAAGCAGCAGGCATCAGAACTTTAAGCCCTTCTCTGCTACATACTGAGATCAAAGCCAGCCCATCCTACATGAGACTCAGTCTCAAAACACCAAATTAAAACAAAAAAAAATGTGGCACTAACATCTGAAACACGTGATCTATTTATCTGCAAAAGACAAGAGGGAAGAAGCAAATGATAAAATAAGATTCATAAATCCGACAGGAGACACACTCTCACAGGAACACCCAGGAAGCCAGCCTGCTTTTTAGAGTTGTTCTGTTTCTGTGTGGGGCCCTTTCTGAATTTGGCAGCACCACACACTTTGCTTCATAGAATCATATGTAAAGAGTTAGGCATCAAAGCAATATCATGTAACAGAGTATATAGGTTCCTTTTGTGCATTTACTCCATGGAATTATTGAAGAAATATGAGCGAACAAGCTCTCACCCCCTTATGCACTAGAGTCACATCTTAGCACAATAGGAAGGTGCCAGTCAGTCCACTTCCTGCCTGATGTGCCAGTTATTTGACCTATCAGCCCTGTTAGAATCTACTAGCAATTTCGGAGAAGTCATTCTGCTGACAGATGTCTGCACAGAAGTAACTTCCTTGAAGAGTGAAGGAAGTTGCTCCCCATTTCCTTCCTTGACATCCATAGCACAGCCTCCTCCACCTCGGCCCCACAGGCTAGGGACTGGGTGGTGGGACCCACGCAGACTGTGATTAAATGACTCATCCCCTTAGCATGGCTTTTTTCTAAAGGTTACCCACAGCAACATCCAGCAGGGCCCCAACTCCAGAGTGGGTATTTGTCAAAATGAGTCAAGATAATGAGGGGCCTTGGAAGGAACACCTACAGTTGGGTAGGAGAAGGGCAGTGCCTGTGGCCCAAGGATAGTATTCAATTGAGCACTTCTATCTGCCCTCTGGAAAAATGTGACCCTCACAGCAGAATCAATGCTTGCCTTACTGTTAGTCACTCATCTGAGACCGCAGACTTGCGTCTTCCCATAACTCTGCCAATTGTAACGATGCCCAAATCTTTAACTGCATCAATATTGCCCCCAGCTCTAGTCCTTAGGTCCCCTTATGCTGCCAATTATGACAAAATGAGATAGAAGCATCCTGAGGCCTATGGCAAACAAATCCCCACCCATCCAGCACTTCAAAGGCAGCCAGAAGAAATAAAATGAAATAAAAACCAGTGACAACTCAAAGCAGTGACTTTTATTTAAGGAAAATATATCATAAAATAAAGCAAATGCAGGTTGTTACAATCTTTAGTTGCAAAGGAGGTTTGGAGTCATTTAAATAGACACCCTTACAAAAGTAGTAAGAAATTGTTTTTAATGTTTTCCTAAACAGTTACTAGGGACAGCTGTTATAGAGGATTATGGGGAATAGTTTTCTCATAAACGGAATAGTAACTAATTCTAGGAGAGACAAGCTCACATTTGTTGGGTGCTAATTCATTCCAGGCAGCATGTGACACTGTACATAACCTTATTTAATCCTAAAAAGCAGTTTAATAAGTACTACTATTCTTCGTTATGTAAATTAAGTAAATCAGGACTCAAAAAGTTTAACTGTCCTATGTAAATATGGCAGACAATGGTGATTCCTTAACCATTTGGGCTTCCTGACAACAAAACACACTTATTTTTAGGGATGATTCTTGTTACTGCTATAAAGGCAATGTCCTCTCCACTACTCAAACCAAAGTGACTCTTCCCATTAGGACACAGGACACAATTGCAGGCATAATGTTTTGTGCACTGCATAAAGTTGACTTTTGTATTATTTGAATGCTATTATTTGTATTATTTGATTTCTCCATCCCACTATCTGGTTCAATCAGGACATGGCATTGTAATGCTTATATTGTGAATCTCCTGCCTCAAGTTTACATAAACAGTACTCACCATTTGTTCTCTGCCTTGTCAATAAAAGCTGGAAAGCCAATAGCTAGGCAATAGAGAGAATAGAGAGGGAGGTACTTTTGCCAGTCAGCATTGGAGAGAGAGAGAGAGAGAGAGAGAGAGAGAGAGAGAGAGAGAGGAAGAGGAAGGGATCTAGAGAATCATGGGAGAAGGCAATTGAAACCCAGAGAGCCAGACCAATACAAAAATGCAATATGTCTGTGATTTTTAGCTGGGGGTGGCCAGATTAGAGTAGAGAATCAGAATAGAATTATAATAATGCCTCGTTCCAGTGCTTTTAAGTTTCAAATAACTCTTGGTCTCTCTGTCTTGCTATTGGAGAACTAGCTCAGAAAAAGAAAAATGGCTGCTGTATTAGTTTACTGTGTATATTTATAATATTATTAATTATTAATAATATAATAATAAACAATAGACACAATAATAAAACTGGCCATCCATAACTTTACCCCACTTTTCTCCTGAGCCCAGGGCACACATATGCAAAGACAGCTGGAAAGAAGCTCTCAGCAGTGATGGCAGAAAGTGTGGTTACAAGACTATGCAGAGCATCCAAGCTTAAATAAATTAACAATATATCAAGAGGCCAGCATAGGCAAGCAACAAAGAGGATTCTTTTTCTAGGTTGTAAGAACATGGGGCTACTCCATGGATATACAACTGAGGCTTTCAACACATCTTCAAGTTATATAGGACACGCAGAGAGATCATTCCTTAGAAGAGAGGCCTGGTGCATTCTAGTAAGCTACCTGATCCAAATAGTGTTTGACACCAGGAAGGCAAGCCACAGGCTTCATAAGAGCGAACAGTAAACTGGCCATTGCTGGAAGCTTCTCAACCAGAGGATGCAGGAGGAAATGGGGGTTCTTGACCAAGTGATGAAGCAGTTGGCCAAAGTGGCTTTTAATAGGAGGACTTAGTCACTATTGAAACTCATGAGAGTTTCTTGAAGAAATTCTGATTTAGTTCTATTATAAACAGGTGGCCCAGTTCTAGATGCTCAGAGTTTGGGAAAGATGAGAGGAAAGAATTATTCTCAGAAGACATAGTGTGAAGAAAAACCTCCGAGTCAGAGGCTCAGGAAGTGGCAGCCACAGAGAAATACTTTCTCCCATCCAGGATGTACACCATCCTCAAGATGAAGAAAAGGTTGTGCCACTGGTCCAGATGTTACCTTCAACAGTGCCACCCCAAGTGCCAAAACTCAGAGTCAGTCTCAGCTCCCAAACATAAGGATTCAGTCAGGCCTCACCAAATCTGGTGGCCACTGCTTAGGATGTCCAATTACAACTTCCCCCATCTCCCTAAGGGGGCAGAGATTCTAGAATCCAGGAAGTTGAATTGTTCTCCTGTTCTAGATATGAGCCATTAGTCCCAGGAAGTTCCAGTGTACCACCAAACAGATTATTTCAGGGGGAGGGGAAATATCAAAGAGACTGGAACTCAAATTCTAAAAGGAAAAAAGAATGTGCAGGCAATTGGTATATAAATATATATATATATATATATATATATATATATATATATATATATATGTGTGTGTGTGTGTGTGTGTGTGTGTGTGTGTGTGTGTGTGTGTATGGTATATCATATATACCATACCACATATATATATACATACACATATATATCAATATTTAGGGTTGATATATTTATATATATCAACATTAGGGAAAACTGAGGCATATGGATTCTCTCTCTTCGTGTGTGTGTGTGTGTGTGTGTGTGTGTGTGTGTGTGTGTGTGTGTGTGTGT